>OY282592.1:20470047-21670047 GCA_958298965.1 Chrysolina haemoptera | reverse complement strand
GTGTACACTGGGAATTGGGAAGTCTGAAAACATATGTATGACTGCGAAAACCTTTGCTTTATCTGAAGAGGGGAACATTCTCCATGAAAATTAAAAAATTAAAAATGTTATTTGTAATATCTAACAAAAAACAACTACTTCCCCGGCTAAAGCCACGCTGGACATTGAACTTCATCTAATAGATATTGTGAAAAGACTCTAACTGAAAAGAAAAAATCCGGAAGTGAAAATTAGCATTTTCTTTCAGATAGTTGATTTTTTATAATTTTCTCTAGTTTTCATTGAAAATTCATTAAATAAATTAGATAGGGAGAATGTTATTAAAAAATATATATATCACTCACAGAAATACATTTTGGTCGACGAAAATCTATTCCGCTTTGCCAAGCTCATCAGAGAGATTGGTATTGTTGGAATTCAGGCTCTTCAGAAACAATTATACACATCAAGGATGGAAATTGATGGAATTTTATCCTTGGCTAGTTAGCCCAAAAGATCAGTTTTCCATTATACAATTTATACTATTTATACTATTTTTGAACCAACAAACTTTTCACTTAACGATGACCCACGGTGAATTTTGTATTAAAAAAAAAATATTGTACTCATAGCTCTTTGTGCAAACGCGATACATATTCTACAACTATTTATTTCAGATTGCCGATAATCAGAGCATTTATCAGATATTTCATATAATTACTTTTGATGAATATTATGCACATTCTTTATTTCAAAATGAACATTCTCTTTGCAATACAAATATTTTTCAGCGATATCAATAGTCAAATATGTATTTTTTCGAATAAAATGTAAAATAAATAGCACGCAAGATGCCGATATGAATCGATATTATCTATACACACGAAATGCCACTCAAACTACCTATTCAAATACAAATGTAAATTCATATTCTGTCATATACCTAGTTAAAACAGCATATTTCATTTTTGACAATAAAGTTTATTATAGCCTACGCGTAATCGACGGATTGAAATAAATTGAATTGAAATTACGTAATTTCTGTAAAAACTGGAAGAAAATCATGTCAAAATGATAAATTCATGAGTTTTTATTTTTTTTGAATTGTAAAAGTAGTAATATTGATATAAACCCAGACAGCACACAATATCCACTGAATATCTAGTCCATGAAATAAATCTAATGGATATCCATTAAATATACTCCATGGATATTAAAAAAATTCTTGTTTTGTATATTTAACTGATAATATAACGAAAAATCATTTGAAAAATAGTTCAGAAGAAAGCTCTAATACATATCTCCAAGGTATAAAAATGTCTTAATCTACACTGGATATCCATTGGATATCTATTATTTTAAACACACATTCATAGGTTTTAACCTCGATTTTTCAAATGATCGAAGAGAAAACTAATTTTGCAGTATTCAATTATCATCCATTATATACGGAATCCAAGTCACCTCAGGTTTGCCATTTTCAAATTGTTGAATTATAGGAATTTTGAATGTTATCTGTGGTCCTTAGCTAAGCGTTGTGGATTGAAAACTTTAACTTCGGTTCTACATATTAGAAAGAGAGATGGCAGACCGTACGTGAATCTGTGATAGGTCCCTATGCAGCTCTATTGCTCGAGAGTTGTCGAAGTCGAACGGAACACGAATTGAACCGGACGAGGTCGAGTTGGGTAGTTGTGAGTTGTGAAAGCAAAGACAAGCCAAACGCCGAATAAAAAATTCCAATACAAAAAAAATTCTATATCATGTTACATGGTAAACCTAAAATAAAATATGGAATAAAATACAAGGTGTTCCATTTGACAATTTTTATTGTACCACTTCGGATTTTAGGGGTTCAATTCAATAAAAATGAATAATCGACAGCAAGAGATGCAAGAAGTTTTTTATATCTATACTGAATTATCATAACGCAGCGAGTCCAAGATATTGTCCACCATGAAGATACCTGAAAAGGTGGTAGATCCAGTATACGTCAAATGGGAAAAAGGACTAGGAGAAGGACTACGACTATAATGGAAGTACAATGTTTTAATTTTTTTTTATTATTAAATTATTTTGGAAAAACTCAATTTTTCGATTTCTAGTTTGGACTCATCTTGGACTTATCTAATGGATATGTCAGAAGTGAATATAAGATATCCTATTGATATCCATGGGATATAAACGAGATATCCAGACGATATTTTCATGGACATTTATAAGATATCTTCCATATTCTGGATATAGGCGGACATATGGATATCTATTGTATATCTATAGGATATCCATCTATATCCAGTGAATATACAGTATAACCAAAAAGGATATTCTGTGGATGTCCTATGGATATACTGTGCTGTCGGAGAAGTAATACATTTCTTTACTTATATAGTATACCTATAATATGTATAAGTATACAATTTTTTTAATTTTATTCATTTTTAGCAGACCAGACCAGACCCCGTTAAATAATCCAAAAGTTACAAGAGTGGTCAATGACCCATCTACCCACCCGCAATATAATCATTTAAAAATTTTTAAAGATTGTGTATTTGGCTCACTCTCGTCTTCTAGCCGATAGCTAATTGGAAGTGTTCAAACAATTCATGGTGCCAAGAAGAAGAATAATAATTGTTTTGAAGTGGAATATTTTGAAGGCAGTACTTTTGTGGCACCCAGTAAAAACAATACCTATTTCTTCCACATTCCATGAAGTTCAAAGAAAATAGATATTTTCAATTTAATTCTTTTGAAGAACTGAGACAAGGTATTACTTGCCAGTTCGACACTTTTTTGACTGAATGGAAAAATAACGACTTCATTGAGGATATAAATGTTTTGCATTAAGAAAATATAAATGCGGAATTATTCATTCAATGAGAATGTAGTATGTTTTAGCATAGCCAAAATTTATTATTGTTAATCTAACCGCATCGATATTAATTAATCAGGATGTGTTGTCAATTGGAAACTCGCAATGTCTATCAGATTGACCGGACCATTGCTCCCTGCTAAGTTCCCACGGTGAAGCTCACCGAAATGCCGGCAAACTCCAAACTCGACTTCCTCCTGGACATTGCTTGCTGCATCTGGCATCTTGGTTGACCGAAAGAGATGTGAAACTAGAATGGCAGATCATTGACCTCGCGAAGTTAGTGGGTCAGGGCTCGTGTCGGTCGCTGACCCTGCATTTGCGGTCATTTACCATTCGCCAGTTCGTAAAAGACGGGAATTCAGCATCTCTTAGTGGAAGACTTCTTGACTTCTTGCGAGAACTCGTGGCGATGGTGTGCCCGGGCCAACTCGAATCAAGACAAGAATGGAATGTTTGCCAATGGGAATCCATCGAGAGAGGTTTCAGAATATACACTGCTCGCTTCATTTATTGCATATGCATATAGTACAGGCACGAAAATAAGCTAAATTTTTCGCACAACAGTCATATTTTACATCTCAAAACTCATAGAAGTGATGCTCATTTCATAAAACACAAAAGTTCATTTGACACCTGTGAATTATTTTAGTTATTTTCTGTGACTAAACTTGGTCACGTGTCTTCTAGTTGCGTTCTCCGATGTCATACGAGTAATGGAGTTGATAGCTCATAAGTACCATATTCTTTCAAAAATTGCATTATTGCCAAAAAAGAATTCCTGTGAATTATAGAATACTTTTATATTATGTTTCCTAACGAGTGGACGACATTACTTGACAAAAAATTATAAACTAATAATTAATGAAATATACGTTTTTTATAAACTATTGAATTGAAAAGTAAAAAATTATACGTATTTTGTGTACGAAAACAAAAAACTTTCAGAAATTTAAAAATTGTCTTGAAATATTTCACCAATTTTCGCAACTTTTTTTGAGGGTGTAGTCGGGGGTATAATTATTTCAAATTGAATTAATGTTTTTCACTATTTTTACAGACTTTTTCCATTTTACTGTTGTGAGTTTTCGCATTTTTCTCAAGATGGAGAATGGTAGGGTTGTATGATGTGTTTAATTTAAATTATTGGATGGTCTCATGTTTTTCAATATTTTTAAAGATCTTTCTTATTTCATTTTTGCGAGTTTTCACAATTTTTGTCGAACAAGAGGTGTGCCCCATTTGTCCTATCAACATTTTTGCAATTGTAATTTTCGACGTCCAAAACCGTCAGAAACTTTTTCGAATTCCTACGCGTTCTGTTTCTGTATTTTAGGGACACAGTGGGGTTACAAGTTACATTATTATCTCTATAGGTTCCAAAATACCTATCGTACCTTCCACCATACCTATAATATACAATTTCATATGCGATATTTTCTTTTCTATGCGAATCAATATAGGATTTTTTCGCAACAAAAATACGATCAGGAAACCGACTGTACTATAATATGGAAGAAAGTCCGTAGTTATATTTTGTTATGTTTTGGACTCACAACTGTCATTTATTAATTTGTTATAAACATTTATCTCTAGATTGTCCTGTGCAACAGTTGACGAAGAACTTAAGAAACTGCTGAAATATTCATGTTGGAAGGGGGAATTGGATTTCAAGGTTAATGTTCGACCTGGAGCCCATTCGACTCCAAATCAAACTGTAGTAGGAACTGCAACGTTTTCATTCGCTAAATCTATTCCAGTCCATAAATGGGGTATTTATTTTTCAGGAGCCGATGATAAGGAATCTCTTGTTGGATTTTTATAAAAAGTCGAATGTTTTCGAGATTCTCCAGGAGTAACTTCAATTCCTGGGCAGCATTGGTTACTAAGTTGAAAGCTGATTTTTTTCCTTGCAATTATCAGGAGAATCTCTTATCCTATTTCCAAAATATCTCTGCCATGTCTTCCAATATGAAATGCTGGAAATGTCATGCTGTGAGCCATACTTATAGTTCTTGTCTAGTGCCCAGGAATTTTTTCTGCTATGGCTGTTATAAGGGTGATGTTACCAAACCGAATTGTTCTGACTGCTAAAAAAACGAGCTGAGCGGCAGTGTACCCCTGAACCATTCTACCGCTCTTCCTCAAAATTCAGGGTATCAAAGTCAGGCAGTTCCTGGCAAGACAGACGAAGGAAAAAAGGTTCATCCTCAGGACAAATCCGGCTCAAGCAGGATGTGAAATACTCACACACTACTTCCTCAAATCCTTCTTGCTTTCCTGAACATTCAACTAACTTGGAGTGGAGTTACTGGCTTCACATAGAGACTCTAAGAAACTTAATTTAGCTTCTCTATTATTTAAAAAAGATTCTGATAACAGACCATATATCTAATTTATTGGTAAACATTTGAATGCTTTGATTGATACTGGTTCAAATCTATCAGTTTTGAAGGAAAATATTTTAGACTACTTGAGTAAAATATCTGTCCCTATATAAATGAAGTTTATGTCAAAGATTAAAGTTCGTAAAGTAGGACTTTTTTTTGTATGAGCGTGAATTTTATTGAATGAGGTGTAGACAACAATATTTATAATTACTCTAGCTTTGCCAATAACATGTAATGTTTTGGAAAATAATATAATAAGGAAAATTTTATTCATTGATTGGTACCTATTGCATAAGCTTACTCGGATTAGTGGATTATAAAATCGATTTTTCATTGTCATTATCATAGTAGTAATTTTACTATCGAATGATATCATGATTTTTGAAATACATATATTTATTTGGAATAATTGATAATGATCTTTAGAAATTTTTTATAATAATAAATGAGAGTATGTTGAATGAAATATTATTCACTTTAGTTAGAATAGTATGCAAAAGTAAATTCACAAGTCCAGATCGTTTTTATTGCATTTTAATGTTTTTGAATTTTTTTTATGAATTAATTCTTTTGGTTGGTCAAAAACTCATTTTTAGTACCAAATTCTACCAAATTTTTCTCAATTATTTTGTAAAAGTCATTGATGGTACCATTATTTTGGTGATATTCATTTGGGGAATAAAGAGCTTTCTCAATTAATGTTAGCCAGATAATATTTTTTATAGTTCAATTAGTAATATTGTTGAAAAAACATTTCTGGGAAATTTCAACAACATAATTTCCATTTTTCGTGAACATTTAAGATCAATTAATCTGGTTAACCCGAAATGATAAAAATACGATAGCAACAGATTTTATCTTTTGTATGGGCAGTGTATCAAAAATTTCACGTTGAACCAACGCGATTATTTAATTGACGTGATTTCTTTATTTTAAAATTGACTATATTTATTTTTCAGTTGAACAATCTCAGTTTTAGTTTATAATTATTATATGAAATTTTGATAGAGACTGAAATAAATTATTTTCCAGAGTCCTGTATTTGGTTTATTCAAATGTGGATACATGTTTGTATAATAAAATGATAATCCCAAAAATAACAGATTGTTTCACTTTCGAATATTTTTTAGAGATACTTTCTTTTCTCTTCTCGCGTACCTATATTTATTTTTGATCAGGATATCTATTTAAAGCATAAGGAAAAACGTATATCGCAATAGCAATAATAGTTCTTTAGGAAACCACATATACATAATAGCCAAAGTGGTTCGGAATACACTTACGTACGAAAAACTGGAAGATTCGTAAAAAAACTTCAAACTAATTCATTCATACCCCAGCAGATTTTGAAATTCGACCTGCCATGCATTTAGACAGTTATTTCTTTGAAGGATAAAATACAGTTCCCCATGTGAACCACCAATCTCTCTAACATTTTGGAGGTTTGCTCGTAAGGGTGTAGCCGTTTGATGAAAAATAACAAAAAACAATACAAAAAATAAATTAGACTTTCGCACCAAGATTGATAGATCTTACCTGTTTGAAGCACTATGATCTGTCATGCAGGTAGTTTCATCAATCATATAGTGTCGATTAGGGATCCATATCAGAATTACTTGAAGTTCATCGAAAAATTTAGTAATATTGAAAAATGGATTTACTGATCGAATCCCTCTTTCGAATAATAAGTTTTTCGTCAGCAAGTCTCGAACTGAAAGCCACTACCGCCCTCTACGACCACTGAATTATATTTGTTAGATCCTTTGCAAAATCTTTTGCAAGAACTAGTTTCCAAGTCTCTCTGAATCTCCTAGCTAAAATTATCTTTGCAATCTTTTGCATCATGACGAAATGAGTGAATTCAATTTTTCCTCAAGTAATCGATTGAATTTGCTACAGGTTTTGTATTGCTAACTTCATCAGGTCTTGAAATGTTATTCCAGGCATCATTACCTTATCTATAACTAGAAGAATGATTAACAGTGCAAAAAATATTAAGAATGGAAATTTGTAAACGCACTATCGACTAACGAGATATTATTGGCTAAATCGAGAGAAAACTTAGTAATGTACTGATGTGACCGCCAGGCCACCTTTTCCTTCTCCTATAATTTTCAGTCACGTCCAGCAAAAATATTCGAATATTGACCCCTTGTTTGTGATACGTACCTGAGAAAATCTGAAAAAATGTTTTTCAGCTATTATAATAATATCCTCGTATTTTTTCAAATTATTCCTTGGACCTATAAATAGTATTCAACCAAAGCACGCGATAAAGGAAGCATCGTTCAAATGCTTTTCTTCTCTACCTATGTATTTTGAACTAGGTAGTACGAACTAAGTACGACTTTCAGTTGAAACTGGGTTTCGAAATTTTTTAAATATTTTTCTGAAATTATATATTTCAATTTTCTAAAAAATTAATCATGAAAAAAATTGTGAAAGACTAGTGTTCACATTCAGGAAGAGGCACTCTTATTTACACCATTATTAGTTAGTCTATACTATACAGCAACTGGTTCTGTGATAGACGTCATAGCAACTTCAACTAATTAGTAACTTTGTGAAATCTAGGTTGAACTCATAATATAAAATTCGCTTGCGTCCAAGTGCTAATTACACAGTTTTTGGAAGTATACACATGACCCAGATGATTGTATAGTACGCATAAAGACCTCAGAAAAATTTAGGACTTGTTTATTTTTTCAATCAGTAACGCTTCACTTACCATTTTGATTCATTTTATTTACTTAGTCTTGAGAGTATTTGACTTTCACCAGACTTGTTTTTGGTTTTTTTCTCTCAGTAAGTAGATTAGCAGTCGATAGGTACTTTCATTAACACAATATTGTATCCATTCAGATTGTGGGTTCTTGCTGAATACACAATTTTTAAAAATCTAATGAAATGAAAATTTGACAAACTACGTCGGGTTTTATTTCGAGGAGGATCTTCTGTTGGTACCTACTGAGAACAGGTAGAAACTACATGGTGATAAACATTGGTGATAAACAATTCTAATAATAAATCATTCATTCTGATTGATAAACATTTGTTATTACATAATCAATACTATAAGAATTTTTCTTTATAAAATTGACACAAGGCAGTTTCTATTGGTCAATCTGAAATTTCCGACCACCCAGTGAATGAGTGTGAAATGCTCATATTGAATGTGAATCGGTGCCCCTCGTGCTGTCAAATGCATAATTTCAATTTAGATTTATCTCTCAAATATACAGTGTGATTTATCTGATATGGAAACATCCTATAAAACATTAATTTTTCAACCGATTGGATTTTTTTCCAATCAAAAAGTCTATTAACACCATTAACACTAAATTTCATGAACGAGTTTTCATTTTCAGGGCCAACTTTCCTAATTTTTTTAAAGGAAAAAATGTAAAAGAGTTATTAGCAATTGTTTTCTAAAAAATCTGTCTACACCACTGGATTCACGATATTTTCAAAAGGATTTTGTCGAAATGACGTTGAAGTGTGTCAATGAATTAATAGGTTAGTAGTTAACGGAATAAAGTTATATTTTATCAACCACTTCAATTTCAGAACTTTTCTCATTACTCTGACTTCATCACAGAATCAAGTAAGTTTCGAAATATAGCTGATTAGAATTTCATCGAAATTTATTTATAAATGAAAAATAAATTAATAGAACTTTCGTAGTTTTCGTAAAATGTTATCAAACATCGTGTTTCTCAAATTTTATATTCATATAAGTAATTTTTTTATTTCTGAAAAGATTTTGAGATTCTGATGAAATTCTGACCAGTGATATTTCGAGACTTCCTGAATCCAGTGGTATATAAAGTCAAAATTTTGTTCTGAAGTTGAAGTGGTGGATTCAAATTATTTTAAAAAAATTATAACTTTTTTAGATTTTTCAACTTAAAAAATTATAATAGTTACCTATATCTGAAAATCAATGCTCAGATTTTTCGAATGTGTACCTAATGAAAAGATTATTCCAATCTCTTGAAAAATTAATGTTTTTTAAGAGTGTAAATTCTATTTAAATTCAACTATAAAAATTCACACCGTATAATTTAACCATCAATATTTACATTTGAAGCACAAAATCAAATAGTCTTTGTTATAAAAATGGACAAATGGATAAGTCAATTGGTGTCGATCAGAGAAGCCAAGCAATCGTGGAAGCGGTTACTGTTTGTATGGGTGACCGGCACCCTTAGGATGGACACATTTTCATTATGAATTCTCGACCGTGCTTGGGATCGTACGTTGAAAGGTAAGACCCTCGTCATTCTCAACTCAGAAAGTATTCTGGAGATTTCTGAGGGTTTCTGACGGTTAGAACAAAAAACCCAAATGTAAAGGACCCCGCACATTTACTACTTAAAATGGCTTCCGTCTAATTTTGCTAAAATTTTGATATATTGTATACTCATTGCGTAATCCAATTTACAGATCGATCCTATGACCAGTTTTCGAGCTACAGGGTGTCAAAAAAAGATTTTTGCTAGTTTGGGTGTTATGCATCGATTTGATTTTTTATTCTAATTGAAAATTAAACTGTCTTAGAAATGAACTTACTGTATCCTAGTTGTAGCTCATAGGTCCCTCCATTCGAGTAAAAAATAATATCTCACAAAGGGTGTTGCATTACAACATGGCAAGACAATGTTCATAGGAATAGTTAAAAATCAATACCATAATCGTTTTGATTTTCACTCAATTCGGTAAAACTAGAAAACAAACGGCTAGAATTTACCAATTTTTCAAGAAAGTACGAGTCTTGATCAACTACATAAGGATTCATGTGATGGCCTGTCTATCAGTATATAGTTTTCCATGTACAGGGGGACAATTAACATGCTTTCAAATGCTACATCTCATGAATAAAATTATATAATAATTACGAATCGTCCATATCTGTTACTGGGATATAAAAGTTAAACTGAAATGACTCATGGAAGAATCCTCCCCAACACCCCCCTTATTTCCACCCACCCCATCAACCCCCTGATTTACAGTCACCCGCATTCAAATCCTTCCTATAGAAAACACTACTTGTAATACCTCATTGAATGCTAAAAATTGTTTTATTCCCCCTCCTCATCAAACAAGTTATGGTATAGAAATGGAAATATTATTTCTCTGAAAACCTCTAGGTATGGGAATGAAATGAAAGAACACTTCATATTTTATTTTCCTGAATAGGCATTTTCAAATTCTAACTTGTTAGTTACAGAATATATATTAGATAGATGAACTTCAAAACATTGGTTTTTACATTCCATATACAGTTATTAGCATCTTTAGTTTCAAAATAAAATATAAAAAAAAAACTTTTTGAAGTCGGAATTTCCGAGTTTGAAGTCAGAAAAACAAAATTCCGACTTTAAAGTCGGAATTTCTGACTTTGAAGTCGGAAAAAAATTATTCCGAGTTCGAAGTCGGAAAAATTAAAAAAATAACTCTGTGGCCCTCAGACGCTTTCGTACAAATGCGCTAAAAAGCAAAAAGTAATTCATTTAGATGTGTAATATGAGTTTTTCTGTGAGTTACAGATTCAAAAGATTGCCGCGCAACGTTTTCAGTTGATATACGAAAGCGGCAAGCTTTAGAATCTGTAACTCACAGAATAACCTATATTACACATCTTAATAAATAAATATTTGATTTTTAGCGGATTTAAATGAAAGCTTGTATTAAACAAGAAACATATTAATATTTTATTTTTGAAACTAAAGATGCTAATTGTATATAGAATGTAAAAACCAATGTTTTACAGGTTTTGTAAGTTGATTTATCTAATAAATTTTCTGTAGGTACTTGAAATTTGAAAATACTCATTCAGGTAAATAAAATAGGATGCCTTTTTATTTCATTCCCATAAGCAGTGGTGTACACAAAAATAATATTTAATCTATTTAAATCAGGGGTGTGAGGGGGGTGGTTGTAGATAAGACAGTTATGGACAATTCATAAAGATTATAAAATTTTATTCATGAAATATAGCATTTTAAAGCATTTAAATTGTCACCCTGTACATGGAAAACTATATTCTGTTGGACAGGCAATTATCTGAATCCTTGATCAAAACCAATACTTTCTGAAAAAAATCGGCAAATTATAGCCGTTTGTTTTCGAGTTTTAACGGATTGAGTGAAAATTAAAACGATTATGGTATTGATTTTTGTCTATTTCTATGAACATTGTTTTGCCATGCTGTAATGCATCACCCTTTGTGAGATATTAATTTTTATCCGAATGGAGGAACTCATGAGCAACAACTTAGATGCAATAAGTTTATTTCTACGACATTTCAATTTCGCATTAGAGCACAAAAATCAAATCGATGCATAATACCCAAAATAGCAAAAATCGATTTTTTGACACCCTATGTAGCTCGAAAACTAGTCATAGGCTCGATCTATAAATTGGACTATGTGATGAGAATGCCGAGATCTACAATAAATCAAAATTTGAGCAAAATTAGCCGAAAGCCATTTTACGTAGTAAATGTATGGGGTCCTTTGTTTCATTCAAGATGCTACTTCGCCTCCTTGCTCAGCTTCTCCCGGCGTGGAATAGAGCACTGTCAGCTGACGTCACAACATGGCGGTCATGGGAGGACAAACAAAGCATTTCACATTTAATGAAATGAAAATTCGTTATTCGTATGGATAATTGCGATTTTCATAAACTTTACAGACATTAAGTTATTCACGCAGCCTTATGGAAAATGGGTTCAATGGGTTTGTTTTTGTTCAGTTTGGTTTGTTCCACAACTGTCACATTACATCACTGACAGTGCTCTATAGGAAGTACCAAAGGTCCTCGAAAGAGGGTGGTGGTTACAATATCCGATTATATATGCGAAATTGTTAGTATTCAGTAAAATAGTGGAGGTTATTGAGAGAGTCCATGCCTTCTGCATAGCCTAGTATGGAATTACTGGGGCATTTGAAGCAGAAAAAAAAATGTATTTGGAAAGTTCAATTGTGTTAATTTTCATAATAAAAAAAGTTAACCTTGCGTGGAATCTAACTTATGATCTCTCTAGCCAAAGGGGTCAACTGGCCTTGTATGTGTCCCAAACTTTTCATTACAATATCTCGCTTATTTGAAAAATTAAAACATAAATCAAAAACTCTTTTAAATTATATTCCAATACCCTTCTAATGACTTTCAAAAATAATAAATAAGCAATTGCAACTGACTTTTCTTGGAAGAACGTTGCACAAATATCTATCAGATGTAATCCAATGTCCGTCGTGGTGGTAGCCAGGGAAATAGTTGTTTTCTTTCAGATTTTTGCTTCATATTTTCCACATTGTGGAAATATTTGGGGAGAAGGGTACTTTGACATTGTCCATTTTACAATTTCATTTAATAATTATTCTAGCTAACTTTTTTCTTTTTAAATCTTGTTGGTTTTGAATATGAAATGATTGAAAAAACTTTGACATATCTTCCACCTGAGAGTTAATAATTTGGTAGTTATCATACAAATCTCCATTGTTACCCTCCGTTCACACCAATCAGGCGCGTGCCTAGCGTCCTTTCATGGTGGTAAACAATGACAGTGGTGCAATTTAAAGACCATTTTCTTTTCGTGTCTAGGGTCCTTTCTTTTCACGCATATTATTTACTATGAATTAAATTTCGATCAGTCTAAAGCAGTCATGGGGGGTGATTAGCGCCTGATACCAAATCATTATATTTCATTATCATTTGAATACTCTGTTTTAAAAGTTTCGTTCTCAAACTATCTACTGAAATTGCCGAATAGTCTTTTTAATATACATTATCCAAGGCATTATCTTATAAATGATTATGTTGGGTAATGAATCGTTTTATATTATTCCAAATTTTTATTTACCTTCTATATATTTGATCTCAAATGAATATATTTTATAGCCACCAAACATATTTCCTGTTTTAACGTTCAATTACTTGAATGGGCTTCTATTCATGCTAATTATTGCAACTGTAATACGACTGAAATATCAAATTATTTCGCCCTACATAAATCGAGAAATTTCCATATATTTCATATTGGCCAATGTTGTGTAAATGTGAATCATGAATTCACTGGAGTTTTCAAGATTTGAGGTTTATTGACCTGTGTCGAATGGATTCGTGAACACTTTTCATTATCACGTACCTTTAATTATGCACCTTTGCCATTTTAAGAATATTGTTTATCATTTATCGTCTCTGAAATTGTATATGAAGATTGATCGTAGGTCAACGTTGTAAAAGAAAGTTTTAAATTTTATGATCGAAAATTAACAACCAATCAGTGGATTTAAAATTTTGAAATAGCCAATAGAATCGGAACTACAGTGAAAATTTGTTTGTTGCTGTATTTTCACGGTGATAAACCTGCTTAGTTTTTGTTTTACTATCTGTCAATTGAAAATAATGATTTAAATTATAAACGTTAAATTTATGTGTTTTGACTAGTTATCTTTATTTAACAATATGAGCGATAGTTGGGGACAAATGTCCATTGGTATCATAGATGAAGCCGTGGAAAAGAGTATTCCGTTGAATACGGCTAGAAGTAATAAAGCATCAATTACCAGGTGACACGATTTTTCTTTATTTCAAATCGATATATTGTCGTCCTAAATATAATTCGTGGTATGATTAAAAACCTATAATTTCTTGAAATATCAATTCATTGGCAATTCAAATGCAAGAAAATCGTAAATAGGGTTCCAAATCATTAACCCGTATTCTAATTTTGAGCGTACAAATGAAAAGTAAAGTATTTTCAGTGTTTCAGTGTTTTCGAAACCATGAGAATTTCTGATAACGAAACCGAGAACTTTGAGGGCATTTGACACCGCTTGATTGATATGTTGAATAAATGAAAATTTCTGATCAAATATAACTCCTAGGTCTCTAATCTCAGTACGTCGTTCCAATACGTTTTGATCGATAGAATAACTGAAATTTACCGGGTTTTTGCATCTAGAATATGTCATTACAAAACATTAATTTGTTTTTATCACACCACAAAATAATTTGATCCAAATCAGACTGCAATACTAAGCAGTCATGAGGGAAGTAGATTTTTAGGTCATCTGCAAAAACAAGCTTTTGACAAGCTAATGAGGTAATCAGATCATTAATATAATAAAGAAACAGAAGTGGTCCAAAATTGGACCCTGGTGGTATGCCTGACGTGGGAACAAGGAAACGGAAATTGAAGTTTTCATATTTTTCGAATTGTCTGCGATTACTCAAATACGATATAAGTCTGAACGCGAACGCCACTCAGTATTCGATGACGAACGTCCATTGAAGAAAATAAATACCTACAGCGAAAACTCAAGAGCAAAATGTCTAAATAATTTTCGAGTATTGATGACGAATTGTTAATAGAACAAAGAAAACAGTAATTTTGGACCCGAAAAATGGTTATACAAAATTATTAATGAGACATTACCACCAGAAATACAGACATAAGGGAGTCGAGTTGGTGTATCGCTGTAAAATCTGCCTTTTCACAGTGTCAAAAATATAAGAATGAAAGATCCAAACCAATTTCTCCATTGAAGGACAAATTCCAAAAATAAAATATAATCCGAAAATAAAACCTTTCACTAACGTAGGAATGGATTGTGTTGGACCCATTTTCGTCAAGATTGGACGAAGAACAGAAAAACGATGGGGGGAGATCTTCACTTGTCTTCCTGTGAGGGACATTAACTTAGACCATTCTCGAAGATAAATGTGTAAAATCCTTCCTGGTTTCTGGATTTGAACAATTCGTTGGATTCTTCTCGTGTTGTTAGAATTCAGAATCTTTTCGTTTTCTTCATCCTTTAACAACACCAATGCAGCTTGTTCATGAATTAATTCTGAAGGTCTTCTTCTCACTTCAAAACTTTCCACCTAACTGCCAATTTTTATACGCAGACGTTTCAACGAAATCATACGAACGTAACGGCTGGCCGTCTCTGCCAGACGTCACGGTGGGCCGCTAGCGCTAGATGTCGCAGCGAAATCACACCTTAAAGGTGCGTATTCACTAGAGCATTCGTTCCGCATGAGCACCGAATGAGCACATGAGATGCTCGGTTCAAGCTCAGGCTGCTCGGTTCAAGTACATGCTACATCAGGCTGCGTAGTGTCTCCTGGCACATGAGCACCGATCCGCAGTCAGTCGCGTACAAATATTCATACTTATCAATATCCAAATTAAATTCAAAATCTCTCTAATAACTAAAAAAGAACGTCAAGCACGCTTTCACAGTCCACACCGAGCACGAAAAAATCGACAAAAAACGGATCGGCTCGAGCACCGCACGCGCAGTCTGTTCGTGCTCCAATCAGCGTCACCACTATTCGAGCATTCGCTCGTTCGGTGCTCATGCTGTGCTCATGTGGAACGGATGCTCTAGTGAATACGCACCTTAAGGGTGGCTACAATAAGCTGTGTAGGGTCCACCAATGGATAGTGCATAAAGGTTATAGCGGTATGGCGCTACATTTTTATTGCATAGTTGCTCATATCGAATCCTGAAAAAAAAATTGTAATATTGTATTTTCTGTTGTAGAAAAACTAAAATTCCTGGAAATAATTAAATATGGATTCTATGCATTTCCTCATCTCCTCGCAACTTGAACAAGTAGGTTTCTCGTCACCTTCCAAAGTGTCTTCTCTAGC
This sequence comes from Chrysolina haemoptera, assembly GCA_958298965.1. NCBI lineage: Eukaryota > Metazoa > Arthropoda > Insecta > Coleoptera > Chrysomelidae > Chrysolina > Chrysolina haemoptera. The sequence continues at coordinate 21,654,137 of OY282592.1, read as the reverse complement.
TCTTGTAAAATAATATAGACATTGCGACTGTCTCAGTAGGCATGTTCCTTGCGGAATTGGTGGAGAAATGTCCTAAAATGAATCGAACGTGACTTGCAACCTTTAAAATAAATTAATTTAAAATTAATCTTGAGATTTCGCCCGCTTCTTAGTTCATTTGACAGGGAATATAATATGATACCGTTTTTTTGCGAAACAAGTACAGCTGTGCAATGTAAACTGTATACATCCTGAAAAAAGTATTATTACAATTATTATCACCCAATTAAATTGAATTATCTGTTCAACTTTTAATGTTAAATGCAAATTCCTAAGATAAACACTGAAGTATATCTAGCACCATCTTTGGTTGCCAAAAAGCAAACCGACTATTGCATCGACTGTGTAATGAAGAAGCTATTAAGGGTATTATGTTTGAGAAAGTGACACTTGTATCAATATTCGGTGTAAATAGCAACACTATATTATTTAATTAACAAATTTTCATATCTTAGATCATACTCATCAATGGCAACAACAATTTTTTTTCCTTTTGTTTTTTCACAAGAATCTAATAGGCTACTCAACTTGTATATTATAATATTAACTTTCGAAATCCTTACAGACCTAGTAGAATTCGAACCACCCTTTTATTCTACTTCTTAGTGAAATATGTAAGTTATTGTGTATCAACCCAATCATTAGGGGTCCCGGTAAAGTACCAAATGTCAGAAAGGATGTTGTAATCACATCATAACTCATAATTCTTTCTTAAAACCCTTTTACAAATTGCATTTTCAAAAAACTAACAATTGAGCATAGTTACCACAAGTACATTGTCAATTTGGAAATATTCTAATGACAATACAAGAGATGAAAGAGGATTAGTACCTTTCCAAGATTTGCGGTACGAACAATGAACGGTTTTATAATCCTTCATGACTGTTTTACAAATTTTCAAAAATGATTGTCTTCATTGAGAAAAAACTTATTTGCACAAAAAATTATTGCATGTAGTAGATGTTTTACGACCGCTTGATGTGTTTAACTACTTGTATGCTACCAACCATCCACTGACGACCTTATAAACTCAGAAGCCGATAATGAGACGGTCTCCAACTCAATTTCATAGAAGGTACTTACGAAGTCATCTCGCCTTATGTAGACTACGTTAATCGCCAAATTATTAGCTAAGACAGTGGTCGTTTTCTGTTCATTCAATATTCATCAGTCTGTTATTTTTTTAACAATGAAAAATATATTAGTTAAAACAATCTTCCGCTAAAACTAATTCAACGGGTATTTTCATCGGCAAGTATCCAACAGAAAACTACTAACAAAGATCTCTGAAAGTAATACTTTATTATGCTCTCTAAATATCACGGCTAAAATTGTGTTTTATATTAAATGGAGGCATAACTAGCTACCAGCTTTATGGTTCTTGGCACTTATTCACGAAGGCTAGTTCACCAAATTAAATCGAAAAATCTGTTCAGCTTGTTGCCAGGTGGTGAAATTTGCTATGCTGCATGACAGTGCTCATAGACTCCTACGACACGTTTTTTTTGCAAATAACTGATATCTGCTGACCAAAAAGCTCTGAGACTACTATAGGTTTTATTTATTTTTTTATGTAATATCGACTGCTTTGTTACTAAAATGTGTATTTTTACACAATGAAGCTATTTTTGACATTGACTTTGACAAGGTTATTTTAAAATTTGTGAAAAAGGTCATTTATTTTTGGAGAGTGTCGAGTGATTCACGAGTTCGAATTTTTGGTTATTGTGTTATGGAAGAGAATCAGCACTTTTCAGGTATTGCTAACTCTCCTTTGACATTAGATAAACGTTTATTTTTTAATAATGATGAGCAAAGAGGGGGGAAAAGACCCTCCCTGATGAAGAACAAATCGAGAATATATTTAGGAGATTTAGGACCATATGAAATTTATATCCAATCCAATAATAAAAATAGAACAGTTCACCATATTTTTCGATAGATTGCTACCGAATATGTGGGACATGAGCAAGCAGAGATCAACCGGTGGATCTCTGATGCAGGAAACCATATTGTCGATCATTGATAATTCCTGAGCGTTCTATATATTTCATGAGATCTGTTCAGGTTGTTGCAAAATTCCTTAAATAAATACTATCGCACCGACTTAAATTTGAAGCCTCATGATGAAACATGTATTAGGTAATCCAATCTTGCTCCAAGCCTATACAATGACCGTTGAATTATATTTGCTATAGATACTTGGCAAAGTTTTCTAATGAAACTACATTACAATGCTCTGTAAATATCATAGCTAAAATTTCGAATCAAATGAGGGGACACCTACAAACCGGTTCCATAGTTCTTGCCACTCGTCGACGAAGGATAGCTCAACCAATTAAATTAAAAAAATTGTTCAGCTTTCATTGCAAATTCCTAAGATAAACACTGAAATCTTTGGTTGCCAAAAAGCAATCCGACTATTGCATCCACTTCAATATGAATCCAAAATCGTTTCATGGCGATACTACTTGACGGAAGACTGTTACCCGAGCTGTTACCTAATGAAAAATTATGTAGAGTTTCCGTCCTTCAAGTTAAATGGCTATTTGGATTGCGGGAATAAGGATAATAAAAGTGGTCAGACCTTGAAGCCCTGAAGAAGCCGCCAAATAAACGTCGAAACGTCGACAACTTTTTAAAATTTGGACTATTTTTATTGTCCTTATTCCCGCAATCCAAATCTCCATAATGAAAAATGTATTAGGTTATCCAATCTTCTTAATGAACCCTTACAATATGTATATTTTCGTTGGCCAGTATCCAACAGAAAACAACTACTGTCTCCTATAACAGTTGAATTATATGCGCTAGATAATTGGCAAAGTTTTCTAAAAGAATTATATTGCAATGCTCTGTAAATATCATACCTGAAATTATGTTTCAATTTAAATGGAGGATTACGGTTTCATGGTATTTGCCACTCATCGACGAAGGCTAGCTCATCCAATTGAATCAAAAAATCCGTTCAGCTTTTGTTCGGAATCATTAAGATAAACACTAAAGTATATATCCAGCACCATCCTGAGTTCCAAAAAGGTCTCAGACATTATTGCGTTCTGGGTAAAATAGAATTATCATTTCATCGATTGTCAGTTGTACTTGTCCTGAACTTTATTCATTACTAAGCTGTATAAACATAGGAGTAACAACAGAAAATAAATACCAAATTTCAAGATTATGACTAAGATGAAGATCAGGATATTTTTCAATGAAATAAGTGTACATTTCAAAAATCGAACATGTAGTCTTCATATCATTATGTAATTTGGCACTAACAATATTCTTGCTATCCCGCCAGTAAAAGGTAAAATGTAACAACTTTAAGAACGCGTCTAAGGGCCACATAGTTTTTTTTTTAATTTTTCCGACTTCGGAATTTCTGACTTTAAAGTTGGAATTTTATTTTTCCGACTTTAAAGTCGGAAATTCCGACTTTAAACTCGGAAATTTGTTTACTGAGTATTATCAATCCAATTGAACGATAATCGTTTCGGACCGATGGTTCCCCCTTTTTACTCCCATATACACCTACGACGTAGGCTTATTATGGCAAATACCTATTTCATTTATTTGATACTTACTCTCCAGCAAAAATTCTTGAACTCCGCTGACTTCCTGGAGTCTTTGCTACAGAGAAGTGAATTTTTGTTTTTTACCGCGGGTGGCGCTGTGACTGACTTCACTGTGAATCGCTGCTTCATTTGTGAGAAAATATTAGTTTCACAGAGGATTATAATTCATTGGGCTGGGGCAGGACGTCTCTAATGTTGTCCGACCTACTTTCGACGACTTTCATGTCGGAAAAATAAAATTCCGACTTCAAAGTCGGAATTTCCGAGTTTAAAGTCGGAATTTCCGAGTTTAAAGTCGGAATTTCCGACTTAGTAGTCGAAAAAATAAAATTCTGACTTCAAAGTCGGAATTTCCGAGTTTAAAGTCTGAATTTTCGACTTTACAGTCGGAAAAATAAAATTCCTACTTTAAAGTCGGTAAAATAAAAAAAAAAAAATGTGGCCCTTAGACGCTTTTGTACAACTTCCCATAACTGCTCTACTTCATTTCTGGAATTGTTGAAATTTTGAGTTTCCGCTTTGAATACACTAACTGAATTCTGTGGTGACGATTTAACGATTTTAAAATCTGTATCTCAGTCGGGGTAACCACTTGTAATGGTTTTAATATGAGAGTAATACAAAAATTAGGTTTAAAATATATATCATATCATTAACATATCATGTGGTCAATTGTCATCTGGTTTTGGCTATGTTCAAGGTTAGTTTAGAATCAATTGCAAAATTTGTCAAACAGGAAAACGGACGGACAGGCATACAAGAAATCTTGATAATCAAAATTTGTTAAAATGGAGAATTCTTCATAAGTTTAGTTTGACGGTTGTCAAAACTCTAACCATTAACCACATATTATTATCACAGAGTTATAACAAGTACAAAACATGTAACCCTACAGTATTATATTGAATGTTAAATAATATGCAAATTGGCTAATGACCATAGCAATCAGGGTGTAGGCCTTTTCGACACCAAATACCTGCCTCAGATGGCTACATTTTTAGGTTAAAGAAAATTAGAGCTCTAGATTGAATATTTAGTCAAGTTTATGTACCTATTTATTATATCCTTACATAGTACAAATATTTATTCAAGTCTATGTACATATAGAAATTTGAGTGAGTGGAAATTAAATACATACATTTTACGAAAAGTTATTATTTAGTATAATTGAACCAGAACGAACTAACCTTACCTAGACATTTGAGTGCGTGGAAATTGAACACATACATTTTAATTGGGTGTAAAAAACAAGAAGGCAAATCATGGACTATTGTCATCAGAATATCGATAACTATTGAAAAATACATGGTATGGAAAAAGGCTGTCGGGTTAGAAAGACCCTTCTGTAGAGTTTGGTACCTGATAAGTTTGGTGTCGAAAAGGGACCCGCCTGCACAGTTTTTACTTGCAATTTGAAAATACTCGAATTGGGAATTTTCGAAATGGGATGAAATAAGTGAAATTTATTGATATTGTATTGCTTCTGTGACAGTCAGTTGTGTTTTTGAATCGTACTTGCTCAATGAAATTTAATTTTCTTTAAATCTAATGTCTACGTAAGGTTATTTCGTTCTGATTCGATTATACTAAGTAATTACTCCTCGCAAAATGTATTCATTTAATTTATACGCACTCAAATATTTGCGTAAGGTTAGTTCGTTCTGGTTCGATTATACTAAATAATTACTCCTCGCACAATGTATGTATTCAATTTCCACGCACTCAAATGTCTGCGTAAGGTTAGTTTGTTCCGGTTTGCATATACTAAATAATGACTCCTCGCAAAATGTATGTATTAAGTTTCCACGCACTCAAATGTCTACGTAAGGTTATTTCGTTCTGATTCGGTTATACTAAATAATTACTCCTCGCAAAATGTATGCATTTCATTTTCACGCACTCAAATATCTGCGTAAGGTTAGTTCGTTCTGGTTTGAATATACTAAATAATTACTCCTCGCAAAATGTATGTATTCAATTTTTACGCACTCATGTCTAGGTAAGGTTAGTTCGTTCTGGTTCGATTATACTAAATAATTACTCCTTTCAAAATATATATCGGTATTCAATTTCCACATACTACGTTATTTTATTTTGTTGTGAGTTTATGTTGGAAACCAATTTACACATAAAAATCAGGTGAATCCAAAATATCTTGAACCGAATTACACATTTTATTCTGAACCACTTTACATGTTCCCGTTTCCACACCACCCACGAGGTAGAGCTTTCGTCGCGTTTTTTTTTTAAGTAGTTTCTCTGTAGGCCTATTCGTCGAAGCTTACTTTGGTCTTCATGTCATCTTCTACAGTTTCTGCATACTACATTTCTATATACAGTGCGTCCAAGATACGGATGGGATAGCATTAGGTTTTCGGAAACGGTGGGAATTCCAATGTTGCTTAAATTGGAGAAAAGTCGGACAATCCAAAGCCCTTTTATATGAAGTTTGCAGAAGTTGGATTTTTTCGGGTTTCGAGATATTTTGAACAAAGTGAAATTTTCGATATTTGTTTTTATTTATTTCTAACGTTGTTTTATAAGATATCAAAAAATAAAGAATATATTGCATTGCTACTTTTTAAGCTTAACAAGATAACCTCAGATTTTCACTACGATGTTTAGTTTCCGAGGAAACTTCTTCAACTTTATTTCCAAACATAGCGCTGTTATTTTTATTACAACATTTTGTATTCTGAAAAACATCATATATATATACCTATTATTTATAGTTGTTTAAACATGTTTTTAGCTTATTTTGGACATTACTTAAAATCATTCACGAAAACCTGCTGAAACCAACCCCTCACTCGAAATTTATTGGATGAAACAAAATATTTATAGGGATATTTTTTGTGGAAAATTTTATAAAGAACATATTTGATAAAAATAAAATTTTCTGTGCGACCACTGTTTTCTTCTTGAGTTTAAAAAGTCTGCTTTTGGTGCGCAAAACTTTATATATAATTTTTTCTAATACCTAGTGCTAATATCAATAGATTAATTAGTTACCTCGCATTGATACGAAAATTTCTATCATAGTTCTGTTATAATCTATTATGAAGTTTGTGCATGTCAAATGATACATACCTGTATCTATAAAACACGAATGATCATCTTCTGCAGCCAAAGATCTTTCAGGAACTACATATGTAGGTATTGAGTATAATAAATTTTCTAGAAGATATTTCAGCCAACGTTGCATTGCAACAATAAAAACGTTTATTTTCGTGCTTTCAAACTTCAAAACCACATCAGCATATTAAGTTATTTCCAAATTCCTTACGAAATGCTTCCGGTAGTTCAAAAATAAATCCTAGACTAAACGAAAACATGTGCTAGCAGTGAAGTGAAATATTTTCTCTATTTCACGAAAACTATGTTTGTAAACATAATAGCGAGTGTTGACACGAGTATGTGTCCCTGAAACGAAAATTTGGGAGTGGAAGCTATGATGCTACGCGTACGAATACATGTAGAAATAACAGCAGTCAGCTGTGCAAGTTCGTCTCTTCCGTAGGCCATTCGTGACGTCACAGGTGAATGACCCTCGACGTCATCTCAGTTCAATGGCAAATCGCGACCTAGATCTCGCTTAAACAACGACACCGAACACTCTGCAGATATGCTTAAAAATCACAAGGTTTTTATCTTTGAAATATCCAGTAAATTGAATACAGGCACTATGCGGAACTGTCTACACAATGTCTCTAAGTTACAGAGTGGATTCATTCCTCGTGCAATACCTACCTATCTATCAGTGGATTAACAAATTATTTTGGTTGAATTGAACTTGGTGGGAGGTAGGTACTAAGAAATGCATATCTGTCCGAGTTTTATAGAGTTAATATCGATTTTTCAATGGGATTACTATGTTTCTAAGGCAAAGTAAAAATAGCTTTAATCCAGTACGATTGGGTTTTGAGGCGAGAATCGATTGTAGCACCACCAAACTTGATATGCTAGTAGTTGGAACCATTATAAACACGAAAAAAAAAATTTTACCAAAATTCGTTTTCGTTTAAAAATAAATAAATAGATTTATACTGTAATCCTGGAAAGTATATGATTTATTGGAAAAACAACTCGACCAGGTGAAAGACAATCAATTCTCCACAAAAATGATTCCTAATAATGACTTACGAAATATCAAAAAACGTGATTGAACGCCGACATCAAATTTCAGGTTCACGCTTTCCCGCCGCTGAAAGTTCTGGCGGAGCCGAATAATTGATTGGTCATAACTCTGCTAAAAATGATCGGAGAAGGAAGAGAAAAGTTTATATCGTTTCTGAAGACTCCTACCTTCTCATGCAAATATAATATGCGAGTATTTGAGTACCTAAAATGTGTTTTGTAACACTTCACGGAGATGTTTGCGGATGATCCGAAACCCATGAATAATTCAGTAAATATGGAACCCATACCCTCATTGGACTATATGCAACAATTTTAGAGTAGTGTGACAGGTGCCACTTATACATGCCAAAAAAAAGGTTTGTTTTACTCCTGCCTCATTTTCAACTTACCCATAAAACCGGCATTCTCTTCAGTAAATGTTGAAAATAATCCCTTATTCACTCAGATCAATAATATATTATTGATCTGAGCTTATTCATATCTTGCATATATGTTTAATAACACTATTGTGAAGCGCAAACCTCAATCTTGAAATGACATACTTAATTTTTTAAGTAGAATGCATATGAGCGATTATTTTCAACATTTACTGAAGAAATTGCTGGGATTATGGGTGAGTTGAAAACTGAGGCATGAGTAAAACCCATTTTTTTCTTTGGCATGTATAAGTGAGACTTGTCTCACTAGTCTAAAATCGTTGCATATGGTCCAAAGAGGGTACTGATTCCTGCTTCAGTAAAATTATCTCATATCAACTAAAATATCCATGACTTTCGGATCCTCCGTAAATATCGTAGAAGGGTTATGTGAAGTGGGACAAAAGACATTTTAGGTGCTCAGATACTCATATATTATATTTGCATGAGGAAGTAGAAGTCTTCAGGAAATATATACACTTTTTTTTCCTTCTACTATAATTTTTAGCAAAGTTATGACAAATCTAATTTTCAGCTTTGCCGGAAATTGCAGTGGCGAGTTAAGGCGAGCCTGAAATTAGATATCTGAATTCAATCAGGTTTTCTGAGAAAACGAGCACATTTTGTGAGAAATTACTAGGTATATTTCTTGTGGAGAATTGAATTATCTTTCGCCTTGTTGAAATTGGTATATAGGTATATTACGGAATAAAATCACACATTTGTTTTCTAGCATTCCATCTAAACCGTAATTTCTTAGTAAGGATAATAATTTTGAGGTATAATTAATATTTATGTTGAAACATGGTGAGCTTTGATTCATTTCGAATATTCTATATTTCATATTCATTCAAGTTGCCAATTAATTATTCGCTTTGAAGAGAATTTGAGATACTCTTAGTGCGTAAGTCCAGTAACCATACATGCGAGTTAAATTATAACCTACAAAATCATTCATATCAATCAGGAAGCCTCATCAAGTTCTAAACTTGAAGTGTTTGAGACATATAGGAGAGTCAGAAAGTGAAGCTCGTTTTTTAAATAAGTACCAGTCAATTCAATTATACAACGTTACATCAAAAGGGTCTTGATGTGCATTTGATTCTGAAGTATACATTGGGCTAATTTCGAGTCATATTTCGCATCACATTCTGATGTGATGCACGGGGCACTGAATAGACGTTCATGCGATGATAATGGAAGTCACATTGGGATTCACTGTTGTGATCTGAAACATGAATGCGAAGCCTACTACTATATCTGAGACCATTCTGTGTTGACTGGGCATATTTCACATACTTCTTGAAATGTGAACTAAAATCGGGAAAACTATTTAAAATGAATGGGCAATAATTTAATAGAAAACACAAAAACAAGTCATCGCGGAAATTTTAAACAAAACACAGCTTTAATAATTGTAACGCAACCAAGCTGAATACAACTCTGCGATAACATTTCGTTTTGTGTCAGGTCAGTTGAAGTTCTAACGAACAATAGTGTTGCGAGAATTGGTTATCACGTGGTGGACAAACTGCTAGCACGCATTGATTGTTGTTTACATCGCACGTATTTGAAATGAATATATTTTAGTATGGATTCTTTGTTTTATGTGAAATAACCTGCCTGTTTTACTATTATTTATGATTTGCTCCTTTTTAATATCAAATTCAGAAGCCTTACTGGGCATCGATTCATTAATTTATAATATGAGGGAAATTGTCATCCCGAACTTTGATCATCGCTGGATACTATAATAGTAATAATAATACTCCCTCATAAACACTCGTAGAGTGTACCCAAAGGCATAGCCTGTGCGGGTAGAGGACGGCTATTTTTATTATTTGCCGTGGCGCTCCGGGTCGACTTACTGATTTTTGGTGGCGTATTCACTTTTCAGCTGCAGGAAAACCCGGAAAACCTACAGCACCACCTCGGGTGGCCGGCGTGCACTCCAAGCTAGCACTAGACGAGATTGGGCATCTAGACAACACACAATACACTTGCTTTCAACAAGGACTGTGGTGATTCCGATATTGAGTACTTGAGAAAAAAATCCCTCGTACATATATCGGGCTCGAACCGACTACCGCTATACTGAAGTTTCGAACGACCTGCGCCTTAGACCGCCAAGCTACCGGCCACTATTGTGCAGGCACACTGTCCATTCTTTTGACTTTTGTTCGGAAAGGATTTAATTTCCTTTATTTTTGCAATTCTGAATTTTGTACCTCTGAAAATATGGACTAGAAAATGATTCATTTGCTCTATTGAATTCCTTCATATATTTTTCTTGTATTTGCTTTGCCGTGATATTCTATGTAGTTTTATCAATATGTTCTACACAATTTCATATCATATTTAGAAAAGTATGTCTTTTCTAAATATGATATGAAATTGTATGTCGGTTTTAAATCCAATTTTGACATCCTTGTGCAGATCAGACTATCACCAACCTTCTTTAATCTGGAAACGTGAAACCGTGCTAAAGATATACAGCATTCTGTTGTAATGGACTTTCGCCTATTGTATGGAATATGTAACCACAGGACGAGGAACATTACGATTAGAAAAAAAATTGGTCCGGTGATTCGGACGTAAAGGCCGATTCAGATACATGCGTGTCCACCCTGCATTTTTGACCCTGCATGAGAAATGCATACCCATCGACGTTCACACTTGTGCTTATCACACTTGTGCATGAAAAACGCGGGGTTAGCTCGCACGGAATTAGAATATGTTCTAGTTCACATAATGAAACATTCAAATATACGACTGGATAATTTAAAAAACTCAGATGTCATTCCTCCAGTAATGAGAAAATTAATGCAGAACCAGAAAAAATATGATCTTATGGTAGAAACGTAAGTAAAAGGCAAAAATGCTTGTAAATTGCACGTTCTCCATAAATCTTGCATAGGCACCCATGTATCTGAATCGGCTTTTAAGAATACTCACGAAAATAAAATCATAAATATCATTAATGATTGTGAAAATATCGAATCGTTGAATAATTTTCGTAGCTTGACCTGTATGTATATATTCAGGGCATATGGTAAACCTATTAAAACTTAAAACATAATCTATAGCTAAAACGTACAAAATATAAATGAGAAGTGAGACGAAATAGGATATTTTAGAGCTGAATGACTTTCAGGAAAATATTTAATTAGTAAGTAGTGAAATCGTTGTACTGATTAAGAATCTGAAGATATTTTAGATTAAAAGTTTGAAAGCTTGATATAGCCATTTGGGAAAAAAGCTCAGACACATCGATTTTATTTTTTAGTTGCGCATTTTTTGGTCTAATCATTATTGTGATGACATCATCACTGTTCAAGTTATGACGTCATTATAATTTTTTTTAAAGGCAATACGCTATTTTGATAATATATTAAAAAAGAACGCATTTTTCTGTGTATAGATGTCTAATTGGTTTTATCTGATAGAGTGAGTTTCAAAAAGTTTGCACCATATGGGACACTTTTTTATTATTCATTTGTCAGAAAATTGTATTCTTCATAAAAATTGGTGCATTGCAAAAAACTCATAATAGTGTTTTCAAAATTCTAAATTTCCAAATTTCGAAAAAGTGTAGAGGGAAAAACAAAAAATAGGAGTTGTTTGTTATTGAAAACAATTATTAGATTTAGAATCACAGCCATTTACGCAACAAAATATTTTTTCACATTTTTTATGGTTCTAGTCTCATAAAAAATACCAGTATCTCATATTTATACTCCTATTCATCATTTGTACTAAAATATCGACGTTTGTTGAAAACTGTTTGACTTCTACTAGTTTTTTGGTGCAATTTTTTTTATTTCACTCTCTAATAAGTATGCTCATAATAACTATCAGTAACATTTCATAGCATAAAATTATTGAATAAATCAATTAATTGATAAATAATTGAATAATACAAATCTGCGAATTTACGCATTATAAATAGGAAGAGAATATTTTGTTTCGGTTCAAATTTGAATATTGTTTTCAATTCTAAACAACTATTCCCAGTAGTTTTTTTTTGATGATATCAAAATTGAGGGTAGTTTACTCCTAATTAAAATTCTTATTTTTTGTTATTCCCTGTACACTGTTTGGAAATTCAGAATTTTGATAACTCTAATAGGAGTTTTTAGCATTGCACCAATTTTTATGAAGAATACAATTTTCTGACAAATGAATAATCCAAAAGTTTTCCATGTGGTCTAAACGTTTTGAAACTTCTATATATATATAACATGAAAAAAAAAAGTTTAAAAAATACCAAAGAACACGCTTTACTTTCCATGGACTAAAAAGTAAAAAATAATTGACAATTCAATTTCCAAAATGTAAAAAAAGCGTGGGTGCTTTCGATCTATATTCTCATATTTCTTAGTTTAATTTAACAATACAGAGCGTTCAAGAGCACAAGAGAACTTTATCAAGCAACCCACGCTTTTTTTTCAATTTGAGAAATGAAATGGTCAATTATTTTTTACTTTTAAATCCATGGAAACTAAAGCGTGTTCTTTAGTTCTTTTTAACTATTGTTTTTTTTGCTAAAAAAATCGAAATCTCCGACTCCGAAAACCATACCAATTTTAAATCGAATCTGACCATAATCACAATACTCGTCCGTCATATTGGGCCGCCATCTTGAATTCATAAATTTTTACGAATAATTCATAATCTCTGACCCCGAAAACCCTCACACACTAATTTTGGATCGAATCAGGCCATAATGACATCTTTAATTTATGAATTTTGACAGAAAAATCGAAATATACGACTTAAAAAAACTTCACATACCAATTTTGAATCGAATCTGACCATAATCACAAATCTCGTCCGCCATCTTGGAGCCGCCATCTTGAATTCATGAATTTTGATAAAAAAATCATAATTTCTGACTCCGAAAACCCTTGTATACCAATTTTGAATGGAATCGGACCATTATCACAAATCTCGTCCGCCATTTTGGAGCCGCCATTTTGTTTTTTTATAACAAAAAAATGTCATATTGCATTGTCAACTATGAACACCTGCCAAATTTCAAATCATTTGGACGTCTGGAAATGGGTGAAAATCACGACCTAAGGAGTCAGTTACAAACATACAAACAAACATACAAGTGAAGCTAATATACAGCGTGTAAAAAATGTGTCATCAATACGCAGAAAAATTCGTTCTTTTTGAAATAAGATATTGCCATTTAAAAAATATTGTAATGATGTCATAACTCCAACAGTAATGACGTTATCAAAACTACGAGTAGACCAAAAAATGCGCAACTGAGGCTTTCAATAAACTTAATTCAAATAGTGAATATTTTATCTATTGGTACTGATCTCAGATTCAGGAAGCAAGTCAGCTTCCATAATTTTTCTGTCCTTATCATTATTTTTGTCCTGTCAGATTGGTTCAATATTTTGTACTGTATGTTTATTATAACATTTGAGTGAAACTTAATATTGTTGATAATTTGTAATTTTTGTATGTCAAATTGTTTTATAGCTGTCAGTGATTGTCTTTATAGAGTCTAATTCGTATTTCTTTTACTAGGAAGTTTGATGTCAAGTTTTGTGTGGTATCTGAAGACGTTTGTTCGTAATCGAAATATGTGATTCAGAAACTTATGTCTATTGCCAATTTCGATATGAATTAAAATTAAAAGTTGACTTTCAATTGAATGGACCAACTAGTATTTAAAACACATTGTACCTATACTGTGATCAACAAATGGAAAATGTACATTTACATCAAGATTCACAATTTTTTACCAATTTTTCTGTTGCCTTCCCATAAAACAGTATAGAGAAATAGACCTTTATTATCAGATCGAGAATATTTCAGATTCAGATGTTTTCGAATATAATAATATCCTTTGAGGAAGCGGCGAAATTCTTATTCTTCGTAAATGCCAGATGCGGAGGTATTATGTTACATCTACGGACAAGTCTATCACAAAAAACAGAGCAAGCACAGACGTCTTCCTACCCGGATAAAAAATTCGCACGTGCTGATTCTGAACCTTCTTTGTGCACCTTTACACACATTGATATCATAAAGATTCCTTATGACATAAAAAAGATAAAGAACGAAATTAAAAGCGGAAGGTAAACGAAGAAAGACTTAGGTAGAAAATAAATATCTGACGATTGTATTTGGAGAGGCCCGCCATATGGCACGTGCCAATATGAGCAACACCTTGCCTGTTAAAGAATCATTAAAAAATTTATAAAAAACCACAATCCAGCTAAACCGACCAGGAAATAACTACTAGCAACAGCTTGGGCGGAAGCGGAAATTCTGAACAAGATAAAGTGCAACGCAACTATTCTCTATATCATCTATCCTATTGTTGATAATAATTATTACAAGCTCTAGGAAAGATTGTAGGCATGGGCGTCGGTAAAGGGGTATTCTCTCTTCCTGGTTAAGTAAGTTTCACTTTTTCATTGTATAAATTCAAAGCTTCTATGAGATCAAATTCATTCGTTACTATAGAAATGCTTTATATCAATCAACTTATTATATTATATTATTTAAAAAATTATGAATATAGCTTCGAGAATTTATGTTATATCAAATATTTCATTAGTTATTCTTCTTCCTAGATGGTCATTTCAAATCAAATCAAAATATACTTTATTATCGGAAGATTTAGATCTCTTTGATAAAGTCATAATAAATACAAATACAAAATTGAATAAATGGATACATATAAAAATAAAGAGTATGAAGCAGGTACTAAAACATTGTCACAATTATAATAAATACATATTCACGAAAACAGAACAACAACAACCAAATGGAATGAAGAGGTATACAATCAATCAAGCAATGAGTATAAATAAAATTCATAATGGATCAAATATAACTTTACATACAGGGTTTAATCTAATATTTTGCACTTCCATGAAGAACGGGTGAATAATGCCATTTTATAAATTTTATAACGAATTGCAGGTGTGAAAAATTCGAAAAAAAATTGTGGAAAGTTTAAATTGTGTTGGAAAATTCGTCGAAATTTTGTGAACCGCTGTCCGCCAAACGTCAGCTGACCGGAGCAGAGCCGCAATAATACTGGAACTGTCAGATGGAAGAAACTGTGTAATTTCGAACAGCGGTTTTCAAAATTTTTAAAATTTCCACATTTTTTTTTCGATTTTTTCACATCTGTGATTCGTTACAAAATGGTATTATACACACGCCCTTCACGGGAGTGCAAAATGTTAGATTACACCCTGTATATTCCTGTATACATACTTAATGATTATTCCAGTCTTTCTCAAGAAACTCATGGACACTATAAAACACCTATCGATAAGAAAGCGTTTGACAAATCTCCTGAAATGAGAAGGCGAAACGATGTGTTTGGAGGTAGAAGGGAAATGGTTGTATAGTTTAATTGCACTATACAGTGCCTTCCTTTCAAAACTTCCCACCCCTATTATTTCTTTTAGCAGGAAAAATTTCCTGTAGGGAAAAAACACGTAAATTTAGATATGGAGGGGAAAGTTTAAAACCAGTGCCAGTTGTATTTTAGGTTAAATCCCCCTGCCCCTAGCTACCCGTAATTAATATTCCCATCGCCACTCCGTTAAGAACACTGAAATTGGTTGATCCGTTCTCGGAAAAAGGGCAAAAAGAAAATTAATTATAATAAAAAATAAAATAATAGCTATTGCAATTAAATAATTGTTTATTGGGTGTTCAAAATGTTCATCATTGGTAGCTAAGCAAAACTACAATCTATTCTCGAATTCCTGTCGGACTTTTGTAAATGCTTCTTTATTAATTTGTCTGCATGTGTCAGTAATCCTGTGTCTTAGATCCTGAATTTCCTGCGGGGGAGTTTTGTATACCATTGTCAAATAACCCCAGAGAAAGAAATCCAATGGCGTTAAATCCGGAGATCTCGCCGGCCATTCCAGAGCGCATCTTCTGCCAATCCAATTGTCAGGATACCGTTGATCAAGCCTCTGTCGGACATGCAATGCGTAGTGTGGCGGTGCGCCGTCCTGTTGAAAATGTAAATTTCGTTCATCCATGAGCGGGTGGTATTCTTCATCAACTTGACTTTGTAAGGACTGTGTTATGAGTGGATCGACTACATTTTCCATTA
The DNA here is from genome assembly GCA_958298965.1 of Chrysolina haemoptera. Lineage (NCBI taxonomy): Eukaryota > Metazoa > Arthropoda > Insecta > Coleoptera > Chrysomelidae > Chrysolina > Chrysolina haemoptera. Next base: position 21,637,854 of record OY282592.1, on the reverse strand, counting down.
CGTTTTGTATTAATGTCAGTGCAACTGACACCACAAACAGTTTAACAATCAGGAATACCTAATTCTTATAAATGTTTTCACCATTTAATTTTAACTGACGCAAAGAAGAAACTGTGTGCCCTTATCTCACTTTCAGCTAAAGCAAAAAACTTTGTGTAAAAAGAAACATAAACATACCGTTATGGAGTCAGTGGTAGCGGTTCTATAAATTCATTAATTTATTTTGCATTTTATTATAATTTATTTTCTTTTTGCCCTATTTTACGAGAACGGATCAACCAATTTCAGTTTTCTAAACGGGGTTGAGTGAGGATTTTTAAGATCTTTAAAATGATGTGTTACAAGTGTGGGGGTGCCATTTAAAATTATTAAGTGGGGGTAGCTAGGGGTAGGGGGATTAAAGCTGAAATACAACAGGCACTGGGTTTAAACTTCCCCCTCCATATCTAAATTTACGTGTTTTTTCCCTACAGGAAATTTTTCCTGCTAAAAGAAATAATAGGGGTTGGAAGTTTTGAAATGAAGGCACTGTAGATCAGAGAATTCTTCGTTAGATTTGAAGACGGAATAGGAAATCTTAAATGGATGTCTGTTAAATTGCACTTAAATGATAAGAGCTTGGTTTTATATACATTTAACGAGAGCTGAACCACCTTTTTATACTGGAGATATCATTAGTAATACTCGAGTGTAGTCTATTTATATCGACCTCATGCCACAAGATGGTCGTATCGTTTGCAAATATAGTAAAACTACCATCACTTTTGCAAATCGTTAAAATACAATAAAAACTGAATGGGTCCCAGTACAGAGCCCTCAGGCACACCATGATTGATCGTTCTAGTTTCTGAGTTAGTGCTTGTTTTGACTCAGGTGCTCACTCACTTGGAAATAGTGGTTTGGTGTTGGGAAAGAATTCCAGTGTATTTATTCATAATGTATTTTACTGTTGGCAACTTTTTATAGTCTTTGGAAATATAAGCTGCTCTCATAATAGTTATAAACCAGTGAGATGGAATGCCAATTGACTATTATTAAATGAATTTTCATAAAACTTTCTGATGAAAACATTCACTGTATAATAATGAAAGAAAAAGAATAATAGTTATTTATGTGTCAAGGGTGTGATAAAGACTTAGATCATATATCTCATATTCCTAATATGTTACTAAATTATTGTTATTTTTAATCCTAGTAGTAAGTTTATAGTAGAAGATTTAGTTTTAGTTAAAAATAATGTTACTTTTTAAAGGTCCTTATTCAGTGATAAAAGACGAACACCCGAATATAGTGATCAAAGTGGACAATAAAGAAATGACAGTGCATAAAAACTGAGGGAAACCTTATTACAAGTGATTAGTATTAAGTGTACTATTATATTAACAATAGATGTAGCTTTAATGATAAACAAAAAAAGAAAAATTGTAAACATTTTCTTTTTTTCTTTTACCGAGGGAGATGTGAAAGACTTAGATCATTTATCTCATATTCCTAATATGTTACTAAATTATTGTTATTTTTAATTATGTCTACTCAACAACTCTACGTACAGAAACGTCGCAGTGTCATTAAACTCATCGGAGCTTTACAACGACCTAATTATGTATTTCTGCAACATTTCAGTACATTGAACTATTTGCATCCAAATATTAAAAAAATTAGAATAAAAGTGTTGACCAACCAATTTCTATGAAACCCCAATTTTTCGGGCATGATTAGTATGTACTGACTCTTGAATATGAAATGTTACTCTGCTGAAGAATAAAAGTGAACACTTTTGGTAATAACTGGTTTTAATTGAACTACATTCTGCGACCAACATTTCAAGGGAGTTATGAGGATGTTAATTACAGAGGGCAACAGATTGCAATTGCCTGCGGTTATCAACATCCAATACCTCACGTGATAGAAAATTAATTTTATTTTATACTAAATGAAATATAAAAACTAAATTTTGTTGGTTTTCAGAATAGGGAACAAGCATGTGTCCCCTTTCTGATATATATTTATTTGCCATGAACATTATCAACCGAGAAGCTAAGTGACATACTCAGAATTTGAAATTTTTCGTTTTCTCTATCCTAATTCGTAATTATTGAAAATGCAACTTTTTTCATTCCATTTGAAAACGTACTCCTAGCGCCTCTGATGGATGTATGCATCGTTACTTCACACAGTTCAAACTTTCACTGTTAGAGGGCTCTCAAAGACTGTGTAATATTTGCCTTAAACTGTCAAAATTACCCAATATTCCGGAAACAACCACAAGGAGCGCCAGTGTTTGCGGGAAGTTATTCGACGTCAAGGTCAAATCATGTTTGTATCGAAGAGCAATTCCAAACCTTAAAATTTTGGAAAAAAATGGAATTTGAGGAATAATTTTTACTAAATGTGATTTTTGAGACACGAATTGATGCAGAAAATACACAAAATAAAATCATACGTGTTACCTATTAAACGAACGTTTTTAAAAAGTCAAGTAGGACATGGATATCTCAACTGACACGTTTGTAAATATTTGTCAAATTGGAGATAATTGAGATTTTAGGCGATTTGTTGCTCGTGCCGTACTACTTATTTCCTTGCAATTCGGGAATAATATCAGTGGAAAATTCGAAAATTGTCGGTTTGTTTTTGTGAAGACATTAGAGGGATTTAAAGATTTATAACTGCCCAGTATAACTCCCAAGGGAGTTATGAACATGTTTATAGTTACGATAACTAAGGGTTTATTCACTTATAATGTATCAGTATGAAATAATAGTTATTTATGGTACTAGTGTGTTATGTTGAAAATAAGTCACGCGAGGGTATAAATTCTAAAGTGACTAGTAAACTCACTAGTGACTTATGGATTATAACTCACTAGTGTGTTATTTGATAGTTAACTTGTCTAAAATGACTTTAATAAGGACAGTCATAACTGTCATGTGTTGGATAAAATATTTTAACCCACCTTTTTTTGTATTGTATCAAAAATATAATTGAAGGAAATATTTTCAGTCAAATTATATTCCATTTTGTGCATCTTTTCATTGAGCATATCTTGTTGGGAATCACAAATGTTTTTTTCGTTCAATACATGATTATAATTATTTGGTGATGAATTTAATTGGAAAATAATGAACGATTATTCATAATTTTAATGAGGCAGTGACGTCAAACCAATTTCCAATACATTTATTTCCAGCGTCTTACAAAAATTCGCTCGACCATAGTATTAAAATTGATCATTCATGATTCATTCAGATATCCTTCAAAATTCACCTTTATGCATCAGAATTATGAATGAAATTAAAACGATTGTTGATAATTTCAATTTTACGATGTACGAAAGTGTTTTTTATGTAACTGAATTACATATTTCCGGCAACATGGTAGAGAATAAATGGGAGGAAAATTATTTACTCGAACATGTACATAATCGAATGGTATTAGTAAGATTGATGAATAGATCTGTTTAATATACGTATTCGACCGTTATACATGAAACTGAATTGTTTGTTCATATAATCTCAATTGAAGAAAAATGGGATAACGAACCCCTGTGGTGCAACTCAATGATAACAAAAATTATTATTCTTCTTTTTAATCAATCCGCATTGACCTCACAAGGTCATTAGCGGTTAATGTATCATATTATTCAGATCATTAAATATTTCTATTAATATATTGAATAACTCATAAAGTTGCAGTTTATAACGAATTTCCAGAGGAAAGGCAATGAATATCTTTTGTAATTTACCTTAAAAATATAACACTAACATTGTCATTTATCAATAACAATATAACAAAATATATGAATATATGAAAAATAAATAGTAGGTGATGAATTGCTCTTTATTTCACATTCAGCCCTATGGAGTCGTTACTAACTACGCCCAAATTTGATATCAGCTTCATTAAATGAAACATTGCTAGGGACTTGGTCAGTATATCTGCTTTTTGTTTTCTGGATTCAATGTAATTTATGTCAATTAATTCAGAATTATTATAGGTCTCGAACGCAGTTGTACTTTACATCTACATGTTTCAGTCGACAATGTTTCCATTTTTTTCAAAAGATGTATACATGTCTGATTGTCTTCATATATGGTTATAGAACTGGAACTCCGAACTCCCATACCCTCCTTATACTTCAAAAGGAAAACCGCTTGTAGATTTTCGATCCTCATTTCCAGCTCAATCTGAATCTGCATGTTCCTCAATGCAAAATTAAAATTTTTTGAATGTCATCCACATACAACACCAGAAATATTTTGATCTCACTTTTATTTCCTATGTAGAGGCGTTTGTCATATTTTGATTGATTTAAGCCAATGCTTCTCACATACATATTCATTGAAGATATTTTTTTTTCTAGGCACCAAATACGATATCCGTTTGTGGAATATCCAATCATGAAGCATTTTTTCGACCTTGCGTCAACCACTTGATTGGGTATGTGTGGAAAGGAGCTGGTACTTTGTTCTCCAAAGCATTTGTTGAACTTTGATCGAATAATTAAATAAACAGATGTGATCACTGATTCACTCCAAATTTTTTTATTTGATTCAGCAATATGCATCTACCTTTTTCCATGATTGTTCTGTTCACCTGTTTCGCAACTCCATTCTGCTGTAGTGTGCACCTGACTGTAAATTCATATTGTATTCCGCGTTCTTTGAAATATTCCTTCATCTCATTGGAAATGTATCTAATTCTTAGGCGGGTTAGGTTAGTTCATCATTTTTTGACTCCATGAGATGTATCTTGATTATATCAGTGGTTTGTGAAGGTTTTGCTCTTTTGTTTCTAGCAACTAGCAATTTCCATGTGAAGGAACCCACACTATTAATTTTGTTTGACCTCTTGATGCAATTCACCTAGGTTATTCGCTTTGATTTGTTGTAACAGGGGATGCTTAGGGTGATAATGCAGGTATCTCTCCAGTGTATATGCTACTTTTTTGTGGAAGTATGTTGGATTCACTGGCCTGCTCACTAATTACGGCTGTTATATGCCTTCTTCGTATTTTGATGCGTCGCGTCGGAAGATAATATGTGGTGGTAGTTTGAGTAGGATAAGATTACATTGAACAAATTTTGCATGAGTTTGCACTAGTTTACGTTGTAGAACATGTGCAAGAGTTAGCAAAAACGTATGTGACTTTCTGGAACTTCAACTAGCATTTCCCTATATGACTGATAACCAGTCAAAACTTACTGTATCATCATCTGAAAATAGAACTATTAACTGGTGATGATCAACTTTATTATGTATAGTTGCCAGTTCAAACTGACAATTATGTATAATTGCCAGTTCAACTACAACGTACAACTATGTATAATTGTCAGTTCCAAATGGCAATTATAATATTTTTTTGATCATGTCCGTTCAGCGCTTTCGTATGAAATAGATAACACCTTATTCTAGCAGACCACCATTATAATCTGTATGCTGTCATTATCCACTGTGGTTCTGGCGTTCAATCTGGTCATTATTACGTATTGGCCAATGACAAAACGGACTGGTTTAAGTTTGACGATAGTTGTATCAATACATTTTCTGACGATATCTTGAATTTATTGGAGCCTCTGGAGACATCCTATATTTTATTTTATGAGAGAGGGGACATTGGCAGATCAAGATCTTCAGATGATGTGGTGCTGTAGGTTTTCCGGATTTTCCTGCAGTTGAAAAGGCAAATGCGCCACTGGAATCAATCAAGTCGCCCCGGAGCGCCAATTAATTTTTGTTGTTGTTTTATAATTTGTATTATTTTCGTTTCAATAAATATTTTAATTTTTGTGAAATATGTGAAACGTGTGTTATCAGAAAAGGTGTATTCACTCTAGAATAATTTTATTATAATGACAAAAGTTTTTAAAAGTAAAAATTTCAGAACGTGAATTGAACTTAGTTATAAAATTTTCTCTGCTATTTGTTGTTTCTAATATTTTTACATCATATACGCTTTCGGGAACATCTCCATTTCATTTTATAATTATTACTTCGATTCAAATAATTTTACCATTAATATCAATAAGTTGATAAGTTTCGCTGTATTGCCATTGTTCAACGAGTTGATTATTTTCACTTCCACTCTTGATAAATATATTCCTACAAACCATAGCAGGGCGGGGCGAGGAAGAAAATTCATCTATTTGTTGTGATGGCTCTTAATTTGCTGGCACCTATTGCTGGATAGTTTCACTGCAATAGCAAATTTTGGAAGATATTTGGGATGTTTCACCAGCGAGTTTATTGTCGAAAAGCTCTTTTTGATCTCATTAGTTCACATCGATCGTTTTCATTATGATGTTAATTCATATGACGATCTAACTATTATGAATTTCTCAAACATATGAATTAATTGAGTAATTCTTAACTCACGATATTCCTCCAAGTAGTAAACTTTATAAAACAGAAAGCTCCTAATGGTAATAACCATTAGGTGGTACCAACCAAATTATAATATAATTTTGCATCACATAATGTTCAATAAAAAGAGCAACTTGAATAGAAATGAGAAATGGGAAGCTATTACTAGATGTGCTCTAGATAATAACCTACACTGTAATGGCTCTTGTGCATGGGCGTCCATGAAATGAACCATAACTTTTCATGCGCTAGTATGGATGTTGAGTATAACACATGTTTCATCCAATTGGATTTTCAATTCAGAATTTGGGAGTAGCCAATCTATTTTGATACTTCTGGACATGGCAGGAATTTCCTGAATCTTAAGATAAAAACATCATCTTCGAACAAATACATACATACTGTGCATACTTCAATTATATTGGAAATCACCCAAGTTTTTCAGTATCCCAGTAGCTCACCTATTAAGTGAAGTGCACATCACTTAGCAGGTTAACATCAGGTCGTCGCAAAGGTCCGAAGTCTCTTAGAATGTTTCATTTATAACCTGTTCCTTTATAGGAATTTAGGAGCCAATCAAAGGTTGAGTGAACAAATTCAAAAAGTAATAGTGAAAAATTATTTATCCAATATTCGGCATAAACCTACACAAGATATTTCCGTCGGTAAGCCTCCAATAGAAAACATCTACTGCTCTTCGACCGTTGAGTTACATGTGTTATTATAGACTACAAGCCCGCATAACAATTTGGAAGGGGTCATTTGACCATTTTAACCCAGCATGAAACATGTACAGAACGATGTTGCTATATGAAAAAATTACTTTGCCGTCAATTCTGGGTGGTACATTTGATTATAATAATAGTAATAATTCTTCATCTGGAGATATGCTTTTCGGACAAATTATTCTTGTACGGCATTCCGGTAATATTAATAATAAATAAATTTCATTATTCCACTAGAGGATAAAGTGATACTTTATACGGTTCATAAATAATGGTAATTTATGATACAAGTGTTAAAAGTGGAATTTTATTTTGTTAGTGAGGAATATTGCGAAACGAGCGTTAGCGAGTGGAGCAACCTCACGAGCAAAATAAAATAACTTTTAACAAATGTATCGTACATTTTTTTTGTACAACAGTGACTGCTAGTAAGAAAAAAATAAAATAAGATTATAAGATGCATAAGGATTCGAACACACGATCTTTGGATTACAAAGAGGCTCCAATTATAATAAACCCCAACGCACTTTTTTTATGAATGCCATTATTTGTCATTGATGAAGGACCTTCTACAGTTGGACTGAATACTACTTTGTAACTTCAAAAGGAATCAGTATTACCAATTGCACAAACGGCCAAATACAAGTATGAACTTTTATAAATGATTCCTCTTGAGTAGGTGTTCTGATTATAATTAATATTTGATTGGAGTGTTTCTATTAGAGAGATCTATATTACTAAGTATCCATCATCTCACCTAGTGTTAAAGGTAAAATGACAGATGAGATGATGGATACTCCGTAATACAGATCTCTCTAATAGAAACACTTCAATCAGATATTATAATCAGAACACCTACTCAAGAGGAATCATTTATAAATGTTCGCACATGTATTTGGCCGTTTCTGCAATTGGTAATACTAATTCCTTTTAAAGTTACAAACAAAGTAGTATTTAGTCCAACTGCAGAAGGTCCTTCATCACTGACAAATAATGACATTCATAAATAAAGTGCGTTGGGGCTTATTATAGTTGGAGCCTCTTTGTAATCCAAAGATCGTGTGTTTGAATCGACATGGATCTTATTATTTTTAGGTTTTTTCTTACTAGTAGTAACTGTTGTACAAAAATATTTGTATGATACATTTGTTGAAAGGGATTTTCTCGTGAGGTTGCTCCACTCGCTAACGCTCGTTTCGCAATATTACCCACTCGCAAAATTAAATGCCACTTTTAACAATTGTATCATAAATACCTATTTTGTAATTTCGTTTCAAAATGTCGATTCTTTGTTTAAATTTTTAATGTCAAAATGACGTCCATATTTGCACAAGTTTGAATATCGATACTAGTGTGAATATGAAAATCGTTGGTTCAGATGCATTCGGTAATGATCAAAATTACTTTCTTTGCGGCAGCTTTAATATAATTAGGAACATATTCGTTACCTTTCAGAATCACTACTTTGTTTTTTTGCTGTAGATTTTGAAGAAATAAATAACTATAAACCAATAAATTTGATCAAAATACATTCGACTGATAATTTAGTTGTGACAACTTGTCAACTGTATTAGATCCTGACAGTGTCTTCGCAACCGTCTACACGACAACATAGTCATCACAACCATCATTCGAGACTCGTGTTGAATGACCCGAAATGGTAGTTGCCCAAACAACTTATTCCACTATTACATATTTTTATACGGTTGTATCAATTATTTATCTCATGGGAAAAACATGTGTCTTTCATAAACTCGCCTTTCTGTTTCGTGCCAACACCTATTATTATTCTCGTTAACTGATTATGATAAATGAGGCACATATTTCACCCGTCCTGGGATACTATTTCCATATGGAGTGCAGTCCCTAAACACATACCGAAACATTCAGTTTCTTTCCAAAAAAGAGGCATTAATATCTTCGGGAATGCATCGCTTACAAGCTCGCTCTCTAAAACATCACAGAGAGGTTGGCGATCTCTTGTGAAGTATCAAAGGTTGCTCCATCGTTAACGGTCCAACGAGACTGACCCGTCGGGCTGTGTATTCACATCTCTTTTTTCCCCAGAGCTCGTTCTTTTAACGAACGCCAAAGTTTTGGAACTTACTGCATACTGAGGTGTTTCCAGAGGCATACAGCCTGCGGAAGTTCAAGAAGAACATCATTTTCCACCTTCTGTTCCCCAGCTCTCACGACGAAAAATTCAAAAGTTCAGAGATTTTTGGGATTAAAAAAAGTCAATCACTTTATATAGCCATTGAAAAAACTTTACTGGTTAGAAGTTATTGAGTAGAACGTCGTTTTGATTGGAGATGAAAAATTATTTGAATTCATTTATATACCCCCAATTTTTCGACATAAATTACTAAAGAAATTGATAATTGAAATTAGTCGGTATTATAAACTGCGCTACAACGTCATCACACTAATTTCTTGCGTGCGCCCATGAAAGATATGTAGTTTTTAAAATAATATAGTCTTACTAGAGCCACACCATTCATTAGATCGCATTTTCCAAGTTTTTTGGCTTTTAACACAACGCGCATTTACGCTGAATCTCATTTATGATAGATAGTACATCACTATATAAAAATAAAACAAAATTAACCATTGCTTGGTGTAAATAATTAGAGATTATGAGTATAATAATATTAGTAAGGAACATTATTGGAATTTTATTACCATGGCTATTCTTATCAAAAACTCCATCATTACACAGAAAGGGGATTCAGTAAGTGATTTGTAATTTTTCGAAAATCGTAATTTATATAGGTAGTTCTACTTTTATGTGAAAACTACAACGAATAAAAAGGAACATTCATTGAAAAAGTCCTACGTTAAACAGGGTCAGGGTAATATTTTAAAAAAATAATAATATACAATATTTCAAAATAATATTTGAGTTATTTAGTGTCGGTAGAAAATATCGAAGTGAAGGGAAAAACTCCATTTCCTTCAATATCTGTCTGTGTGGAGCAGAATATCATCGGTACAGACTAGGAAAAAGTTTATTTTCAGTTATTGAAATCACTTGTTGAACACAAATATATACAGTATCGGAAAGTTTTCATCTTGGGTATGGTGGTTTCATGAGAGCGTAAAGAATAGCTTGCTATATGTTGAGAGAGCATGACAATATCTCCTCTACTCGCTCGAGGAAGGGATATTGACGTGAGCTGTTAATTCGTCGGGCGAGGTGACAGGAGAGGCGCGCAGTAGTGCGTCTCTCTTATTTATGTGATATTATCATTATCATTGCGTTCCTTTTTGCTCGCGTAGATTTCTGTCTACACCCCAGATACTTTAGAGTCGCATTCATATTAATTGAGAGTAGGTCAGAGAATGGCGTCTCTAGAAAAAAGAATGGCGCCTCTGGAGAAAGCATGAAATTGATTCTGAAGCAGATGAAATCAGTATGTAATCAGGAGCTATTAGTTGTCTAAACAAATAATCATAAATTTCCTGGATTACCAAAGTTTTCGATGCAGTCTACATCACTTTTTGGCACATTTAATAATAATAATAGAACTTTATTCGCAGTAACTTACATCAGTTAAGACACAATACTCACACAGAGCAAAAAAGTTAGTTGATAAGGATAAGGACACAGATGTACTTGTTTCGTCATAGTACATAATAAAATTTCAATTAAAAATACATATGTTAACAGTATTAAGTATAAAAAAACAATAAAACTTTGAAAATATTCAGAAGTTATTGCAAGTGGACGTGATATACAAAAAAAATAATTAAAATGGAACCTTATATGCATTTCAGAATTGTAAGTAGACAGTATAGCAAAGGTACGTATGAATTTTTCTTTTTTTTTTTCATCATTTTATTTATTTTTTATTCAAATAGACGTAGGAGTTCATGTCGTTGACTTTGAAGGATGTGTTTTTTCAAATCTTTTTTAAAGCGATTTATTATATTTATTATATTATTAATTCATTTTTCAATCTAGAGAGTCATGGATACGTTCAAATCACTAATTTCAGCCCAAATTGTTTAAAAGAATACAACTTTATTGTTTTCTGTTAAAATGTTTCAGCTATGTGAAGTTTAATTTTAAAATTTGTATTACTATTTTTTATTCAATGGCAATATGGTGGCTCGTCGGGTTAGAAGAAATGAGCTATTACGATTCATTTGATACCGCACACTATTAGGTTTTAAAGAAACTTTCGATAAAAAACGGAAAATATAGTTAGTACCTTGTTAACATTTAATTAAATGAAGAATTTTATTGAGATTAAAACATGATTTAAAATCATCGAGTAGCCTATGACCAACACAACTGAAACAATAACATTTATTTTACATATAGCGGGATAATGAAGTTGTTGGCTGCCAAAGATTTTAGGAATGGAAATAATAATTTGTATGTATCCATAGCCCTCTAGACTGAAAAATAAATAAAAAAATGGTTAGAAGTGACAAATGATACATATGGTTGTATTCAAAATGTCATACTATGGAAACAAAAAAAACTTAAAATATACCAGGTGTCCCATTTAAAATTCGAAAGTTTATGTCACTTCCGGTAAAATCGGAATTTGCATGAAGTTGAGTCATCGCTTGTCAAAAAAGCAGTTTTATGCCTTAAACAGGTTTTTGGAATGAAATTTTTCCATTATCTCCAAACACAAAAAAGTTATAGGGGCGAGCCACCTTCCGTGGACTCCCGGTGTATGTATATAATAGGATACACCACCTATACGAAGCACATTATTAGTAAGCATTAATTTTGAAAAATATAAATAAAAATGAATAATGCAATTTACATTGACTCGGTTATTATTTATGTGTTTGGGAAACGTAAAAGTTATGGGTATAAACGTTTATAATTTAATCTGTTACCTGCTGCATGGAACCGAATCTACCATCACCCTTTGAATAATGTACATTTTTAGCCAGCAGCGATGGAAGCACTGACATTTTCGAAAAATTATATTCGATGGAACAACAGGTTATTGCGATTTCAATATTGAACAGTTTTCCATGTGTGGATAATATTCATTCAATGGAACCACCATATTTTTTAAAATTGCAAAATATCTACTCGATTTTGTTTCTGCTCGTATGTGTATATCCATTTCAGTTTCCGAAGAGGTACATCAAACAATACAAAGGTGTTACCTGACAGCTGATGTAATTTCGTGTAAACCCGTAACTGGAGAACGATATTTTTGATTGTCATAGGGATATTTAGGGTAGACTCAAAGAAAATGTTGCCCTTCCAAAATACCTATTACATACACTAGAGTGCTAACAAAGGTGAATTGCTACCTGTGCCAAGCCAATATAATCAAAATATCTTCTGCATGAATTTTCGATTTGTTGATTGGAAGTTCTAAATATTTTTTGAATTCAGAATATGCATTGGATCAACGGAAATTCATATCTGTGATTTTCAACAAATAACTATTAGGGAATATGATCACGCTTGTTCGCAATAAAATAGAACGGTCTATTATTAAATATGTGAGCTACGAAAATATTAATAATTGTCGAGTTCGGTCCTGTTGCAAAACTACGGTAAAGAATGTTTCCAATGTTTTATAGAAATTGCATGGTAGCTAAATTATCATATACTACTAGTAAATGGTGCAAAATTGTTTTATAGGAAGACGCCATTAAAAAATGACAACATTCTTCACGATGAAGATGACAAAACCTGTAAATAACGAAACAATGCATTTCTGTTGATATTTCAACCATTTAATTCACACAAATAAGTGAATAATGACGCCTGGAACAAATCGGTACATGTTTCTGCACGAAAAATTTCCAAATCGATAAGGCTGAATTTCCTATATTTTTTTGTTTTTATGAAAAACGGCCGCAAACATGAGGGGCGTTAAAAATGTATCCATATTATGCTATATATTCAACAATAAAATTTCATTCCCATCAAAAATTCCATCTTGGGTATCGCAAAATATGTCTCAACATACACAAATAAAAATATTACTAAAATGGCTTCTTGTAAATAGTGATGATGACTGACATTTATATTTTCTTTGTCTCTCTTGATATCATTTCAAAATTGTTTTTTGTGAAATAAAAATAAAATCAAATAAAAACATTTTTATTTTATTGATGGCGTTCCTAGTTGTTTTTTCACTTCAGATCTATCTCCTTGAAATGCTTATAAAAGCATTTACAAAACTGTTGTTTAGTCGATTTATAATTATAATTCAACAAATTGTCAAGTATATTTTGTAGTATAGTTGAAAAGCATTGATAAAACTATTTTATAAGTAAAATAATTCGATTGTTTTTAAGTCACTGGAATGTTTATAAAATTGTTTTGTAGTGTTTGCGAAAGGCTTTATGAAATATCAATGGAGACGTAAGTATTTTATAAAATGGTGCCAATTTCATAGTTATAACTACCGTATAAACATATTTAAAACATTTCAGGGAGTAAGATTATTTTATAAAAAAATCATCAAAAACATTCTCGCAACTGTAATAAAATAACAAATTGCTAGCTGGGATATTTATTGTTACAGACCTGAAATTTGATAAAGACTTCTCGAATTGTTGGAGATCGTTCGATGAATTAGATGGAAAAATCTAGAAGCACTAACTTTTGTTCTGGATCAATCGTCGAACATTCTATTTGTGTTCTATTGATTTCTTAAGTTTTCTAGAACTTTATTTGTATATAAAAGCAATGCATTTGTGAGATGAAGTAAGTTAGTTAGAAAGTTACCTTGAGTTACCTTGGATACAAGTATTTTGACAGTGACTTGTATTACAGTGTTGTCAAGTAAAGTTTGATTAATAAAGTCGAGTTCATACCAGAGTACACTTATTTTTGAACCCGTAGACGCAACAATTGGTGACAGCGGCGGATAAGTGTTACTGAAGAAAGAAAAGTAAGGCAGTTTTCCAGTATTTGATGGTGAATACTCGAGCAAATAATTACGACGAGATGGCGACATCAGCAGATATCCTTGAGTTTTTAAAGAAACAAGAAGCCAAACGAAAACAAGAACAAGAAGAGCTTCTACAACAATTCGAACTGAGAAGGAAACAAGAACAAGAGAACCAAGAAGCCAAACGAAAACAAGAACAAGAAGAGCTTCTACAACAATTCGAACTGAAAAGGAAACAAGAACAAGAGGGACAAGAAGTCAAGCGGAAACAAGAACAAGAGGAACAGGAAGCGCGGTTAGTCCAGCAGTTACAACAACATGTTGATCTTCTGCAACGTATTAGTCACAGTCAACAGTGCTTCCAGAATGAAATCACCGAAGTAGTACAAGAGGTCAGAGGAAAAGTCCAGGAGGTCAAAGGTGAAGTCCAGGAGGTAAAAGGTGAAGTTCAAGAGGTCAAAGGTGAAGTTCAAGAAGTCAGAGGCGGAGTCCAGGGAGTCAACAGAAGGGTCCAAGACGTCGAAAATGAACTGTCCAAAATAGATGAACGGGTGGCACGAGAGGTGAACAAGAAATTCAACGAAGAAGTGGATAGGATCAAGGAGAGGCTGGAAACGTTACACCTTCCACACAAGCGTGCACCATCTGAGGAAATCTCCCCCACCAGCGAAAGGCCATCCTCACTGACAACTCCGATAAGGCCTACACAAGTGAAAATTTTGAAGCCTCCAACATTTGATGGACAATCCTCGTGGTCCATGTATAGACGTCAGTTTGAAGCGGCAGCAAACGCAAATGGCTGGTCCGAGGAAGAAATGGCCACCTCTCTAGTCCTGTGTCTACGAGGACAAGCATTGGACATTCTTCAGAACATCCCCGAGAGTAATCAGAAGGAATATTCTAGAATCGTTGAAGCTTTGGAAATCAGATATGGACAGCAATATCTCAAACAAGTATTTCAGAGCCAAATAAAGAGACGATACCAAAAATCCAACGAAACCCTACAGGAGTATGGAGCCGACGTAGAGCGACTCATTAATTTGGCATACCCACAAGCACCGAAGGAGTTCATAGAACAAATTGGGGTGCAGACTTTCATCGATGGTTTGAAAGATACTGACATGCAGCAAGCCCTTCGACTAGGACGACTTCAAACCATAAGCGCAGCACTAATAGCATCTTTGGAGTTCGAGGCCGCGAAAAACGCATCAAGAAATACGAGGCCCAAGTTACGTGAAGTTAAATTCAACGAGGATTCTTCTACAAGCGAGGCGCTATTGAAGAAAATATTGGACTCCATAACAGCATTAAGCAACCGAGTGCCTTCCCCAGAAGACAGGAAGAGGCGCTGCTATAACTGTGGGAAAAGCGGCCATCTACAGAGGAGTTGCTGGGAGAGATCGAGATTCAGAAGTCCAAGAAGAAAGAGGTAGTCATCAGAGAGCAACGAAGATATATCGAGATCTCCGAGCCCAGGAACAGAGCAACGTGGGCGATATACCAGAGGAGCCTTCAGGAGATCGACCACGCCGGAAAGGAGACCTCAAACGTCCGAAAGAGGACTTGCTCTCAACCAGGAAAACGAGAATTAGTCGGCACTAGGGGGCGCGTGGCGACTTTCAGTGTTCAAAGCCCAAGATCCATATATCGTCATTGAAGAAAAATGACCAAAGTCTACTAATACAAGGCCACTTAGAAGATCGGAAATGCACGTTCACTATTGATACAGGAGCTTCGAGATCAGTCGTTCGCCCAGACCTCATACAAGAATCTGTGAAGCCGATGAAAAGGAATATGGTTTTGGAAACGACAACGGGACAAACCGCACCAGTCATTGGGGAAACACTTGTACACAACCAGATAGGACCTATTACCATAGAACATTCTATGTTGGTTGCGGAAATAAGGGATGAATGTGTTTTGGGTCTGGACATCATGGAGAAAAACGACTTCATCCTTAACATCAGACAGAAAATTTTGCGGATTGGCAATGAAGAAATCTTCCTGAGCAGATACAATGAGAAAATCCAACCAATTAAGATTTCCACATTCCGAAAAACTCCGAAAACATCATCATGGCCAGAATGGATAAACAACCTGGAGATTTGAGCACTGGAATAATTGAAAATGATGAATACCGCCAAGATTGAATTTTAATTGCCCGATGTCTTGTGAACACAGAACAACTAATTCCTGTCAGGGTTGCCAATACTTCGGAAAATAAAGTCCTTCTGAAGAAAAACGACCAATTGGGATTCTGCAAACCTGTCACTCGAGTTATCAATTGTGAAAACCACACTCAGGTACTGCGAAGAAATACCACTAACACCGATCAGAGAACAATAGACAAAATGATGGAATCAACGGAACATTTAACTATGGAAGAAAAGCAGAAGGTCAAAGAGTTTCTTGATAGCCATCGTAACAGTTTCTCGACAGAGACTTCGACGGTACGTACCAATCTAGTTCAACATCACATCAACACCGGCGATGCCCGACCAATCCGACAGGCTCCGAGGAGACTACCGTTTGCCAAACAGAGAGAGGTAGCAGACATAATAAACAACATGATGGAGGATGACATAATTGAAGAAACCACAAGCCCATGGTCCTCACCGGTAGTATTGGTAACTAAAAAGGATGGATCAACCCGATTTTGCGTGGACTATCGTCGACTGAATGACGTAACGATGAAGGATAGCTACCCATTACCAAGAATCGATGATACACTAAACACATTATCCGGTTCCAAATGGTTTTCAACGTTGGATCTGAAAAGTGGGTATTGGCCAGTGGAAGTTCATTCTTCCGTTCGGATTATGCAATGCTCCCGCCACCTTTGAGAGACTTATGGAACTAGTATTGAGAGGTTTGACATGGAAAATTTGTCTAGTCTACTTGGATGACGTCATAGTAATGGGAAGGACATTTGACGAACATCTGAATAATTTGGAAGAAGTATTTTTGAGGTTAGAAAATGCTAACCTGCAATTGAACCCAAAGAAGTGTTATTTATTTCAAAAAGAAGTTAATTTTTTAGGCCATGTCATCTCGGCCGAAGGAATTAAGACCGATCCTGCTAAAATCGAAGCTGTTAGGAGTTGGCCACGTCCTAGGGATAAACATGAAGTAAAAAGTTTTCTGGGGCTATGTACCTACTACAGGAAGTTTGTTCAAGACTTTGGTAAAATTGCCAAGCCACTTCACCGCTTAACTGAGAACAACGTTCAGTTTGATTGGAGCCCTGATTGCCAACAGTCGTTCGCTGAACTGAAGAAGAAATTGACAACTGCGCCTATTTTGGCTTACCCACGAGAACAAGGCACTTTCATTTTGGACTGTGATGCGTCTCAGCAAGGCATTGGATCAGTTTTATCCCAAGAACAGGATGGCGAAGAGAAAGTAATAGCCTACTTTAGTAAAACTCTAGGCAAAGCCGAAAAGAATTACTGCGTTACAAGAAAGGAGCTTCTATCGATACTCAAAGCCATTGAACATTTCCATACCTTCCTCTATGGCAGACGTTTTCTCGTAAGAACTGATCACAGCGCTTTGCAGTGGATAATGAACTTCAAGAAACCTGAGGGTCCGGTTGCGAGATGGCTAGAGAGACTCCAACAATACGACTTCAAAGTTATTCATCGCAGTGGCAGGAAACACAGAAATGCAGACACATTATCAAGACGTCCATGCTTGGAACAGCAATGCCGATATTGCCAGAAACTCGAAAACAAAGAAGTCAATTTTTACAATGATGAACATTGCAAGGAAATTCTGCAAGTCGAGTCTGAAGAATCTGATTTATGGACCACAGAAGATATGAGGAAGAATCAGAAGAAAGACAACAATTTAAAGTTAGTCCTAAGCTGGCTAAAAAATGGAGTTAGACATGAGTGGCAGGAAGTATCCAAGTTTGGTGCAGTTGCCAAGGGATACTGGGCTCAATGGGATTCCCTATGTCTTCGTGATGGCCTATTGCATCGCAAATGGGAGAGCCCAGATGGAGCCGAAGGCACTTACTAAAGATGTGCTCGAGCAACTTCATAGTAGTCGTGCAGGTGGACACTTTGGAATCAAGAGGACCCTTGCTAGAATTCGAAAACGATTCTATTGGATGAATTGTCGTCGTGATGTAGAAGAATGGTGCAGAAGATGTGACCTATGTTCTTCAAAGAAGGGACCCAAAACCAGAAGTCGAGGGAAAATGGCTCAGTATCTTTCTGGTGAACCATTCGAAAGAGTAGCAGTTGACATTCTTGGGCCGTTTCCTGTTACCGAGCAAGGAAATAAATACTTGATGGTAGCCATGGACTATTTCTCCAAGTGGCCTGAAGTTGTGCACATTCCAAACCAGGAGGCAAAGACCGTTGCAAAGGCCTTCATAGAAAATTTAATAGCCAGACATGGAGTCCCACTAGAATTACATTCTGATCAAGGACGAAACTTCGAATCTGAGTTATGACAGGAAATGATGAACATTCTAGGTGTGAAGAAGACTCGTACCACAGCCCTACATCCACAATCAGATGGTATGGTTGAACGACATAATAAAACAATCAGCCAGTACCTGTCGATATTCATCTCCAAAAATCAAAAGGATTGGGATGAGTTGGTACCACTATTTCTCCTATCCTATCGAAGTTCCCAGCATGAGTCCACCGGATATACCCCTTCAATGTTGACCACTGGGCGAGAAATGAAACTACCATGCGATCTGCTGTTTGGAATGCCACCCAGAAGTACAGAGGACAAAGTCCTACCAGAATATGTCCAAGAGTTGCGAGAAAGACTGGACCAAGTTCATGAATTCTACAGACGTCGTCTTCAAATCTCCAGTGATAAAATGAAAAAGAGGTTCGACAGGAAGAGTCCAGGGACTATGTTCGAGCCAGGTGATGCCGTTTGGCTATACCAACCTCAGAGAAAGAAAGGAAAATGCCCCAAGCTACAGAGAAATTGGACAGGACCCTATGTCATCATAAAGAAGATCAACGACTTGGTATCCAGCTCAACCCAAGGAGTAAACCCAAAGTTGTTCACATCGAGAGGTTAGCAGAATACCGAGGCCACGATTCCCCAATTTGGTTCCAGAGGGACAACCAAAATGGTGATGGTGTTATCCGGGACGGAATAGCCTAAAGGAGGAGGCAGTGTTACAGACCTGAAATTTGATAAAGACTTCTGCAATTGTTCGAGATCGTTCGATGAATTAGATGGAAAAATCTAGAAGCACTAACTTTTGTTCTGGATCAATCGTCGAACATTCTATTTGTGTTCTATTGGTTTCTTAAGTTTTCTAGAACTTTATTTGTATATAAAAGCAATGCATTTGTGAGATGAAGTAAGTTAGTTAGAAAGTTACCTTGAGTTACCTTGGATACAAGTATTTTGACAGTGACTTGTATTACAGTGTTGTCAAGTAAAGTTTGATTAATAAAGGCGAGTTCATACCAGAGTACACTTATTTTTGAACCCGAAGACGCAACATTATAATTGATTTTATGGTTTCAGGAATGATATTGTAGAGTTTAGGCGCGAAGTAGGTATATGATCTTTGAGTAACGGTCCTGATCATTAGGGGTGTGGTATACTGATCTTTTTGGCGTGTGTGGTACTGATATGCAGGAAGCAATGCGGTATGTTTATTTGTATGATATTTTGTGCTCGAACATAAAAAAACAACTGTCTTATGTCCAGAATGCGTGTTTCGTATAAACTCTCAGAAGAATATCTGCTGTTTTTAGAAAATATTAACTTAAGAAAACGCCTTTGCATAACTTCAATTTGATGAATATGCGCATTCAGAGCTCCTCCCCACACCACTATTCCATATAGCGTATATGACTTTCCACAAGTGAGTAATACAAAGTTCTGAGATATTTCAGCAGTAAAAGTTCTTTTAGTTTCCTAAACTTGAATAAGATGGTCCTCAGTTTATTGACGGTATATTTAATATGGAGATCCCATTTCAAATGAGTGTCAAGAATTATTCCTAAGTATTTTTTTTTTTCAGGGTAGATGACAGATTTCAGTACCTACATCGTTTCTATCGGAAACTATGTGGATATACTCTACTTCCCAATGGGCACAAGGTCGTTGAAATAACGTTGTGGCTGAAAAAATGTCGCGTGTAACAACGTTATATTAAACCAATTGCTTACTAATTATCGCTTTATTGCCGTTTTCAGTTAGGTTTTTTGAACGTCGAAAATACTCAATAAAACAACATTGTTTTGACCAAATAAAATGTTAAGGAACGTATCATAAACATTGATGAATGAATCGCATGAAGCGAGTTTGATTAACAATTCTTTTTGAATTAACATAACGATTGTTAAACGTATATTTAACGAGTTGTTGGGGAAGTAACGTTAAAAACACATCTTTATAACGTATTCCTTCAACGTTGAAGATTAAACTAAATTATTGTCGTATTGTTTTAGCTAGGTATTGTTTTATCAATTCTGAATTCTTTTGGAGGAGCCAGCCCTATGAAAAAAATCTCAGTTCAACCCCTTATAACCATTTAAAGTTGCGTTTTGTTTAGTTACTTGTTATTACCCAGAACACATTATATCCATAGTAATCAGACCATCAGGTCTGTTTGGATATAAATATAAAATTACTGTCAACCATCTGCACCCTTATGAGCAACCCTTAGACGTATTCGAAAGACTTGTGCGAGATAGGAAAGACGTAGCCGTTACCTTTTAACATTTGATCCTATGCACGGGACCGATTGCCGCGCTGGGATTCGAACCCCCGTACCCACCGATGATTGGATTAAGAAGTTCCACCTTGGCCCAATTTTGTATATACTTCATATTTTGGAAATTATGTTCATTCGTCACGAGGTAAATATGGGTATGTTTTCAGTATTATCATTATATTATAAGGTGGCGAAATCAACAACCCTTATCATGAATATATACTGGAGTTTTATCCCAACAACAAATGGCTATTCAACACCTCGACACGTATTTCAGTCACCTATGACCTAGGACTATATTCTAGAGGGAAGATTTTAAACTAAATCTTTATACCACATTCCATATGACTGGTTTCGTTACAAAACGTGATGACGTGGTGTATTGGTGGTATGGAACTGATAGTTTACCGAAATTCCAGGGGTGGAACATTTTTTTTTTCGTTTGAAAGTAAATAAATAGATTTTGGCTGTAATCTTGGAAATTATATGATTTATCGGAAAAACAACTCAACAAGGTGATAGACAATTCAATTTTCCACAAAAATGATTCCTAGTAATTTTTTATGAAATGCGCTCGTCTCAGAAAAAGTGATTGAACGCCGACATCAAATTTCAGGCGGAGCCGAATATTTGATTGGTCATAATTCTGCTAAAAATAATCGGAGAACGAAAAGTTCATATCGTTTCTGAAGACTCCTACCTTCTCATGCAAATATAATATGCGAGTATTTGACTACCTAAAATGTGTTTTGTCGCACTTCACGGAGATGTTTGTGGATGATCCGAAAATCATGAATAATTTAGTAAATATGGAATTATTATACTAAAGCAGCAACTCATACCCTCTTTGGACTATGCAACAATTTTAGAGTAGTGTGACAGGTCCCACTTATACATGCCAAAAAAAGCTTTGTTTTACTCCTGCCTTATTTTCAACTTACCCATAAAACCGGCATTCTCTTCAGTAAATGTTGAAAATAATGGCTTATTCATATCCTGCATATATGTTCAATAACACAATTGTGAAGCGCAAACCTCAATCTTGAAATCACATAATTAATTTTTTATGTAGGATGTTTATATGAGCCATTATTTCCCACATTTACTGAAGACATTGTCAGGATTATGGGTGAGTTTTAAACTGAGGCAAAAGTAAAACCCAGTTTTTTTTTGGCATGTATAAGTGAGACTCTAATTAGTCTAAAATCGTTGCATATGGTCCAAAGAGGGTACTGATTCCTGCTTCAGTATAATTATTTCATATCAACTAAAATATCCATGACTTTCGGATCCGTAAATATCGTAGTATGGGATAAAACATATTTTTTGGGTACTCAGATACTCACATATTATATTTGCATGAGGAAGTAGACGTCTTCAGAAACGATACACACTTTTTCTTTTCCTTCTACTATAATTTTTAGCAAAGTTATGACAAATCAAATTTTCACGAGCCTGAAATTTGATATCGGAATTCAATTATGTTTTCTGACGAAAACGAGTGCATTTTATGAGAAATTACTAGGTATATTTCTTGTGGAGAATTGAATTATCTTTCACCTTGTTGAAATAATTTTTTGATAAATCTTATACTTTCCAAAACATCAGCAAAAATAATTCTAATTTTTTAAATAACATTTTTTTTGGGTTCCACCCCTGATTTTTTGGTATATAATTTTTTTTCTAACAATACATAATGTCAAGTGATACGATTTATTCTTTACTTGTGACTTACATTTGTCTGTCGTTACTGTACTAATGAATGAGTTAACGAATACCTGACTCACAAAAAATTATACGATTTATAGTCCACTGGAGGTATTTTATACATAATTACGTCATTGCAATCCTACATTGTGATTTAAAGACACCGTCATGTAGTAGAGTATAGGGTAATGTTATAATTATTTAGCCGTAGGTAGGCACCAGTAAGAACGTTAGAGAGGTCAACAAACTTTATTCCTTTTCGATTCGGCCTTTAGATTGGGATAGGATAGAATTAGACGTTGTGGTCAGTAATTCAGTTCGATTTGATATCGAGCTGAATGAAATCGACGATGTCATTTTCGAATCATGATTGGAAGTACAGAAGTAAAATTTTTGTTCGTTCATTATGGACAATGTAACGTGTTTCTGTTCTAATACAACCGGTTGACACATTTTATCGCTTTATTGCTTAATTGACAGTATGAGAGTTTGGTTCACATAGAATAAGTTTCAAATTTTTGCTTAGAATATTTCTTTGGGGGTATAAATGCCTAAGCATATTATATGACATTTTATTCGAGTAATTTACATCGGTGTCGAGCCATAGCCCTAAATTTTTATATTCATCCACTACTGGAAGGACATCACCAACAATATTTATATTATTGTGTTTCATTAAGGACAGTCGCTTGAGTTCGGGGCCAAAACTCAATAGCTTGGAATTGCATATATTCAGTTTCAGGTCATTCATTCACTACTACATTTTATATTTGAAAACTAAGATATAGCTGCGTGTCATCCGCATATTAGTGAATTTTAAAAAATTTCATGAATTCAGTGAAATCTGAAATATAAATGGAGAGTAATAACGGGCCAACAATCGAACCCTGTGGTACACCAAGGGTTAATGGTTGTACTTCAGATCTAAGATCATCTAGCACCACAGATTGTGAACGATGCAAACTAATCAAGGCACTATGTGTAAATTTACCTGTTCGAAATCCATGCTGCATGTTTCAAGATGTTACAAACGTTCAAAAAACTCAACAGGAAATCTAAGAATTCATATTCAAATATATTTTATAGACTCCGCTGAATGGGTATTGTTGTGTTATTCACTGAAATTTGCGCTATGGGGCCGCCTTTCATTAGCGCACTCGAGATTGCATCGTATTTGATGGTCTCCACAATTTGAATTATTTCTACCATGTAAAGTCTTGTTCCTACGAGCAGAAAAGTTACTTTTCCGCACGATTTTTACTTTTCCGTACGATTTTTATATTTTTGAAAATGATGATATTTAGGACTAACTAAATGATCTATGTAACTATTCTGTCTTATTAGTCATTTTGTAGCATTATTATAAAAACTTGTTTATTAAAAATCTTGTTTTTTCATAAATAAGATGGACAAAACCACTCGTAGGAAAAATATTGTACTTAACTCTTACGGAAAATGTTTTTTCCGCCCTTAACGGCTTGCCCGAACTCCGCTCCGCGTCGTTCGTGCAACTTGTTAGGTAAATAACTATTTTCTTCTCATGTATATGGAAATGATAATTTTTCAACCGGATACCCTACATGAGAGTCATAGTTTTTCACTCTACAGATGAAAATGGATTTTTGACACTAATGACAGTCTATCTCATTACTGGGCACTTGAATCAGCAAACGAACGTCACTTCGTTTGACAGTTTATAAACATTTGAGTACTAAAAATTGTAATCCAGTATTTTATAAACAACATCTTTCGATTCTTGCGTAGAAAAGATTGTGAGAAATCTCACCCCACGAAAAAAAAAATTCATCTCTTGTTGAAAAATATCCATAGCTTAGCGGAAATCAGTAAGAACAAAACTATTTTTAATTATATGTTGCAATGGAAACGGAAAGAATGATACTAGTTCTACAAATAGAGTCCAATCGAATGAAACAAAAAACATATATTCTGCCATTCAAAAAAACTCAAATTATAACAAAGAATTTCAAACAATGATACCAAATTGCATATATTTCCAGTAATAATGGTTATTTGATCTACCAATTTGCACCAATTTTTCAGTTATAATAGTTATTTGATCCAGTTAACATTAAAGTTATTTTTAGAAAATTATTTTTTACTTTTTTGTATACAGTGAGGTCCCATAGCAAAGTATTAATTCATTTTCCACGTTATTAACCATTTTCAACAAAAACCCTGAAACACGTTGATTTATGTTTTTAAAAAGATATAAGAAGATCGCCCCTTTTCCGCTCCCGTCAAAGTGACAGCCACCCCCTCAATTTTTTCAAATAGAATATAGGGTCAAGTGATACCTCATTTCAAAAGGTATTCAATTGTATATACAGCCATGTCAATTTGTTTGAATTTCGTTCATGCGGCATAAAAAAAATAATTTTCAAAATGTTGAAAAGTATAACGTATACTATTAAATTCCCTGTATTTTCAATGCACCTCAATTTTTTTAACATGAAATTTTCAACTTTACTGTCACGTATGACTAACAACAGTTGGTAAATGAACCAAAAAAAATTAGTATTTACCAACTCTTATTTGCCATTGGTGACAGTGGGGTTAAAAATTGCTTGTAAAAAAATTTGGGTGCATTGAATATAGGTACAGGGAATTTAATAGTATACGTGATATTTTTCAACACTTTAAAAATTATTTATGACCTTTTATTACATTTTAAAAAAATAGGGGGGGGGGGACTGTCACTTTGACAGGAGTGGAAAAAGGGCGATTTTTTTGATGTCACAAAGTGTCTTTTCAAAAACATAAATCGATGTGTTTCAGGGATTTTCTTGAAAATGACTAATAACGTTGAAAATTAAATTATCCGTTACTTTAGGACCTCACTGTATATTGAAAAGTAAAAAATAATTTTCAAATATCAACTCTA
Organism: Chrysolina haemoptera; assembly: GCA_958298965.1. NCBI lineage: Eukaryota > Metazoa > Arthropoda > Insecta > Coleoptera > Chrysomelidae > Chrysolina > Chrysolina haemoptera. Next base: position 21,612,561 of record OY282592.1, on the reverse strand, counting down.
ATGTTAAAAACGATTGGATCAAATAACCATTATTACTGGAAAATTGGTGCAATTAGGAGAGTGACTGTCACTTTGAAAGGAGTGAAAAATTGAGGTGCATTGAAAATACAGGGAATTTAATAGTATACATGATGCTTTTAAACAGTTTGAATAGTTATTTTTGTATCTAGTGCGCGAAATGCTACTTTGGTGATCGAGAACTGATTTTTTTTAACGAGGCGCAGCCGAGTTAAAAAAAATAGTCGAGATTACCAAAGTATTTCGCGCATGAGATGCAAACAAAATTTTTTCTACAAACGTCAAAAATATTGTTCTAAAATAAATAATAACTATGAAAAATAGTATTGAACTGGCTTAAATAATTTTTCCAAATCAAGTAATTACTGTAGGGTTTCTATGCATCTTGACTGTAACTATGGAAATAAAATGGCATTTGTTGACAATTATTTCAAAGTGACAGTTCTCGATAATTATTTTTTGACTTTTTATTCGCGTCAATTTCGTGCGTGATATTTATTATTGTAAAAGAATGGAAATTTCGAGCGACGATGAACTAAGCAGTACCCCACCTAACTTGATCGATGCGGCCAATTCCGTTATTTCCAACCTTTTACCGGAGAAATCGAGGCGCCAGTATGAAAATGCATATCAGCAATTTAAAGAGTGGTGTGAAGCAAATAAAGCCAGAAAAATATCCGAAAATGTGCTGTTGGCATATTTTGCACAGAAGTCTAAGAAGCTGAAGTCTTCCACGTTATGGGCAATGTATTCTATGTTGAAGGCAACACTCAATGTTAAAGAAAACGTGGATTTTAAGAAATTTACCAAGTTGGTTCCATATTTGAAAAAATTGTCAGTTGCAAACCATCCTAAGAAATCTAAGGTATTGACTAGAGAGGAAGTTGATCAATTCATAAGAGAGGCAGATGATGAAACCTATTTGTTGGTTAAGGTAGATTTTTGATGATTGTTTTATATGTTTTTTGAATTACTGATTTCCTTTTAGGTCGTTTTAATACTGGGTATTTCGGGTGCTTGCCGCCGTGACGAACTCACTAAAATGACGGTCGATGACATAGAAGATAAAAATTCCATTTTGATTGTTAAAGTACCCGATACAAAAACGAATATACAACGAATTTTTACAGTTTCAAATTTATATTATACTGACTTTTACCGAAAATATGCGGCTCTTCGTCCAAGTTATGCTACCAGTCGCCGATTGTTTTTGAAGTATCAAAATAAGAGATGTTTTAACCAAGTTGTTGGAATAAATAGTATTGGAAAGATGCCTAGCTTAATAGCAAAACACCTAAAATTACCAAATCCTGATGCCTACACTGGTCATTGTTTTCGGAGAACATCAGCCACACTCCTTGTTAATACGGGGGCCGATATATGTGTTTTGAAGCGACATGGAGGATGGAAATCTTCGACTGTGGCCGAAGGATACGTGGAGGATTCTATCAATAACAAAATTCAAATATCAAATAAAATTTTAGACTGTGAAATTTCAAGATCAAGTGCTGTCACCTCTACGGCAGTTGCTTGCAAGTCAAAAATGGATAGTCTTCCAACCCCCGAAACTACGATATCACGAGCTGAATCTGAGTTATCTGGTTTAGGAATAAATATTGGTTCGTGCACTGGCTGCACCATTAATGTTAACATTGTAAATAACAAATAAAATTAGGTAGTGTAAAATTTTCTCACAATTTGAAAACCTTAATTATTGTTCTACATTAATAAATAAACGATTTCTTGTTTTTTGCTTGATTGAGGACCATATATATAGGTTAGAATTTGAAAATCCCATATAGTTTACATGCAGTGTGCGAAATATATTTCGCACATTACTTCGCGCACGGTGTCATGGTAACGAAGGAAAATGAAAAAAAGTGCCACTTCGCATACTGTTGTCAATGTGCGAACCTTGTCATTTTTTGACGTTTGTAGAAAAAATTATTTTTTTTATGCCGCAATAGTATACATGATGCTTTTAAACAGTTTGAAAATTATTTTTTTTATGCCGCCTGAATGAAATTCAAAAAAATTGACATGGCTGTATAGACAATTGAATACCCTTTAAAATGAGAGATCACTTAACCCCACATTCCATTTGAAAAAATTGAGGGAGTGGCTTTTCAAAAACATGAATCAACGTGTTTCACAGCTTTTCTTGAAATTATCCGTTACTTCAGGACCTCACTGTATATTACTATCATGAATACGTGTGTCTTTAGTTTTTATGAACTTTAGTATATGCACCGAGAGAAATATCTATTAGCTGTAATACAAAATTGTATAACCGTTAACTGATTTCTGAATTGAATAGGCGCCAACAAAGTTCACTTTTCAGTATGAACAACGTCTTTTTTTCAAAACAATTGTATTACTGTTAAAAATCTCTCACTTAAGAACGTATTTAAATATTGTTTTTTCAATACCATCTTTTAACTGCAATCATGTTCTTTGTCAAAACTAAAAGGTAACATTTAGAGACAAAAAGAACGTTTTGAAAAAAAGACCTGTTTCATGTTGAAAATGTTTACATTTTGCATTCATCCGAGAACATTTGGTGGTTACAATATTTCAATTAGCAGCTATTAGATTTTTTTGAAAAAATACTTGTATAACTAGATTTTTCTGGGTGTGTCTAACAAAATTTCAACTTTTTTGTGAACCCAAAAATGGATTGACTCTGTTGAATATCGTTTGGTAGGGTGATGACAATTTGGTTCCAGTTAACTTTAGGTCTAGTTAAAAAAATTTCTGACAATTTCTGATAAGTTGATTTATATATACAGGGTGTCCTAAACTAAAGGAGGCAAACTCCTATAATAGAATCCCCACTTCATGTTGAGGCTAAAAGTTCCAATAAACATATACTCTAAGATCCAGAATAACTCCCTAACGGCTCAACTTTTCCTAATAAAATTTGGTTTGCCACTAGACAGCACTCAGTTTCAAATTTCAATGCGAATCGTTTGATTGTAACACTAAGCAGGTGCGTACGGCAGGTGGGCACCCCTAATCGCCACTCTCCAACTTTCACGGCACTGGAATAATATCGATTTCGTCTTCTTTTTCATAATTCCCAAAATTTCATATTCATAAAAGGATATTGTTCATTATCAAAAATGTCGAGTTTAAACTCGAAATTAGTGTTAATTTCGATAATTTCAATAATTTTTGTCGGAGAGTATCAAATAAATGAAATAGTAGGTAAAATCGAAAAATATTGTTACCATGTGGAAAGGCAAACATCTGATAGAAAACAACTACTTCCTTGGCTAATGCAACGACGGACATTGAACTACATTTGACAGATATTTGTGCAACCTTCCTTCAAGAAGACCCAATTGAAAATGCTTATTGTAATAAAACAGTAGATTATCATTGATTTGGTTGGACAAGACCACCTGCTGACGCGTTTTGAGGTTCTTGTATCTCTCGTCAGCGACAGGGTAGGTCGGATCATATTTTCCACATGGTGAAAATATTTGGAGAGAAGGGCACTTCGACATTGTCGATTTTACTATTTCATTTATTTGATACTCTCCGGCAAAAATTATTGAACACCAATACTTAATTCGGTCTATTTTCATATGCCATCAGCCTTAATTTCGAGTTATAACTAAAAATTTACACTGATTTCGAGTTTAAACTCGAAAATAAGAAAAAAAAGATCGCATATCCGCTCTACGCCTTCGCATATATGCCATAGAACTCGAGATTGATGATTTTCATGTTTTTTTTTATTGTATATCTGTTACGGTAGTATGAGTACTAGTTAATTTCATCCTCCCATATATATATATCCATCAAAACTACTATTAATTAGATATTAAAGTAAATAAAGGGCCTCAAACGCAGCATGTCGTCATATTCATTTCGTTTTCAACAACTTCGTTTCCTTTCAATGAAAAAACCAGTTCTCTGATCCCACTATACACCAAATAAACCATTTGTTAATGTTACATTAGTCTAAGTTACCGTTAGGGACCCGATATCTGGTCTCTTCCGCATCGTGAAAAACATAGGGTGTCTTTTTTATGGTCTCGGGCCGTTGTTTTCTCAGAAAAGAACGGGCAGAAGAGGGTGGACCTTGGTTTTTTATTAATATTGAAATTTTTTGTGGGTACCATCTTGCGTGTGCTTTTATCACGGTTGTTTCATCTAAGGGATAAAAGTGAATTGTTGACCTTCTGGTCACTGTATCAAATTTGGTTTGTACGATTTTTAGTTGCTTTTGTGATTGTCAGATGGTTTATTTCTGGCAAGACAGATTGGAAACGGATGTTACTTAGGGGAGATTTAATTATTTTTGCTGTAGGTACTCAATGCTGTTTTCCAAAGTCAGCTTCGATTTCATGAATAGTTTTTCACATTCATTATGAATATTTCTGAATGAGCAACTATTCAATATCTAAAAGACCACGAACACTTCTTATGCAAAAAGCCGTTCAGTCAAATTGTCCAAAATATCAATATGTTATTATCTTGTTGAACTCGTCCTGATGAACAAAAGTTACTGTGGGCACACAAACTCTATGTGTAGTTTACAAGATACAGAGTGTTGAAGTTTTAAATTGTCACTTTCATATCATTATTGACTGAGCTTTATTGCGGTTAATATCACTGTATTGGGTTTTTGATCTACAACATAGTTTAAAACTTCAGTTATTGCAAAAATATATTTTTTGAGCACTGTTGAGAAAGTGTGGGCAGAGCCGGCTCTAGGGTACTGAGCGCCCTCATGCAATATTTTATTTGCGTAATATGATGAACATAATAGTCATCACGTTAATATGAACAGAAAGTATATAAAAAGTATAAGTGAATAAGTTAGCCCCAGATTTTTTTATAGTTTCATATGTTATCTGAAAATGAAGCAGCATGACTTGACATCCTAGAAAATATTGAACAAAACAATAGAATCACTATCCAGAAAATAAATTCAGCTCTGGTCAAACGGAACTTCACGAGCTTCGATTCTAGCCGACTTTAAAATCAAATCTTACTTTCGAAATATATCAAGTTCATTTAGTCTATAATGAGACGTTGTTGATGGTGAATATTTTATATCAGTTTTACTCCGGAGAAAAAACTCCGTTTTCCACTGGCAACGGTTACTGGCAATGTTATGACAGTATTCTTAGTGCTACCGGTCAACGTGAAAAGTTGAAAGGTTGCAAATCTACACAACTGTTCGGAATATTTTTCCGATGTATCTGTCAAGTTTGCAGAACTTTTGGAATTTTCTCTTATGGTATATCAAAGAATAACATTATAGGTCGATAAAAAGTTGTTCCGTACACTTGAATTGGTTGCAAACTTGATTCGTGATATGAAATGATATATTTAATACTACTCCAAGTTTGCAGAACTTTTGGAATTTTTTCAACGAGTATACAACAAAATTCAAGATAATTTCGGACTTCGGAAGAGGTGACAAGCTGAGATTTATTGCTCTCTCGGTGTACCATTCACTTGACCAAAGTTTGAAAACTTTGGGAATTATTATTAAATTTTCGATTTTTCATGTCTACCTCTACTGGCCTGTGGTATGGAAGTGACATTATTTAACTTCAGCACTCTGTATCTCGTAAATTGCACAAATAATTTATGTGTGCTCATGGCTAACTTTTATTCAGTATGCAGAGTTGAACAACATATTGAAATTTTACAGAAGCACTTTTTAGATAGGGGTCTTTATACTTCAAAAATTGAAATGTAGTTTTGAAATGTTAGTTTTTCTTAACTCATTATTTTCTCCATCTGAGCATGCTTATATGACAGTTGCAAATAAGCGCAGGCGACCACACATCACATAGGCTTGTTTAATTTTTCTAGTTGATAACAGTCAAGTAGCCTGATCACAATAACCATTTTTGACGCCATTTTCTGTGATTCAAAATTGGCCTTTTTGTGTCTTCACCAGAACAATTAAACAAATTAACTGGTAACGTAAATAAATGTTATGAAAAACAAATAGTTCCAAACAATTCTTGAGATCAATTCAAGTATCCACCATGTTGCAAGTACTTGACATTAATCCATATTTGGCAAGGAAAACGGACTACAGAAACTGACTAATTATATTCACGGGTAATATAATAAGTGGTATGATTATTACCGATAATTTTTTGGATTATTAATGAATTGCAATCCCAAAGCTGAAAATAAAACGAGTCCGCAGGACGAGTTGTATTATCTTGCATTGGGATTGCCAATGAATTGATATTCCAAAAATTATTAAATTTAGGACGACAATACATCGATTTGAAATAAAGAAAAATCGTGTCACCTGGTAATTGATGCTTTACTCCTAGCCGTAACGGAAAACTCTTTTCCACGGCCTCATCTATGACACCAATGGACATTTGTCCCCAACGAATCGCTCGTATTGTTAAATAAAGATAACTAGTCAAAACACGTAAATTTGACGTTTATAATTTTAATCATTATTTTCACTTGACAGATAGTAAAAAAAAACTAAGCAGGTTTATCACCGTGAAAATACAGCGACAAGCTATATTTTTACTGTAGTTTCGATTCTATTGGCTGAATTTCAAAATTTGAAATCCACTGATTGGTTGTTAAGCAAGGAAATATATTGTCCAAGTAAGCTCACTCTGTTTCATAACAAATAGATACATTCTGGAAGGTGACAGATATTTTAATATATAACATATACCAAATATTTCAGAATAAGCCAGTAAGTATAATTCACTGAATCTCATGTTTATTATCATCCTGCTTGGAAAATTTTACAGTTGATAAATACATTTCAAAGTCATATGTGTATATTGCTTGGTGTTCAATAAATATTATAATTGCCGCATTTCATTGAACTTTTTATATGTTTCTACCCAACTAACGTGAAAGTTCGGCGATACCCAAAACAGATAATTGCTGAAAACAAATAAATTTTATTAAATACGAATAATCTTTTCTCCCGGTGATTGGATGGTTGATAAGATAAGAAGGAACTTAATGAAACATGAGAAATGGATCTATCCAAGAACCTTTGGACCGTAGTTTTCCATGACGATATACTGGAGAAATAGGATGGCCAGCTAGGTCTCCAGACCTAGACCTATTTGATTCTATTATTGGTGGACTCATCAAAAATGAAACTCGTTTGGTTCAAAAACAATCGATTAGGATATTACCGAACACTTGCTTCATGTCATATTATGCCCTCATTCAATTTGAAATCAACTTGTTTTTCGTTTTCATTTTCAGTTTGGACAACAATGGAATTCCTTAACTGACAAACTTTTTATTGAGACAACCTGCGCAAAATGCAAATTATAAAACTTGAAACTATCAACTACGAAATTGTTTGGGGCATAAATGCTTCATCTGTTTTGACCTGTCAAGAACACCTTTTTCAATGCAGTTAAAACCCCAAATTAGGTCACAAATTTTACTGATAGTATGATAATCATAAGCAACTTGATCGTTAGCCTGGCATTATTTGAGGCACCTGCTAAAAAAATGTTTGCATGGATTATTAATTTTGTGAGGCAAAGTGTAAATAGAGCACTGTCAGTGACGTAATTTGACAGTTGTCAAACATTCGATGGAGGGACAAACAAAGCCATTTTCGATGAGACTACGCGTGACGAAAAAAATTCTAAAAATACGTTCTTGGCATTTTAGTGAGTATTTAATTCTTGTGTATAGTCTGAATTGAGTGCAAAAATATGTTGTTATGATGATAGGTAACATATAAGCAGTTTTCTCTTTTAGATTTGAGGACATAAATCATGAAGACTTGCGCTGTTATAGGTTGATATTACCGATCCGATCCAGACCAGCACGTGAAATTTCCAAATTTCCTTCTATACAAACAAGGCAGGGACAGGTAGAAACTGCTAGAGTACAGAGACATACTAGTCAGATCGTTCCGAACATCCGGACCATGTACCTACCAAAAATGCGTTGAACAAAAAACGCTGGGAATTAACAGTTAACATTGAATTCAATATTGGAGGATGTTATGAAAGACGGAAAGTTTCATATTACTAGTAGATATTTATTGTCTAAGATCGCAAAACTAACAGCGAAATTATTAGTAAAATTATACGATTTCTCATCTGAAACAAGAGTATTTTAAGATATTATTATCAAATAAAAGGTAAAGTTCAAAAAAATCACAATTAACCACTAACCACCGCAAAACAACAATTTTCTTTTCAAACTTTGTCCCCCCATCAACTGATCACCACCATGTTGTGACATCACCTGACAGTGCTCTATTCGTCAAAACAAATTAAAATCAGTCGCTTTCACCACTTTTGCTTTTCGTTTCTTTCATACTCAGTGTGTTATCGAAATCGAATGAAAGTTATTTTCACTTAGCTTAAAATGCTTAGAATGAAAGTTATTTTCACTTAGCTTCAAATGCTTAGAATGTATGTCTAGAAATTTAACAAAATCCCATAAAATGTAAACAAAACGTTTCACTTAAGATGTACCAGCCAAGAAATGTCTGAAGAAAGTACAAAAGTGCAGTATTGTAATACTCTCATTGAATTAATTCTCTAAAGTTAATAATGGCGTCACTTTCCCTCTTACCTAATAGGCGAGGACACGATAAATATTATTGCTCCAAATATGCTTTAATAGATATTTACGATATAAGTGTCGTAAAGATTCATATTACGATATGAGATGGAACATTTGTAACCCATCGATTATCGTAATATGAATTTACGACACAAATATTGTACAATATTTTACGTACTCCCAATAATGTTAAATATTTACTCAAAATTAGTTAATATTACTTAAATCAATGATATTAGAATCATGTAACAAGCAAGCGTTGCGCCCATTGTTGATTTACTTTGCGAACTGTCAACTTTGACACGTTCATTCCAATTTAGTAAAATTTCATCGACATTAGTCCAGACCATTAGAGAATAGATTCAGATGTAGAATCCGATACAAATTTAAAAAAATTCAAACCTTATTACCTGATAAATCCCGGGATAGATACTCAAATTTATAATAAATTAGTTCTTGTTATCCTTTTCCATTAAATAGACTGAAATTTAAAAGGAGAAACAAATGACTTTTACTTTACCGCACTAGTACGGTGAAGTATCTCATTACGAAACTCATATCAGTATCGTAATGTTTGATATTACATATTGGTAGTAGGTAAAATACACAACGCATATATAAATAAACCCAGAAAATATTTTTGGAGTAAAACATTTGAACATCAGCAAATTTCAAAGCTATTGGCTACTCGGAATTCTCGGGAGAGTACGTCACAACAATTTGCAATGGCGCGTGAAAATAGCCATTTGAATTTTGTCAAATTTAATTTGTTTTTAAGATTCAAAAAATTAACAAAAAAAATTAAAATTTCCAGAGTTTTCACAAGCTGCGGAATCAATTTGAAATATTTTTAAAATTTCGTATTCTCGTCCTTTCTCTTCAACACTCACATCGGTGTGCCATTGTCTTTTATTCGAAAAACCTTGCCAGGTCGACCTCGGTAATGTCAATCTGTAAACTATATTTTTCAGTGAAGGCTTGGGTAAAATATACAAAAATGTTTGCCAAGTCCCCACTAAATAAATCAACCAGTTTGAAGGCTTACCGAAAATTGGGAAACAATTTAAAATTATTTTTAATGAATATTTCTCTCAGTCCATTTTACCAACTGCATCTTGTTTTCATAATGAACGAAATAATCAAAATAATCATTAGTCTCATCACTTCTCTTCTCTAACAAATACCCTATCGTCTAATCTTTTCAAGGCGTGCGACAGGTATAAAATGAAAAGTAAAAGGGTTCCCAAGACAATAAAATATTATGGGCATTTTTTGCTACCACATTAAAAAATGAAAGAAAGCATTCCCTGTAGATGAAGGGTTGTTTATTACTTTTACCTTTTTTGTTGTGGGCAAAAAATTGGTACATTATTTTGTCCTGTTATGTCAGAAATGTTGTCTATTGCGTCAATTATGACTTCCAGGTAGTGACGCGTTTGAAACCTTCCGTGTTCGTCATGAGAACAGGTGGTTGGGGGTCTGTTACGTAATTTTGTAGGAGGGCATGTGAAAGATTCATTTGTGCTGATATTGGCTCAAGTGTAGTGCTTAAACGTTGTATTCAAGTATATCATGTCAGCTATTCAGTGAATGATTTTCCAATGCATTTTTGTAAAAGACATATTTTTGATCAAGTGACAGTAAGCAAGCTGTATGTATGGGTTGGTCCAAACTCGGCACATGTCTCAGGTATAAGAAATAAAAATGGTCAAGCTCGGGTACATAGATTAAAAGATTCACTTTTAAAATGTTCAAACTAGTCACATGAATAATAATACCTCCCTCTGCTTGCAAGAAAAAGACAGATGTAATATTAAATGTGATATTATTTTAACATATTGCAGTTTGCAATATCCACGCACTCAAATTTCTACGTAAGGTTAGTTCGTTCAGGTTCAATTATACTAAATAATTTCTTTTTATACGAACACATTGACAACAACATGCGAAGTGACCCTTTTTTCCATTTTCCCTCGTTACCATGACACCTTGCGCGAAATAGTGTGCGAAATACATATTTCGCACACTGCATGAAAACTAATTGGGATTTTTATAATCCAAGAAATCATTTATTTCTTAATGTTTAACAATAATTGAGTCTTTTCAACACTTTTCAAATTGTGGAATTTTAAATTACCTATAATTTTATATTTTTTATATTAAGCTATGCATATTACTTATTTCAAAACAGTATTTTTTGAAGTTTGTAGAAAAAATTTTGCACCCCGTGCAAAAAAAATCAGTTCTTGATCACTAAAGTATTTCGCACAGGAGATGTTAACAAATTTTTTCTTTTCGCGCTCTATATACAAGACTATTCCGTAAAATGTATGTATTCAATTTCCATGCACTCAAATGCCTACGTAAGGTTAGTTCGTTCTGGTTCAATTATACTAACAGTTACTTTTCGGAAATTTTTATTTAATTTTCACGCATTGAAATGTCTACGTAAGATTAGTTCGTTATGGTTCAATTGTACTAAATAATTTCTTTTTTTGCAAGCTTCTAAAAGTGACAAGTTTCGCGCATTGACAACAATATGTGAAGTGACCTTTTTTTCATTTTCCTTCATTGCTATGACACCGTGCGCGAAATAGTGTGCGAATTACATATTTCGCACACTGCATCAACACTGCACGCTGCATAAAAAATAAATGGGATTTTTATATTTTAACATTTATGGTCCTCAATCAAGCAAAAATCCAAGAAATCATTTATTTCTTAATGTTTAACAATAATTGAGTCTTTTTAACACTTTTCAAACTGTGACAAAATTTACACTACCTAATTTTCTTTTTTTTTTATATTAAGCTAGGAATATTACTTATTTTAGAACAGTATTTGTTGACATTTGTAGAAAAAATTTTGCGGCTCGTGCAAATAATCAGTTCTCGATTACTAAAGTATTTCGCACACGAGATGCAAACAAAATTTTTCTTTTCGCGCTCTAGATACAAGAATAACTATTCCGTAAAATTTATGTATTCAATTTCCACGCACTCAAATGCCTACGTAAGGTTTGTTCATTCTGGTTAAATTATACTAACAGTTAATTTTTGCAAATGTATGTATTCAATTTTCACGCACTGCAATGTCTACGTAAGGTTAGTTCATTATGGTTATATCAGAAATAAATACTCCTTCTCTTTTTCAGGTTAAAAATCCCAATATGAGTTATCCAGGAAATAATCTAGCCCGTATACGACTCGACCTGCGTCAACTTAGAAAAGCAAATAAATATTAATTAATAGTTGATCGGGGGTTAGGTACCTGCAACAACTTTCTGCTGATTTTGGACTTTTGAAAATATAATTTAAAATGCATTGGAATTGAAAGATTAGGATGTGCCGAGTTTGATACCGCCCGTATGTATATACAATGGATTATGTACTTACATAGAGCAAAATGTTATGTTAAATAATCACCAGTGTGTGTTAAAAATAACTTATTGACAAAATTCAATATAAAGAAAGCAATATTATCCCATCAATTCAACAATCTGCCAAAAACTATATTCAGAAAATAGTAAATAATTTTATTATTATACAAGTTCTATTTGAAACTATTTTGTCACAAGAGAACAATGTGTCTTATAAATCGTGTGTAATATACTATTTTCATCATGTTTTTTATTACTAACTCTCTTTCTCGTCTCTTTGTGTTTTTGGTACAAATTTTGCAATTGATTTTAAACCAACTTTCCGATGATCTAGAGGCTTGAAAGTTTAACATTGCTCAGAACAAGATTACAAAATGCAATATCATTTAATTACAAAATGCATAATTTAATTATAGTAAAAATGTTTCAATTTTTGGATTGACGTGGCCGTTACTTTTGATGAAGATCCATATAGTATATAACAATACGGTAAATACGAGAAAAATTCCACAGCTTTTATTATCTGCGCTGAGAAGATAATAAAATTTGTGGAAATGTAATCGTGTTTACCTTAGTATCATTTAATGTTTCAATACTGATATATCATATAGAGAATTAAGATGAAAAAAAATCAATACAAAATTTGTTCAACAGATAATTTGAAGATAAAATAAAAAAAAGCGGATAGTCTGGGACTGGGAATAGAACCCGGATCCCTACGGTAACATAAAATAAAATGAAAGTTTATTGCCTATAAATTATAAATCTCGACTTAGTCATGTCATTCAAGTCGCGCCAAGTAATCTACGTTAATAATTGAAATTGGCATCTAAGAAGGATCTGGCATTAATTTGTTTTGATATTAAAGAAATCTTTTAGGACCAATTTATCTTGCTCCTTTATTTACTTTTTCACTGCAATAATAACTGCAGTAGTACACACCGTGCAAAAGAATGACAAATCAGAATTTACACTGTTCACAGCTTTGTCAGCTCATCTCAAATCATCTGAAAATGATTGGTTTCTCGGTTCTGGATGTTCCACTCATTTTCCCGTGGATAAATCCAACTTCCTCAGTGAGGAGACATAATCGAAATTAACCATCAGAACTACCAATGATCAGCAGATGAAAGCAAACTGTCTTGGTGATATCCAGTTACCTGTAAGATGTTCTAATCAATCTTGTTATATGTAAATGTCCAAAATGTGTACTATGTCCCTGATTTGAAATCAATCTTCTTTCTGTGAGCTAGATCGTTCAAAAGGGAAATACAGTCAACTTCAATTAATAAATGATCAAGAAAAAATCATTGCGACCGCTAGTTTGCGAAATAATCTTTTGAAAATTGAGAGGCGCTCTGAAAATGCAATGCTGACACGTTCTGATATGCCAGAAAAAGCTTAAATGTGGCACAAACGTATGGGTCACGTAAATTTTTCCAATTTCAAATTTTCAATTGCAAAAATGGATTAGTATACGGCATAAACTTTCATGAAAAAATTCCCACAGGATTTGTGATAGAAATATTTTGTCGCATGCGACATAGGCTAGTCGACATTTGAGAATAGTGTCCCAGATCTTGTCACGTGAGTAACGCAATCAGACCATGCTCTTTCATTCAACCTGCTTTCTGAAAAGAAATGTCCAAAAAATCAGGGGCGGAGACAGGAGGGACTAGGGGGCGATCGCCCTCTTCCCAATCCATAGGATCAGGTAGTGAACATATTGTATACTGTCGTAAATATATTGTTCTAATAACAATTATGTTTTTTTTATATTACTAATTTCCGTTCCGCACCCCCCCAATAAAAATTCTGTATCCGCTCCTGCAAAAATTTCAGAAAAAGTCTATCAAAAAGCAGTTGATGCCTTCATTTCACCGCTCAAGTTTCTCGGCCAGATATAAATTTTGCGATCAGTTATGTAAGTCGATCCAATCAGGATCACTGATCTATAATAAAACTGAATGAGCACTGCCCGTTTCGTCCCATGAAAATAATACGCCAAATTGAACCCTCTCAAATTGAAAATGCGCATGTGCATTGCTCAATTGTCAATGTCATTATGTCAGGATGCCATTGTTATCAGTGTCGTTTGTTCTTATTGTTTGTGTTTATGAAATTTTTGGCCAGTTATATTTGTGAAAATTGCTGAGTTGGAGTCGAAGACAGTTTATTACTATAATTTGCGAGTCCATGTTTCATTATTGTTATTTTTAGAGTACCCTACAATTTTCTTTATAGTTAATGATTTTCATTGAGATTAAAATTGCCCCTTAACTTAACCTTCAGGAGGCGCCTCTGTTTGACATATCCTCAACGCGCATGTGTGGTGCTCCAAAATGTCATATACTAGTTGGCGTAATTTTCTTAAATGGGAGTGCTCATCCAGTTTGAATGTATAGTGAGTGATTAGAATCCACTTGAATTCCAACGCAATTTGATCGTGCATTTCGCCATTTGATTTTATTGGATGGCAGCTGAACCGGTCCATGTGCAGCAGTACTACAGTGTTGATTTGATGGTTTATTTGAAAGTGTATCTTCCTTTCCGATTTCCAAAAAAATTGTACTACAATCGTAAACGATTCAGTCGTACTGCAGAATTTGATCGTGAGTGAGTGGGGCCCTTTGTGTCCGTTGGACATGACAACATTGAAACATTGTGTACATTCAACCTAGTTTCCTCTCCCTCAACGAAAGCAGATATATTTCTTTCTATGTCAAAAAAATTTAAAAGCACATCTTTTTACTAACTGATGAAAAAAAATTAAATAAAAAAGTTCTCCAAGAATTTCTATAAATTACAAACTATCACAATACTAAAGTAATAATATTCATGCGGCATTGAAGTAACAGCCATATAATGAACTTGTCGACAAAATATCAAAAGAATTTTTTATTTAAAAAAGGCCCTTATAGGTTCTGAAGGAGAACCAGTGATACCTAGTAATATTTCCTCTTTTATTGATGAATCACTTAGAAAGGGTTAGCTATTAGATAATATAAATTATGAGGTAATTATCCACGTTTTATTTGTGTTTTTGTGAAACCAAAAATATATAAAAAAATAAAGTTGAACTGAACTCTACCAATACCGGTGAAAGTGAAACGAAAAATGAGGAACCGAGAACTAAATTGTATTTCAAATATTCTGTGGTAATTGGTTTCTATGAATCAGTGATTTTTATTATGTATTCCACTGTAGTGGCATAAATTCTATGCAGGTAAAAAGTTTAGGTGATATTATCTACTTTGCATTCAACTATTTGGAATTTTATGGTAATTTGTACCCATTTTGCAAACACAAGGTACACATTCTGGGATTCCTTTTATTATATCATTGTTACAAATAATCATAATTTGGGTTTTGTGGCACCATTTTGTGAAAAGATTTTTTTCTTACAATTGCCCCCGTAAAAAATCATGGTTATTGTCCAGGGTTTATGTAAATTAGGTACGCAAAAGTTTGCTAAAAATTTCTCGGAATATTTGATTCCAGGTAAAGACAGAACGAATGCCAATTTTTCCGAACGAAGTACGAATTTAAGAAAAAAATCAATTTCTTCTTTGGAACGAGTGAGCCGTACGATAGGAAATTAATGGAGTTTAATGTTTTTCTGAGATATAAGAGAAAATTCCAAAAGTTCTGCAAACTTGACAGAAAAATATTCCGAACAGTTGTGCAGATTTGCAATCTTTTACGTTGACCGAAACATATATTTTTTTAATTCGTGGTCATTTTTTTGATCAAGATGGTCTCGAAATACTTACAAAATTTTTGAAACTTTGTTGCAAATTTTGAAAACATCTATTCTGGTGCATTCATGTTATTTGCAAAAATCCAACTTTAAATAAAATTTTTCAAAATTGTATGAAGTACTGGATAGTGTACAAGGTTGCAAATTTGTGAATAGATATTTTCAAAATTTTCTACAAAGTTTCAACACTTTTGCAATTATTTCGAGACCCAACTTGGTCAAAAAAATTACCAATAATTAAAAAATATATATATTCCGGTCAAAGGTTGCATATCTGCACAACTATTCGGAATATTTTTCCGATGTACGTGTCAAATTTGCAGAACTTTTGGAATTTTCTCTTATATGGTATATGAAAGAACAACATTAGAGGTCGATAAAAAAAATGTTCCGTACACTTAAATTGGTTGCAAACTTGATTCGTGATATAAAATAAAAAATTCAATACTACTTCAAGTTTGCAGAACTTTCGGAATTTTCTTAACGAGTATACAGCAAAATTCAAGTTAATTGCGGACTTCGGAACAGGTTGCAAACTGAGATTTATTGCTTTCTTGATGTACCATTCACGTGACCAAAGTTTGAAAACTTTTGGAATTATTGATAAATTTTCGATTTTTCATGTCTATCTCCACTGGCTTAAGTAAGACTCTTACTGGCGTTTCAGAGGCTGTAGTAGGCACGGTCAATCAGCGATCGAACAGTTTCTTGAGAGGTTGCCGAATTCATACACTAGATAACGGCCGAAACGTCGTGAATAATAAAAATGCAGAGAACTAAATTTCTTTGTTTGTTAAAAAAAAAACTGTCTCAATTGCTTATATGTATTTCATAAGTGCTGAGTACAAGAAAGAATCGGATGTTTGAATTCATATTAAAAATTTATAGCTGAATACAAAGAAAAGTGTAATCTTCTTCAATTCTGATTTACGATGAAATTGAAAGGAACTATCGGGACTAATAACACGAGTGCTCGCAATATTATCGACAGTAATTCACTCAGAAATCGAGTTTAAAATTTCTGATAGAATTTTCGATAGTGTTATGAGCACGAGTTGTATTTATTGAGATAATTTCACGAACAAAGCCAATAAAATTGCATTGTCCTGAATTTTTCAATAGTTATTCCTAATGAATAATGAACATGAATTCTGTCAACCTGGCATTTATGCTGTACTAGGTTACAATTATATTATTATATCATTGTTGTTTGTGCAAATAATAATAATAGCCGTCCTCTACCTGCACGAATATGCCTTTGGGTACACTCTACGAGGTTTATGAGAGAGTATAATAATAGTTATTTATGCAACAAGTGCAAAACTTTTTGCACGAGTTTCATACAATATTTTTTCTACGTTCATGCAAAAACCAGAAAATGTTTTATTTAGATGGCACTAAACTGTAAGGAAGACATTGTTTGTTTAAATCTATCTTCTAAAAGTAATTCAAAAACATTTTGTGTAATTCAGATGATATTCAAAAGAAAAAAAAATATTTTTAACAAATTGAATTTTCTAGTAATTTCATAGTCCATTATTTAATAATGAATATGATGAAACATGCAACTATTTAAAACGTAATACAATCTCACAGAAAATGGGCTAAATTTGGCGTCGATTTGAAAGTTTATGTCTGTCATGATGACAGAACGCTATAGTAGAATGACAGATGAGTGCAATAAAGAGACAGTTTTTTTACCAAATATAGTTCAATAAAGTTTTGTTTTTTGCATGAACGTAGAAAAATATTATTATAGTTTATTTTTTGAGATAATTTCACGAACGTCAAGAAAATCTCATTGTCCTGAATTCTTCAATGGTTATACCTTCTGTTAGCCTATATAACATACATGTCATATTATAGGAAACAAGATCAGTCTTGTTTGTGATAGTGGTTGCTCATGACGGCGTGATCTTACCGGCTCCGGTGTACTATCACCCATACACCTTTTTACGAGGGGAAAACCGCTGGGGAAGTTTGGTGTACATGTCTTGGGTATTACTGGCATTACTTGGGTATTGGTAGGGAATTAGAGGCATTACTTGAAAATTATTGGGTATTACTCGGGCATTAGAGGAATTAGTTAGGAATTAGTGGGCATTACACGGGAAAAGGAGGTATTGCTCGAGCATTACATGGGTATTACAGAAATTATTTGGAAGTGAGAGAACAATTACTGCACCATAATAATTAATCGTTGAAGGGCAAACAAAAGTTTTCAAAACATGGGAATTGGAAATAACATGAATTATCCGAAAAATTAGAGAGCAGTGGCGGCAAAAAAGGTCTTCAGAAGTGTACTTGACAACAAACCTAACATTGAGACACGATTTTATTATTTTTATTACTTTTCTGACGGGCATTACTTGGGGGTAATAATACTTGGGAATTATTTGGGTATTACTCGGGAATGACTTGGGTATCATAGGCATTACTTACGATTTTTGGGAATTAGTGTACACAATTTCCTCAGCGGTTTCCCCCTCAGAAATAACCATATGTAGGCATCTGAGTGCGTGGAAATTTTGTTATTGTTCGCAGGGTTTTTCTGTTTTTTTTTCTTCTTTTTTTCCGGGTTTCTTCCGTTTTTTCTGGGGGTATTTTTACCGTTTTTTCAACGTCGCCTGGGGGATGTTGCAATAGAAGCATTTCCAGGACCAGTCAGATGCACACCAGGAAGATGTGAATTTCTTTCAAGTTGGAACAATAGAAAGACATCAAGCTCAAAAATCGATTTGCCTAGAGCATACAGTGAAAACTTATTATAACTGTTTTTCTGAGAATCCAGGGCCAGACTCAGAATAGTTAGTTTCCGTCTAGAAATTACTCAAGATTCGATGAAATTAAGGACAAATTTGTTCTGTATTTACATTCATTTTATAACTAATAATTCCAAATAAGGGAAGTAAACTATTGTTTTCAGTTATTAATTCATTTCATCCATTCGGTCTATCTGACCGTTAGGTATGCGACTGATGTCACAATATTTTTCCATTTGTCGTGTTATTTATACGATCGGAATATCCAGTTTTATCGAAATATTCCAGTACATAGTGGTTTTCTGAGAACAACTTCGACGAAAGATATTCGCTTTTTGTTTGTTATCAGTATTCTTGGAGTCTGTGCTGGCAGCGGGTTCCTTCTTGCTTTGCCCGCAGGTAGCGCTGAGGCTGATTTATTGTAAGAAACGGCTTCATTTGTGAGTGAGAGCTATTAAGCTTGGATGATGAGACGTAAGAACCTCAAAACATGTATGCAGGTGGTAATTCCCAACCGAATGAAGGAAAATATCCAATATTTGATTGTGTCTTTTTGTTTGTGTATTTGAGTGTTCAAATTCAGGAAAAGGAGAAACTCAACAGCGTCTTCAGACCAACCAAAAAAATATCCGCAAAAGACAGCAGAAATCCACTCAAATCAGCGGGAGTTTACAAGATTACATGTAACGAGAAGTCTGTAGTCGCCAAACATGCACTGTACTATAGTAGAGAACACAAGATCCTTTTCGAAAATACCGAGAGGCTAGCAACGTCGAATCATTATCCATGAATGTTGTTACACAGTGAACAAAATTTGTTGTACCAACAATCAATTTTTGGTAAAATTTTTGTTGTTTTGAATGAGTTTTTGCAAAAATAACAACATAAACGTTCACTTCAAAATAGCACCTCCTCATTCAAATTAACAAATTATTTCGATTGTAGTTTTAGTACAAATGAACAAAATTTGGTTTCGTCCAACAAAACGTACAGTTGACACAAAAAAGAAATATTTTGGTTTAATATTATTCTTGGTGTTGGATCATTAAAATGCATTTTGTTCATTTAACAATAATAACAACAAATATCAACAAAAAAGTTTATTCATTTTCAATAATGTTTATTTTGTCCACTGAATCACTCGCATATTAGAAACAAATTATTTGAGGATATCGATTCCCATAATTCTAACAATTTCAGTCACGACTCTAGAAAGACTCTCGAGAAAAATCTGAAATTGTGAGCATATGTTCAGATATTTTTTTAATGATTTTTCAGTAGAAGAAAAAATAGTGTACCCCCTCCTCTTTTACTGTGACGTCATGTCCTTGGCCAGGGACAATGTGACTGAATGGATGAAACACACAATTTAATTTACTATATTATATTGTTTAAAAAAATAGTAAAAAAGAAAATAAACAACATAAAAATAGTTATTCATTATACAAGGGAAAATCTAATATTTTTCCCGTGTACAATACACAATTTTTTCTGCGACGGGAAAAACGACGATTTAGTCAAATATTTATCTTTACCTATGTGTATGTGAAAAAAGTGAGAAGGTACTTTTTTCCTGGTACTCGAGGAAAAAAGTAATTTCATAAAAAGTTGTATTTTATTATTACCTGTCGATAAAGATAAAATACAGTGGTGAGGGGGGAATGGAGGCAATTGCCCCCCCTAACGACTCATGACAACAGCACTTTATTTTGACGAATTTTTCAAAAGATAGATGAAATCACACAAAAATTCCCCTCCTACAAAAATGCCCCCCCCCCCCTACACAAAATCCTCTATCCACGCCTGAGTCTTTGGGACATAATACTGCATGCAACGTCTAAAAATTGAAAATGAAATATGGATTTTGGTACCCTTGAAATCACCATGTACTCCATGCGGGACATATCATATTACAGAATTATTTTCAAAGAAATATGAAAATTTTCAGTATTATTTTTCATCCAGTGCAAAAAGTGATGTTTTACTTAAATTGTATGTACATATTCTACTTCAAACTGAGAAAAAACCATATATAATTGTCAAAACACTCCAACACCATTCAACATGTCATGCTTTATGTGAAATACACACATAAACGCAAGAGTTAGTTAATTCGATGAATTTTAACTAGATGGCGACACCTATATAAACAATGAATATAGACGTCTTTCGTCAAGCACAAATCGACTAAGAGATCGTAAAAGCTATACTGATAACATAAAAATAATGTAAAATTGATGTCCTCCGTGAAGGACAATATGACTGAAAGGGTTTTAAATAAAAATTGTAAAATTCCAACGAAACAATTGGTGCAATTTCCTGAGTCCTTTTTTTTCGTCTCCTGAATTCTTCCATTGTTACTGTGTCTAGAGTTTTTTCTGTCCATAGGAGCAGTGTGTAATTACGCCCTTCGAGCATTTTATATCATTTACGTAATTTTAATTAATGAGTACAATTTCGATCACTCTTAGGCGGTCATGTGGGTGTGGGGAGTAATTACCTCCTTACCCCCTGTTAGACACGCGCCTGATAGAAATACACAAGTACCAAGAGAACTTCAACAGAAACATATCTGCCAACATCTGGCACACAGCAGTGGAAGTCGCCAACCATTACAGAAAGTGCACAAAATCACTTGATACGTCAAGAAGAGTACCTACTTCAACGACGCAAATGAAGATGACTGCCGCGGTTGCAGTCGAAACGTTGGAAATTTTAACCAAAGAAGGCCACGGTAAAACCCGGAAACCAATCAAAACATTACAGTTTTTTTCTTGGTTTAAATAATTCGGAATTTTAAGTATCCATGATTCAATACTTGCATATTTATCTGAGGTAACCTAGTAATAGGATATCTGCATTACTATCTGTTTACTAAATTCAGAGGCATAACTTATGTCAAAAAAATTCATGAATATGTATTAACTACCTATTCGACAATGATTTATCAACCATCAATTTATGTTTTTATTCAATTAATTCAATCGGACATTGACTAAATTTCATGCAGCTGCAGGAAGGTCGTAGCATACGTTTTATCTATGATTTAGCAGGATGAAATCTAATGAAATATGTAAATAAGATGCATAGAAGTAGTATTCGCATGCAATATTGTATTTCATAATTGGAGTTATATTTTTCTACTCTTTTCATCAAGCTCCCTCAAGAAGTATCATTTTGTGAAAAAGAAACTAAACATTCTGAAAATACTTATTTTCAAGATACCTTAATCTTGAAATGCCTAGATTGTTTTTCTTAACGTAACTTCAGCTACGATTCACGAAGGGACATATTTTTCTACCTATACTCTTCGATATTTGCAAATGGATGACTATCAATAATAGAATGTACGATTTTTACATTACCCTGAAATGACCTTGGCAACTATGGCTCAGTTGCAGGACTGAGGTTACTGAACTGTATTGACTTCTGCCAAAAAGAACACACAACTCGAAAGTAAAGTCTATAAATATATGGTGTCCTCAACTGATGATATGACTCAAATTTGTGTTTTTTTAAAGGAATTGTGCGAGTGTCATCAATTAATAACTTATATACTTATGTATAATAGCTATTTATGATACAAGTTCGTAAAGTAGGACTTTTTTGTATGAGCGTGAAGTTTGTTGAACGAGGCGCAGATTTTTCTTCGACAGTTATTATATTGCCAAATTGTAGCAGTTGTATCATAAATTTTAATGTTTTATTTTATGAATTATGGTCGTCGTATTACCCAATGTTGACTTTCTAAATACATTTGACGTAAAATACAGTATTTTTCAAAAATGCATACATAAAACGTATTGAAAAGAAGAAACGAAAATATTTTTCACCCATACTTATCCACTCACTTCCCGCATGAATTCCGTACAAAATTCAGAAGAAAAAAAAAGTGTTAAATGATAAAAAATTTAAGAAAAGCCTATTTTTTCTATATTGAATGACCTCAATTTCTTCATCTCTGCCATATGTATTTCAGATCAGTCTGTCAAAAAATCTAGTGTTTCTTAATGACGTAATAATAATTATTCATTATGCATTCTACGAAAAATTGTTCATACGAACAAAATGTCCACCATTGCTTGAATTTTTTTAAGGTTTCTTCATTATCAAATGAAAATGGATTGTTATATTTCAAGACTCCCTGAATCCAGTTGTGCAGTAAAAGTTTTGATAAAAGATTTGAAATTGAAGTGGTGGGTCGATTGATATTTCTCAAATTTGGTTACCCCATAACTTTTTCATTGAATGACTCATTTCAACGTGATTCATTTGAAAATGTCGCGAATACATTGAGTAGTCAGATTTTTTCTGCAAAAAGACGCTAATAATTTTTTTAGATTTTTGACTTTGAAATATAAGACTAGTTGGCCTTGAAAATGAAGATTTATTCATGAAAATTGTGTTTCCTAGTGGACTTTTTGAATGCCTACCTGATGAAACAATGTTGAATAAGTAATGCATCTCGTGAACCCTTCGAATTTGTTTTATATTTCATCAAGTTGTTTTATGTTGAACTAATCATTCAGATTAGTTTTGTTAATAATATTTATGTAGTTACTGTCATCCCAGTATCAGGTATCGGCACCTGGTATTGGCCAAGTTCGCCAATTGGGTGGGTAACCCCGGCCAGTTCGCTTGAGAATTGGATGGGAGGGCCCAACTCAATTTGTGAGCTGGTACGACACTGGCGTCCACGTCGCGGGTGGTGGACTTTGGTTCAGAGGCTACCTAGGAAGCAGCTGAAGCGAAGACGAATAGTGTCAAAAGATCGTCTAACCTAAGGTGGGAGGTATCGTGCTGATGGGTGCGTGGCACATAGGGTGATGTGTCATTAACGATCCCTCAGGGACAAGGGCGACCTCCCTGAGTACTACAGCCTTACCATGGCAAGGCGGGGCTCTACCATGGCGGACATTATTTCCCCAGCTACTCGTGGGAACAGAATGAGTAATAAAAATAAAAATGATAATCCCAACGGGGGGGGGTGAAACCCCTGATCCTCAGGAAACTGAGGAACAAATGGAGATCGGAATTCCGACTCCACAAGAGGGGCTGGGCGTTGGTCTAGTCTCTCAACAAGAAGAGAGCGGATCCATACCGCCAGAAATTAATCCAGATCAGGAAAGGGAACTGTTAAAGTCCCCAAAACCTACTGGATCAGATCAGGATGAGGCAACCAAAGCTATGGATGGCCTCAAACTGAAACGCACTCGACTTCCAGGGTCAAGAAGGAAAGTGCTGAGTCGCTTGCTCAAGAGCGGAATAGCTTATGAGACTGCCTTAGAGGAAGCGCTCAAAAACCTAGGCACGCCAAAACAGCAATCGGAAGGGGAAAAATCCCAGTCCGTAGCTGCTGGAGTAAGCAAACGCCTCAGATCCGACGACAGTACGCCGGAACATAAGCCAAAGAAAGCTTGCTCGGGGGTACCCAAACCCTCGTACGGAGCGGTGACTGGGGGCAACAGGGTGGGCTTAATCCACCCTGAATATCCTACCACAGCTTTCAAAAGCGAACAGCTGAGGGCTCTTCAGCGATCCATTATGGAAGCTGTGAGCCTAATCCCAGATGATGGCCCTCAGGTGAGGTTCCAGAGCTGTACTCTTCGGCCTGGATGGTTACAAATCACCTGCGTGGACAGCATCAGTGCCAACTGGCTGGAGGAGGCATCAAAGCAACTCCAACCATGGGAAGGGGCGAAAATCAAATTCGTCCAAGGGCAGGACCTTCCAAAGCCATTCATCTGTGTGGCATACATTCCGGACGATGAAGCCGACGAACGACTTACGGCCGGGGTGGTGCTCACACGGCTGAAAAAAATGAACCACGGTCTGACCACTCAGGATTGGGTAATACTGAACCGAGAGGATTCGGGCCGTGGCCAAACATGGACATTCGCCGTAGACGAAAAGTCCATGTCATCCTTGGAGGAGATGACCTTCAAGCCCTACTTCGGCTTCGGACAGGTTCAGTTCCGTCTGAAGGGCGGCCGTGGAGGGATAGAACCTTCCCGGACGCAGCCGAAGGAGGGGGAGAAAAGCACTCCTCCACAAACAAAAATGGTCGTAAAGGAAGCACCGCAAGGGAAAGGCAAATCCTTCCCGAGAGGTGCGTCCCAGACCAAACAGCCTGAGAAGGTGGTCGTGGGAAAGGGTAAGTCCATCCCGAACAGACCACCACTCAAAAAGGGTACCGGCACCTCCAGAGGGAAGGAGAGAAAACCGCCCTCTGAGAAAGATGGCGGGGGAGGACCGTCAAAAGACGGCAAACAAGGGCCTGGCTGATACAGTCAGACTCTTGCAGGGAAACCTGCAACATGCCAAGGCCGCCACCTACGTCCTTGGCAAGACATTCATAGAGGAGCGGATAGATCTGGCCCTCATCCAGGAACCCTGGACCTCCAATACAGGCCGAGTTACCGGTCTGAGTAACACATCTGGTAAGGTAATTGCGGTCAGCTCTGGGGTAAAACCTAGGGCATGCATCCTAGCCAGAAACAATATTAACTATTTTATTCTTTCAGATTTCTGCACCCAAGACATGGCAACCATCCATGTGAAATTTCCAGAGAGGGGAAGCATGACAGAAATGATCGTCTGCTCAGCATACTTTCCTGGAGATGTGGGGGCGGAACAACCTCCTCCAGCGGCCGTGCGAGAATTAATTGCCTTCAGCAGGAGGAACAACACCCAGCTAGTGATAGGATGTGACGCCAATGCGCACCATGAAGCGTGGGGCAGCACAAACATCAATATGAGGGGTGAGTCTCTTTTTAATTACTTGATAGGGCTTACAATTAACAATGTGGGCTCTGAGCCAACCTTCGTCAATAGGATTAGGAGAGAGGTACTAGATTTAACGATCAGCTCAGAATTTCTAAGCAACAAGATATCCAACTGGAGGATGTCCTCTGAGCCATCATGCTCAGATCATAGGCATATTCAATTTCACATTGAAATAGGCCCCAGGCCAGTGGTACAATACCGAAACATGCGGAGCATGGACAGGGACGGATACAAAACCTCCCTGAAGAACCATCTCCAAAACGGATTGACCACAATAAATGGTCATGATCAAATAGATATTGCTGCAGAACACCTACAAACTGCACTTATCTCAGCGTATCATGAAAACTGTCCACTAAGGGAGAAGAGGGATAACCGAAATGCTTCCTGGTGGAACAAAAATCTGGATAAAACACGAAAAGAAGTTCGAAGATTATTCAACCGAGCTAAGGTATCAGGTGAATGGGACAATTACAGGTCTGCTCTAACCACATACAATAAAAATATCCGGAAAGCAAAACGAGAATCATGGGAACGATTCTGTGAAAATGTGTCCAACACATCAAGCGGAGCCCGTATCCACAAGATTCTATCCAGAGAGCCGACACAGGAGCTGGGATCGCTCAGACGTCCAGACGGCTCCTTCACGGCCTCCAGGAAAGAGACACTAGAGCTATTAGCTAATAATCACTTCCCAGGCAGCCTGATTCTGGACAATCGACCTCCAGTCACAAATATAGGCCGGATTAAACGACCCCACAGAGGTGACTGGGTGGTTGCCAACAAAATAATCACACCGCAGGCGATAAGATGGGCGGTTAACTCGTTCCACCCATACAAATCACCAGGAGAGGATGGCATAGCTCCAGCTCTGTTACAAATCGGACTGGAACAGATTATGCCTATCCTTATAAGACTCTTTAGAGCCAGTTTAGCTTGGAACTATATACCATCTAACTGGACCGTGACTAGGGTGATCTATATTCCTAAGGTGGGTCGGACTGACCCACACCCAAAATCGCTCAGACCCATCAGTCTGACATCCTTTCTGTTGAAAAGCATGGAGAGAATACTGGATGGGCACATAAGGTGTGGTGCACTAATAAAGCACCCCCTCAATGTTCACCAGTATGCCTACCAGGCTGGAAAATCGACAGAACTTGCCCTCAATAACCTTGTCTCAGGAATAAGCGTTGCCCTGGAACACCAGGAGGTAGCAGTCGCTGCATTCCTGGACATAGAAGGAGCATTCAATAATGCACTACCTCACTCCCTCTATGAGGCCACTGTCTCTAGAGGAATTGAACCGCTACTATGTGACCGGATAAGAACTATGCTTCATAACAGAACAATAACGACCTCTCTACAGGGGGAAAGTGTCAGCTTCAAGCCAGCCAGGGGCTGTCCCCAGGGGGGGTCCTCTCCCCTCTGCTATGGTCACTGCTGGTGGATGATCTGCTGGCCATTCTCTCACTCTGGGAGGTCGATCTGCAAGCATATGCTGACGATCTGGTCCTAGTAATAAAAGATAAATCCGAAAAGACGATCTCCTACATCCTTCAGGATATACTGGATACCATATATAAATGGTGTGAGAGGGAGGAAATGTCCATTAACCCCCACAAAATGGTCATAGTACCGTTCACCAGGAAAAGGAAGCTGGAACATTTAATACCTCCTTCCATCAATGGTGTAACAATTTCATTTGCGAGTGAGGCAAAATATCTGGGAATAATCCTAGATAAAAAGCTGAACTGGAACTCGCATTTGGAAAAGACTATCCGAAAGGCTAGCCTATCATTATGGACATGCCGCAGAATATGTGGCAAAACATGGGGCATGTCACCAAAACAAGTTTACTGGCTGTACGTGACCGTCATACGACCAATGATCACGTATGGCTCTGTAGTCTGGTGGAACAAAGGCCAACAAAAAATGGCCCAGGTTAAACTTAACGGACTACAGAGACAAGCGTGCCTGGCGATTGTTGGGGCCATTCGCTCTACGCCAACGGCAGCAATGGAAGCTCTTCTTGGACTACTTCCTCTCCACATAGTTCTGGAGAGAGAAGCAAGATGGGCAACATACAGACTCTACCAAGCGGCCATTAGTCTACCGCAGGCATGTGTCATGAGAGGCAGCAGCATGCTGGAAGGCATAATAGCTCACAACATTCTGGGAATGCCCTCAGACATCATGCCTAAAACCACTAACCTCAACATGTCCTACACCGTGGTCTTCCCTGAAAGAGAAGACTGGGTTCGGAATGAAACTGACCTATGTAGGGCAAATGAAAGGTGGTTCACCGATGGTTCCAAAACTTTGGAAGGTGTCGGAGCCGGAATATATGGTATGAACCCAGTAGTGAAACGCTCATTCAGTTTGGGTAAATTAGCTACGATATACCAGGCAGAGGTATATGCCATTGAAATGTGTGCAAGGGAGCTGGAAAACCGACACCTCACACGAAAAACAATAAAAATATTTTCAGATAGTCAAGCAGCATTGAAAGCGCTTGAATCCAACTGCTTTAAATCCAGAGCAGTATGGAACTGCAGAGACACCTTGAACCGACTAGCACAAGGCAACAACGTTACCCTAGTTTGGATACCAGGTCACACGGGCCTAGAAGGAAACGAAATAGCGGACGCCCTAGCAAAAGGGGGGGCCGAAACAACGTTCACTGGGCCAGAACCGGTCATCGGTTTAGCATATAGCACTGCCAAGAATGCTACAACCGCCTGGGCAGACAATAAAAGACTTGAGTATTGGCTCAGTCTACCAGGACTAGCCCATTCCAAAGCATTTATTGCTTATACAAGGAAAAAACAGGACTCTGACAAACTTCTAGAACTCAGTAGAGCACATCTCAGAGTTATAGTAGGTTTGCTCACTGGCCACTGCAAACTCAAACACAACATGCATAAAATCGGACTTGCACAGGATGCAGAGTGCCGTCTATGCATGGAGGATGATGAAACGGCTAAACACATCCTGTGCACATGCCCTGCAGCAGCCAGAACCAGATTTTCAATATTTGGCAATACAAAAGTAAGGCCAGAAGATCTGGTAAACTGTTCTCCCAACATGTTACTCAATTTCGTTAAGAGATTGGATATGCTGGGAGAAATATAACCATAGGGTGAGCCACAATAGGCCATTGGCCGCAGTGGAGAGCCTGATGTATGGGCTCACTCACATTTAAACCTAACCTAACCTAACCTACTGTCATCGAATATATTCATTCAAAAGTCAGTTTTCCCCAATTATTCCACTGAATAACCAACAAACAAAAATCATTCCAACCGATTGAAAAATATATGTTTTAGAAGGGTGCTTCCATATTAAATGGGTCACGCTGTTTATCGCATTCAGTATAAAGTTTCTTCGAAGCTTTTATACTTTCTGAATACATTGCACCTAAGGTCAAATAACTCAAAATCATAAATGCCGTCAGTCAACCAAGTTGGTTCAATCTTCCCTCCAGAAATTGGTCACTTGGTGACTGAAACATGTGAGGTGCTAAAAATAGCAATTGTAGCAATTGAGAAAATGGGTTGTTATTTGGAACATAATGCAACTATAAATGACAAGAATTTTCGTTTTTGAAGCAATCAAAAATTACTGAAATTTTTATTAAAATTTTAGTTACCTTTGTTTGGGAGGCACTGGTTTGATTCTCCAGGCCACAACGTGTCTGTCGCTGGCAGTGTTTCAACGCGGTTTGCGCAGGCTGTAGACCTCTGATCAGTGATTTCCAAAAATAAATTGAAAACTCAAAATTCAATATCTTCCATTTTTTTGTACAACTGTCAAAAAAACTTGACATTTCTGCATCTCTATTGATGCGTAAATGTTTAGTCTTTTCACCGCGAAAATATTTTATTTTTTCACTGCCAAAATAATTCACTAAATAAACATGAAATATTACTTTTTGAAGGATTTATTTTTAACAGAGTCAATTATTAATTGATTATTCATCATAAAACAATTTCATTTTTTGGAATAAAAATTGATAGCAAAGTTTGAACAATTACTTCAAACATAAATTCCCGAAGATGTTCCATATCAACAAACGTTAGATATTTCTTGAAGAGTTGATTCCACAATTTTATCAGATATTTTAATTTGTTTGGAAAAAGATGCATGGATGGATTGAATCAATATTTTTTCAGAAATCTCAATTTTGTTATTCAAACTATTTTCTATAGACAGAAATCTACGCGAGCAATAAGGAACGCAATGATATGATAATACCACATAAATAAGAGAGATGCACTACTGCGCGCCTCTCCTGTTTCCTCCTCTGACGAATTAACAGCTCAGTTGATATCCCTTCCTCAAGCTAGTAGAGAAGAAATTGTTCATTTATTTATTTATTTATTTATTTATTTATTTATTTATTTATTTATTTATTTATTTATTTATTTATTTATTTATTTATTTATTTATTTATTTATTTATTTATTTATTTATTTATTTATTTATTTGTTTGTTTATTTATTTATTTATTTATTTATTTATTTATTTATTTATTTATTTATTTATTTATTTATTTATTTATTTATTTATTTATTTATTTATTTATTTATTTATTTATTTATTTATTTATTTATTTATTTATACCCAAACAGACCTTCCGGTCTAATTATATGGATAAACAAAAAAAATAACAAATCAAAGAAAGGTTAATCTTATAGTAACTACCATGTATGAATAATCGTTTGAAACAATTTCAAATATAGAGTGTGACCCATTTAAGATGGAAGCACCCTTATAAAACTTACAATTTTTAACCAATTTGAATAATTTTTTTTTCGTTAGATAGACATTCAAAAAGTCCACTAGGCCACCAAATTTCATGAATAAATCTCCATTTCCAGGGCCAACTAATCTTATTTTTCAACGTCAAAAATTTAAAAAAATTACTAGCGAATTTTTTAGAAAAAATCTGACTACACCACAGAATTCGCGATATTTACAAATGGTTCATATGTGAATTATGTTGGAATGCGTCAATCAAGAATGACATTTGAAAAATATACCGTCTAATCAACCCACCAATTCAATTTTAAAACCTTTTTCATATCTTTGACTACACCACTGGTTTAAGGGAGTTTCGAAATATCACTGACTATAATTTCATTGAAATCTGCTGATAAATAAAAATTATGAGATAAAATGACATTTTCCTGAAATTACATTTATATATTTTTAAAATTTTATTATCTTATGATTTTTTTATTCATGAACAGATTTCGATGAAATCTTGACCAGTGATATATCGAGACCTCTTGAATACATTGGTGTACTCCGAATTTTGAAAAAAAATCTGAAATTGACTAGGTGGGTTGATCAAACCGCATATTTTTCAAATTTCATTCGCTTATAACTTTTTTATTAATTGACACATTTCAACGTAATTCACATATGAACCATTTGAAAAGGTCGCGAATCCAGTGGTGTACTCAGATTTTTTCTAAAAAAATCGCTAGTAATTTTTTTAGATTTTTTACCATGAAAAATAAGATTAGTTATTTATTCATGAAATTTGGTATCCTAGTGGACTTTTTGAATATCTACCTAACGAATAAAATATCATTCTGATCAGTTGAAAACTGTAAGGTTTCTAAGGGTGCTTCTATCTTAAATTACACACATATATATGTCCACAAATTACAATAAAGAAGTTTTCCTACTAATTTGATAAGCTTATTACTTGATCCAAAACTCTCTTACGAAACACACTGTGAGACGGTCCATTCTAAATCTATAAGAGCATTAAAATTATTTGCGAGTTGACACATGGCTACGAGTGGAGATCTATTCGTACTGTATTTTAATGGGAAGTTAAACATAACTGAAGTGCGAGTTCTTCTTGGAGGAATATTGAATCTGATTTGTGATAGAATTTCTGGCGAATTGATGTTGTTATTAATGACTCTGAATAAAAAAGTTAAAACGAAAAGTTTTCGTCTGTTATCTGTTATCTTGAATTCATTTCTGAGATGTATAGAACTGTATTATAATCTGGACGTATATGATACTTTTTATAATATATGAATCTCAAGAGTTTGTTCTGTATTTTTTCTAGGAAAGATAATGTGGTCTGGTACTCACTAAACCATATCTGAGTTCCATATTCTAATTTAGGCCTCACTAGGCTATAGTATAGTGTTTTGATATTGTCAATATTGTTAAAATGTGCAGATTGTCTTATTACAAATCCCAATAATTTATTTGCCGACTTTGCTATATTCTTGATATGATTAACATATGATAACGTGTAATCGTAAGTGATACCTAGATCTTTTACTTCATGACGGCGCCGTAGAGCATCTCCATCCATCACGTACTCAAAAATAACAGGTTGCCTAGAACGTGTTACAGTTAGTGTGAAACATTTATCAACATTAAAACGTAATTCATTCATTATACTCCATTCAAAAACATTATTCAAATCTTTCTGAAGAAAAACACAATCCCTAACTGTTTGTACGGATTTGAATATTTTCAGATCATCTGCATATAAAAGACATATTGAGTATTTCAGTACTGAAGGTAAATCATCAATGAAGAGTAGAATAATAAAGGTTCCAGATTTGAGCCTTGTGGTACGCTAGAGTTTGCCTCGAATTTTCCTGAAGTATTTCCATTATGCTTTAACTTTACAAATCTGTTTTCTAAATCGTTTTTAATTAACGTGATGAAATTGCTTGTCAGTCCAAATCTACCCAGTTTACGTAATAGTACATCATTGTTAACTGTATCGAAAGCCTTACGGAAATCTGTATAAATAGTATCTAGCTGACACTTGCGTTCCAACGAATCATAAGCAGAGTTATGTAATGCTCTGTCAACATTATAAGAAGCTGTTCTTCACGCTCTCATAAAACCACCATACCACAGATGAAAAATTTCCGATACTGTATATGCTTTTGCTACGGAGGCAGATTTCCAGCCTTCGTGACGTTTTATGGGTGTAATGTTGCCCCCTGCATTGCCCAGAAGAGTAGCTTTTGTACATGTCTTTTCCAAGCCATTTTACAATCAAGCTGGAAATTTTTCCTATTTTATTTATCCCCACATGTTGGTTAATAAATTTTCCTCTCGAATATTTCAAAAATAATCTGTTAATTTTTGTATGATGCGGCCGTAGTGCTCTATACTTGCGGTATATCTCAATATAATCAGAATTTGAAACAGTAAACGTTCTTGCGCAATAGGTCTTCGTATCAGGTATTTTAACACTCAATATAGTTCCAGCATCTTCAAAGGCATCAATAATTATATGTATTATAATGTAATAATAAGACAAGCACCTCTGATACCCAAAATAAGGACAACCTACAAATAAAAAAATATTGAAATCACTACTAATTTATCACTTACAAAATTATTATTATATCTGTACGTCATAAAGTAAATTTGCTTCGTTATCAGCATCTTGAATAAATTTATTGACATCATCCCTTGATACCACTTAAGATTTCTTTCCTCGGTATCCGACGCTTTTGTTCTGAATGAGCGGAACCAATTTTGAAAACTTCCTTATATCACTATTTTCCTTAACATTCAATTTACTTTTCATCATTGAGTAGACATTCCATAACGTAGGAGATTTTATAATTTTTGATTTTTCTTAAAAATAGCATACACGCACATTTTCAAAAACCTTTTTTACATGTTCCTTGTCACACCATTCACGAAATTGATGGTCATATGTATTCTCATATACTAATTTGGATTTGGTCGGTAACATACTAGATACTATTACATTTGCTTTCTCAGATGTATATGATGGGGTATCACTACCACTATCATAATCAACATCAAAATAACTTGAAATTGAAGCAACTACGAGCAGTCAAACAGTCGAACACGCGGCATGCCAACAAACTTGTCTATAGTAACGACACAGAGAGACCACTGGATGCTGTGAAATTGTATTGGAAGTATTGATAACATTAAGGATAACATGTATGGAAAAGAGAAGTATTATTTAGTTATTATGGACTTATTTGTTTCAGACAGGAAACATTTTTGAATACGATTGTACCGAAAACATTGAATAGTATTTTCAACACAACAGTCGTTTAAAAGCGATAACTTATCGGGACAAAAAACCACGTCAAGATGTATTAGAAGTATTTATTTTTAATATATTTGAGACGATGTAAATTCACATTCACAGTTGTAAAAAAAATGTTATTGGTATTTCGTGTATAAAATTCGTGTTTTCATGGAACATTCGAGAGAATTTTTGGCCTCGACTTGCGGTCTACAACTAACATTGTAATTTGACGGACACATCGCCAATATATTATTGTACACAACCCAATTTTTCCTTTATTCTGTAAAAAGAACGATTATCACGTAGAAAGAAACCATGTATGAACACTACCGAACAAGTTCAATTGATCGGATGATATGCAATAATGGGTTAATAAGTATTAATTTTTCAATAAATACACTAGACAGGTTAATGTTGGTGGAGACAATTTTGTAATACGCAATTGAAACATTTCCTACACCCTTACGAGTAACCCTCAGAGTTATTCTAGAAATTTTTGCCAGCTACGGAAGACGACGGCATTACTTTTTAGTGTGCTATTCTTTACACAAATATTTGGATGATTTCATTTCAAAAGTATATATGACTGTTATAACCTTCTTGGATCTCCATATAACCATGAGATTTTTCTGAAATCCTTCGAGTTTTTAAGAAGAAATTAAATTTAGATGTTCATAAATAATACTATAAATCATTATTAGAAAAACCAATGTCATTGGCTTGCTTATTGTATATCTTACTGTCATTGAGAAATCGGACCTAAATTAAAATCATAATTTTAGAGTGGATATAGAGTTCAACGCTCTGATTCCCAAAATATATAATACGTATATTTCATTTATAAATAGAGCAGAGAAAAAAATTGCACGGGAAGCACAGTTCATTGTTAAAAATCAGAAAATAAACATAGTACCCAACATTTCTCAATGTTGACAGCACATTACAGTAATTAATTTCTTATGTAAAATTCCTACCAAAAACAAATTGCTTCATTGTGATTATAAACATATGATAGAGCACACTGAAGTTTGATTGAAAATACATATAAATTCAGTACTGATATAGGTTGTTTATTGTAACTGCTACTGACATTCACCGCGACAGCTTATAAAATTGGAGAAACGTAATAAAAATCCTGATTATGTTATGATTTAAACACAGATCAACCAAAGAGGGAGCTATCATCCGTAAAAAAAATCTAATTGGCTATTTTATGACTGAAACCTTCAGAAATAGGCGTAAGGTGTGAAATTGTGAATTAAAATTATTCCTCATTCGTTGAGTGCAACAGGATATCTAAAAATAAATTAAATAGAAGCAGGAAATAAAATGTAAAATTCTTATTACCAATTCAATTTTTGCGAATGGGCGGGTGTAGGAGATGGATAGTTTTATCTAAAATTGAACAGGAAACATTATGCAATTTATTGATATAGTAAAAGAGACAATAATTCAGCAGTTATATATGTATCAATTAGGTAAAGTGTTACTTTTTTTCGAATGGAAAATATTAACGCAGCATGCCGCGCAACAATTACTCCGATTAAAAAAAAACACCTTACTCATGAGTGACATAAAGAATGTTTCTGTACAGAAAACACAACCATTTCAGAGTTTTTTTTTTTCGAATATTAAATGTATTTCGCATATTTGTTGATGTCGATATTATTATTACTAACATTAAACTAACTTTCAAATAATTCTAGGTTAGGAATACCTCTTTCTTTACGTCAAGAACAACTCATTCTTCCACTATACAGGATTTTCCCTGTTCAGTCTTCATTCCTTTGAATTTTTTACTTATATCAGTTTTCTGGTTATCAAGTATTCGTTATCTCGATAATATGTGAAAGATGGAGAATTTCACAAATTTCATTAATTATTTGGCTGGCGACACACCAAGAAATCAAAAACGTTTTAACGCAAAACTTTCTCGACTAATTTAGGTAGAAGTTGTTTTTCCTCCACGAATTATATGTGAAGTGACACTACGGCAAAACAGGAAGGAAAACACCTTCAGGCTCTTTAAAACTGCTCGAAACAAACTGTTTTTGAATGAATCTGTTTTGTTTGATTCGTTTATTTCAAAATATCGTTGTAGACAACACGTTGAAGCGCCGACTCTATTTGCACTGTTTTGCACGTTTTGCTATCAGGCGTTTTTGATTTTTCGGTGTGTTGTCAGCCTAAATGTTAACTAGTTTCTGAAGGCCAAATAGCCACAACTTTTTTTGGATTATCTAGTGTGAATGAATGATAATAATAATGATAATAATTCTCCCTCATAAACACTCTTAGAGTGTAACCAAAAACATAGCCTGTGCGGGTAGAGGACGGTTATTATTATTATTATTATTTGCCGTGGCGCCTCGAAGCGATTTACTCACCTTAGCCTTTTTTTAAATAATACCGGCTTGCCGTGAGATAGCACCAGTCTTACCCGAACGAAGGCCGTCATCCTTGGTTCACGTCGTCTACTCAGGACACATGATTCTCGGACCCAATAATCACTTTCGGACGTGGGAGTGGTAATTCGGGTATATGAAGCTCTGGTTGTGTCGGAATCTGGAAACAGGGTCTGATTGAAATAATCCTTACGGATGAAAAAATTTAAAAAATGTAAACCATCGCAATCGCAAGAAATCATTTAAGAACCATAAATCAGATCAATCGATGGCAACATTATTTATTTGGTAACAAAAAAAGTACTATTATTTACGAACGTAACCCTTGAGTTATCTTAATAATATATAGGGCAAAATTAAGCCTCTAACGCCATATCAGCTTCAGCTTACTGGATCATTGCTTGTATGGAAACTACCTTATTCGTTTATATATATATATATATATATATATATATATATATATATATATATATATATATATATATATCATCCGAATATGTACCTGGTTAATTTTATTACAGGCATATGGGATATCACAAATGATAGATGTTGTTTTGGTAGAGATGTAGGTACCAGCTTTATTTGAAAAATGGAATCAACAGCTGGTGCCACGGTTCTCAAGATTCAAGAACAAGTATGAACCGTCAAAGAGATCTCCCACCAAAGATAAACTCCAGGGAAAACTATTCAAATTCTATGAGTTACTTGAGGAACCTGGATTTTTGAGAGTGAAGACAATTGAATTATCTTTTCAACGATGGGGGGCTATAAAAAGCCCCGATGTATAATCAGTACGGTGTTTTTGTGACGAATTAAGAATATATACACGATGTTTTATAGGTCTGCCGGTATGGTGTAATTACGCGCGGTTTTGTGGCGCGTGTGTTTTCGCGCTTTTTCTTCTTCCAAAACGGTCCATTAGCCGCCCCCATACATATTTAATTTCTATGCTCGATTGGCTGAAGGCACCATTGGCTCCGATATAGGCGGTTTCTATACATTTTTGTTTAAACCAATGTTCTTCTCTGAGAAGAACACTAGCCTCGTCCTAAAGAATTCGGTGGTGCTCTGTCGATGCGTCAGCAATTCCTGATTTAGATTTTTCCCCTCGTTGAGTCCACTTTTTGTGTTCGGCTATTCTTTTAGATAATGACACTTCTGGTATATGCAATTTCGTAAATTGCTTGGTAACACCACGAGCCCGATAGGAGGAGTTATGAAGTGGTGTTTAGCGTACGCAAAGCATACCAAACAATAGTTCATCGCATAAAATCCGACGGAAACCGATCGGCATACGTGTTACCAAGCTATTTGCCGAATTTTTGGGACGAGGCTAGTATTCTTCATAGAGGAGAACATTGGTTTAAGCGCAAATTTAAAGAAACCGCCTATATCGAAGCCAGTGGTGCTTTCAGCCAACCGAGTTTGGAAACTAAAAACATATGGAAATCGCTTGGACCATTTTGGAGAAAGAAAAAGCGCGAAAACAAGCGCGTAATTACGACGTATTTACACCATACCGGCAGACCTATAAAACATCGTGTAGATTCTTAATTTGTCAGTATTAACCTGAAGACGATTGTAGATTCAAGCAATTGAAACGTAGTGACAAAATTGAAAGAAGTAGAAATATTTCAACCATTAAGACGACGGAAGTCCGAAATGTAAGTAATCAAGTTACTACATCGTCTATACGTTTAAAAAAAAAGCATTCAACAAATTATACGTCCGGAAGAACATATTCAATGTGAAAGCTCCTGTCAAAATGTACCTATATACACATGATACTTTAGGAAAATATGTGATTTGTGCACTTGACGTGTTCAATTTATTCAATTACTAAAGATATAAATAGTTGCCTACTCTGCTATGAAAAAAAGTTTAAAAAACTGATTCGTCATTTGAGTTAGGTTTTAAGACTGACTAACATTTCGGCAGTACTTTTTTTATAGATATTTTCAAGCAAAATCGACTTCTTCTGCATGTGGTTATACAATAGTGATGAAAAGGAGAACATTCTCCATGAAAATTGAAAAATGAAAAATGTGATTTATTTGTAATATCTAACAGAAAACAACTACTTCCCGGCACAAGTCACGCTGGACATTGAACTACATCTGATAAATATTGTGAAAAGACTAACTGAAAAGGAAAGAAAAAATCTGAAAGTGAAAATTTGCATTTTCATTCAGATAGCTGACATTTTAAATTCTTTCTAGTTTTCCTTGAAAAAATCATTATAAGTTAAAAAAAAAGCATTCAACAAATTATACGTCCGGAAGAACATATTCAACATGAATACCTCCCAAGAGGTTATCTTGAACGATGGAAAATAGCGACTAAAGTTTGTCTTTCAGTCGCAGATGATTCCACAATAGATTTTATGAATTTCCTATTCATATTTTCGAACTAAAAAACAAAAGTGATATTCTTCCGGTAGCAGTCAATGAAGATCGGCTAATCGCGAGATCACGCACTACTAATATTTCTGGAAAAGAAACCACAATAAAACATCTGAACCCTCTAACAATTCCATTACACATCACTCGAAGCTTGTTCACTCTGTAGAATCAATAGTATGTTTGTATTTCCTGTATCGATAAGAAAAGTGTATGTTAATAGCACATTGACACGATGTAGGTTAAAGAAATAAAGTACACCAAACACGCACTTACGTAAGTGGCAGTAGCATTTCGCATCATTGTCTGGTCACAATGGTCAGGTCAAATACGTGATATGAATGCATCGTTTCTGTTGCATTTATGAAGACCGTATGGTTAGAAATATACATGGGTATTCCTGGATAACATTCTTCAACATAGTATATAAAACCGTAGTGAAAGGATGTTGGGTGATTCCATTTCGCAAATCTCGTCACTCCGACCGCGACTTCCGATATATTAACTTCACGGTAGCATATAATATGGCTGCCTACTCCAACTCCACTCTGAAATCTTTCTTCAAAACATGTTTCAAAGCACCAAGAGTTGAGGGTAGGACAATTAGTTTCGAATGAAGTACAAATCAAACTAATCCATATTAAAAAAATAAGTTACACGGTATGACCAATTACTCAAACTAAAATGGTGTACTAGTCTTTTATGTGGAAACACACCTGATGTGTGTAATTGCTTTTGAAGGGCCTGCTTTCCAATTCTATCAATCTCCCTGATGAGCTTGGCAAAGCGAAATAGATTTTCGTCGACCAAAGTGTATTGAGGATTAAACGCCAAATGAGCGAACCTTACTCCAATGAAATGAACGACTTGTGTGAGTGATATTTTTCAATAACATTCTCCCTATTTAATTTATTTAATGAATTTTCAATGAAAACTAGAGAAAATTATAATGAATGAAAATGCGAATTTTCACTTTCAGATTTTTTCGATTCTGTTAGAGTCTTTTCACAATAGCTATCAGATGTAGTTCAGTGTCCAGCGTGGCTTTAGCCGGGGAAGTAGTTGTTTTCTGTCAGATATTACAAATAAATCATATTTTTCATTTTTCAATTTTCATGGAGAATGTTTCCCTTTTCAACACATGTAAAATTTGAGAGCAATCCGATATCCTTAGTGTATAATTTTTTTGATCTTCAACGCTACTGAGTTGAACCCATATCTCTGTTTACTGTTACCCTGTTTACTGTTTCACGCCCACTAAAAATGTGCACGCTGTCTGTCCTTTTTAGTTCTATTACAGTTTTTACTGAGACATTATTCATTTTCGTTAATAGAGAGATCGAAAGGCAATATTACCCTATG
The DNA here is from genome assembly GCA_958298965.1 of Chrysolina haemoptera. Classification (NCBI taxonomy): domain Eukaryota; kingdom Metazoa; phylum Arthropoda; class Insecta; order Coleoptera; family Chrysomelidae; genus Chrysolina; species Chrysolina haemoptera. Next base: position 21,573,054 of record OY282592.1, on the reverse strand, counting down.
ACCCGAACGTGATCTGTACTGAAAAGAAAATTGTGTTCGCGTACACGAGAAGCTCATTCGACTTCAACTTTCATATTATGCTGTGCAGTGCTCTAAAACAAATATTGTTGCCATTTCTCATTGGGAATCATGCTAAAACTCATATTAAATCAACAGCTTCAGTCCCACGTTTGATGAAGAAGGAACGGAGGAACACTCAGGTTGTACGCATGCTGAAATCCAGGGGCGGCGATTTCCTACATATACAAAAAGTACAAAACCCTATGAAAATGGCTTTCAGCAAAATTTAATATTTTTTTAAAATTTTGTTCGTTCAAGATCCTAAACAGTTTCAACAAGAGGATCGTATGATTAGGAGAGCCGCTAGTGGGTAGCAGAGTTAAATAATTCAAAATGTATTATTTTGTGTTTTCCTTTGGGGGCATCTATTAATTAAGTGAGATAATTTTGGCAACTTTTCGACCCCCCTCCCCCCTTCTTGAAATGTGAGATTTTGCTCGATCCCTCTCTTCCCTCCTCTGATCTCACGTGAGATTTTTCAAAATGCGTATTTGTAATGCAAATGAGTTGATATTATGTGCTCAATTGCATTAGATTTATTAAATAAAACAATTTTATTGAAAGTATTTTTTTTATTTAAGACTAATTAAGACTAGTATTCAATATTTTTTACTTAATTAGTTTTCTCGTAAATTTTACACTGTTTCTTGCGGAAAAAAATTACGTGATATTTGACGAGACCATCTTCTCCCACACATGAGATTGAGTGAGTTTTATTTTTTCTCATGAGCTCTAAATTGGAAAAGTTCTGTTTTGAATAGAACCAGATATCACCTTTTCAATGATGTATCATAAGTTATCATTCTTTTTTGAAAAACCGGAGATAAAATAAATCTTATCGTAATAGGCTTTGACTTTTAATTTGACTTTCAATTTATCGCACTTAATGACATTTTGTTATTGTATACAAGTCATTGAATTTTTGGTGAAAAATGGCTTTCACGAATGAAGAAAAAAGATACATGATAAAAATGTATTACAAATACAATAGAAACAGTGTTTTGACGTCGGAAATGTATTTAAACTTGTATCCCGGAAGACGACAATCATATCGAATTATGTTCAAGTTATTCTCACCGTTTTGATTCATTTGATTCATTCGATACTTGTCATGTTTTGTGAAGTGGAGCACCATCATGTTGAAACCAGATGTGGGACTTTGTAACATAGCAATTGCGAAGCGAAACATACGCTATCTCTTTCCGGTACACCCGGGAAGTGATAGCGTGTGCTTCGTTTTACTTTGTTTCGCTTCGCTATGCGAAAAAAGTTACAGTCCCAGCCCAGATGTTGTTATAGTTAGCCAAAGGTAAATCATCCAAATAGTCTTGGAAAATCGACATTTAAAACTGATGATAGGTTTCTCCATTCAGAATTCCGTCGAATAAATGAGGACCCAAAATTGCCTGGGGTTTTTATTGCTCCATGTGTTCGTTATTTCGATTGAATATTCCACAATTCGTAATAGTACTTTCATCTGACCAAATTATATTTTCTAGGAAAACAGGAAAATCAGGTCTTCATATAAGCCAATTACAAAATTCTAATCCTTTCGGGATCACCTGGATGCAATTTTTGAGATATGTTTATTCTGTTATATTTGAAACCGCTTTTTTGAGTTGTCTACAAGCACTTCTATGTCAAACATTCATATCGGGGGAAATTTGACGTGTAGATACGTGTAGATACAGGGGTGAAATTAAAAAAAAAAAACAAAAACTTGAACGCCCTGTATCTGAGAAACGAAGCAACTCCGAACATATGTTCATAGGAACTTTTTTTCTTTAAACGACCCAACGAACCACCCTCTGTAGTTTCGTACCGTAGTTAGGAAACACGAGGGAAGCACTACAGAAAAATTCTTAGTGCTTTTAGTAGCACTGGTGGCCATTGGAAATGTGTGCTATTCATCATCTTTCATATCAATAAAATGCCTGTATCCGTGGCAGAATTTTTTTTATTGTACCTGTAACCATTTAGCTAGCTGCCGGTCTAATATTTATCTACAAATTATCTATCTTTATTGAAGAGGACACAATGTTTAATTTACCTCATACATACCTCATTTATCAAATTTTCTTTAGTTTCCTGGTCCATTCTGTCCCCATATTTTTTCCTCAGCTTTTCAAATGAACAAAACTCGGTAAGATGTTGATCCAAAATGACTACGTTTATCTCGCAACTTTGGATCCGCTCAAAATTGGTTTGATATTTACAGTTTTCGGATTGGATTGAACCACTCAAGTCAATTCCATAAAATATAGGATTGGACCCAACCGATCGCCTTGAAGAGAAGTGACATTACGAGATAAACGGGTTTGAAATTGACAAACGTCAGGTAAAAGTAGCAAAACTCAGATTGGTTGTATATCGTCTCAGTTGTCTGTAATCGGATGAGTTCCTCTTTCTCAAAATGGAATAAAAAAATAATAATGAAAAAAAGGAACGTTTTGTCCAAAGAAGAGAGCAGTTTTTTCATTCAACTGATTAAGGAAAAACTTTTTTTGGGATACATGGATGAGGAAAGGATTAGCGTTTCTCATATTTTCAACACCGATTGATAAATTAATTCGCAGAACACAAAAAATTTTACGTTACGAAATTCGATAATTGCTGTTGAGTTAGGTTTTTTCAATCGGATTGAAGCATATGATTCCTCGATCCACTTATATATTGCGACATAAACTGAAGGGTGGTTTAACTTGACTCAATGCTATCGAATTTGAAGCGGATAGAGATCGTCGAGATAAACGTAGTCAATAACTTGAACATAGTTCGATGTGGATGTCGTCTTTCGGGATACAAGTTTAAAAACATTTCCGATTACCTAACACTGTTTCTTTGTATTTGTAATAAATTTGTATCATATCTCTTTTTTCTTCATTCGTGAAAGCAAAAGGAAATCATCTGGAGGATGATGCATTCGAGCATCAGCTATTCGTGAACCGCGAAACTAGTAGGTTTGGCAAATTTAGCTACAAGTGTGAAAATAGGCACTCCCATGATGAATGAACACTATGTTTGCCAAACTGTATGCAGAAGGTCACCTGTTGTGATTACCGTTTGCTAGTTGTAACAGGAAGCATTGCAAAGTGTTTTCTTGTAGAAAATATTTGCCAGGTGTTGGGATGAGGTGATTCGGCAGTTGTTTGTGGCTGTTTGATTATTTTCTGCTTTGATGCTTGCCGAAAAAACTCCTATAGTATAAGGTATAATTTTGCAAAAGGCTGGAATATTTTCATTTTATGACTTTCTGGATTGTTTAACAAATAAAGTATAACGTATCTGAGTAGTTTAAACTGAACCGAAAGGACATTGTTAATTAATATTCCCGGATACGAAAGGGCTACTTTTGAAGAAAGAAATTGCTGAATACAACCGACGTTGCTGTAGAAGAGTAGAATGCGTCAACAAAAATCAGTCGCTCCGGAGTGCATAGGCTAGGTTGAATAAACAAATGTGAAAATGTCTGAGGGTATACATTATTCTTATCATTAACTGCCGTTCGAATTTAATAAAGAACGTGTTAGTTGCTCCCTGATTGTAATAATTGTAAGTTTTTGTATTAGATTTAAATCAGTGAATTCCTGAAATTAGTACTAACTTGATCGAAACCGTCAGTGAATTTATCAGCTTTCATAAGACAACACTTTTTGTCATTCTTATCTGAAAAAAAAAAGGATCACAACGGTCAATAAACTATGTCTAGTATGCAAAGAGAAGTGCGTCAAATACAATGCACTCTCTTCAAGAAAGTGGAACATACCAAGTGAAAGTGCCATTTGTGTAGTTACCCATGAACTTTTCCATTTGATGCTAACAAATTTTATGTGATGATGGAAAAGTTGAATCCTATTGAAAATGACCTTTATTTAGGTGAACCAAAACACTAGATTTTTATGTTGTACAAGAGAACGAACTTTCCCAAAAAAAAACAGAGAGTAGTTCTTGTTTAAGAAAAACTACGGCAAAACATCCATCATCCTGGAATGGCGTCAGACGATAAACAATCTAATTATGTATGTAGTATCCCATAATTGAACTGGAAACCATTATAGTATAAACAAATATCACAAATTTGACCCCCTCTTGATCTCTGTAATACATACATGACAAAGGTAAATCTTATTCATAACCTTATTGAAAACTGCGACAGATTTTATGATAAAAGCGTTCAGGCAAAAAATGGCCTAAAGATCAGAGTTATACGATTTGATAACAATGATGATCATTTCATCGACATAAACGACCACTACTCGTTCACTATAAACCAGTTATATTCGCGAAATTCGTTCCCGCTAGGTGGCGCTAAAAACTTAGGCGAATATAATGGTGATCAGCTGCTAAATTCCATAAGAGACCATAGTGTTCAATATCAGTCTCATTCAAATTTGAATGAAGTATTCGAGATATCGAAAGTTGAAATAAGTTTATCAGACATTTTGATATACGACGAGATGGCCATAACTGGCCAAACTCTCTGTTTTTTAATAGAAAATAATGTAAAGAAACTCTGTCTTTGGTACTATTGATGACGATGTAATGGAACACCTGATCTACTTTTTATCAGTTCAACCAGATGATTATAGATGTCGTACCCTTTGCGCAGACTGCGAATAATATTATTAAAAGAGTATAGAAAGAAAATAAAATCAAATGCTATACAAATATCCACACTCTAAACTCATTTGAATTAACACAAAAGAAGTACTATTCAATTTTCGAAACAGTATTTCTCCTACACTTAATTGAACAGTTTTCCCGAATACTTCGTCTGATAGGTTATAATACTACCATGCCACTGGAAGGCTTAGTACAAAATACAAGAAATATATCTCCAAAATATCCCATAGTCAGATATGAAACCTTGATCTTCTCATACACTATATAATAATAATTATAGGTAATAATAATATTGGCTTTTGGTACACATTATGGTCTAGTAGAGTGCCTTCTTTGTTGACCAATACATCCAGAAATGGAATTCGAAAGTTTTCTTCTAAAAGAAGCTTCGTTGCTGACGAAAACATTATTATCCAACTTGGTGACAAAGGTAATGCAACAGTGGTTTTAAACAACTCGTACTACAAAAGAAAGCTATATAACCTCGTAGTTCACGAAAGGTACAGTGGACTACGAAAAGACCCAAGAGAAGATCGTGAAAAATATCAATGAGTTTATAAACTCATTACCACTGGAGATAAAGAAGAAACTCTCCAGATGAGGAGCATTATGGAGCATTCATATAGAGCATGTTTATATGAGTGCCAACCACCTACAATCTTGCCAAGTATTTGTTGACATGCTGCAATATCATAGATTCGATATTTTCTCTTCATTCACAAATGTACCACTCGAGGGAGCCACAAAACATCAACTTATTTCAACATTCACTTAAGACAATTTATTTCCAGTAGAATCGAACAAATTTCTACATGAAAAAATTTCTACAACTACAAAAAACGCACTAGTTAAGGTATGTAATGATATAAGGAGTCACCAACCGACTTGAGAAAATCTGGAGATTTAGAAAGTAACTACTGTCTTCAAATCAATAAAGAAAATATCGGAGTATTTCAGATCAACAAAAGACAGCAGATATCCACTTAAATTAAGAGGACATCACAGGATTCCATGTAATTCTGGTAAGGTTTATATCGGACAAACGAAGAGAAACATTGGTACCCGAATAGTCGAGCACAAGCGGTTTTCGATTGGAACACAAGATCCCATTCGAAGACACCGAAGACTACAACGTCGCGTCGATACATTATCCAATCAGAATGTATTTAGAAGCCATAGAAATACACAAGCATCATGAAAACTTCAACAGAAAGAAATAGAGAACATACCTTTTTCTACAACTGCTATGAAAAGTAGCGTATTTCTCATGGCTTACTTACTTTCAAAACCATGTTTTGCTCATACTGTGAGAAATATTATTTCTCACGGCACTTTCCCCACACCACATACATTTATATGGAGAATCAACAAATATCGACAAAAACTAGTTGGCTGCTGTTCACCTTTAAATAGTTGTCACAGCTGTCAAGAACTGTCAGATTACTTATAGAAGCTTTTTAAATTCTTATGGTAGTTTTTATTCGTGTTTTGATAAAGAAGTAAACTATTTTCAAAGTTTCTTTCGCTTTTTTCCTCGAAATACCTTTTTTTAGTCGGTTTGAAGATTTTATTTCAAGTTCTGTTAGATACGTATATGTACTATTGAACAAGTAAATAGTACCAAGGGCTCCATGGCGTAATGGAATGTCAATCAGCGTGTCACGCAGACGGTCAGGGTTCTTCACCCAGGCAAGGCTATTTTTTTTTCATTTTAATTTATATCTTGATATTTTTTATCAATTATTCAACTGTTAAGAGGTAGATACTTTATTGATACATATTTTAGTTTTTCTAAAAATAAAAATAAATATTGAGTTACAATATTTGTATTCTTCAAATTTGTGCAGTTGTAGAAAAAGTATAGTGTCCAACATGTGGGGAAAGTTACTTTCTCACTCGTGTGTTTGAAATGTTGAACTTTCCCCACTTGTTGCACACTATACTATACTGGCACACAGCCACTGAAAGACACCAACACGAAACTATTTCACCCAAATCGAGCGGAAAGTAAGCGCGAACCAAACATTGTAGAAATTGCGCGCTAAACCAGCATAAGGGACGTGCAGGAACGAGAGTATCTTAATGTATGAGATGATACATCAAGAAGAGTGCCTACGTCGGCCACACAACGGTTGATGTTGACCACATAATCAGTCGAAAAGTTAGGAGATTTTAACAAAGAAGACCACGGCAAAACCCAACAACCGACCAGAATATTGACACCAGAAGTGAAATCGTATATTCTCCTATATCGATCTTTCTATCTAAACAAATAACGCAAGTCGGGAGCCGCCGCTTACATTTTCAACCTTGCCTTCAGGTGGGGTGTAACACACATACCAGCCCTTCTGTTACTACAAAAACACAATTTTGAATGGTATTACTTACACAACTCTTATATTGAGGGAAGATACACTACTACTACCTCGACGCTGGGGACACATCAACTTGAAAATTTTGATACGCAATCTTCTAATAATCTTGTCAGTTGTAAGTCTTGTCAGTTGTAAGTTTTGATCCATTTGTTATAGATTTGTAACCTAGTGATTATTCCAGTTATGGTATTAGTACATTTTTTCAGGAATCATGCCGTAACCAGAACTATTGCAGGGCTCTATCATCAGTTTATTTGAACTTAGAAGTACGTCTCGTAAGTTTCATAATGTGACCTGATTTCCTAAGTGCATTAGAGCTATCGTCTGCACATATGTCAACATTGTATCACCTGGAAAAAATAATACAGAAATATTCAGAAACAGAACAGAATTATTTTCGTTTAATGCTCAAACCATATGTGTTTCAAACTGCATGTTTCAAGATCTGTGCCTTTGGCCTGGTTCAATCCATGACACGCAGATATTTGCCAATTCAAAAATAAGAGCTTTATTTGAACGATACTTCGAGGAATATATTCTAGTTCGTGTTAGTGACTATGCAATTAAAAACTACCTGACAACATCCCTGAATAGGCAAGAATAACTGTATAAGGAATACACAAACTCTAGGTGGTTTGTGAATAAATCTCAAATTAGAACTAGGAATTGCATGGAAAGAAAATTCGAACAGTGGAAAAGGTTTTCTATATGTTCTTTTGAAATTAGACTGAAAGTGGACGAAATTGACTATTGTGATAGTCACAGCAGTTTTGGAGAATATTGCTAAACTCAATGAGCCAGATCTTCCGAACAATGAACGAGAAGCATCAGTTAACTTTATTGAATGGAAATGAAAATATTTCATCGTACATGAACATTCATAATATGTAAAATACTGTGAGACATCAATTAATAAATTACTTTTATGAACTCTGAGTACACACGTTGTTATCTTTAAGTTTATTAATAAACTCCTGTTTAAACAAACCGGACTCTCAATAACGTAAATCTCATTAAGAGGTATTCCAAATGGCAAGAGGTAGGTCATTTTGTTTGCATGGGAATAGTAGCACTTTCCTACACTCACTGTAATTTGCAATCGATCTTAGCATTCATTTGCTTATTCCTTATAGGTACACTGGTGTAGTACTGGCGTTGTTCATGTTGACCTAGTGCAAATGTGATCTGCAAATGAAAACTAAATTCGAGTATAAATTACAGTGAGTGTACGAAATCGCTATACTTCCCCTGCAAACGAAAGAACCCGATCTCCTTGGGCTTAAATATGGCATCCTCCATCGGATCTGAAACCATATGTAAGAGGAGCATTATGGCGACGACAACCACATAATACACCAAAATTATCGTTGTACTTGGTGTAGAAATTAATCATTTATGAAACGACGCTCTCTAAACCACCGGTCAACGTTGTCTTAACGTTGAGCATAACGTTACGCTATGACGTTGTCACAACGTTTACCCAACTGACTACAGGTAGTAAATATTTTGGGACTGGGAATAATCTTCTAAAAATATTTGAGTGACAACTTTCGTTTTCTTTAAACGTTTTCCCGATGGAAAGGCGACCTTGTGAGATCCAACTAAGCAGTGGGCAAAGTTGGAAACGTTTTCGCGGGGTCATTTTTACAACGAACCTTCGTTCAAATATTTACTTCAGAGGACGTGTAGGTGATATTTGCATAATAATAACTTACCCATTTTATTGATTTTTTTCATATCATTGACAAGGATATACTGCTGGCTAAATTGTTTGATAGAAAATGTATATATAGTAAAGGAAGAAGGACTAGAATGATCCTAACCTAACTTTTGAATCAGAAATGAAAAGAGCTTCCAAATACACACTACCTCCTCTAACAGACAAAAAAATTATGTCGTGAAGAAACCTCACAGACAGAAGCCAGACAGTTTGGAGATCTTGAGTTTACTGAGATATTAAGGGAAGCAATTTTTGAGAGTAAAAACTGTTTAGCCAGAGAAAACAACTTGATCATAGAAGAACTGAAGGAAAAACGCGGGAGAGGCGCATTATATACAAAATTTGGACCGGAGTGTGTTCGCTAGTTGGTCTTGGTTCAGTTTTTGGTCTGATAAGCAACTCCAGTTGTGATTCGTGTATAAATTTAGTTGTCTGGCAGACTAACGTTAAAGTATATTTTTAGTTATCTGATAACCAAGATCGCGTTGACGACTTTTATACTTCTACACCAAGTTGGAAGTGCAATTATATTTGGAAACATGGTCGCCATTAAAATTTGAGACGTAAAACAAATAGTAACAAAAGAGTATGACGCCTCATTGTAGTTTTCTAGAAATAATTCATATATATAACATTTAGTTCGCACTTGAATCGATATCAACATTAAAGATTGTTTATAAAAATATATTATTTCTTATTCTTGAGTTTTGAAAAATTCTTTCTTGGCATGAAACGATAGTGAAATGCGTTGCCAATTTCGTTTTCGAAATCGTTATTTTCCGGTAATATTGAGCATAGAAATAAAACATTTCGATATTAACTAAGTGAAGTTGAAACTTTTTAAAAACCCAAAAATGATTGACCAAACTGATGCAAAACAGGGTTGTGACAATGTTATGGTGACGTCGGCAACGCAACTTTTTCAAACACGTTTTACAAGAAATGAGATAGCTAATTGAATAAAATCCATTTGATAGAGATGTTATAGTTTCTGGTAAAACAAACTGCGTTTTATGTATTCTACCTACCTTGCAGACCGTTTTAAACTGTTGATATTTTCGTTTCTAACCCTGTATAAATTAAAGAGCATCTAAAAAATTATTATTTTTATTGAATGTATTAAATAAACTACGATATGGGTTATATTAAAGTACCTAGGCTATTAACCCTCACTTTTAAATAGCACTCGAAAGCATTTGAACAATAATCTAAATAAATTCCAATAATATAACCCCAACAATTCAATACCACTCAAGAACCAAGAATACATTTCCTAAATTACAGGAACTGTTGATCATGGAATCAATCAAATGCATTCATATCAGTTTTGAACGTCCTGTTAAAATTAGAGAAAGCTTAGTTTCAAATCTCAAACTCTATTTACTTTAGAAAATGCATTATTTTAGTTGAAACGGTGCTTGAACATGGAATGTACAATTGGGCATCAACTTGAACATTCCGAAAGACATATAGAGATCGAATTCTATTGAAATTTTCAAGTTGATGTGTCCCCAGCGTCGAGTAGTGTATCTCCTCTCTAAAGGCCGATTCAGATACATGCGTGCCCACCCAGGGTTTATCAAGTACGTGCAATCTACAACCATATGATTTTTTGACACGCGTGCCTAAAAAAAGCAAGACCATTCGCATACGTTCCTTTCACTTGCGTTTCTATCAGAATGTCATATTTTCTCTGGTTCTGTACTGATTTCCTCAATACTGGAGGAACGACATTTAAGTTTTTCAATTTATCCCGTCGTATATTTCACTTAATCTTTCATTATGTGAACTAGAACATGTTCTATTTCCGTGTGTGCTCACCCAGCGTTGTTCACGCGAGTCAACAGGCACAAGTGTGAACGTCGATGGGTTTGCATTTCTCATGCAGGGTCGATAGTACAGTAACCACATGCAAATGTGAGCCACAAGTGAAGAATGAATCGTAGCACTTTGAAATTCGGCACATGACTTCTTGACATCATGTATTGTTACAATGAAAATTGTTTACCAAAAAATCAGGGGTGGAACCCAAAAAAAAATTTACATAAAAAAATTATAATTTTTTTCTGCTGTTTCGGAAAGTATATTTAGACTAGTGAAACAAGTCTCACTTATACATGCCAAAAAAAAAACTGGGTTTCACTCTTGCCTCAGTTTTCAACTTACCGATAATCCCGGCAATTTCTTCAGTAAATGATGAAAATAATCGCTCATACACATCCTACATAAAAATATTAAGTATGCGAATTCAAGCTTGAGGTTTGCACTTCATAATAGTAGATATTATTAAACATATATGCAGGATATGAATAAGCGAATATTTTCAACATTTACTGAAGAGAATGCCGGTTTTATGGGTAAGTTGGATATGAGGCAGGAGTAAAACAAAGTTTTTTTTTGGCATGTATAAGTGGGACTTTTCACACTACTTTGAAATTGTTGCATATAGTCCAAAGAGGGTATGGGTTGCTGCTTCAGTATAATAATTCGATATTTACTAAATTATTCATGATCATACGCAAACATATCCGTGAAATGTGACAAAACACATTTTAGGTACTCAAATACTCGTATATTATATTTGCATAAGACGGTAGGAGTCTTCAAAAACGACATAAACTTTTCCTTTTCCTTCTCCGATCATTTTTAGCAGAGTTATGACCAATCAAATATTCGGCTCCGCCAGAACTTTCAGCGGCGGATAAGAGTGAACCTGAAATTTGATGTCGGAGTTCAATTACGTTTTCTGATAAAACGAGCGCATTTCGTAAAAGATTACTAAGAATCATTTATGTGGAGAATTGAATTGTCTTTCACCGTGTTGAGTGGTTTTTACGATAAATCATATGCTTTCCAAGATTACAGCAAAATCTATTTATTTATTTTTAAGCGAAAAATAAAAATATGTTCCACCCTTAGAATTTTGGTAAACAATTTTTTTTCGTGTTATCATGGTTCCAACTACTAGCATACCAAGTTTGGTGGTGCTGCAATCGATCCTCGCCTCAAAACCCAATCGTACTGGATTACGAAAATTTAGGGTGGGCTCCCATGTATCTGAATCGGCCTTTAGTTTTATCAGTAATACCATTCAAAAGCGTATTTTTGTAGAATTGACAAAATAAATGAAACGACTGATATGTTTGTAACACTCCCACCTGATGTGCCCCTACGCGCCTCTAAAAAGAAATTAAAATGTGATTGATTCATTCCAAAAAATCTAAAAATGTTATAAAGTACAACAAAACCCAGCATTTTTTTTGAAAAGCCGATTGTATCTGGGAGTTTGGTTCTCATTTATTTGGGGCATTTATTATGTGAGTTAGTTACATTTACATTCATACAGGTTAATTCAATACACGTGTCTGTCAAAAACTGAAAGCCTGGTGGTCATCGTCATTCGACAGTGTCATGGATACGCAATACGTGCCTGAGGTGCGTTATGCTTGTGCGTGAGTGTGATACTGGTCTACTAATTGGCAGGCTGACCAGGAAACGCTTGGAATAGAACAAATGGCGAGCCCAGTGTAAGCAAATTATTGTTCTGAAAATAATTCAAGTACGTGCATCCTATATTGTTGTGGGAGGACCCTAGGGTAAAGGGGGGCAAAATGATTTCATTCATTAAAGTTAATAGAGTGAATGTTACAGTTAAGAGATGTTCGAGTACAGTTGAAATTTTTCATTTTCGGATTTTATTTATTCTGGTGTTATTGTTAGAGCTGGACCAAGATAATAAATACTCCATAGAAATCTGTTATAAACTTCTTTGTGATAATATCAGCTTCACTGTGCGACAAGCGACTTTCTGTTATCCAACAACCATCAGCAACTTTTTTTTTTTTCTACACCGCCTGTTTCGAAGAATACAGTTTTTCGAAGTAGTTTCCTTTCTGAATTCGTTAATGTATCACATAAGACGATTTCTTTACTTTTATATGTTTTTCAGTCATCGTTACGAATTTTTAAAGAAATTTTAGAGTACGGGCCTGAATTAAAGAAAAGTCTCCGAAATTGGGTATCATAGACATAATGAAGTCAAAAGTTTAGATTGACTAGTTTCAATCATTGCTAAAAAAAACGAAACATGGAGTAATAATAAACTAAACACATATACAATGTTGGATGAAAAATACCTGCTATCATTAAGATTTATGAAAACTGTTAAAACACACGTAACACGTTGTACGAGCAAAAAATTGTCCTAAGTGAAAATTAATAGGCTTTTATTTCAACTACAAGTTTTTTGGACTCTTTATTACAATAATATGACATTTGCTTAAAAACATTTCTTCTACATAATTTATAATTAGAGGGTTTAAAAGTACACACATACTGTCAAATTCTTTCAATTACAAAACCATATCTAAAAATAAATTCTGATACATTCGAACTCAAAATGTACTTCTTCCGGTTTACCAAATTCTTCAACAACATCATCACCGTGATCCTTTTTTTGTTAAAATTGTTTTTTCCGTTTACCTGCTGTCGTCCCCCTACGAACGGCAGCCCTCAAAAGTCTAAACTTGTGCGAGCTAAGATTTAACGAGGTCTTACCTTTTAACGTGCGATTTCTAGTACGAAATAACATTCTCATTCCTTTTGGGTGTATATAACAATAAAGTTCCTCCGCAGCCAAAAAAAATGCACTGGATCCAATTGGTCTGCTTTGAGATTAGGTGAAAAAAATCTGGCATTACCCTTCTGACCTTTATTTAGTTTCAACTGTTAGACCATTTTGTTTTGGTTGACTATTGTAATATTTCTGTTCTAATTATAAAGGTGCTGACAGGCTCTTTCAGTTATTGTGTCCCATCATAATCTTCAATACGAATAGCGTAAAATAAATTCGTATCACAAGTAGCAAATACTTTTAAACCATATTTATTTGGTTTACTTGCGGGATGTAATGTCGGAAAGATCATCTGCCCTTATTTTTATTCCATATTGTCAATAAAGTTCTATTTGGTGCTTGTTTGTCTAAAACGGATCTTTCAGCACTAGTATATATGTCGTCGAAGCGTATTCATAATGATAATAATACAGTTTTTTTTTTATTTTCATATGTATGGAATCAGAAAACATTGATACTGACCATTATCAATTATTTGGAATAAAAGGCGAAGTTCATTTTCTGCAAATCAAAAATTTGTAGAGAATTTTTAATCTTCTCTCGTTCATTGTTAATCGGAAAAGTTCTGTACCAAGACCATCGGCTTGCTTTCCTAACACCTGCAAGATATAACAATGCAATTCTGATTTTTTTTTGTTCGTCATATCAACAATTATTATTTGTAGCATATTTGAAACGAATGGAGAACCCCAAATGTCATTGATGGTGGATTTATTTTTTACATTAGTTCTTCTACCTGGTAGCTGCATTACTATATTCTCTCTGACGTTTTTGGGAGGAACTTGCTTGGTCCATCGGGTTGTTTTATCTTTCCCTATGAAGTGGTGTCCAATAGTTTTTGCCGTTTACTTACTTTTATTTTTCTCAATTTCTTATTCTGTATCGATATCTTCAGACATTTCTTTTACAACATTAATCAAATGTATTGTCTGTCTGGACTTCTTCAAAAACTCGAAATAATCGCTGTTGATCTCTTTCGTAACAGAAAATAATTTTGAATTCAAATTTCAATTCCTATAATAACAAAAAACTCTAGGATTTGAAGTCTTGTAAATATACTTTGTATATTACCTTGGTGGTTTTTAAAGTTACCTGATGCACAATACCGGGACTTTCAACTGTTGAATTTTAAACATTAGATGTTGTTTTCGTTCTTCGGGTGCAAACGGAATGAAAAGTGACAGTTCCAGAACCAACAACATAAACCAAAATAAGAATAACAGTTCAACAAAACGACATAAATTATCATTCCAGAAGCAGAATCACAGCATTGAAACGCGGATATTATTCAACGGCTTTCGAAAACCTGAAGATCTAGTTATCCTACTGTTCTACTCTTCCAAAGATATGCTGGTATAGTATATTCTGTAACAAGGTTAGAATGAAAATTAGTTGCGAAAGGCGAGCGCGAGGAACCAAGAGCATAACGAATTTTTATTCTAACCGAGTAATACATATACATAGAATCAAATGAAAAGCTAACAAAAAATTATTTTGATATTTTGAATAACACCTTGTCACTAGGATGGCAGTTAAGGCTAACGTTATTATTGCTACAACAGTGTCAGAATATGTATTCGATAATAAGAATTGGAATGAAATACATGCTTAAGACAGTAAGTGTTTTAGAATGTTTCTTCAATATCAAGACAAAGAATGTTAGTATTTTGCTATAAAATTTGATTTCAGAATTGGCAAATTCTGTGATGACGGTGGAGAAACCTACTACATACTCAGTTTCGGTTCAGAATACATAAACTATAAAATGAAAAGAAAAAGTAGGAAGAACACTTTTGCAAAATGAACGTGTTACGTGGTAAGTATTGATTTTCATTTCGCATAGTAATCGAAAGATGCCATTTTATATTCAATGAACATTTGTTTAAACTAATATCATAATTTCTCAAATAGTGCATTTTCTTTACTTTATTGTAGCTAGTAGATGTAAGTGGCTAATTTATGGTTGCTTCATGTTTTTGTTTTGTTCTAGAAATCAGTAAAACAACTCAACGTGAGTTCTTGATTACGAGAGACAGTGACTAAAACCATGTCACATAGCAAAATGGCTAAAACCGTGTTAATTTTATTATTTCTGTCAACCGGCTGCACCCTTACGAGCAATCCTCATATCGAGGGAACTTAATGGGAACTTAGTGAGAGAAAGAAAATAATGATAATACTCCCTCATAAATACTCGTAGAGTGTACTAAAAGGTATAGCCTTGGTGGTAGAGGACGTTCATGATTATTTAAGGCCACCTCATCGATACCGAAACATTTGAGAAAAAAATTGTCACGCACCGTTCTCGAACTGGGTCCAATGCTAGAAGAAGTTCCTCAAATTTTTGTGGATCTCAATAAAGGATGGATTAATACGTACTCAGAATAATATATTCTGTTCGTACCACTAAGCCATATCGCCATTTTTTTGTTACAGAGAAATGAGCAGGTTTGTAAGTAAAACTATATAATTGATTAGGCAATTTTTCTTCAATAGCGTAGATAGTGTCTAATGGATTTAGGGTATGTTGGGTTCATAGGGATTACATTCATACATTTCGCACTTGCAGATTTGAGCACCCTACATTCCATTACATGTAAATTTCAATAGTTTTTCTATTTTCTAGTTTTTTGTTGTATATTTTTTGAACCTTTACTATAGGTACCAGAAACTATTAGGAACTTAGATCTAAGAGGCTGTTCTAAAATTCATTCAACAAGGAAATGCCATTCTTACCAACACTTTTCTGTTTGTCATCGAACTGAACAGCTTTCACGCCAATTAAAATGAATTATGATAGGTTCATGTCATTAGAAATAATCAGAGGACTTCTTATGCATATTTATTTGAAACACCTTGACATGTGAGGCATTTTTTGCGTTAATTACGGATGGAGAACATTCAAAAACAACATAGAAAATGAAAAACTTGCATTCAACTTGCACGTTTCAAAATTCATTTGTGTTAGATTATACCCGTTATTTATTATTTATAACGCATTTTCAAGGCATTCGAGTGAGTAATTTGAAATTTTCATGAATAAAACATTTTAGACATTGAATGTTTCAGTGGTCACTCATTGTGTGAACAATGACTGAATCTTTGGAAAAGAAAAAACCTTTTAAATGGAAGAAAACACAATTATTAACTTTTTGATTTTTGTTCGAAAATATGAATTATTACATATAAATCACATTTTTCATTTTTCAATTTTCATGGAGAATGTTTCCCTTTTCAACAATTACTACCATTCTCATTAATGGTTTCCACATCACCATTTACAATTTCTATACTTTGCACTGTAATTTTTTATGTAATGGTTTCTACGAAAAGGAAAATCCTGTAAGGAATGTTCAGAGGAGTTCGTGAGAATTGCGAGTAGGAAAGTAGGTATAGGAATTGGTGTAAATGAATTTCTTCAGGCTGTATATCTCTGGGAATACCTCCCGAGGAAGTGAGTTCTAAAGCTTTGCCTTTCTTTGGAAAAACGAAGCCTGGGAGAGAGATGTTCACGGTCCTTTCCCGTTCTTTTCTGGGTTCATGAGCTGATACTGGTGCTTTGGAAGAGAAAGTGATATGAAGGGTACTATCATTCGCAAAGGTGTGCACGGGTTATGAGGTATCTTCCAACAAATCATTGATGTAAAGTAAAAAAAAACATTGATGTATAGCGGAACACCAGCCTTTGTAAGTATAGTGTCGAAAGAAATTTCATCAACCATCACGTGGCGAGATCTGTTTGACGGTAACTCTTGACATTTTCCAGTAGGACGGAAAAGTCCCCAAACTATATCCAGTACCAGTTTGAGACAAGAATCGATTGTAGCACCACCAAATTTGGTATGCTAGTAGTTGTAACTCTGCTAAAAATGATCGGAGAAGGAAAAGGAAAAGTTCATATCGATTCTGAAGACTCCTCATGCAAATATAATATGCGAGTATTTGAGTACCTAAAATGTGTTTTGTCGCACTTCACGGAGATGTTTGCGAATGATCCAAAAATCATGAATAATTCAGTTAATATGGAATTATTATACTAAAGCAGCAACCCATACCCTCTTTGGACTATATGAAATAATTTTATAGTAGTGTGACTGGTCCCACTTATATATGCCAAAAAAAAACTTTTTTTTACTCCTGCCTCATTTTCAACTTAGGCAAGAGTAGAACCCAGTTTTTTCTTTGCCTGAGATTTGTCTTACTAGCCTTAAATCGTTGCATATGGTCCAAAGAGGGTACTGATTCCTGCTCCAGTATAATTATTTCATATCAACTAAAATATCCATGACTTTCGGTTCCTCCGTAAATATCGTAGAAGGGTTATGGAAGTGGGACAAAACACATTATAGTCTTCTGGAACAATATGCACTTTTTTTCTTCTACTATAATGTTTAGCAAAGTTATGACAAACTTTCAGTGGCGAGTTAGCACGAGCATGAAATGTGACGTCGGCGTTAAAACACGTTTTCTGAGAAAACGAGCGTATTTCATAAGGTATTACTGAAAATTATTCTTGTAGAGAATTGAATTATCTCTCAACCTATCGAAAGCGTGTTTTGATAAATTTTACATTTACTGAAATAGCAACAAAAAAAATTATATATTTTTTAAATGTTTTCATTTTAGGTTCCACCCCTCATTTTTTGTGTTAACATTTTTTTTCTAATAATACATGATGTCGAGATGTCAGATGCCAAATTTATGACAGATAAAAAATGTAAGTAAGTGAGTGAAAGGCTCGGTATCTCTGCTAGTAAAATATGTACACAAGGACAAATAGATTTGTAATAATAGTCACCTGATATGGTACTCACCCTCTCCACCACGTGAGATTGAGTGAGGTTTCGCTCGACCCCCATCCCACCCCCCTAACCTTCTTACCTAAATACGGAATTTTGGCTTCTTCCTTTGTACACGTCTATCATAAATATGTTTATGCACTCGGTTCAGCGAGCGTGAAGTGGCACTTTACCACCCGCGGGCGCATTATGGCCCGCCGCGGGCCGTAAAGTAGACAAAATTCTCAAATTGTCATAAGTCATAAGCCTGAATATTGAAAATGAAGTTGGTTTAGTTATTGATGTTGCAGATGGAATATTCTCTTAAACATAATTATGACATATTGAAAGCTTCGTTACAACATCTGCATCGATTCACGCTGCAGTTTTGGCATTTTTCAGTTTTTAGGAAGAAGCAGATTGGATTTAGACAGTTACGCGTAAGATTCATTTTGTGAATCTTAATGTTAATTTTGATTGAAACACTGAATTTCCTTCGATCGTGGGCGGTAATTACCCCCAACTCCCGTATATACGCGCCTGAAAAGGCATGGGCAATAAAGAAATAATAATATACTTCCTTATCAACACTCGTGAATGTACCCAAAGGCATGTCGTGTGCGGGTAGAGGACGGCTATCATTATTATTAATCACCGTGGCGCTCCGGGTGACTTACTGATTTTTGGTGGCTTATTCACTTTTCAGCTGTAGGATAACCCGGAAAATCTACTGCACCAACCCTGTTTGAAGTAATACCGTACAGTATTTATCAAACTTATGTAGAAGCATCCTTTGAACTTTTCGATAATCCGTCCCAGACAATTTTATCATTTAATCCATTTTCATTCTAAATTGAAACTATACTCGTCAAAGAACCAAACCAGACTGCCACTATTCACTAGTGCCACTACTGCCGGGGTACATTGGGTACACAATCTCTTAGATAATATTACAGTATGCATTATACAGATATAGAGAGACATAGAGAGAGCGAGAGGTATGGGATTCACAACTGACCAAGGAACTGAAAATAAATGTTGCCACGTTTTTTTGTTTTTCGTGCTTTCGGTGAAAATATGTGTTATGCGCATCGTTCTAACACTATATTTGTAA
This sequence comes from Chrysolina haemoptera, assembly GCA_958298965.1. Taxonomy (NCBI): domain Eukaryota; kingdom Metazoa; phylum Arthropoda; class Insecta; order Coleoptera; family Chrysomelidae; genus Chrysolina; species Chrysolina haemoptera. The sequence continues at coordinate 21,553,751 of OY282592.1, read as the reverse complement.
GATATTACATGAAATAGAAGGGGGCGCTAAGAACGACATTTTGCAAAAGGGGTGCCCTTTGCCTCCCCGTGGCGCCGCCACTGGAGAGGATCGTATAAATGATTCAAATACACGAAATTTCGATCGCTATCAGTTTCCTGAGCAATTGACCGCCACACATCGTTTTTACTTGAATCGTCACCTCAAATTTGGTTGGTCCACTCGACGAATTTTTTTCGCAGAGAATACTAGGGATAATAATTAAACTGGACCATTACAAAGGATCGGCGGAATTCCGTCAGATACACTAGCTTTGTAGGTAATAATCTTTTAGATCTTGTTGGTGTGACACTAAATTTGGAATGAAAACGATATATCAATGTAAATAAACAAACATAGTAGTTTCAACATGGGATTCTTACTTCAATCTCCCCTAGAAAATTCACTTCTTTGAGAATTGTTATTTCTTACTGAGTTAGTGCCATACTGGCATCTCCTCGGTCATACTTTATATGCAGTCGGTGAGTTCTTTCTAGGAAAGAAGTGTCCTAGCCTAGCATATAATATGCTCACTTTCATTGCAGAATGCAAATGACCGTCTATTTTCTGTCATTAAAACAAAAGAGAAGGAATAGAAGGTAAACATACACTAAAAACATGAATCTTTTTGTTAATAAACTGTGTGGACTCGAAATGTAGAAATAGTTCATCATCAGTGAAGATGGAGGCTGCTGAGTTGACAAAAGGCAAATTGTGACTGAAAAGTAGAGTTATTATAATGATCGTTCATATGTAGGTAACTGTTTGTCAAAATTATTCATTATGTCCCAGTTTGAACAAAAATTTTGAATTCTTAAAAGTTTTGAAAGGAAATATTTATTTATAATTTACTTATAGACCGTCAGCTAGTGACAGATTTAGGTGCCCCATTTTCGCATGCAAGCCTCGAATGGGGTTGAAAAGTACATCGTTTTGGAGTAAAATGAAGATATTTTTAAAAGTTGTGTTTTTTATTTAGTATCGATGCGTGGTGTGACGCATTTAAATCTTGACCTCGCTCTAATATTGCAGCTGTCCCAGATTTAAGTAAGGTTAGTTTTTCTGATTAGAAGAGACAAACAAATTACTCCTCACGAAATGTATGTATTTATTTCCTCGCGCCCGGATGTACATACATACATATGGTTGGTTCGTTCTGGTTAGAGCAGACAAAAAAATTACGCATTACAAAATGTATGCATTTAATTTCTCGTGCCCAAATATCTACATAAGATTAGTTCGTTCTAGGCAGAACAAACTAAAAATTAATATTCACAAATTGTTTTTATTTATTTATAAAAATCACGCATCACGAAATGTATGTATTCAATTTTCTCGCACCTAAATGTCTACGTGTTGTTAGTTCGTTTTAGTTCGTTTTGGTCAGAATAGACCAAAAAATTACTCCTCAGAAAATGTGTGTAGGTAATTCACTCGTACATAAATGTCTAGGTAAGGTTAGTTCGTTTTGGTCAGAACAAAATAAAAATTTACTCCACACAAACTCTACGTATTTAATTTACTCTTGTCCATATATCTACGTGTTCTGGTCAGAACAGATAAAAAAATTACTCATCACAAAATGTATGTACTTAATTCCCTCGCACGCAAATGTCTTCGAGAGGCTATTTCGTTCTGGTCAGAACAGACACATAAACTCTACGTGTTTAATTTTTTCGCGCCCAAATGTCTACGTAAGGTTCTTCCGTTCTAGTTGAAATAGAGTAAAAAATACATTAGCAGGTATAATAGAAATATGGGTAGGGGTTTCACTCACATTTTATTATTATTCGAAAAATTAGGAAAGGGACGCAATTATATCGGGGCCGCAAATATACGAGGCTGCATCTGGCCGCATTCTTTTGAAGTACTTTCAGTTAGCAAAGGTTGAGTAGGCGATTAATTTTAAAAAATCAGTACCAAAAGCCTCTAGCCGTACCATTCTACTTTTGATCCCACAGTTCCGCATGCGCATTTGCTTACGCTAGAAGTGGGGTGAACTGTCAAATATGGCTGCTCCACGCCTGTTCTTTCTGAATTTTAGATAAATAAGTAGTCGTTATTTCGTAACAATTTTGTATTGTTATTAGGTCTATATAGGTAAGGGTAGTCAGGTCAGGTATGGTTGGCTAGTAATTTACACATTTTCAACTCAGTGTGCATCAAAACTAACTCTCGCATTTTCGACTGACTGGCAAGCTAGGTTAGCTTGCTCAGGTTAGTTTTGTGTGTCAATTCAGAGCAAAAAAACAAATTCACGCAGTTTCAACTGTTTGCCTTCTTGTTTTGTTATCTTCGTTATCCACACCGCAATTAAATAACGCACTTGGTCAATTACATTATTTTAATTCGAGTTGTTCGCAAGCGGAACTACGGGATCAAAAGTAGAATTGGTACGGCTAGAGACTTGTATCAGTACCAAAAGCGGGTAAGTGTATTTTCGATATTGGATGGTGTAGATGGTAAGAAACACTGGATAGTCTGGAAACGCCACCAACCCAGAATATTAGGTATTTCTTTACGAATGACCTTTTTTTATTATCAATAACACTCTAATTTGTTACTCAAAGGAATATTTTGTATATAGTAGTAATCTTCATTATTCTGAAATTGCATAATTTCAAATCTTATAATATCTCTTTATTGCAGTTTATGGTTTGTTTTTGTAATCCAGGATTTGGACAAAGTCCACAAATCATAAGCCGGGCAATACCCAATTGACCAGGCTACTCTACAATCCAGGCATTGAATACATAAAAGGAGACTTTCACTACAAAATGTCAAGAAGAGTTCTAATTTGGTGAATTCGTGAAGTCTATTGTCTTTATTATTAAACCGAGTTTGCGACCTTGAGCGACCGCCGCTCGCGCCGCCATATTGAAAAATGGTGCCAAAAAACAGTTTTTCGGGAATATCTTCTCTCCATTGCATTGTGAAATATATTTTTCAATAAGAGGGATAATTCACAAGTTACAGTGGAGCCAAGTTCAGCAAATATCTACAATTCGCAAAATCGATAGGTACATTTTTTCTCGAAGTTTTAGAAATACCATTTATTCATAAAATTCATTGTTATCGAAGTCTACAGTATTCAGAAATAGTGGCGTACAATATTGTTTTTGTATGCATTCAGCGATTGTGGCATTACTTCTGCTGTTATCAACATGGGAAAAATTAGGTTAATAAAAACACTTGAAGAGAATGAATATTTAAGCCGAACTCTACAAGTTTTCAAAGAGCGAAACGCAGACCCCGCATTGTCGCTGCGGGAGAAAGCTTTTAAAATTTTCGTCTGAAATGTTAGTATCGTAGGTATAGAAAATTGAAAGACGATTCAAATGAAGTATCATATTCGACCCCCAACGCGATTTCAAAAAATCTTTCAAAATGGCGGCACGAATTTTTTTTTCTTGACAAAAAGTAATTTACGAACTATCATTCAACCAAATTAAATTTCAAAGAAAAATTCCAATCCGTTCAAAAGTTAACAGAAGTAGGGATACTCAATAAGTCTTCAAATATTATGTACCACCATTATGTTTTGAATGAATATTTTGTTTGAAATTTTACCATTGTATGGAGAATTGAAAGACGTTTCGAATGAGGTATCACTCGACCTACCATGCTATTTAAAAAAAAAATTCAAAATGGCGGCCAGACGCCAGACGTCATTAGATTTTCTTGACATAACGTAAAGATAAAGTTATTCGTAGCTTTAGGGAGTATTTTTGTTATTATTATTTTGAAGCTAAATCCAATAAAATGGAAAAGTTCCTTTCAATGAATTAATTAATTGAAAGCTAAGTCAACGTTAATAATACTGTTGCGTCTTCGGGTTCAAAAATAAGTGTACTCTGGTATGAACTCGCCTTTATTAATCAAACTTTACTTGACAACACTGTAATACAAGTCACTGTCAAAATACTTGTATCCAAGGTAACTCAAGGTAACTTTCTAACTAACTAACTGCATCTCACAAATGCATTGCTTTTATATACAAATAAAGTTCTAGAAAACTTGAGAAATCAATAGAACACAAATAGAATGTTCGACGATTGATCCAGAACAAAAGTTAGTGCTTCTAGATTTTTCCATCTAATTCATCGAACGATCTCGAACAATTCTAGAAGTCTTTATCAAATTTCAGGTCTGTAACAATACTATTGATAATAATATTACCGACATCAACAAATATGACAAATTCGTTGTTTCATATTTGTAATTAAAATCTGAATTGGTTGTCTTTTTCAACAGTTGTAAAAATAATGCAAATATGAAACTCGGTAGTATTTTTTTTTAATAAATTAAAATTGAAAAAAAAATTAGGACACGCTCTTTTATCTTAATATGGACTGAAAATTGAAAAATAATTATTTGAAATCAACTTTTATATTGAATTGGTGCTTGATACCAGTAATCTTCATTGTTTATTGTTATACTTATTCGTAAATACTGGGATAATGGAAATGTAAGTGAAAAGAACCCCACGGATTGAAGGTAATTTCTTAAGATTATTCTGTACTTTTTTGTCCACATAAAAGCATGTATCTTTAGTTTATTTATTTTTACATTTTAGTTTATATTATTATGAAAGCGTGTTTTTCTTAACTTTTTTTGTTATTATTATTATAATACTTTACAACAATATCATTTTGGTGTAATATTGTTTTGCTATGTATGTTTAAAATCGATTACATAAAAATGTAGTTAGTAATTATTTTCATACTAATATTGATTCAGTTGTGTCACAAGTCGAATAAAATCCTGGGTTCCTTTAAACCTGATGATTAGAGTATTCGCTTCCAAAACCAAGGTGTTATACAGAAATTCAAATTAAAATTGCCTAAATTGCAAACTACAACGATATTTTTGAATTCTTTATCTTTTCGACATTCTTGACATTACTTTCGCGATGTCGATGAAAATTACTTTACACCGACTGAAATTTATCTCAGGAAATTATTTATACAAACTTGAGTGAGAGTAAAGTTCAAACAGATTACAGCTTGACTAAAACAAAAGATCAGGTTTTAGTGAGAGGATATAAAGAATAACTTTTGTTTCAAATAAATTCCAAAGTATATACTTGTTTGAATACTTAATACCTTGTGCAATACTATGATATTGAATAAGTTTATGAAGAAATCAATTTTATCGGAATAATTAAGCTAATTGCTAACGTAATAAGTCTGACGGAGAGAGATTTTTGTTGGAACTTAACACCTTGAACATTTCAATGACATAATGAATAGGTAATACCTTATGTTTCCATCGCCTTCATTACAGAACTAGTCTGGAGCAAAATGATCACATTATAATCATCGAATTACCAATAGTCGCTTCAAGTTTTCCAAAAGCAGTGTTCGGAAAATTTTCTAAACTAGTCTGTTTGAAATTTTTTAGAACATTGGCCATAATTTATCTGGAGATATCACCGCACTTACTAAGGCATTCGCGATTTTCAAGCAATCATTTGGCACAAATTTTATCCGCCTTCACAGTAAATATTTAATCTGAACTTTTTTTGTCTTGATCCAATGGGTTTATAATAAAAATAATAACTATAATAGAGGGATGAAGAAGGGGGGCACTGCCTGCAATGAAAAATCTGGCCATCTACCGATGGATCGATTACCTCAAGACGTTTGATACATCACATGAGCTCATCCTCAGATCATCTGAGTCAGATGCTTTGCTATTTGGTCCAAAAGAGATATGCATTGGCTGTAAGCAGCCAGACTAAGAATAGCTACAAGTTAAATCCTATCTATCTTAAGAGACAACTGAAACGATAATCATAGGGAGTAGATGATTTCAACCATCGTCCAGTAAAATACCACATAATTACTCTATCCATGTATGTTTTATGAAATGGATTATTCGATATATCAGGTCGATAACTTCCTCTGACAGTAGTGACGATGAAATCTCCTCTAGTAAAATACTTCTGAAGTATTGGGATTGGGATTTCCAGACGAGAGGTACTCGATGTGCCGCACCATCAAACAATTTTGAGATTAACTTTGTAATATCCGTATGCACAACAAAAATATCAACAAAGTCTTCCATCCCCTACAAGTGCAAAAACCTGATATTCGGCACTAACCTTCATTCTCTATTCTCCATGTATTTGGATTTACTGTAAGCATACACTTTCATGTCAACGAGAAGAAAGTTATGAGAGGATTGAAGATTCAAGCAGTGAAAGAGTGGCCCTTTCTTAAAGATATACACCAACTCTGGACTTTTCTAGGTTTATGCACTTACTATCGCCGATATGTGCTGGGGTTCGCAATATCGCTAAATCAGTGACCAGACTCACGAAAGGGCAAACAAAGTTCCAGTGGTCCGAAGAATGTCAAGACTCGTTCAGGAAGTTGAAGTGCATTGATCAATGCACCAGTTCTGAGCTAGCCCCTTCCGAACGAAAATTCATTCTGAACACGGACGCCAGCAACGTGGGACTTGAAGCTGTCCTGTCAGATCTGAAATGGCTGTTACAGTTCAAAAAACCTAAGGGCCAAGTAACAGTAGTAACACATTGGATCGAGAGACTCCAATGCTTTGACTTCTAGATCGAACATCGAGCTGAGACTACCCATAAGAATGCATCCATTTTGCGGCTACCATGTCCCGATGGCTGCTTTTATTTTTGACGAGCAGAAGAGTAGGCAGCGACAATTTGAAGAACCGCGACAGAAGAAGATAACTGAAATTACAGCAAGATCCAAAAAGACTAAGAAAGAGATCAAAATCTTGGTTTATTTATCTGCAGGAAGAAGAGACCATCGTGGCAGAAAATCACAGGTTACTCGCCTGCCGTTCTTGTAACCAGGAACAAAAGAGAGGAAGTGCTTCGAAAAATCTATCGATGGGTCGCCGGGGGACATCTGAGAGTGACGAAGATCCTGCAAAAAGTGAGAAAACGGTTCTACTTGGCCAAAAGTCAGGCTCATGTCAAAGACTGGTGAAGAAAGTGTTCTGTATGCGCTGTCAGCCATAGACCTCGAACACGACCCAAAGCCCCGGTGAGCTAGCATAACATAGGCAGGCAGTCCATTGACATCGCTGTCCCATTCCCAGAATCTGAATACGGGAGTAAATACATCTTTGTGACAATGAACAACATCAGTAAACGGGCCATCTTGGTAAAATAGTCTGGATGTTGATTTATGGTTCAAATGGAGCTACACTCAGACCAAGAGAGAAACTTCGAGAGACTGGGACCAGTATTTACATTTGCTCCTGACTGCCTATCGTTCAGCATTGCAGGAGCCAACCATAAAAGGCCGAATGCTCCGACTTTCCTGTGACCTAAAATTCGGGACGCTACCAGATAGGACACCGCGAGAGAGGACTATGTCAGAGAATGGACGACATCCATGTGTCCGGTCGAAAATCCAGCAGCAATAGAATGAAGGATACCTTTGACATCAAGGCAGATGCAGAAGGATTTTATATCGGTAACCTAGTTTCGCTATTTAACCCTAAGCGTCGTCGTGTCCTATCATCAAAGTTGCGGAACTCGTGGGAAGGTACAAAATCATGAAGTGGATAAACGTCCACGTCTATCGAATCCATAAGACCCCACGAGGAAAACCTAGGGTCGTCCATTTCATTAGGTTGGCTCCTCATGTCAGAAATCTCGTCCAAGTCCGCACCGTCACATAACTGAATGATGAGGATGACGTTCCAGCAATTCATGTGTGGCAAAAACATCTTCAAATGTCCAGAGACATTGCCGTGGAGTTCTCCAAGTAATTCGGCCTACGCTAGAAGCTACGGGGAACAAAGCCCATGAGATGGAGGGGTGGTAAAGTTGATAAATTGCAAGAGAAACAAATTCTATCTGGTTACCAAGAAGCAATCTCCAGAAAACCCTCCTTACCAGATTAAGAGATTCGATGCTGGACCAGAGTATTGTGGATCCGGCTTGACTTGACTTGACTAAAGAGTCATTAGAAGTATGTTGGAGACGATATTGAGATCCAGCGTCGTCAAGATTTTAGTGTGCTAGTCATCACGACCAAACAGGAAGACTGTGTAGTGTTACTTCCATTTTTTTTTATTCCATCGAAGTTCACAGTGGTGATATAAGATATAAGACATAGACGATACCGCTGGTAGTACGATATAGGTAGTACGATAGGTAGACCGATAAGTAGAAGACGTAATTGAACGATATGGTAGATGATTATTTGCCCACACACGCAACACTCGTATAACAAGATGAGCCGGAAAAACATAAAGTTGACAATATTTTCTTCAAGTTATACGACCTGATTGAATCGTATAGAAGTTTAGACAATAAAAAATTTGTCGTACAACCGCGTTTGATATACGACAGATCGCCTAGTATGTGAATATCCGTTGACTTGTTGTGCTGAACTTAATTTCTTTATAACAATTTCCAGTTGCCAAGTATTTCGTGCGTGATAATTAATTTTACTTCGGAACTAATTGCTCCCCTAAGTTTTGTATCATGCTTGGTTATTTCCAGCCGCACCACTCTAGTAATATCTTAAACATATCAGTGTTTATTCTAAGAATTTTTTTAAAATCTGATTGTTCACACTCAACATGAACGTACGTGCAATTTAAAATGTTCTCCACTTTTTCCCAGCCTTCCAGTGTTGTATCATTATTCGGAAATTGTGACTAAGTATTGGTGTAGAAAAGCGTCTAGCCGTACCATTGTACTTTTGATCCCGCAGTTCCGCATATTCACTTGTTTACGCTAGAAGAGGGGTGAACCGTCAAATATGGCTGCTCCACACCTGTTCTTTCTGAATTTTAGATAAATAGTCGTTATTTCGTAAAAATTTTGTATTTTTATTAGGTCTAGGTAAGGGTAGTCAGGTCAGGTATGGTTGGCTAGTAATTTTCAACTGACTCGCAAGCTAGGTTAGCTTGCTCACGTTAGGTTTGTGTGTCAATTGCTAGCGAAAAAAACCTAATTCACGCATTTTCGACTGAGTCGCAAGCTAGGTTAGCTTGCTCAGGTTAGGTTTGGATGTCAATTGCGAGCAAAAAAACTCGATAGCCCCTTTTATAGCCCCTTTTATAGTAGTTTCGATATTTGCTCGATGTCTCTTTTCCTACTTGAAATATACCAATCGCACGTTTATTCAAACGTGCCACCCTGTAGTTATAATAAACACACTCGACAATTAAATAGCTTAGAGAAGTAAAGTCTGAAATACTGAAAGATTATCAAAAGGAATTAAATCATATCATAAAGTTCAAGGCAATAATATGAATATATACGTGACAAGCACGAGTTGTAAAACCGATAGAAATTGAAAAGGTGTTTGGAATAATACAAACGTTTAAAACCTCAATGAACAAAAAGAAACTAAATCACTATGTATAAATCTTATGTGGTTCAACAGGCAAAAATTTTAGTAAGTTTTGTTTCGTGGCCTCCCAAAAAAATATCAGCATTGTGAGATCAACGAATTTCCAAATGTTACGAACCGGCGGGTCTATGCTGAAAATATGGGGTGGGGGGTTATGGAGTTTTCCCTGACATGACTTAACCCGACCTAACCTACCTCTACCTCCTCCTGCTTAATGGTTTGATCTAACTTACTTTGACCTGATTCTTACTCATTCTCCCATTCATCGATCATGAGTTGTGGAAACTTGACTCATGAACTCATGTGAAACCTGGGATTGAATACATGTGAAGTAATAATAGAAATTTTAAGTTACTTATATCAACTTGTTTTACACAAAAAACTTCCAACTAATGATTCCTTGAATAAATTTGTCTAGCGTAGCTTAAGATAATCTTCGAATATCAAGCAAAAAGAATATTGAAATCGATCACATATTGAGAAAATAATAATCATAAAAGCAAATCCAGGAGCCGTTTCCCTCCTTTAGCAAATCTTTGAAGATCTTCTGGGGCCACCGAGATATTTCATGAACTGACAAGAGTGCTAGGCCAGTGAGTTCTACTTTCGTCCATATTAAGAAAAACTGCGCTCTGCACACAGTTCTCCAGTGCTTCCAAAACTGAATCTGGCAATTTTCCTTTTTTCTTTGCTACCCTGTCCCACTTAGCAGTCCACAATAGGAACTCATGTTTTACACTTGTCTAATAAGGTCTTGATATAAATTAACGATTATTCTAAAGGAGTTTTTGTCTTCCGGTTCAAATTTACTCAGGGGATAGGATTGTGTAGAGCACTTTTTAAATTTGTATCGCCTAATTGGCCAATTAATGTCGAAAAGTACATCTGTAACACTCAGAAGTTGCCTAATAACTATTTTGCACTAATATTCTTTAATATTCCTTGCAGGTATGGTCTGCGAATCGCAATAGTCTAGTCCTTCCCGAAATCCAATAGATTTAATTTAATCGGTCCCATATTTTTTCTCTCATGAATTGAGTGTAATTGGTAACTACTCATAACTTGCTAAAATTCTGTACTCTCTCACAATTGTTGAAATCTCTCGAGGGGAAAACGGCTGAGGAAATTATGTACACTAATCCCCAAAAATCGTAAGTAATGCCTCTAATACCCAGTAATTCCCGAGTAATACCCAAGTAATTTCCGAGTAATACCCCCAAGTAATGCCCGTCAGAAAATTATACTAAAAATATAAAATTCCTAACTAATTCTCAATAATTTTCAAGTAATTCCTCTCATTCACGACTAATACCCGTGAAATGCCACTAATACCCAAGACATGTACACCAAAATTCTCCAGCGGTTTCCCCTTCAAACTTTCTCTTGATTTGCTTGGATGAAGCGTCGTCGAATTTTCACCCTTTCTAGGAAATAAAAGTTTAGCTATTTGAATGGACTAGTCTTGGGAATCTAGGAAAAAAAGGAAAAAACCGGGAGAAAAAAAAACGAAAAAAAAACGGCTAGAATTATTTCCTGGGGGTGTTTTTTTAGTTTTTTTTCCTGGTGGTTTTTCCGTTTTTTTTCGGAGGTATTTTTACCGTTAACCAGTCTTGGGGGTGTCATGACCCCCATGACCCCCCGCCCTTGGTCGCTCATGATGTTACCTACTCAAGTATGAAAATGGTTTATTCCATTCTTTGGAACAACAAATTGATTCAACTCAGTTGATCAAGATAATATCAGTGTAAAAATAGAATTTTTCATTGGTGCCCCATTTTTCCTATTTAAAACACGCTTTGGCGTGATTAAATCAACAACTCGAGAAACGTGAAGTCTAAAAGATAATTTTATTGATTTGACGGGATTACCTTCTTTTGACACAATATTACTTACAAATATTTCAAAAGTTCTCATATGCTTTTTTGTGGCAACAATAGGTGTACTGATAATCACATCACGAATTCAACAGTTTTACATTGGAAGTTCTTATTTCCATTTTTTGAATATTACCAGTATTTTTGTTTTGACACTAAGGTAAAACCATATGATCTTTCCTACACTTGTTCTATTTCGAGCAAAAATCGCGTGTTTGAAAGATCCTTTATCAGCTAATTCTTCAATATACTATAGTGATGTTACTGCGCTTACCTCATAATTATTTTCTCTATCTTTAGGCCACATTTATACCATCTCTTGGTAAGCTGACTAATGATTTAACAGAATACTCTTGCCATCTTGGTGGATACAGTACAATTGGTCATGTAACCAGCTTGGTTTAGTACGGAAAACTGTTGCGTACCAGACCAAAATAGTTATATGACCAAGATGATGTAAACACCTACGGCCTTGAATTTCTAAGAAGACGCAAAATTTGGGTTGAATCTTTGGTAAGTCCTAAGTCTGTATTCTAATGTACTAAGAGTGTCCTAATATCCATTTCCTAATAAAACATCCTCGTATAATAATGTTTCTGATTAAACTCGAATATATAATTTCGAATGCCGTTGATGTTTTTATATCAAGAAATATGGGTTAGTAGAGTTGCACACCTTTTCATAGTTCAGTGGTGTGCTGTCTAAATGATTCCCAAACATACCAAATGAATACCAAACTGTTTACTGATTGAATATGATGTAAACAGGAAATAGGCAGTAACTCATTCTCTTGGTCAGAATTTAGTACGGTCAACTTGGGCAGAGTACCAAATTCACGCACGGTATAAACGTGGCCTATGTATCAAAATTCAGAAGAATAATTACTCATTGATACCAAAATAAAGCACCTCTCATCCACTCATATTCCTCTTAGTTGTTTAATATGGGAAGCTGAATACATTTGCGTTGGAATTAAACCAAAACTTTACAAATCATAAATTAAAAAGTCTTCACCAATTATAATACTTCCTGTTATCTGACTTGAAGTACCCAATTTTTTTCCCCAATTTCGTAACCTAAGTAATTGTTAAAATAATTTAAAATTCACGAATTTCTCAGACAATCAGGGTATTTGATTTCAGGGAGCACTGAAGATGACGAAAGTCGAAAGCGCTTTGCATTTTTAAAGAAAACTATATACACCAATTTATCATATTCATTTGTTCAAGCCTCTCGTTGATTTTTTCCAATTCTTCGTTCAGTTTCTTATCTATTACTTTTACTACTTATTCAAGACACATACTTATCATAACTAAACCTGCGTTAATCAGCTTACATTCTAAGATTTCAATAATTGAAGAAATTATGCATGATTTTACTATTTCTCGGGTACAGTATCGTTACAGTAGCTATAGCCACAGCCACAGCTTTGCATTTCTAGCTTTCAGGTGTTGTATTAACCTAATTTTGTTCAAGAAGATGAATCTAACCTATATGGTTTTCGTGACTATCTGTCATTAAATTACTCCAAATTTAAATAATTACTGACTATTTAGTTCTAGTTTTGAAAAATTTTTGTGCACTGCTTCGCTGTTATAAATTGATAAGGTTTTTGAGGAAAGAATGTTCAAAGTTCGGGAATAGGAGAAATTTTACTGATTATTGTTGTTAAAATTGTTTTTTCCGTTAACCAGCTGTCGTCCCCTTACGAACAACAGCCCTCAAAAGTCGAAAATTGTGCGAGCCAAGGATTAACGAGGTCTTACCTTTTAACGTACGATTCCTAGCACTTTCTCGCAGGGCCGTTCCAACCTGGTCGAGCGCCGTCGTGCAAATGTGATCACAGCGCCTTTTTTAGTGCATTCATTTTTTAAATTTTTTACAATTTAATATTATGTACATTCAACATAATCGCTAGACGCTAATTATTGAATAATACAACTGTGAAGCAAAAATAAACATTTTATTACCAAACAAAAAATAAACATTTTTTGAACAAGAAATAGTTACCTAATCTAAATAACCTAAATGAAACTACATAACCACTAAATAGAAGTAGCTTCACGCGCTTTCTTTCTGGAAAATTCAGAAATAAGATGTCACATTTATATTGTCCAAAAAACCACTTTCAATCGATATGATTGCCAAATTATCGAGCCGATGTTGGCCCATTGACGATTTTAAGTAGTTTTTGATTAACTTTAACTTTGAGGAAGTTCTCTCCGCTGAAGCAACCGATACTGGCATTGTCAACAAAATTCTCAAAGCTACGCTTGCATTTGGAACAGAATGAGTTTAATTATTTTGTATAATGTAGTCCAACATTTGTGTCCATCTTTGTAAGATTTTTTGAAAATTGTAACTCGTGGAACAATTCTGTTCCATTTATGCCACGCTCATTACGATTTTTGTCTGTTAAAATTTCTTCAAGCTGTAAACAACAATTTAGTTGTTGCTTTTCTGGTAAATCTGAAAATTTACAAATATCCCATTAAAATTGAAAATGGTCGGAATAGGACGACAATAAGTCGAACCGTTCACTAATTTATTGATCTTATAACAATATCAAATGTACTAAAAAAAATTGTTTATTTTAAAATCATGTTCTCCACCTGTAATTGGTTCATAGTCATTGTCGAAATTAAATTGTTTTTCATCACATCTTGGTCTAAAAACATTTTCAGTTTTGAGGGTTGGCTCTACATCTAGATATTTTGCAAGTTCAGAAGCATCAACTAACACTTTATCACTGCGGTAACTATTGAAAAACCTCAGCAAATTTTTCATTTGGGTACATGCTTCCGAGATATTTGGTTTGTAATATTTTGCTAACAGTATTGACTCTAAACAGAACATTATACCACAATATTAATGTACTTATAAATCGGTAACTTTTTAATTAATTTGCTGAAGATTCAGCCATATGCCATAATAGAACAAAATATGCAATAGGTCGGGACCAAGCAACTTAAAGAAGTCATGTTTGACTCTATAGATAATAATAATAGTATTAATAATAATACATTTTTTGAATTATTCATTTGAATATTATTACTTATTTCCTTCTTGTATTTGATCTTAATTCTAGCATATTCTAACTGATTTTTCAGAAATTGGTAAAAATAAAAAATATCTTCGGCTCCCTCGGCACCTTTTTCGTGACGGTGCCGTCGTGCGCCGCACGACCTGCACATATGGTTGGAACGGCCCTTTTCTCGGGCCGTCATATAAAAATCTGTAGTCGCTAAGGATTCGAACCCAGCTGACCAGCAGTCAATGGTTTCGAATGCGAAAGTCTCAACCACTGAGCTACATGTTACATGTATTAAATAACTTTTATTCGGCGAAAATTCCAGTTACTATTGACTGCTTTTTTCTGTATGGATATTTTGAGTCTTGTTCAGTTCTGGTAAGTATTAATTATGTTTGTAAACTGCCTGGATCACTTTCTTCAATACATGGAAGGTTTTTTTCTCTAGATTTGCTTTTCTCTGGTGAATTTTGATATAATTTGTTGAGCTCTCCAAAACAAAAACTTCCGCGTCCCTCGCTGTTATTTGTCCTCTCCCTTCTTTTGTTCCGTTTTCCAAGCAAGTTTCTTCCACATTATTTCACCGCACTTCTGTCACTTTATAATTATCAGTTACTGGGATTATCATTTCCTTATAAAAAACTAAAACTATTTACAATTTTTTTTCTAGTAAAACTTCTTTGTTGCTAATAACTTTGCTTATGTGTTTTATTAGCAACACCCAATTCCTTTCAGGAAATACTGATATTTATGGAAGTGTTTTGTACGCTGCGAAAACTGGCATCGTACTCTGATGTTTTGGTACTGAATTTTGAATTGCTGAGTCTGTGACGGGTTTTAAATGAAACTATTATATTTGTTGATCAGCTAAGAAACTTTCTATCAGAGATATAGTATCTGCTTGGCTATAGATGAGAATAATTTGAATTTACCGTCGGTTCATAGTCAGTTTTCAACAAAGCAACTGTTTTCCCTGTTTAACCTTTATTGTGATGCACGAATGCTATAGATTACTCAGGAATCTTTGTTTAAGACAATATCTGAAACTGGCCAAAGATTTTGCCCGGAGGGAAAGCGAAAAGTCGTTATACAGGGTGTAATCTAACCTCTTGCACTCCCGTGAAGGACGGGTGTAAAATGCCACCGGAAGTGATATAAAACTTTCGATTCTTGAATGAGACACCCGGTATATATTCACTTTTTTGTCTTTAATGACATTCTGAATACAACTATGTATCATTTGTTTTTGAAAAGAGAAAATTATTTTATTCTGAAATTTAAATTTTAATCTAGAGGGCCATGGATACGTTCAAATTATTGATTTTAATCCTAAATAACTGGACAAAATACAACACCCACAATGTCGCAGATGTAATGAAATCCGTTGAGATCTAATTGGGTTATTCATAATTTACAGCCTACAAGAAATTGAATCGAAATAAATCTTCTCTTTTAATTTTCCTTATTTTATTGAAACTTCTACCTTATAAAACTGTATTTTCAATCTTAGTTATCTAAAAATATGTATAAAAGTTTTCATATAATTTTAATATAAATCTTCCTCAAACAGTAAGTGGTCAGTGGTAGGCAATGCCTAAATAAAGTGACATCGAATATGAAATTTTCAGAATCTGCCACACAACTGAATGATTTCATTCAATCAGATCAATACTCTAAGATACGACACTGCTTCAAATGCAATGCAAGGATACACATATATCCTTGATCTTAAATGTGTGTTTAAAATCCTGTTCCTGCATAGTTGCATGCACCGTAATGTTGGTCAAGGATACTCGAGATTTTAAATCGAATTCACGTCAGCAGGCTGGTAGCTCGATATTAGATAACAAGGTGTGAAGCTGTCAGAAGTCGAGACAGGTTGAACTCAGACGCATTCATTGTATTTTTGTAATTGAGCGATTTACACCCATAGGTCAACATTCGTTTGTCTCTTCATGTCTAAATTGTCTCAAACGCATTAATGCATTGCTTTATATCAATTTCTCATTTTTTTTTTCAGCTATTATGCATACTTGACAATTAAATAACTCATTCTGAAAGCTAGAATCTCAATAATCACGCATGCGTATTCGATTCCATCGTTCAGTACCGAATTCCATCTCGAAGAAAAAATTCGATATATAATAGACTACAAGCCCATATAACATTTTGGGGGTGGGGGTCATTTGACCCAGCAGGAAACATATTCAGGACGATTCTGCTATATGAAAAAACAACTTATAACTTAGTAACGGAAGGCAGGAACATTTCTGAAAATTCAAAAACATTTCCTGAAATCCGGTCCCATTATTTTTTTACGATAGCAGGTTCTAGGAGATTATTATTTCATAATCTACTCACGTGGGAAAAGCACATCTTCAGGTGAAAAATTGTTATTATTATTATTACAGTCATCATCACCACCAAGAATTAACGGCATAGTACCTAAAGTTATTTTTTGATACAACAGCATCGTTCCATGCTGGGTCAAAAATGACCCCCCCCCAAAATGTTATACGGGCTTTTAGTCTATAAGTTGGCCATTTCATCTCGATCGGTGATCCAATGGTATAGTTAGAAAACAATTAACCGCATTATGGTATATTGGTATATTTTTTCCTCTGGTATAGCAATTTTATTCGGTTAGAAATTTTAATTTCAGTGTTTCAACTCATTTCTACAAGTTAACTCACATACACCAATATACAACATGATGAATCCTTTGTACGATTACAAGATATGATGATATAATAATAATAATAATAATAGCTGGACGAATGCAGAATGCCGTCATCCTTGGTTCACTGCGTCTGCTCAGGGCACATGATTCTCGGACCCAGTAATCGCTTACCCCACGGACGTGGGGATTGGTTATTTGGGTAAACGATCCAGCGCGCCCTCCGGATGTGTCGGAGCTCCGGAGACAGGGCCTGACTGGAATATCCTTTTAGGAAAATAATAATAATAATAATAATATTTAGTCGCAGAAGGATACATAATACATAACAATAATCAAAAAGAAATATTTATTGGATCATGCCACAAAATAGAAATGACAGACAGTAAAACTGATGCGAGTGTCATTCCTAGTGACTAGGAAAAAAATAACTAATTTAATTTGGCACATGAATAAAAAGTGACAATGTTCAACAATTATTAGCTTTGAAAAGTAGATCTTTGTAAACTCTCCGGAACTTCATGGTTGACAATGTCTTTAGATTTGCTGGAACCTGGTTATAAAGACTGTAAATATTGTGAAGGACCTCCTGAAAATAGCACTTCGATGAGGTGGAGGTGAGATTATTCCCCTGAACCTAGTATTCAAATTGTGAACATCACTGCGAAATGTTATTTTGTGGTAATAAGGAGGGGTTTTGTTGAGAATAACTTTATGAAATAAGGTCAGTGAATGCAATTTTCTCCTAGCAGACATCCTAGCCATTTCGTGTCTTTCATTTTATGTGAGATGGCTTCGTATTTTCTTATGCCATGAATACACCTAAGACAGGATTTTTGTACCCGCTGAATCCGATTAATTTCTGTAGTAACCAAACAGGGGCCATAAATGGCGTCACAATAGTTAAAATGAGACAGTACTAAGGAATCGGTGAGCTAAATTTTTGTTGATTTTTCCAGAACTTGACGATGGGGCTATAACCTTTTCAAGTTGGCATAGGCTCGTCTCACGCATTTACTAACATGATACTTAAACCGCAAGTCTGTATCTAACTCCAAACCCAAATTTCTGGCGACTCTGACACAAGATATATATTATTACCACCAATATCAATATCAATATCATTTTCAATTTGTGTTTTATTTTTACCGAATATCAAAATTTGTGTTTTAGCAGGATTAACCTGGAGCTGGTGTTGTTCTGAAAACGAGCTTAGATAATTCTTGATTAATCACGATATTTATTGAATAAATATCAGCTTCTGATAGGGTAAATTTGATTTAGGTATCATCAGCGTACATGAAAGGTTTACATCTATTCAAACAACTAGTAATATTACATGTGTAGATTGAAAACAGTATAGGGCCCAAAATGGAGCCTTGAGGCACTCCACAAAAATATTTTTCATATCAGATGTTCCTGTACTGGTTTCAACAAATTGTACTCGATCCGTGAGGTAGCTTTTCAAAAAAATTTCTAAGTTGGAGAAAAACCTATGTAGTGTAGTATTGCAAAAAGTAAACTGTGATTTATAGTATCGAAAGCTTTCGAATAATCTAATAGAATCAAGGCAACAGAATTCCCTCAATCAATATCCCTGAAAATGTCATCTGTAACATCCAATACGGCCGTAGTGCAGCTATATCCATTCCTGAAACCGGACTGGTTCGTGGGTAAGATATTATATTTTTCAATGTATGAAATAATCTGAAATTTCATGATTTTCTCCAAAACTTTGGACAAAACTGGTAAAATCGAGATGGACCTCAAATCATTGAAACTTGAAATATTTGATTTTTTCGGAAGAGGAATAATTAATTTGATACCTTCCATTGTTCTGGAAAAGTGCCTTGGGATAAGCATGTATTGAATAAGTGAGTTAAAATGGAAAGAATTCGAGGGCAGAATAAAAGTAGTATTTCTATTTGTAATCCGTCTATACCTGCAGCCTTCGACTTGATATCAATCAAATACTTGTAGACAGTATTGCTATCAACAGTTGAAAATTTAAATAACGATTCAGTATGAGGTAGTGAATTATTGCTATAGTATGACAGTAATTCAGCATTAGCTTGGTTTGAATTTCCAAAATATAAGTGAAAATTAGCATTTATTTCATTAGGCCTATTTAATTAATCTGGTAATTTGTATGAATTAGTTTTGGTTTTTATATTCAAGTGGTTCAACTTTTCCCACAAAGAGTCTGCTGTTCTTTCCATGATTTTGAGGAAAGACACTGAGTTACTGATAATCATTTTTTGATATACTCGCAAATATAATTTAAATATTCTCCATTGCTCTTCTACCAAATTTGCTATATTTTTTCTTTCATCACCATAGAAGTTATTAAATCAGTTCTTTTCAGAAATCTGAAATAATTTGTTAATATTGGTATACCATTCAGTTTTATCACATGTGTAAGTTTGGTTTTCTAATTTTTATCATCACGTGGTATACGGAATCAATAGAAAGTTCCTGTAAAGAGGAAATAACAGTTTTATTGAAGACTGTACGTTGGACAGGGGGCGCTGTATTACACATTCGATTCATATATTTCCCGACGTCGTGCGGTCATCGGATGCACAACTTCCACTCTCTGGTAACTATCCGACGACGGTGCAACATCGTATGCCGTCCATCAATGTAGGACTGGTTGACTGATACTTGCACAAAATAAATTCGCTGTCTGATTTGGTACAATTTAGGTCGGTAGTCGGATGGATGACCTCGAGTCGTCGTTGGATACAAAACTTTTCCAGTTTTTGGTAAACTAGGTATCCGACGACGGTACGACGTCTTTTGCCGACCATCAACGAATGGCTGCTATTTGTACCAAATCTGTCATTAGATTTGGTACAAATTCAGTCGGTAGTCGAAGAAATGCTGCTTGGGATATATTATTATTAAAGAGAGACCATAATGATTCATGATTAAAACTATTCCTTCATTCATTATTCCTCTTGGGGATTTGATCAAGTAAAAATGCACTTGATCAGAGTTTGGTAACGTCCAGATTCCTCGCATTCGTACATCACCGGTTATGGTATAACAATATAATAATACATAATTTTCATAAAATAACTCAAATAATTATTCTCAAATCAATCAGTGCTAATAGTTTCCATTGAAATAGTCGACCTCATCAAATATTTTTCTAGAAAACCATAAAACAATTCGATTCTGTTTGGAAAGGAGATTTAATGAGTTAATGAGATTTAATCCAAAAAAAACGACATGTTTTTGTGACCAACCCCTTAACAACCGTAACTTAATAACCCGGAATAACACAATATCTGGTGAACAACTAAAATAAAATAAGAAATGAAATAAAATCATATAAAAAGAAAAAACTGCACAACATCCATAACAAGTTCATACAGAAAATAAAATGAGAGATGTAAAATTAAACATGGTTATCTTTTATTTCATTTGAAGTTGACAAGACAATTGACAGATGACAGAGCACATACATATTCGGTTAGTGTTTTTGTAGTGGTGCCAATATAAAATACCAAATTTTGATTGGCAGGTTCTTATTTCTTATATTATTTTACTCTGTTGTATAAACACTTCAAAAATTATTACTTTACATCATACTTTATTTTATTTCTTATTTAATTTTCACCAATCCTTGTGATATCTCATATGAATGGTGATTACGGTAGTAAATAACTTCATACCAGTTACACACTGCTACACACTGCTGAAAAAAATAATTAGGGGAACAATTATTGTTATTCATACAAATGAACAATCCCGCTCGTACTAGACAACTGGCTAGGGAATTTGTAGACTCAGAGATGATAACTCCTGATTCCGAGATAGTAAGTCAGAATCAGCTACTACTTACGAGATAGTAAATCGGAATTCCGAAACAGTAAGTCGGAATTATCAAATTACTTAGTAAGTCAGAATTATAAAAAATGATTGCTGTGGCCGTTCTACGACCTTTCCTTTCAAATAGAAGAAATTAGAAAGGTAATTGATTGAATTTGTGAATGAATATCATCTTTACCAAAATCTTGGATGCTCTTCATCGTGAAATTATGCGTGAAGCCTAAGGAGTTAGTTGACTAATAATTCTGTGATTGAGAAATAAGTTTCAAATAACCTATTCATTGGATTGGTTTGGCAATATGAGCTGAAAAAAACAATTTTATTCCTTTCTAATTTTGCTATGTACTGTATTCATTCTCAATAGAATTATTAATATAAGATTGTTCTCCATTAAACTTTGATCATGAGATCTTGATCCAATTTGAATATCTTATCTTAATTGTCGCATTCAATGAAGAAAAAACCAAATTGATTATGTGTTTCTCCTACTTTACTACTTTTATCGCTTTTTATGTAGAGATTCTGTTTAGCATTTATTTCACGTTTTTATGCTATGTGTCTCGATGAATGCATAAATATTTTATATTTGTGACAATCAGTTATTTATCTATTCAAATTCAGTTTGGTTGAAATGATTCAAGAATTATCACCTAACAATGGTGGAATATCATTTTTTATTCATATTAAATTCCAAAAAAAAAAGAACCAATGTTGTTGGTTTGGAGGGTAATAATAAATTCGTACAATATGTGTATGACAAACAATAAATTCGTATAATTGATTTAAAGCAGATATGCTTCAGCCAAAGCTAAAACTGGAGATCCGGTAGCAGGAGATGGCAGACTCCCACCCGAAGCAGCAATATCAAGATGGCTATATTTCAACGGTTTGTCGCTCCCAGATCCATGCTTGTCCAAACCAGAAGCCATGATCAAGAAAGCTGCTGGGCCTAAAAAAAATAAACGGCAAATATTAGGAACTCATGAATTATAATGATTATTCTCAATTCGGATTTTACAGATTATTTCCCTCATCTGTCAAAATATATTCGCTGATAAACTCGCTTCGTTCCTTTTGCGAATAAACTGCATGGTCCTTCTTGACAGTTGCCTAATGTATGTATGCAACACATTTCACAAGTCGTGTGACATAATTGCCGTGAATAATCATGTTCTTTGATTTAATAAAAATAATTATGTACGTTGTGGAATAAATGTTATTGGTTGATTGACATATTTGGGAAATAATCTGATCAAATATAACTCGACCGTCGTTTATTAAATCGAATAAATTTTGGAATTTCCACTCAAACATTTTTGTTTTAGAAAATTAATCTCCTTAAATTCGAATATTTATGTTCAAAGAATATAAAGCTCCGAATTCAACTAGATAAATTTTCAAAATCGTTTTCTCTGAAATTGAAAAATTTATTCGCTGATAAACGAGGTCTTGTTATATTACCCCCGGAAAAATTTTCAAAATATTTTCCCAAATTTCTCACTTATTACTTGGAAATGATAACACTAAATAATACATTCCGAATGGGCAGGATCGACTTTTAATTTGAACTAAGTAAATAATACGATGTCATCGATATTACTCTGTTCAACTTGTTGCTTTTACTTTTCCGTTATGGTATGAAATGTAAGGAAGAAATGAAAATTAAAAAATCCATGAGTGAAAAAATGTGTATATCAAATATAAGCGATATTTCCTTGTGTACAAAAATTTTCTTATTTTTTCTGTTGAATGTGTCCCTTATTCAAAATGTAATGGAAACAGGATGTAAACCACAACAATCTTCACAATAATATCTCAAGCGGGGATTGGCGCATTGGTTATTTGTGCCTGCTATCCTGTAAATATTTTTTTCTACAACTGTCAAAACAAGTCCACTTTTTTGTGTGGTTTGTGTGGGTAAAGTATTACAATATTTCACTATCAACATACGATTTCACTATTAAACGGAAAAGCGTAAAAAAGTGCACTTTTTTTAACGGCTGTTGCTAGGCGACCGAAAGTTTCATGCAACAACAATGACAGACTCGAATAATAACGAAATCCTGTTATAAAGCCAGTTATCCTTTTCTTTGGCAACTAATTACCTATAAATATCTAATATACAAATGTTTCACGAATAATATTCTTAACATTCTCAGTATTAAATAAGTATTATCAAAATTCCAAACAATCACGGCGAATATATTCAGGGGTAATATAATGAGTGGTATGATTATTACCAATAATTTTTTGGAATATTGATGAATTGCAATCCCAAAGCTGAAAATACAAAGAGTCCGCAGGACGAGTTGTATTTTCTTGCATTGGGATTGCCAATGAATTGATATTCCAAAAAATTATAGGTTTTTAATCATACCACGAATTATATTTAGGACGACAATATATCGATTTGAAATAAAGAAAAATCGTGTCACCTGGTAATTGATGCTTTACTTCTAGCCATATTCAACGGAATACTCTTTTCCACGGCCTCAGCTATGATACCAATGGACATTTGTCCCCAACGATCGCTCATATTGATAAATAAAGATAACTAGTCAAAACACATAAATTTGACGTTTATAATTTAAATCCTTATTTTTACTTGACAGCTAGTAAAACAAAAACTAAGCAGGTTTATCACCGTCAAAATACAGCGACAAGCTATATTTTCACTGTAGTTCCGATTCTATTGGCTGAATTTCAAAATTTGAAATCCACTGATTGGTTGTTCAGCAAGGAAATATATTGTCACAATAAGAGCATATACCTCTAAGGAACTATTGGACCTAATCCACAATAGGTAATCCAAGGTAGCTGTGGCTGTTTGGCCGTCAGGAACTAGTTGACATCAATAATTAATGAAATTTGTGAAATTAGGCATCTAACCAGATAACGAATTCTGGATAACTATGAATTTAATTTGAGTAGAAATGAAAAGTGATGAAGATTGAACGGAGAAAATCGTGGATAGTGCAAATATGAGATTTCCTTGACATAGTGCAAAGAAAGAAAAAGGTATTCGTAGCTTCACGAGTATTGTTTGATTATTTTGAGGACAAATCTAAGAAAATGAAAAGTTACTTCCGATGGACTAGTTATTCGAAAGTCAAGTCAACATTAATAATAATAATGATAATATTGACTTCGATAAATATGTTATTTTAATATTCGTTTAAGTTGTTTGAAACTCAACTCTCCGGCATACTCTCCGAACTTTGTTGGAATTATGAATCAATAAATATGTCAAGTTTATTTCATATTTGCAAAAAAATCTGAATTGGTTTGTTTTTTAACGGTTGTAGAAAAAATACTGTATGAAACTCGTAAAGTGTTTTTTTTTTACTTGTAGGACAACATTTACTACTCGTAAAAAAGTATCACTTTACTCACTTGATACATATACAGATATTAAACCCGATAATGTAGACTTAAACCACTTTTGAAAAAAATACCCCAAGGTTTTCAATGAATACATTTCGAATACTTATCTCCAGACTTCTTTTCGAGGTTAAAAAAAAGTGTTAGTGATCCAGTTATATAGCAAGCGTTCAGATAACAACTTACCTTGATGACCACGTGAAATTTGTACTGATGGTTTCGCCAAACTTTGGGTAACATCATCGCCTTCCATAACTCCTCTGTAGTTTGTAAAGTCTTCACGTCGGATTCTTGAAATTTCAAAGGGATCGCCTATTTTTTCTGAGGCCTCTTGTAACTTTTTGTCGTTGTTTGTTTTTCTTGCAGGCCCATTGTCCATAACTGCAAATAAATCAGACTGAAGACTGTTGTGTTTCACAATAAAGTTTATAAATTAGAATATATTACCGAATTTTTTCGATTCGTGACCTCTTCATGTTAAAATTACTTTGTAATGCGTCCATCAATGGAAGTTACGTAGGCGTAGAAGGCCCATATGATTTAAAAAAATATTATTCACTAATTTCCGACTTCGAAGTCACAATTTAATAAAATTCCGACTTTGGAGTCGAAAAATTACAAAATTAAGAACCTATTTACCTTTTCTCTAGCATAGTCGACATGCCGGGTGCCACGGAAGATGACTCGCCCCTATAACTTTTTTGTTTTTGAAGATATCGAAATGAAATTAGGACGATCTATATCATACACGGAAATGCATTTTTTGGCAAGTGACTCAGCTTCATGCCACTTCCGGCCTTACCGGAAGTGATATAAACTTTCGATTTTTAAATCTATTTTCACTTCTGTTGTATCCATATGCCATTCTGAATAAAACCTTGTATCGTTTGCTCCTTTTTGTAACATTTTTTTTTAATTTTGAAAGAACCCCGCACAAAATGAATGTAAATTGGGTCCCGCTAGATTTGGCTGAAATTTTGATGTTATAGTTCGACACTCTGATCAGAAGTGTCCATTGGCCCAAAGTGATACTATGGATAGTTTCAAAGATATAGAGGGGGATGTGTGTGATATTGGCCATGGGCTTTAGTCACCGATTCTGAGTCTGATATTTGTACTTACAAGGTGAAGGGTTCAAGGGATTCCAATCAATGGATGTATGAGAACAAAAAGTAGTTTACCACTTCACCACACAAGTGATTCAATTACTAGATGCGCATTTCTTCCTTTATCTTCATCAGTAGGGATTACTTAACCAGTTTAGTGATCCCTACTGATGAAGAAACTTTGTTATCGAAATGCGCATCTAGGAATTGAATTACTTGTGTGGTGAAGGGGTAAACTACTTTTTGTTCTCATATATCCATTGATTGGAATCCATTGAACCCTTCACCTTGTGAGTACAAATATCAGACTCAGAATCGATGACTCAAGCCCATGGCCAATATCACACACATCCCCCTCTATATCTTTGAAACTATCCATAGGATCACTTTGGGCCAATGGACACTTTTGATCAGAGTGTCGAGAACTATAACATATCCTTTCAGCTAAATCTAGCGGAACCCAATTTACATTATTTTTGTGCGGGGTCCTTTATTTTTGAATATAGGGCTATGAATACGTTCAAATTATTAATTGTAGTCCTAAAGTATTGGGAAAAATACAACTTTACCGTTTTCGGTTAAAATGCATCTGTTGGGTAAAATTTAAATTTTAAATTATTATTACTATTTTTTTTCAAATGGCGGTTCAGAAAAAAAGAGCATTTCGATTGATTTGATACTGTACACTATATTACGGTAGATTTTTCTTTTTCAAATTAAAATAATATTGAAATTCTTAGAGTAACCTGTGACTAACACAAATGATATAACAAAAGCATCAATCCAAAAACTAATATCTCCTTGTATGAATGAAATTATAAACATGTTTTTGAATCAATAGCGTACACAATAGTTTCCTAATTTAGATTTAGAGATGTGAGGTAGAAAGCACTTGCCTGACCCCTGTGGGCCAGTGAAAAGCTAACTCTGCCTTTTGGTAGATTTATATTTTTCAATATTAATGATTGTTATTTCTCTGCTTCTACCAATAAAAGCGTTTATTATTATTATTATTATTATAACATATCGACAAGTAATGCTTTTCTTTACCTTATTCTATCAGTTATGTAGGTCACATGTTACCCAATGCTTTTGAATCTCATATTAGTCTGAAATGTTGTTGCATTTTAAGAAAGATCTTAAGTAATCTTTTCAAGTTTTTTCAACGAAAGTTTGTTTGAAACCTATAACAGTAAAGCGGTATCAACATAATCGTAATAAAATTCACAAAATTTCCATTTAAAAAAATTAGTAATAAAAATTCTAAAATTGAATTATATGTACAGTCGTGAACATAAAAAAATCGTACAATGCATTGCACTAATTGCGCTAGAAAAATATTAAAAGCGCGTTACTGACAAAAATAGTTTGAATTCGGGCACTACTTGTCAAAGTCGATAAGAAGTTCATTAAAGATTAACACGCCTGACTCACAAAAGCCTATTACAGCTGTACGACTTTTTTATGCACACAACTGTACATAGTAGAAATATTTCAACTGAAAACAATATTTCACAAAAATGTTAGAACTTGCTGAAGTTGAGTAACTTGTCAAAAAATGCAGTTTTAAGTCGTATACAAATCCTCTAATTTTTTTTTGATCCCACCAGCCATTATGTTGTCTATTAAAAAGAAAATAGTAGAGATAAATTAGAAATTAAATTTTACATAGAAGATAAATTTTAACCGAAAACCGTAAAGTTGTTTTTTTTTTGCAATACCCACTTTAGGACTAAAATTAATAATCCATAGATAAAAAATTAAATATCGAAATGAAAAAAATGGCCACAAAAAGTAACAAGTGATGGTTACATTCAGAATATCATATGGAGACAAAAAAGGTGAAAATATACCGGGTGTCTCATTTAAAAATCAAAAGTTTTTATCATTTCCGGTGAGACCGAAAGTGGCACGAATCTGAGTCACTTGTTCACAGCATGTTCATAAAATCAGTTGTGGAATCATCTGCGGCTGAAAGACAAACTTAGTCGCCATTTTCCTTCGTTCAAAATAACCTCTTAAGAGGTATTCATGTTGAAAAGTGGAACATTCTCCATTAAAATTGAAAAATTTTATTTTTCTGTTATATCTAATAAAAACAACCACTTTGCTGGCTAAAGCCACGGTAAACATTAAACCAAATCTGATAAATTATGGAAATATTTTCTTCTGCGGTAACGTCGGTAAGAGGGAAGAAATATTTCCATCATTTCCAAACTTGCTGTGTGAAGTTCCCTCTGAAGAGTCTGCTTCCCAATTCTTCCGATCTCCCTGATGAGCTTGGAAGAGTGAAATAGATTTTCGTCGACAAAAATATATAATTGGATATCTAATATGAGAGGTACTTTTGAAAAACATTCTTCCTTTCTTATTTATTTGCAATGAAAACTATAAATGATTAAAAAATCAACTATCTGAATGAGAATGCAAATTTTCACCTTCAGATTTTTTCTTCATAGTTAATGTTTTTTCACAATATATATCAATATCTATCAGATCTGATTCAAATATTTTTTTACTGACAGATTGGAATGAAATTTTGATCATTGCTATTTCGAGACCCTCTGAATCGAGTGGTGTAGTACAGAGTTTTGAAACTGAAGTGGTGGGTTGATTGATAGACGCATTTCAACATGAACCATCTGAAAATGTCGCGAATCTAGGAGTGTAGACAGATTTTGAAAAATTAAATAAATATTAATTCATTAAATTTGGTGTTCTAGTGAATATTTTGAATGTCAACCGAATAAATAATTCGATCGATTGAAAAAATAAATGTTTTACGAGGGTGCAAACATTGCAATGGGTTACACTGTATACTTTTATCCAGCCATTGCGTGAATGTCAAAAGGACAGTTGTAAAAATAACTCAATTAAATTATCTGTCTTCCGTTAAAATTTATCAGTTTTTGGCTTTATTTCTCGAGAATCTGCAGCAAAAACAAAACTATATTGAAGCTGCAAAAGGGGGGTGTGTAGGAAATTTCAAATTTATAAACAAATAAATTTAAAGCAGTTTAATCGACTTACCAACCATTCTCATAGTCCCCATTTTGAAATAAAATATATATAGAATATTTTCGAATACTTTCAGTTCCTCATTTATAGCATATCACAAAACATAAAAAAAATATATTGTATGGAGATCTAGAAAAGTATAAGTAAAATAATACACATGAAAAATAAGAAATAGTTTTAAAATAAGTATAAATAAAATAATAAAAAGTAATAAAAAATTCCAAATTTATCTTATTCAGTGAGTCAGAGTAAACTATGACCAATTCGGAAATGAAATGGTGTACTAGTATATCATGTGGAAACACAACTGTAAAATTTAAGAGCAATTCGTGAAGACTTGTATGATTTTTTTGTACGGCAAACTTTCTAGACGCTCTACTGAATTAATTTCAACCCTCTGCCTTCGATCTCTCGCGAAGTTCAATTTCTATGCTCCTACGACTCGCAGGCTATTTACAACTGTTAACAATTTATTATCAGTGCAGTTTCGTAAAGAAAACTCTTAGGAGCCACGTGACACGTATGCCGATCGGTTTCCGTTAGATTTTTATTTGACGAAATATTGGTATGCTTAGAATCGCTACTTGGTAACACCACTTTTTCCATGAAATGTGCTTCGATACTATGATTTTGAATCTGGTACCAACAAGGCAAAATTTGACTTTTTATTTACTATCAGCTGATATCATTGGATAAAATGCATAAGAAATTGTTACATCACCTCGTAGACCAATAACAGACAACTAATTCGAATCCAGCAGAACACGTTCAACTCATCATTGATAATAATGTGGGTAATTTCGCTGATAACCTGAATAATGCCATGTCGAATACTGCAAGCAGTTATTCAAACGGAAAATGGGGACATATAGCGGATCGAACCAACAATTAAGGTAACACGAATTGCGTTTTTTTACAGTTACCAGAGATATTTTAGTATCAAGATACTAAAGATTCGTGCAACTATTTTTAAACTTACGGAATGACCTCTCGGAGAAAGGCTGACCGTTACTCGGTCGTAGAAATGACACCATTTCAGTGATGTAGTTGCAAATTAGCCCATTCACAAGCAGGTGATTTTAATTGGGAGATGTGATTCATTTTCGGGGTTTGGTCACGACTAACTTTTTTGATTTATTTCTCTGTCTGAAGTCCACTGATAATTGAAATGCAGGTTAGCTCTCAGCCAACGTTTCAGAAAATCTGATTTGTGTCGGTCCAAGACAAGAAAATAATTTTAGTTCGAAAATATGAATAAGAAATTCATAAAATCTATTGTGGAATCATCTGCGACTGTAAGACAAACTTTAGTCGCTATTTTCCATCGTTCAAGATAACCTCTTGGGAGGTATTCATGTTGAAAAGGGGAACATTCTCCATGAAAATTGAAAAAATGAAAAATGTGATTTATTTGTGATATCTAACAGAAAACAACTACTTCTCCGGCACAAGCCACGCTGGACATTGAACTACATCTGATAGATATTGTGAAAAGACTCTAACTGAAAGGGAAAGAAAAAATCTGAAAGTCAAAATTTGCATTTTCATTCAGATAGCTGACTTTTTCAATTCTTTCTAGTTTTCCTTGAAAAAATCATTGAATAAATTAGATAAGAAGAATGTTATTAAAAAATATCACTCACAGAAATCGTTAATTTCATTGAAGCAAGGTCCGCTTGTGCCGGGGAAGTAGTGGTTTTCTGTTAGATATTACAAATAAATCACATTTTTCATTTTTTCAATTTTTATGGAGAATGTTCCCCTTTTCAACAAGAAAATAATTTCACATTGTGTTACCGCGAAATTGGATTATTGACGAAAAAGTTATAATACCATACTTTGCAAAATTTTACCCCTTGCTTCCTTCAGAAAAATCTCAAAAATGAAATCGGAAAAATCTGTATAGATAGTGAAAAACATAAGATGATCGAATAATGCAGGTATATTATAAAAATGGCCTCCCCCCGCTAGCATCCCTGAAAGCCATATGGAGAAAGCATCCCTGAAAGCCATATGGAGAACGCGAAACCATCGAAATATGATATATGATTATATTGAAAAAATATATAGCCCTCCTGTCTCGAACAAAATTGCGAAAATATTGGAAAATTACATCGGAAAAATCTGTCATAACAGTAAAAAACATGGGATAATCGAAAAATTTAATTTAAAAAAAAACTCCTCTTTTCCCCAGAAAGCTATATAGAGAATCCTCCTCTTACTCGAAAAAAATTGCTAAAACTCGCGTTGGCCTGTATGTATCAATTAAAGTATGTACGTGCCGAGAGACTGGATGGCAAAGAATATCAAATATATGCGTGCTACCAACCTCTTATTCAGACATATAATTATAATGTTAAAAAGTATAAAATAAAATAAAAGCAAGGCATATTTTCAAAAACGAGCTTTAAAAATATTACAAAAAAAGTAAAAAATAATATTTAGTGTATGAAATAGTTTCTTAAAACATTGAGGCGTAAATAGTTATTTAACGAACAAGTGTATTAATAAGGGCGATTAACAATTGGGATATTTTAACACGTGAGAACTCAAAGATAGTTTAATTTTCCTTCGGAGTAGTTTTATTTAATTTTTTCAAATTCAAATAAAAAAAAACAAAAAAAATTGCCCTCGTGTAGGTTTGAACTATCGGCCTTAATATCCGTCTGTCTGACTGAATTTACCATTACGCCATGAGACTTCTTTTATGTTTCGTGACAACTATGGGTGTATTGAAGAGTATCTGAAATTTTATTTCAGAATTGAAAAATAAATCATGACAGATAGTACCAACCAATATATAATGTATTAGAGCAATGTATGTTGGGTTGCATATAAGAAAATCGTTGATTAATAGAAAATCATTCATTGATAGGGGTCATTAAACAACGATTTTTAGTGCGTTAAAATACATCATAAATGAATAACGGTCGACGAAAAATGTTATTTAAAATACTTGAAATAAAGCTACAAGCTTTCAAGAAAATATTAAAATTCTTAAAAGTTGTTGTCATACACTAGTATATTGAAGTATGAGTGGATAAAACGGTCTTTCAAACACGCGCGATTTTTCGAGCACGACAGCGCAGCCGGAGTGCTCGAGTGTCAAGTGCTTGTAAGATCAGTTATCCGCGATTACTTTACGTTATTTTTTCCAATTGGTGCACTTTGAAATCATAAATACTGGTTTCATTATTACAAATAATGAAAATAAGAACTTATAATGTGAAATGGTTGAATTCGTGATGTGCCACCAGTAAAGTTCGATTTGCACACGATGAAAATCAATAAATGTTCGTTTTCAAAAAGATGGAATACGTTTTTTTTAACTGAGATATGATATGTCTCCTACGACCGAGGACCTCGCATTGGCACAATATATTGCAAGTACGCTCCCACAGAGGGCGCAGTAAAAGTTGTCTTCATACATGTTGTGCAAGGTGTTCGTTCAGAGGAGCGTGTGCTGTGAGAAACTTTGTAAGGATCTTCAAGTCGCTCCTGTTTAGTTATGGCTAGCAGCTATTCATTTCCTCTTAGCCAAGTCATGCAATGCATAGTTTCACGCCCGCGCCTTGGTCCTGCAATAGTGTTGACATCCCAGTCGCAGCAGAAATTTTTGCTTATTAAATTAGATGGAACAAACTATCGGATTTCGTAACTTGGCTAGGGAGAGTCCTGCAAGATTCACTTGTGTCAAAATTGATAGTTCTGCTCGTGAGTTGAGTAGGAAGTTAGTACCAAAGCACATTCACCACTTGCCACTCTGATGAATGCTCGATAAAAGAGTAAGAGGGCTATTTCTCTATATAGGATACGAAGATCGAAACATTTCAATTTCATCAAGGCCACTAGTACATAAAACAGAACTAGCGTAGCCTGTGGAGGTTGTTGTTTGAAAATATTCCAATGATACAGTAAAACTGCTATGTTGATCTCGTCACGGTAACGTCAGTTTGAATTGTAATTGCATTTAAAAAGACAATAACAATTTCATTTTTATCGACAATTAATGTCGTTTTGCATTGAAAATTGGTGGCGTTGGCTTCAAATTTCAATTTAACTCCTGTAGAAAATGTTAGGTATATTATATATACGGCATACGCATGTAAGATCGCTTGGGATAACAGTTTTATTTGTAAGTGATGCATGTGTGTTGAGAAATTGAATAACAAACAAGATGATGTCATTCTATTAGATGGCTTGGTGTCATACAATTCAATAGCAAAGATTGGATAGCGAGCATTACACAAAGTTGAATGCATCGCTTGGAACTATGAAACGGAAACAAAATAAAACATAATTTTTGTTCAATTTCAACTTGATGGAAATCCATAGAATACATAAACTATTGGATTTCCACAGATTTTATTATTCTCACTTTACTTTTAATAACATTTGTGGAATTCAATTTCAACTTATTCATAAGTTAAATAATTTTTGTCTTATTTTTAATCTGATTCACACGGAATATAAAAACTTGTTTATTCAGAGAACATGATGAAAGGACGGAAAAGGGAATGTAATATAGATTGACAGATTTTTGTTGAGAGGTTGCGGCTTTTGAAAAAAAAAAAAACCAAAACAATGAATTTCAAAGGTTTATCGAAGATTGAGATTACTAATCAGGTTTATAAATCGGAGAGATATCACATTTTCTGTTGTTAATAATGAAAAATAGATTGTGCAGTGTCCGTCAAAAATTTGGAATTATATTGGAAACGTTTTAATTATTGATTTCACAAAAAAAAATTGTTGTTAAAAGTTGGTCCTTATCGAGAAACTCATAATGGGTTATCGGAAAGTTATATTAAGTTCTTGATATCACATCACATCAACTCGAAATATATAAATGACATGTGCGGTCAAATGTCACATTGTTGAAAAGGAATTCCATACTCTTTACAACCATCTAAATTTTTTTGAATTTCGAATTCAGATTAGATACAACTTTTTGAGAGAAGAAACTACTCGACATATGGCGTTGGGGGCACAATAACTTTTAAATTTCGAAAGGTATAAAAATCGAAATTGGGAAAAAATGTATTAACAAAATTCTGAAATATTTAGATGTTTGTAAAGATAATTAAATTATATTTTCAACGATGTAACACTTGAACCCACATATCATTTGAAATTTTAAAGTTGATGTGACCCCCCGCGCCTCCTATCGAGCAGTCACCATATTTTCTATTTCAAAAAGTAGTATCGGTTATACCCCCAAACAGTTTTTTTTTTCGTGTTTGTACGTCGAACCGTTCAAAAATTAACAGCTCCCCTGTTACTATAAAAAGCCACACTGTATATAAACACGCACAAATACACACATTCATGCAGATATATACATATTCTTACTGTCTGTCCATTTATAATTTCAAAACCTATATGTATTTCCAAGAAAACTAAATAGGATGTTCTAGTCCGCAAAATGAACAAAACAAATGTGTAAGAGAAAAGCAAAACATAACCTCACAACGTACTAGCTTATTTGGAAGGAAAACATTATCCTTTGAAAATTGAATAATGTGATTTTTTTGTAATATCTAACAGAAAACAACTTCCTCCTTCAAAAACTAGTATATTGATAAAATTGTGCGATCTGTTGACTGTAAGCCAGGATTTCATAGGCGTTGGGAGACGGTGGGGAAGAAACTTCTAAACGATTACCATAGAGATCAACAGTATCTCTTCGATTTTTGTTTCTGTTTTTATGAGTTAGTTTGTCATTTTTCTTGCTACGAATACTGACTGATAATGGGTTCAACATGTGAAATACTAATATACCAAAACACTTCAAGGATTTTAACGCAACTATAACCCATGCATATGTCTCCTATAGGAATCACATGGTGCCCAGCGACACCATAGCAATTCAGTCATTCATTTTAATCTTCATATTATCACTAATAGCCTTCACTGGAAAAAACACGAGCGGTCCACGAAGGGCCTCTCAAAATCCCAACTTTGTATTTCGTGTGAACAGCTACCTCACATACCACACACCCAGAAAGAGAAAATTGTATCGTCGATGAATTTCCGATAACGGAGAAACTTACTGTTCCAGAATACAGTGGAAATGTTGGATACATCTGTCTTTCACATATACTTATATCTTTGGTGCTGTTTATGTGCTATTCTAGATTATCCCTTATCGTTCCAACTGTAGCAGTTTCATTGAGTTAATCTCGACGTGTTCGGTTTTCCCAACCCTTCGTTGAGACTCTCCGAATATCTCTTATTCCAGATTTGTTCCTTCAACGAACGCCAAAGGTCCAAGAACGATGCACGATGCTCTTTGAACATAACATACATTTTCTCATTATATGAACCATGTAAAATAAGAATTTTTCTTCAATTCAATCATCGTCTCAAAATCATTGGAATGCCTTTGCAACGATTACACTTCTAACCAAGATATAGGAAAAAATATTAAGCATGAATATTTGTTTCATTTGGGTCGATCCATAAATTTCGCTAACATGATTTTACTAGGATTCTTGAAAAAGATGCATTGTTGTTTTATAAAAGAAACGAAGCTATTATAGCAAAAGCATTCGCTAGATTTTATGAATACAACCGATTGAGTAGGTGCTGTTCCTTATCCGGGAGTAATACTTTTTATTGGTCATATGCTCATAAGTGTATCAATTTATTAGAACTTTAAGACGTAAATTATGTTCGCGAGATAGTGAGGTATTTCCTGTACGTATCTGTATGCAAATGCGATTGATTTTATTGCTGGAATGAAGACTATGAGGTGATCAGCTCGACCTTATGTCGATAAAACTTCATTATTCAGTGTATAAATAAGTGGGAAGAAAAATTGTGATTGCTGAAGTAAGATTATAGATATACAGGATGAACTACGACCACTTATCAAAAATTATACAGAGTGCTCTCCTAACCAAAAACAGTGAAATATTGAATGAAATTTGGAAATTGGAACCAAAAAATTACCTTTTGTATATATAGAAAAACGCCGTCCCTGGACATAGAAATTCAAGTTATTCAGTATTTATCCGCTTATTCTCTTTGATCAAAAGTGATAATGAAGCTGGTGATTTTTTCATGATAGGAAATTGCAAAAATAAATGATTTCTGTAGAGCATTCATAACAGAGCATAAAATAAAGTTAAAGTAAATGAAGTTGGTGTCGAATACATTTTCCGAAAACGCAAATACATCGTTCTTTTGAGCACAAATCACATTTTATCCATCAGTGCCTTTTAGACGACCAATTAAATTAAAATTATCGGTAAACAACACGTACTTTCGAAATATGACAGATCGCGTAAACATTTGTAAGTACTGAAGGGATCGGGGGATGAAGTACGGGCGCTGTAAAACACCTATATAACTATGGGAAAAATTGGTCACATGGTCCAGATCATGGTAGTTTGGTCGCCATAAATAAAAATGGCCGCTAAATTATCAAAAGTTTATATTATCTTTGTACCGGTCCGATTTACATTTTTCAAAGCTCATTTTACTCCTTTTCTAAAAATAAACAAATTTTGTGAATACACATTTTTTGTGAAATCCCGTTTTTGAAGTATACAGTGTGTCTCGCTTCTCATGGAAACACCCCCGTATTTTCCATAATTATTTTAGTAGAAATCTGTAAATTTCAGGATTAGTAGATATACCGGCGATAAGTCTGAATCTTTATATCAACCTCAGGCAAGATTTAAACTTATTGCCTTATCTACCGATCCTGAAATTTACAGAGTTCTACTCCAATAATTACGGAAGATACGAGGGTGTTTCCATGAGAAGTGTGACAAATTGGGTCTTTCAGCACAGAACATTTTTCAGTGATAATCTGTAATGGTAGTGAAATTGGCATCTCGATTCCGAATTTGTTGGAATTTTGAGCCTATATTGTTTCCTTATATTATTTTTGGCAACACTGAGTGATTCCATGGCGTCTGGCGAGCAGTGTATGCCATTCAGATCAACCTCAGGCAAGATTTAGACTCATCGCTGATATATCTACTGATCCTGAGATATACAGAGTTCTAATGTCCAATGATTACGGAAGATACGGGGGTGTTTCTATGAGAAGTGAGACACTGTATATACTTCAAAATAGAGCACTGTCAGTGACGTAATTTACGTAACTTACGTAACTTACGTCGTGGACAAAATTGTAGCCGCTTGTAGACCGATATTCCTGAACTCAAATGAAGATTACGATTAATTTTTGTTAAATTCAATTTGTTTTTTGTATAACCTTTGAAAAAATTTCTAAAAACACGTTCTTGGCATTTTAGTGAGTGTTTGAGTGCATAAGTCTGTAGAGATATTATAAACATCGATTTTCCAATTAAAAAATACCTTGTTATGATGATAGGTATCATACAAACAGTTTTCTCTTTAGATATTCGGTGTAGAGAGCCATCAAATTTTCAAAAAAAATTTTTGTAACAAGTATTTCGGTCTCCTCTACAAAAAATTCAAATGAAATTTTTGGCGGTAACGACTATTTTCGAAGATCCTGTATATTTTCTTCTATTTTGTAGTGGATTTTCACCATTTGACAGATCGAATTTCTCTAATTAAAATATACAAAATATGCCCTTTTTTCAAATCAAAAAACCATACACGCCCTTATTTACTTGTATTCAGTACTTTTTTGCAGAAAAAACTACCAACTTCAAAACGTTGATAAAATAATAGAACTTTGATTGTCCAACACTGAATTTTTGGTGTTTTTTAGTTATCAATGTTCCTGATATGATTATGATACTGTTCTTGCGGCGACTCTCGTGAGATCTCGGCTCACATCGTCTTTTCGAATTAATCCAATTCATTGATATATTTGAGCTCAAGGGCGAGCGAAGCGAGCCTAACGACGTCGAGCGCAGCGGAGCGCCTACTTTTATTTACGTTTTAGCTTAGGTTGGGTTAGGTAGGTTAGGTTATTGAGGTTAGGTTAGGTTAGGTTAGGTAGGGTAGGTTAGGTTAGGTAGGGTAGGTTAGGTTAGGTAGGGTAGGTTAGGTAGGGTAGGTTAGGTTAGGTAGGGTAGGCTAGGTAGGGTAGATTAAGTAGGGTAGGTTAGGTAGGGTAGATTGAGTAGGGTAGGTTAGTTGGGTGGGTTAGGTTGTTTCCCTTATTTTGCTTTAAAAGATTGGATCTGTTTGCAGTTAGGTCGGTACGTAATAAGGGCGAGCGAAGCGAGCCTAACCTATCCTAAAACGTAAACGAGATCCGACGAAAACCGAATCATAAAAGTGGTAAATAAAAAATACCAGTCATTCAATGTTGATCACAAGTTGTTAACGTTTTGAAGAAGTGTGAATTTTTCAAAAGTGTTAGTTTTTTCTGCAAAAAGGTACTGAAAACAAGTAAATAAGGGCATGTGTGGTGTTTTGATTAAAAAATGGTCAAATTTTGTGAATTTTTAATAACAGAAATTCGATCTGTCAAATAATGAAAATCCACAACAAATTGGATTTTTTGTAGAGGAGACCAAAATACGTAAGTTGCAAAAAAAATTTTTTGAAAATTTGATGGCTCTCTCTAACCGAGTATTTACTAAATAATGAAGACTTGTGCTGTTATGGGTTTTTATATCCGATCCAATCCAGACCAGCACGTGAAATTTCCAAATTTCCTTTTATACAAACAAGGCAGAGACAGGTAGAAACTGCTTTAGTACCAGAGACATACTAGTCAGATCGTTCCGACATCCGGACCATGTACCTACCCAAAATACGTAGAATTTAAGGCATACATCTAGTGATTCAAACGAATCCATGGCCCTCCTGGATTGAAAAATAAATTTGAGAATAAAGAAGAAGTTTAGGGGTGAGCCACCTCCCGCGGACAACGGGTATACATACCTATATGGAAGTCAA
This sequence comes from Chrysolina haemoptera, assembly GCA_958298965.1. Lineage (NCBI taxonomy): Eukaryota > Metazoa > Arthropoda > Insecta > Coleoptera > Chrysomelidae > Chrysolina > Chrysolina haemoptera. The sequence goes on along the minus strand of OY282592.1, from coordinate 21,515,592 downwards.
GTATTTATTGATATGATAATTCTCTATCTTTCATAATTTCACCAAGATGAGTGTCTACTCATCACTATCCTCTAGAAATCAATTAAGTTTATTCTAGATACATGTTATATGATTATTCCTTTACATTTCCCCAATGAATGAATTGATAATAATATTTTCTCAACTTCTACAGGTTCGTACTATTCAAAACGAAACAAGATATGATATACAGGGTGTAACATAAGTACATTAAAATATTCCAGTGACGTATTCCTGAGACAATTTTAAGAAAAAAGTCTAAATAAACTTATATCCGGAAATGCTTCGTTTCGGACATACGGAGTGTTGAAATTGAATTTTTTTGGACGCTTTTTAAAAATAACTTTTGCAAAAAATAAGTTATTTGCACGAAATTTGGTAACCCGGGTTTTTTTGAAGTGGGAAATCATAACTCCGAATCAATTTTCATGTAACATCTAGAGGGCGCTGCGTACGCTGTCATTATTCATTCAGTAAACTTTTAGTACTTTTCATGAAAAAACCTCATTCCCACACCTTTTCTAAGGAAAAAAGATACACTTCCTAAACAACGCTGGAAGTGATTGTTTTCGAGATATTTACAATTTTCTAAATTGATGCATGTTACTTAGCTTTTAGGGCGCTAAGTGAAGTTGCTGAGAACATTATAAAAACTAAGTATGTTGTAGATCTCGTCAAAATAAACGACTTTTTTCCTATAAAATGTTTATCGAAAAATTAATCGTTTTCGAGATAAATTGTTGAAATTTTTCTCAGCAACTTCACTTAGCGCCCTAGGAGCTAAGTAACATGCATCGATATAGAAAGTTGTAAATATTTCGAAAAAGATCACCTCCAGCGTTGTTGAGGAAGTATACCTTTTTTAATTGGAAAAGGTATGGGAATAAGATTTTTTCATGAAAAGTTCCAAAAGTTTACTGTCAAAATTGTTAGGGCAATTTGAAATAAATAATGACAGCGTACGCCCTCTAGATGTTACATGAAAAATAATACGAAATTATGATTTCCCAAGTCAAAGAAACCCCGGTTACCAAATTTCGTGCAAATAACTTATTCTTTACAAAAGTTATTTTTAAAAAGCGTACAAAAAAATTCAATTTCAACCCTGTATGTCCGAAACGAAGCATTTCCGGACACAAGTTCATTTAGACTTTTTTCTTAAAATTGTCTCAGGAATACGTCACTTGAATATTTTAACGCACTTATGTTACACCATGTATATTGAGATGGACAAAGAAAGTAAACAGCATCCACTTCCCGACTAATGTGCCTGGAACGAGTTCTAACGACATCCACTTGAAGAGATGTTGTGGGCAATGCAATTTGAAATCATTCTGTATCCATGTACCACTACGTAGATCCCACTCTTTCAAGACCTAGGTTCAGTTTCGAAATGTCCGAATCTGTATACGGGTGGACCAATGGGTATTAGTCCTAATGTATATTCATACTAAACTTCAAAGAAGCTTCAATTATTTTCATTGGCGTACATGTTTGCCAAACAAGTTTCCTAGTCTGCAATTGCACGATGGGCAGAGATGACGAGTACTTACTTTCTGTTGGCAGCGGTTCGCGCTGCTTCAATTGCAAAAACAAGAAACAAAGTTGTTCAAAGTTGGATTTTGAAAACGCCTATATAATTACTCGAGGATGGATGAAGAAGTTACGTAACGTTATTAACGTCCAATAATTAAAAGAATATAGAACTAGATATATTCATTTATTGTTTATAATCTGATAATGTTCGTTTCAAAAAATAAGTACGGAGATCATGGTTCTTTTTATCTATCTAATTCAAATATTCGTAAATAATATACTTGTTAATTTATTATGAACAACGATAACTTTTATAAACTTCAATAAAATCTGATACAAACGTATTCAAAAAAAGTTTTATATCAAACATTGTGAAATCGGAAGAAACCAAGAATCTAAATACGCGTGACGCTAGACTCGACTCGACTCAAAATATATGTCAATAAAGCATAACGCGGTGCCACACAATAAAATTCATACTTGCGAGTTGAATAATTACACATTTAGATTTCTACTAATTCAGTTTTGTAATTATAACCTTAATGGCACACGAACATTCATTATATTTTATTATTTTTGAAGATGAACTCACCAATCGTATATCCTTCTCCAACTGTACGATCTGCATGGCCAGTTAGTGTCGCAACTGTGAAAATATGCGGATTGATTGCACTCAAGGCGTCTTCTTTGAACTGAAATTGAAAACAATCAATAGATTTTCAATGTATTTTTGGGAGAGACTTCGTTGAGGAAAAAAATTCTCTAGAGTAGAGAGATAGTGTGGAATTCAATATGTAGCAATCTTTGTCCTCATACACTTCTTTAAGTCAACAGGACTGAACATACGGTTCAAAAACTACCTATATACCAAAACCCATTCAACTAGAGAAATAAATATTGAAAACAGTTATTTCCTTCTTAGGACATTTCTTAAGATATAGGAAATGTATAGATAGATATGCTTTGTCTAAAATGATGATGGAACCATAAGCACGTAGGCCCCTCATTCGTGCCCGTTATGCACCTACCGCTACTGGAAATCAATACCCTTCTCACACTCTCCGGGTTCAGAATGATGCTCCCGAGGTGCGCTTCCCGTATTGCTGCAAATGCTGGGCATTCCGTGAGGATGTGGGTGGTTGACTTCTCACCCTCCAAGCACCACGTGCATTCAGCATCATCCGCGATACCTATAATGTTGAGATGCTTGTTAAGATGGCAGTGACCAGTCGGGGCCCTATCACTATTCTGGTTTCCTTTCTGCTCATTGAGAGCAGAATCTTGGTTCTCCTAGTAGAAGGGCCTTCGATGTGGAGTTTCGATTGACTGATGGTTGAGACGCTCCACGATCTAGAAACTCCTAGGATGGGTTCTGGTCCAACCGTTTTTGCACCCAGATAATCGGCCTGTTCGTTTACGGCACTCCGTTATGACCGAGAACCCAAAGTAGCTTCAACTTATTGGTAGTGGATAGCCTTTGCAGATCGTCAATGCACTCAGTCAATGCACTCAGTCAATGCCATGATCGCCGCTTGGCTGTTAGTACATATCGTGATTTGCTGGCCGTGGTAGCCTCTGCTGATATTTTCTCTTACACAGGCAAGTATTGTATAAACTGGTAAATGTACGTGTTGTAAGAAATAGACGAATAAAATTGAATTAATACTATTAAAGACGATGGATGTATATAGTGACGTGGTGACCAAATTTATCAAATTTAAAGAAAAAATATCACAGTTTACATCTATATATGCTAGGAACTAAGTCTGCTAAAAACATATGAAACATGAATATCACATCTACTATGCTGACCCAAAAATAGACCTAATTACTCGAAATTGTTTATATTTTCAATGGATATTTACACACGAATATGGATTTTTAGTTTACCGGTTAGTCACTATTTAATGTGAGATTGTGAATTGATTTTGATTGAGAACATAATAATCCAGCTATATCTTTATATATTTCAATCTATCTTCTGAATCATTATAAACCTGTTGCCGTGTTTCCTCGGAGAAATATTAACTTTGGTTGACTAATATAGTTGCCAACTTTTACACACAGAACTCTGTGTGTCAGATAATTATTCAATATTTTTAATTCTGCTCCACGAATTCCGTATGTATAAAGCTAGTGAAAAATATTTTTGTGTTGAACATTGTCAAAGACTGGGCGAATTGAGAAACATAGCTTTAAGCATCTTTCTAAATTTTTAAAGATAATTGTTGTTTCTTTTAAGCTATTCAGTACTGCCAACTCTGTCTTAATGTTAGTGTTATTACGGTGTTTCTTTAAAAATTTTGAAAAATAAAATATTAGTGAAATTGAACAATGGTATTACCAAGTTCATATTTATGACCTGAGTTGTAATAAAATATTGATTAAAACAAACTTTTTAAAGACATGCTTTTATTCAAATACACTAAAAAGTAAAAAATAATTTCTTCAGATGTGTAATGTGGGTTATTCTGTAAGTACAGATTCAAAAGCTTGCCGCGCAAGCTTTTGGCTTGCGGTAAGCTTTTGAATCGGCAACTCATATCTATTCGTCAGCTATCCTGAAGAGGCCATCTTCAATTTGGGAATTTTAGCAAAACATCCATTAGCTTCTATCCTAAATACTCCCACATACTAATTCTGAAGAGAGTCAGACCAGAATGACAAAACTCGTCCGCCATCTTGGAGCCACCATATTGAATTTAAAAATTTATAATCCCGACATATCAAATTTGAAACGAATCGGACCAAAATGACCAGACTCGTTCGCCATATTGGATCCGCCATATTGATTCATGAATTTTGACTAGAAAGTAATCATCTCAGACCCAGAAAACTCCCACATACCAATTTAGAATAGAATAAAACTAAAATCATAAATTTCTTCCGCCATCTTGGATCCACCATATTGAATTCATGAGTTTTGACAAGAAAATCATAATCTCCGAACCCCAAAGCCTTCAATTACCAATTGAGAATCGTATCGGAACATAATCATAAACCTCGTCCGCCATATTGAATTTATGAATTTTGACAAAAAAAATCATTATCTCCGATCCCGAAAACAATTTGTGTTAATTTGAATAACTCTAAATATTTAAAATTTCAAATATTTTTGTATACCGTCACATACCAAGTTAGAATCGAATCGAACCATAATCACAAAACTAATCTGCCATATTGGAGCCGCCATTTTTTATTTTTCTCTAACAAAAATTTCATAATGCATTGTCACCGGAATCATGAACACCTGCCAAATTTCAAATTATTCGGATAACTAGAAGTGGGTCAAAATTCACTGGCAAGAACATCGTTACATACATACATTGCAAGTTAAATAAAAGCTTTCAAAAAGGAGTGACGACCAATTCTTTTCATTCGATCAGTATATTACCAATTTCTAAACTCTAATTCATTACATGCATTAATGACTTCATGGTGCACTTATGATTTTTCTTAAGAAATAGTCTTGTCTTGTGGCTAAGAGGGGAGTTCATTTGAGTAGCAATATCTTTCCTTGTTGGCCAATTTTTGCAAGTCCATGCATCAGTTAATTTATTGCTTATTTCATAATTTCCAATTTTTTTGCAATTACTAATTACTATTTTCATGAACCTCGTTTACATAGTATTTAATCTTGGTATAACAGATTACTTCTATGCTAAAATAATAATACATAAAATTATATAAGAAACATTATGTATGATGTAAGTGGAGAATTATCCCAAACCATGTCCAGATTGTTAATGCCTGTGGAATATATTCGTTTTATTTATGTAAGAATAATTCAATCACCTAAAAAGAAACGAAACATTTCAAATTTTGAGTATGTCACTTAGCTTCTCAGATGTTGATATTTATGTACAAATAAAAATAGTTTAGAAGGAGGACATATGCCTGTTCCCTATTATGTTTCTGGTCTCAGGAATACCCAAGAGTTCGCGGTTCGAAAAACCTCATGATAGACATCCATGAAACGAAAACTCACCGTCCCGAATGCAATGAAAAATCGATTGGACAATTAAAAATGATCACCATACGATCCTTATCTTATATTGCAGATGGAGATAGCAACAACATAAGGCGTGTCTGTATGCATAATTTTTAAATATATACGATCATGGCTTTGGTAAAAACTATTCGTGAACTCGTCCACATCCGAATTTGTAGACGTGAATGACCTCACACAGAACAGTTCTTCTGCCATTCTTTGTTGGTCTGTTACTACGTGAGGCAAAATCGAATTGTGCGTGAGAGCGATTTGCTTGGCATGGCTAATCTATCAAGAAGGTTAATCATATTAGTCAAGTCCGTAGTGTAGTCCTGAGTTTGCTATTTCAGCTTTACGCAAATATTAATTCATGAATTCATGCAGACAAATTCAAGAAGAGATTCACTGTTGTAAATCCATCAAGAGTTGTAGGTACTCATAATGGATTGGTGGTTGATGTAGTCCCCAGTTTTCACACAAAAGACGAAGATTTATTGCATATGCATAACTTTATTCTACACTTCATAAAATTTCTTATGGAACAATTCACATTTCATAATTTATAATTAACATTTCATAATGCATATCTATGTAGTTTCCAACTTTTAACTTTATGCACTATTGAGGTGAAAATAGCTATTTGTGTATTAAGAGCGCAAAGTAATATTTTGCCGCTTGAGCAAAAAGTTTAACGCGCGACTCAAAGCGAAACGCGGTGTTTTGAAAGCGGCAAAGTTTTTGCGCTTAAATTACACACAAGATTTTTTCTACAACCGCAGATTTTACCAAAATATTTAGTAAAAATTAATGCTTATTGATAACCTCAAATTTGACAGTTCAGATTTCGAAACGTGCGAGATCAAAATAGTATATTCAACGAGCATATAATAATAGATATTATACGCGAGTAGAAGACTATACTTTCTCTGCGACTATAGGACAGTCAGAGTTAGTTTTAATGCAATCTTAATATTATTTATGAAAATACTAGATTCAATTCATTCGTTCATTCATTTTGAATTTCAGATTCATTTTATGAAATGATATATCTTACACAAGGATGATGACTCATATGTACCTGGTTCAAGTTTCGCCAATCCATAATATGGCAATATGTTCAGAGTTGCTGTTTTTGCCGTTTCCAATGAATACGGTGGTGTACAGATCTTATTATTCTCATTATAATTGCTTCTCCAACCACAACTACTATTTATTTTATATTTTGATGAAAGTTAAAACTGAAAACAGTCAATCTGACATCAGCGGAAGCCAAGCCGTGATACGTCGAATGAAGCAAAGCCTTCTTGAGAAATTTGTTTTGTAAATTTGCTCTTTTGTCATCTGTGATTGATCGAGTGCCGTCGAATAATGAGTTAGGATTCACGGTGTCTTTGCAATCATCCTCATTCTTAAATTGATAACCAATATGTAGTAATTGTAGAATACGATAATCGTAAAGAAAATAGATTTTCTTTTAGTAGTACAAAATTGTTAAAAAATAAAAGAATAACCACCAACCAATTTTTGTACTGTTTTTCGTAACTAAAGTTGGTCATTTTGTATTTTATAATCAAAACTATTTATTAATTACTTTCTATAACTAAAGTTTGTAATTTGCTTTATTTATCGCTCTATATTTATCGTAATATCATAGTTGTATGATGTAAAATCTAAAATTCAATTAATAATAAAAAATTTACATTTTTCCATTATGGTTTCCATGGTAACTTAGCAAGCGTTTTTGTTACTTTGTTGCTCGGCGAGCGGCAAAGTAAAAAAAACGAAAAAATGCAACTTTGCGCTTTCTTTTTGAAGCGCAAACAAGGTACTTTTCGCTCGGTTGTAGTAAAAATAAATTATGCATGCGCCTGCATGTACTCAAAATTTCAATATGGCGCCAAATTTTACTAAAATTCTCGTTCAATTACACTGTTGAGGTGTGTGTTTCAAGGCGAGTGTAGTTTCGATATAAATTGGGGTTGTTTTTCTGTACCACTACGAGTGAGAATGGAATAAAAATCTGGGGCTGATAAGAACGAAATTTGCAAATCGAGATTACTGGTTGGAAAGAGATTTATTTGGACAGAGGCCTCTAGAATATTATAATATTGAGTTCTCAGCTTTCAGAAAGATTTATTTGACAGTAGAGCTTTGGCAAATACTTCAGAAATGAAACTGATATTCTGCTTCTTGTAAATCGATTTTATTCAATAATTCGGTTATTTTTATAGTTTATATATTTCAGCAAAAAATAATATTGGTGGTTGCTCCTCAAGATAATGGTGACAGGAGAATCAGTAGCGTTGTTGAAGTCTCGAGTTGATTATTTTAGATTTTGAAAATGCTATCCCCTGAGCTCGAATCAGTGTGATCGAAGAAGACTGAAAACTATATTCAGGTCTGGTGACAGCAAAAATTTACATATTATCAAAATCAAACTGCCTTTAACCTACATAATGAAATAATTCATATAGTAGGCAAATAGGGAAGGAGTGGTTGATTTGATTTCGTGTTCTGGTTCCCACGAAAAAGAGCATCTTGTAAAGTTCAGAAGACAACATGAGAGCTGACGGAAAGTAGGTAGGAATTGGTGGTCTTCTTGAAGTTCTGCAGATCGTATACCTCAGGGAATACGTCCCAAGCCAGTGAGTGCTCTGGGAAAGAAATTTTCGGCATCCAAAGAGACGATGAATGGATATGAGGACTGAGCTCAATGGGTACGTCTCGAAGGAACCGCCAAGGGTGGAACGATGAACATATCTCTATGAAACAGAGACAGATCGCCAACCTTCCTGTGGTTTTCCAGAAAAGTGAGTGAACTTGTAAGCGAAGAATCAACGACAAGACGAATGGCTCATTTTTGGACATAATCTAGAAGTTTTGGTGTATCTTTAGGGGCTGCACCCCATATATGGAAACAATATTCCTGGACAGGTTGTACCTGTGCCTTATAAACCATAATCAGTTGATGGGAAGTGAAATAGCTCTTGACAGAATACAGAACATCAATTTTTCGAGAGGCACTTTTAGCGATGGATCTTATACATGGTTTTTCCATGAAAGGGTACTGTTAATGGTAATACCGATCACTGAAATGGAGGATTTTATTGTCAGTTGGCTTTTCGGATCATAATGTTTATGTGCAAATGAAAATATGTCAGAGGGGGGACACATTCTTGTTCCATATTACAATGATACAATCCACATTTTCATTCAACAACCTTCAGTGGTCAGGCAGATCAAGAACAAAAAATATATATTCTAATGCTAACACGACAGCTATCAACTTCTGGTTATTGCATGACTCCTACATGTTAGTTACAATTTGTGTAACAGCATGTATTATGCCACTATTATAATTATTAGATTTTCAAGATTTTTGATTTGATTAAATCTTGATTATAGTCCGGGAAGGTGCTGTCACTTTGGAATACGTCATAGTATGCACGATGAAATTTGGTTGTTATTATAGTACACATACCACTTATTACTAAACCAAGATTCAGACCGCGCGACCGCGGTGGGTGGAGTGGTGGGAGGCTGTGCAACTTGTCAAAAAAAGTTGAAAAAAAAGTAATAGTATGCACGATTCGGAACCAGGACAATAATATTACTACCAGTACAGATTTTCGATGAAAAATGTTCACCTCTGAAAAACCCAGTTTGTCTCACTTTTCATGGAAATACCCCCGTATCTTCCGTAACTATTGGAGTGAAACTCTGTAAATTTCCGGATCGGTAGATGAAGTATCTGAGTGACATACACTGCTCGCCAGAAGCGATAGACTTGGCCAGTTTTCCGAAAAATTATATAAGGAGGCAATATAGGCTCTAAATTCCATCGGATTCGCAATCAGGACACCAATTTCACTACCACTACAGATTTTCACTGAGAATGTTCAGTTCTAAAAACCCAGTTTGTCTCACTTTTCATGGAAACTCCCCCGCATCATCTGTAACTATTGGAGTGGAATTCTGTAAATTTTGGGATCGGTATCACACAAAAAAAAAAGTTCTCAAATTGAGAAAACTCATTTCTTTGAATATTCAAGTAAATTTCTCCTTTATATTGAGCATATTTTTTCGACACAAAACATTTGTTTTTTATAAATGGAGAGAATAATGTTTTTGAAATATATACTTAAGCCAAGCATGCCATTATAAAAATGAAAGTATTAATTATTCAACTTGATATTAACGATTTTGTTCATTCAAAGAAACATAATATTTTTATTCAATACTCCATTTCTTGACACAAGTATATGAATTTGCATTGTTTTGAATGAAAATACATAATTTCTTCAGGTTGACATTACGATTTGTTTGAATTAGAAAAAGGTAATTTTTTGATTCAACAATTATGTTTCCTCGATACAAGAATAATTATATGCATTTGCTTCAAGTGAAGAAATACTTTCTTCAAGTTGATATTATTAATTTTTTCGAATCAACAATCCTAATATCTTGATTCTATACCTCATTTTCCTCGAAACGAGAACACAAAAATGCATCGTTTTGAATGAAAAGAAATAGTTTCTTCAGGTTTATGTTGACAATTTTTTCGAATTGATAAACATAATATTTCGAGAGAATACTTTCTTTCCTTCATATAGAATAAGTCAAATATGTGTATCTTTAATTCAAAAAATATGCCGTTGAATGTTGTTTTGCAACTCTGTTTTTGATGGGGACAAGGATTTTGATAGACATATGTCCTTTCAAAAAAATCCTTCGAAAAATAATTTTTTTATTCATCATGAACAAAAAATAATGTTCATTGATTTCAAGAATTGATTCAATATCAGGGTTGTAACACTGCTGTATCGGGGTGGTAACCCAGTCAAAAATTCTCAGTCTGGTGCAAGCACATTCAAAAATTTGATCATCATTATCATTCTGAAATCATAAGTAACCTATAAACTTAAAATATATAAAATAAAGTAAAGAGGTGCAATCAAGTGCAATTTAGAGTGTTGATTGATCTCTGGGGGTCTGAACTCCCCTCCCCTTTCAAAGGCCAGTGTGTATTTTCCCACCATAATATTCGGCATACAAAATTGTGTCGCTTCCTTCTTGGTCTTTTGTATATTGCTCGATATCACATTTACAGAAACTTCTTGAAAACATGTTTTTCCGCTGCAAGGTGAACTTTCAATAATTATGTTTGAAACATTGGCAACTACCTCTAAATTTTTGGTTAATACCGTTGACTTGTTTATCTTTATTTTCGAAGTGAAACTTTATTGTTGTAAGTAAATCACCATCACTATTTGGCAATATCATTTTCTCATTTGAATAATGCTGATTTTTTGAGAATTGGTAGTTGGTCGATGATGCCACATTCACCGATATATTTTAATAAATTCACAGGAAAGGCAAAAAGGCCAAGTTGAATAAAAACGGTGACTGAAGGGTGTCGGTATCTTCTGTTATAATCTGCAATATATAAATTGGGAAATAAGAATAAGCAGCTAGGTCTGTGCCTAATATATCAGCATAATATTTTTCAGTACCTGATACCTACCTAAAATAGATATAGGTAGGTGAGAAAGCAGACAAAAATTCTTTAGAATTAATGTTATGTGTACTTGAAATGGTTATTTCGACAAACTTCAAGGTGTACCAAATCTCAACAAGAAAGATTCAATTAAACTTCAGTAACGTATAATAAAGCACATGATATTAGGTATACCGGGTGTCCACGGAAGGTGGTGCGCTCCTTTAACTTTGTTGTTTCCGAAGATAATGAAATGAAACTTGGTGGGTCTATTGAAGACATAAAACTGCTATTTTTGACAAGTGACTCAACTTCATGTAAATTGGGGTTTCACCGGAAGCGACATAAACTTTCGATTTTTAAATGGGACAACTGGTATATTTTAATTTTTTTGTCTCCATTTGTGACTTTTTGTAACCTATTTTCAATATATTTTTTAAATTTATATTTCGATCTAGAGAGCCATGGATACGTTCAAATCACTAATTTCTGTCCTAGAATGTTTGTAAATATGCAACTTTGCTGTTTTCTGCCAAAATGTTTCAGCTAGGTGAAGTTTAATTTTAAAAATTGTTTTACTATTTTTTTTTTAATGGCATATGGTGGCTCGTTGGGTGAGATAGAAAGAGCATTTGATTACAATTAATTTGATACCGCACACTATTGGGTTTAAAAGAAACTTTCTATAAAACACTGAAAATATTACGTTAGAACGTTCGTTGAATAAAGATTCTTATTGAGATTAAAACACGATTTGAATTCATCCAGTAGCATTTGACCAACACAACTGAAACAAAAACACTAATTTCACATAGCGGGATAGTGAAGATGTCTTCTGCCAAAAATTTTAGGACTGTAAATAATAATTTGTACCACGTATCCTCTAGATTGAAAATTAAATAAACAAAAAGTGGGTATGGTACATGGTTGTATTCAAAATGTCATATGGAGATAAAAAACTGAAATATGCCAGGTGTCCCATTTAAAAATCTAAAGTTTATGTCACTTCCGGTAAAACTGGAATTTGCATGAAGTCGAGTCACTTTTCAAAAAAAGCAGTTTTATGTCTCGAACAGATTTTCCAAATTTCATTCCATTATCTCCAAAAACAAAAAAGTTATAGGGGCGAGCCTCCTTCCGTGGACACTCGGTATAATAAGACCTCATTTCGAAATTTTCGCAATTGGGAATTCGAATTAAGATGGCAGCGCCAGAGATTGTACCTATGAGGTACCTATAGTTAAGTATATTGAATGACAAGTTGTTGTTATAGGTTTATTCATATTCGAGATATTTTTTTCCTCTTCTTAATTTGCAGTTACATCAAAATATTTATATTTCTTTAAACCAATTTATTTGAAAGCTAATTCATCAAATTCGTATAATAAATTCAACTACCTATAGGGAATTATTTAAGTCACGATATACACATTTGGCAATGGCAACAACAATATAATAGAAACTCTCAGATCATATTCAGGGATAAGTTCATATTGATAATTCAGCTATCAGAGGCATATCACTTCTTTTGAATTTCCAATAGGCTTGCGATGAAAAATACACTTGGCAACGTTTATTATTTATTACCATGTGACCGGCGAACCGCGAACGTGCCAGCGACCTTCGTGCAGTCCTGCCACGCCACGCCACAGGCCACAGTTCAAGTATTCCAGTCTTCCAGTCAAGAGTTAAGAGGTAAGGCACATTGAGGCATCAGGCAGACGCCGCTGTTAGAGGTTAGAGCCGGTTCCCTTTTTTGCTGTGTCGTTTCTAATCGCCACTATAATATTACTGAATAAACTGAGTAAATTGTGTTGTGTTATGAAAACATGGATATCCAACAACTCCTGAACTTGTGGAAGGCTGATAATGAAACCATATTTAAATTCCTGGGTAAGTACCTATCACAATAAATTACAGGGAAATAATTTATGGTTAAACATTGTGTGAGCCATATAACTAACTACCTATACCTATTGGCTTGTTTGAAGTCTTTAGTACCTATATATACCTGTCCTACATGATTATGAAGTAATCTTTTCTGTAGTTATTATCAAATCCTATATGATTTTGAGAAATATTTCCTTTTATTGATGTACTTTTATTAGTACTAGTAGGTCAAAAAACGGGCACAGACTATTTCGGAATTTTCATGCTCTCGGTTTAAAACTATGAATACACATTTCTTTGAATGAAAGAAATATTTTTTCAACTGTTGGCAAATACTATTTCAAACTTTTGATATTCTTGATTTGAAACTATGACTGCATCTCTTTAAAGGAAAGAAATATTTTTTCAATTGTTCGCAAATACCTACTATTTCGAACTTTTTATACTATTGATTTGAAACTATATGCATGCATTTCTTCGAAATTATTTCTGTTAATTTATATCTGCGTATATAAGAATTATCGAATTCGTAATAATATTATATATATTTTTGCAGATATCAAATTGATTTCGCTTCTACCTCAATTGATTCCACCAAGAGGCAGAGTGAAACAACAATAAAACTTGGAAGTTTTCTGCAGTGGAATGCCAGGAGGAGTTTCTTGTGCATGTTACGGTATGTAGCCTCCTCTTTCCAAATTCATACATGTTTCATCAAATTTTATATTTGAGAAAGGTTGGTTCAGTTTATATGAGAAGAATTGTGTCAATATGGTCCACCCTAGCAAATATGTTGTTTTTGTTCTATATTTTTACCATTTTTATAGATCTATATGTTTCAGTTGGTTAACTCCAGTGCTTTAAATGTTCCAATATTTTATATTTCTTTTATATCTCTTGACCAGTGACTTTGGAAATGTTTCTGATTCAGACCGAAAAGACTGAATTGTTCCTTTAATAATGTTTATTTTTTGTTTTTCTGTGATCTCATAGTATTAAAATTATTGTATCGTAGGTTAGATAGAAAAAATCATGTTGACCAAAGAATTGTATTTTTAGTTGTTTTACGCCATTGTATTTTTAGTTGTTTTATGCCAGAAGTTTGTTTTTATACAATATAATATTCAATAAAACTTTTCAATGAATACTGTTGTTTCAATTATTTTTGACACTACATTGTATTATTACATCACATCCCTGTTTGTACAACAAGATTGTATTCAGACTAAATCTATACTATTCCCTCATAATTACTTGTCACATATTTTCTGCAGAAACTTCAACTATCTTTCATTAGGTAGTACCTATAGCACTTTAGTATTTTTGACATCTGCACAAAGTTAAAGTCCAAATACATTTTGTTTACTGGTTGCATAAACACAACATGTATATTAATTTTGACGAGAAATATTCATGTCAATTTTCCACAGTATAATAAAAAGACTTTCGAAATCAGTCTCAATGGACTACAAGCCCATATAACAACTCGGGGGGGGGCGTCATTTGACCCAGGATGAAACCTATACAGAACGATGCTGCTATATGATAAAATAACTTTAGGCACTATGCCGTCAATTCTTGGTGGTGCAAATGACTGTAACAATGACAACAAAGATGTGCTTTTCCGACAAAATATTCTTGTACGGCATTCCTCACATTGGTAGATGATAGGTCCCATTATTTTTGAACGGCAGTAGGTTCTAGGAGATTATCATCTCATAATCTACCAACGTAAGGAATGCTGTACAAGAATATTTTGTCGGAAGGGCACATCTTCAGATGAAAAATTATTATTATTATTACAGTCATTTGCACCACCAAGAATTGACGGCATAGTGCCTAAAGTTATTTTCTCATATAGCAGCTTCGTTCTGAATATGTTTCATCCTGGGTCAAATGACCCCCAAAACTGTTATGTGGGCTTGTAGTCTACAAGACATAACGCTACGATTCTAGCTCTGAGCAAGCAATGAAAATGATATATTCAAAGTGAACAATTGATTTTACCCAAGCCATTTAGATTCATTTCAAATCAAGAATATGAAATTATTCTTTGATAGTAAGAAATGTTTGATTGAAGCAACTGGTATTGTTAAAGAGAGAAAACCAACATATTGTCATGAACAATTTATTTTTTCATATCAAGAATATCATTTTTCCTGATCGAGTAAATTAATATTTTTACTGAAAGAAATGGTTTTGATAAAGAGAACGAACGGAAGTCTCATTGAGAGTATCTTATGGAATCAGATTAGGAATATATGATTTCATCTCATATTTTGACACAAACAAATGATTTTGTTGAGAAGAGAATGAAAAAGTTTCATTATGAAAAATTCAAAGATTCAGAGCAGTAATATAATTCTCTCCATTCAAAGTAATCAATATTGTAACACAAACAAAATATTTTTCTTGGAGTGAATGAATGCAATTCTCATTGTGAGTAATTCATAATTTCAGATCAAGAAAATGATGTTATATAATAGAATAAATTGATTTTTAACTCAAAACCATGCTTATGTTGAAGTGAAGGTATTAATTTCTCAAAATGAAAAAATAAGATTTTTTTGAAATGAAGAAATCATCTCCTTCGTTATATACAAACAAATAATTTTCTTGAGTCAATGCAGTCATGCTTGATCCAAGAATTTTTTTTTTTGTGTGTAGATATACAGGCAACGAGTCTGAATTTTGCCTGAAGTTGATCTGAGTGACATACACTGCTCGCCAGGGGGGGTGTTTTCATGAAAATTAAGACAAATTTGGTTTTTCAGAACTGAACATTTTCAGCAAAAATCTGTACTGGGAGTAAAATTGGTGTCCTGATTCCGAATCCGTTAGATTTTTGGGTCTATAATGTCCCCTTAGATGGTTTTTCGCAAAGCTGGGTAAGTCTCCGCTCCTGGCGTCCTGGTAGTTCTGATTCCGAATCCGTTGGAATTTTGAGCCTAAGTATATTGCCCCCCAATGTAATTTTTCGCAAAACTGGGTAAGTTCATCGCCTCTGGCGAGCATTGCATTTCACTCAGATCAACCACAGGCCAGATTTAAGACTGATCCTGAAATTTACACAGTTCTTCTCGAATAATTACGGAAGATACGGGGTGTTTCCATGAAAAGTGAGATACACTGTATGTTAGTTAGGAGAAAAATGCTTAATAATTTTCCAGTTTCAACACCCTGCAAAAGTGGCATTGATATTTTTTGGTAGAATCTCCAGTACAAATTTGAAGCAGTGATTTGGATTGTATGCAATTCACTTCAGCAAAACAATTTTTTCGCTATAAGTATGTATGCATAAAAGCGCAATTATTTTGAAAACGATTGATTTTTCGGGTTCAAACAATTTCAAATTTTTTACTTAAAATTGAATGAAGAAATCAAAAAATAATAATTTTCCTGATTTTACCAGTGGCGTAAAAAATAGGGGATGAAAGAGACCAATATACCCTTTTTGTACGCCACTGGTGACAACTAATAACGTAATTTTTCTTTTGAAATAAAGCCCTCATTGAACAAAAACATTTCTCCGAATTGAACTATGAAATTTCCAAAACTGTTGATGTTATGAATAAAAAGTAGATTTAATTTTTCATGTTCTTCAACATTCTGTATCTATGCAACCCACCGCTACTCAAGGGTCTGACCATTGATATCGTTATGAGTATCACATGATCTACCAACGATACAAAATTCAGCCTGCATACTATGACGTATTCCAAAGTGACAGTAGGTACCTTCCGGGATATTAGGATCAACTATCTAATGTTATCCGAATTTTGATAAATGATCATTTCTCAAACAATCATTTCAAAAGTAAGTAATTTTCATGAAGAAAATAAATGGTAAGTTAAGTGAGTAGTGAGTGTTATTGACGCAAATCAATATTCTTTACAGAATGTCGATAACTGATTCAAACCTGTATTGAGTGGCAGAATGTTCTCATTGTCCACCGTCTGTAATCACCTGTTTTTACCAGTTAATCATGGATAGATCTGCATATAAACTTCCAACACTGGAACTGAAGTACTGATTAATTCTAATGGAAAAGCATGATTATTACAATTCAATTTTATAAACATATTTCTATAATGAAAATATGTGACAACATTGAAAAAAAGCAAATGATATGCACACAAAAAAGTGCATTCTTTCATTACAATTATCGATTGCATTTTTAAAATCTAAATGTCACACGTGCATCAGAAATCTGCCCGAGCTCAGAATTACGTAACACAAACGTGAGTTGCAGTTGTCTGCAGTTGCACGTGATTGGCGGATAGCTTCACAGTCAATGTCGATGTGATAATAAACTTGATATTTAGTTAGGTAAGTGTAGGAGAACAGAGTTGGGTTAAGAATAACACACATATATGTTTTCTGCATTTTCCCAAATTTAAAAAGTGCTCTATCCGCATGGTGTTTATATGCTATTGGGATTGCTTCTGTAAGTGTTTATAAAAGAGAATATTAAACATCACCCCACCTGTATAATCAGCCATATTATTTCAAAAGAATGTTTTGAATAGAGCTTGCGGAGTTCAGAGAGTTAATATCGATACACAGGGTGTCCCAAAAATCAACGGCATCCTTTGAAGGGCTGATAGTCCAGCTCATGACTGACCAGATTTTCACAATATGACCTTAGTAAAATGTTGATAGTCTTTGAAATATTCGTACTATTATGAATTTCAAAAAAATGTACACCTTGGATCAGTATTTCCCGCAGGTACAAAACTTCATAGTTTAAGACTCTAATTTTTGTTATGCAAACTTTAATAACTTTTCTATTGATTACAATCCAAAATAAAAATATTGGTGCAATTACTTTGGAGAAAAAAAAACATATTTGCCCGATTCACCAGTTCATTTATTTTGTTAGCTAACTTAGACTCTTCATGCTGTAAACAAGATCAACACGCGAACCTGGCAAGTTATTTTAAAAAATTACTCATTTGGTGTAGTTTTTGACATGAAACAACATTTTATTTCAATAATTAGGGATTCGAATAAAAACACTTGGTAAATTGAAGCGACAGGTATTTATTGACAACTAAACAAAAGTAAAAAAAAATAAATGAACATGAATGGAGATGTCGTATTAATGAAGCAGCTATTCCAATAAGTGCCGAAGGAAGTACACAGCGAATGAAAAAATGGGTTTTAAAAAGATGCCATGCTTGCATTCGATTTGGTGTCAGGCAAATTGAACACATTCCTTAATTTTTCTTTGTCTTTTGTTTCATTTGAATTCCTAATTATTGAAATAATTCCACAATGAACTCCTATCGCAGTAAACTAGGAATATATTTTTTCAAGTGGAAGATAGTGAATGTCGTATCATGTCAAAAACTATACCGAATGAGCCATTTTTCAAAATAACTTGCCATGCTCATGAGCATGGTGATTTTGTTTACAGAGTCTAAGTAAGCTGATAAAATAACTCGTGAATTGGGCAAATATGTTTTTTTTTCCAAAGTTATTGCACCAATATTTTTATTTTGGATTGTAATCAGTAGAAGGGTTATTATAAAGGTTTCATAACAAAAATTAGAATATTAAACTATGAAGTTTTGTACCTGCGGCACTCAAAATACTGATCAAATGTGCCGATTTTTTACGAATTTCATAAAAGTGCCAATATCTTCAAAACTATCAACATTTTACCGGTCATATTGTGATATTCTTGACAGAAATGAGCTGGACTATCATCCCTCTAAAGGATAACGTTGAGTTTTGGGACACCCTATTTGTACGTTTTTCTTTCTCTTTTCTGGCGATATCGAATCCAAAAACATTATGACGAAAATCTTCTTACTTCGACGATGAAGACACATTGAATTCATAGGTATGTATTTGCCTGATATTAGGAAATGAGTTTCAATAAACACGGCACTTCTCATTCTTCACTCAATATTAGGAATATTATTATTAATATTTCCCAACTCTTGCTTTTCAAGAATTCTACCGAAACTGTTTCATATTCATCTCTTTAACCAATTTATCCAAATTAAACACTCAAAATTATTGTCACTTATGACTCCTATACAACATTTTTTCCTACGAGCGTGCGGAAAAGTAACTTTTCCACACGATTTTTCGTTTTGAAAGTTGTACTTTTCCGTACGATTTAAAATCGTTCGGAAAAGTCATATTGTGATATTCTTGACAGAAAAGAGCTGGACTATCATCCCTCTAAAGGATAACGTTGAGTTTTGGGACACCCTATTTGTACGTTTTTCTTTCTCTTTCCTGGCGATATCGAATCCAAAAACATTATGACGAAAATCTTCTTACTTCGACGATGAAAACACATTGAATTCATAGGTATGAATTTGCCTGAAATTAGGAAATGAGTTTCAATAAACACGGCACTTCTCATTCTTCACTCAATATTAGGAATATTATTATTAATATTTCCCAACTCTTGCTTTTCAAGAATTCTACCGAAACTGTTTCCTATTCAGCTCTTTAACCAATTTATCCAAATTAAACACTCAAAATTATTGTCACTTATGACTCCTATACAAAGGGTCAGGAAACTTAATAGGCTGCATAGGTGCGGAAAAGTAACTTTTCCACACGATTTTTCGTTTTGAAAGTTGTACTTTTCCGTACGATTTAAAATCGTTCGGAAAAGTTACTTTTCCGTACGATTTTTGTATTTTTCAAAATGATGATATTTAGGACTCACTATGTCACTATTCTGTCTATTAGTCATTTTATAGCATTATTATAAAAACTTGTTTATTAAAAACCTTATTTTTTCATAAATAAGATGGACAAAACACTCGTAGGAAAAATATTGTACCTAACTCTTACGGAAAATGTCTTTTCCGCCCTTAACGGCTTGCCCGAACTCCGCTCCGCGTCGTTCATGCAACTGCCGTCGCGTGCGGAAAAGTACTACTTTCCGCACTTGTTAGGTAAATAACTATACTGGTATTATCATGAGGTAAAGAGGTCCCGTCACCATTACTGTAGCACCTTAAGAACTAGTGAAAAACTCATAGTATTATTCACCAAGATGAGATATGAGTGTGAATTAATTTCTTCTATTTTCATAATAAAAACTGTCACTATCAGGATAGGCAAGTATCTTGAAGTAATTGAAGTACCGACATCTACCTGGAACTTGATTAATTCAAATCATTCGTAGGTGTATATATACAGGGTGTCCCAGAATAAAGGGGACAAACTCCGAGGGTAGAATCCTCACTTCATTTTGAGGCTGAAAGTTCCAATAAACATATACCCTAAAATGAGTATTAACCGAGTTACAGGGTGTTGAAAGTGACACAAAAAAAAATATTTTCCAGAATAACTCCATAACGGTTTAACTTTTCTTAATGAAATTTGGTATGTCACTAAACAGCATTCAATTTCATATTTCAAGGTTATACTGTATAAATAAATAAATCACCAACAACAATACCCCAGGCTATCATGGGAAAACTACTGAAGGTATATTGCCAAAAGTACTTCTTGAATGCTTGGTTTTCTGTTTTGACCGAGAGCAATTTCGCTTCACGTCCAGCTAGTTATGACCATATTAATACATGAGCAGATATTTTGAACATATACTAAAGCTTTCAAATTCCACCCAAAAGAGAAAATTAAATCGTCCCATTGGTAAAGCATCGCTAACAAACTCGTTATCTTATTTACAACACCGCAAAAAAGTTTTCGACCTGTTGCTTTCTTTTAGACTTATATACATATAAATATAGATTTCGGCCTTTAAACCTTATTGTCGTCACTTTCCTACGGAACTCATTGCTTAGGAAGGTTTTCCAGAGGGATACATCCTCAATATTTTCAAGCAAAACACCAATTCCTAACTAGTTTCTTCTGGTTTTCACGATTTTCTCTGAATATTTCCTTAAGAAAAAAAAAGGAATATAATTGAAGACAACCGTTAATGTTTTTGCTTTGGGTAACAGACCTTTCAAAACCGGCCCTGAACAAAATTTTATAAATAGAAATAATATAAATGTATTATGTTACTGTGAAATTACTTAATACTTAGATAATGATTGTCGTTACTGTAATATGTTGTAATAGAGGTAATAGGTGAATTATTTAATATGTATCAGCAGGTATTTCAATTTTTTCGTGCGCCTGGAGATTGCTAATGATTTATATAAATTATTGAATATATGTGGGATAAATCTGCGGATTATTATGATTTATTGACACAATTACAATGTGAAGGGAAACCAGGAAGGACCCGATATAATCTGTTGTAGGAGATGTCTTACGAGTGATTAATAGCTGAGACAAGAATAATAATTTCCACTCCCAATACCTGATTACTGTACTAGTAAAAGTATTGGAATAATAAAATAAATGAAAATTAGATTCTACAATTGAAAAATGTTGTGCGGTCACCTTTACCCCTGTTCGCTTCGTTTCAGAAGTCATCTTCTGAAATATTTTCATAATTTTCACAGCTATTTGCACTGGTGTTACTTGTTACCTCAGGAACTAACGGCCGTTTGCACCGATTTCAGTTATGAGTTGGCTTGATTCATTGCGGATTACATATTAAATAATAATTATGGCAAGGTACAGTTACATTCTTAATTTTAGATTTCCGGAACTTTCTGACGTGATTGTATTTTTTTCGACAACCGAATAACAAAATAGCTTTGGCGCGTTCAAATTTCAACGCTAAGTTAATGTTTTATGAGGAATGTCATTAATTGGTAGCAATTTCGCTCTAGAGCGACAAAACTGAGAAAACGCTCGCTTATTCAGATGTTTCCGATTCGCCAGCGTGTATATTATGAATAACGTGTAACATTGCAAAGGTCTGCATAGCCTAGAGATTGGAGCAGAAGGGCCGCTACTTCTGCGTCCGTCTATCCATCCTCGCCTGACCCCCCTGGGTTAAGAAGAATGGAATTAAGGCGTCTGTGACAAGTCATGAGTTATGAAATGTGAATTTTAATTTTGAAATAAAATCCCTATTTATTTTATTTATTTATTTAGATTCCGGCCTTCACGCCTGCGACCGGGGTTCAAATCTTGGACATACAATTTTTTTTTCAATCTATTAAATCATAAACGAAATGAATACTATTATTAGGTAATAATGTATATGATCAATAAAATAGGCATCGAGTGTTTTTTCTGTACATGAGATCTCTGTTTGTTGAAAAAATACTGTGTGTAATTCGTAATTGTAATTGCCGCTCTATAAGCGAATCGCGGTAACTCTCTTTGTCTAGCGGCAATCCATCACTTTGTCACTGAAAATATATTAATATATAAATTGATTGATTGTCAAATATAATTTTTTATAGTGAGGGGTCAGATTATTTTTGTATGTTTGAACTAAAACTGTTTGAGGCTAAAATTGAAAATCCCAATGATGTGAAAGTATAGAAATAATATTCAGTTTCAATTGTACTTCCCAATATGCAAAAAGTCTATTGGTATATTGTTAATTGATATAGCATGAATAATTTGTACAGGCCCCCTGTCATTCTCCCGTCAGTATTTCATATTAGAGACCACTGGGAGCGCTTGCGCAATGCTGATATAATATGGAATAGATTGCATGTTTTGAACATCTCTACCTTAAGGTGCACCTTGAGCTTATCCTCCATCTAGCTAAGTTTTTTATCGAGGAGAACCGGTGCAAATAGCTTTACACCATTCTGAAAATATTATTGCGTCGTCTAACTGGATATGAAAGATCAGTAATTGATTCTTCAATCATTATTGAATCCTGCCATTGAAATGACCTACATATTTCATCTTATTGTTTTTGTAGGTTTTTCCTAGCAGTGCCAATAATTACAAAGGACGTATTCAGTCGAACGAAGTTCAAAACCAAGATATATTGATTTATACCAGAAAATGTAAACATTCATTTCAATTTCTCCAAGTAGAAACATAGTCAACACTACTTTCCTTTCATGCTTTATAACTTCGTAGTACTAATAATAATATTTATTTTCTCGCTACTTTACACTATATTTTGACAATGCATATTTGCAAATAAACATTCAATTCAAACATTGGGTTATAGGAGATTATTATTTCATAATCTTCCACCGTGAAATGAAATTATTATTATTATTATCATCATAGTCAAATGCACCACCCAGAATTGACGGCTTAATGGCCAAACAAATTTTTTCATCTAGCAGCATCGTTCTGAATATAATTCATGCTAGGTCATATGACCTCCCCAAAATGTTATACTGGCTTATTGTAGTCCATATCAGGTGTGTTATTTTTGCCCAATTTTATAATAAACAATTCAGGGGCTTATTTTACAAAATTCGTCGATTTAGGGGAAATCGCCGTATTCACATTTTGTAAACGGCATCTGGCAGAGGGAGAGGTGGGAAATGTGTTGAAAATGTCAATGAAAGTTGCCCTAAATGCTTGAAAATGCTCTCGAGGCAAAGTCAAGTAGCGGTAGTGGGATAATTTAATTAAACAGATTAGTTGTGTTCTTATTCAAGTGTGGAAATAGCTTCTATCTGTTTTTTTTTTATTGCCGGCCACCCGAGGTGGTGCTGTAGGTTTTCCGAGTTTTCCTGCAGCTGAAAAGTGAATACGCCACCAAAAATCAGTAAGTCACCCCGGAGCGCCACGGCAAATAATAATAATAGCCGTCCTCTACCCGTACAGGCAATGCCTTTGGGTACACTCTACGAATGTTTATGAGGGAGTATTATTATTATTATTATTATTATAGTGTAATTAGGTTGTTATTACGCGCGTTCTAGTATCGCGCGTGTTTTCGCGCTTCTTCTCGTACCATTGGCTTCGATATAGGTGGTTTCAATAAATTTGCGCTTGAGCCAATGTACCTCTCTAAGAAGAACACTAGCCTCGTCCCAAAGAATTCGGTGGTGCTC
This sequence comes from Chrysolina haemoptera, assembly GCA_958298965.1. Taxonomy (NCBI): domain Eukaryota; kingdom Metazoa; phylum Arthropoda; class Insecta; order Coleoptera; family Chrysomelidae; genus Chrysolina; species Chrysolina haemoptera. Next base: position 21,491,780 of record OY282592.1, on the reverse strand, counting down.
TGTCCATGCGCGGTCGGCTATTCCTACAGATGATGGCCTCTTGGTTTTTGCTGGGTTCTGTTTCGTTCTCTGGTTCCACCTTGGTGAGGAAGCTTCGTAAGGTACTGCAGATTTGAAAGCAACTCTTGATGTTGTATTTGTTTCCGATCCTTCTGTTCTTCTCGGACATACCGCTGATGTAGGGAAGGACAAGAACGGGGTTTTGTGGTGATTCTTCGATCGTCTTAGTACTTTGGAGTTGTTTCTGAACTTCTCCTATAAGTTTCTCGGAGTATCCGTTCCGGCGTAGGTCCTCTTTGATGTGGTTTATTTCCGCATCCAGAGACTCCTCGTTGTCGCAAATGCACATCGCTCTCTCCACCAACGTTCTTACAATGCCTCTCTTCGTGGAATTCAGGTGATTGGAGCCGTAGTTGAGATACTGTCCAGTGTGTGTCTTTTTCCTGTAAACAGAGGTGAGGATACCAGTCTGTTCTTTCATCATTCACATAGAGATAGGACAGGGTACTGTTAGTTTCCTTTTCCATCGTGAACTAGATTATGTTATGTTATGTTATTTTATTTATTCTTAAGAAGAAATCTTCAAGGTGTTCATCTCCGTCGTTTCCATATGATGAAGGTGTCGTCCACGTATCTTAACTATAGTTTTGGTTTGTATTCATCCTCTCTGATAGCACAATTCCTCGAACCACTCCATGTATATGTTTGCGATTACTGGAGAAATAGAAGAACCCTCCATCAGGTTGGGAGACAAAACGGTCCTTTTCTTGAATTTACGAGTTATGAAGGCAGCACTGCAGTAGTCCCAATATCGCTTGTATGGGGAGGTCAGTTCCTTTTATGGAGCTGGATGGCTTCTCCCATCAGTTTCCTCTTGATGATGGTGGGGGATTCTTCTATGGGGACATTGGTATAAAGGCTCTCCACGTCAAATCTAATGAAACGATCTTCACGTATTAGTTCAACATCTCTGATAATGTCTACAAACTGTTTGTAATTCTTAACGAATGAACTGCAAGTACCCTATAAGGGTTGTAATATAGGTCGGTAAGGTGCGGGAGCTGGTGATTGGTCTCAATGGCATGCGAGCAAGCTTGTGAAGACCGTAGAGATGAGGTGGTTTACTGTAATGTAGCGTCAAATGTGCCCGTTTCTTGTCTGGAATGAAGGTTTTGTACTTTGTGCTGTAGATTTTTCTTTCTATCGAAGTTTGTAATTTCTTATCTTTAGTACCGCTTCTAACTTTTCACCATACGTATGGGTGTCAAAGTTTTAAGGGCCTTCTGTTCCCCAGTGATGATTTTTTTTCGAGGGATTCGCTCCTTCTCCAAAACTCTCATCTAAATTATTCTGCATGGGTAGGATTTATTTTGTTGCCCGTTGACTCTACAGCGCACAGCGCATCATGGAACGAGCCAGCCACGCACTAACCAGATCGCAAATCAACCATCACCGTTGGAAGAAAGAGATGTTACACCAAGATGCAACGTCCATATTCCAAGAAATCAGAGAATATAACTTGGAGGTGGACAAACAACCTATATTTGCGAAAATTGACAGCAACTACACGAGATTTCGCCAAAATCAAGAGAAGAGACATTGGAAGATACTTTGTGATGCATAGACTTGTAGTTATGGGCGTTTTCATGGGTTTTGTAGTTGTTGATACAGCTTTTTACATATACCAAGCAGGCTGATGTATTTTGATATTAATGTTGAAACATCGGGGTATCTTTGTGATTTGGCGAACTATATATATATTTTTTGTGTTATCATTACCGATGCGGGTTCTCCCAACATAAAATACTGTATGATAATTATAGTAGCACTGCTCATAGTACAGCATAAGTAGTGTGGAATCACTAATATATGGTCTAAGTTCACGAAATAGTAAAAAGAAAGGGCGTTAATAGACTTGAATAATAACCGTGATGATTCGCTTATTCACTGAATCGATGTATATCTATTTTATATTTTAAATTTCTTCAAGGGAACAAATATTTTTATTATTATTATCATAATTACTCTGTATGCGCGACCCGGGATAATTTATAGTCCAGATGGACTCCCAAAAATTCTGTGCTATCTGTTTGCATTGTTTTCATTACCTGATCTAATTGAGATGCTATACTTAATCTAAAGGTTTATTTTTATGTTCGAAGTGAATCATCTGTGATTTTTTATCATTGAGACTTGAGCCGTTTTCTTGGACCATTAGTTCGTATATTGGGAGCAGTGATCAATGTTCCGTATTTGTGACGAAATTCGAATCATCGTCAAAAAGTATAAGTTTTATCTAGTGTAATACTGGTTAGGTCATAATTCATAATCAGAAACTAGCTTGGGGATAGTAGTAGAGAGGACTAGATTATGTCCCATCGAAAACACTATTTGTTATTACTCAAGTATTATTTCACCCAGACTATTGCTGGTCCTCATATTCCAATTATTTCCAGTTTGAAGAAAAGTATTTCGTTATTGAAAAGGGGAACATTCTCCATGAAAATTAATAAATGAAAAATGTGATTTATTTGTAATATATGTCAAAAAATAACTTTCAAAGTGTCACCGCAGAAGAAATATCTCCTTAATGTGTATAATTGCTTCTGAAGAGCCTGCTTTCCAATTATATCAATCTACCTTATGAGCTTGGCAAAGCGAAATACATTTTTGTCGACCCAATTGTATTGGGGATTGAATGCGAGAAAAGCGAACATTGCTTCAATGAAATAATATTCTCCTTATCTAATTTAATGAATTTTCAACGAAAACTATAGAAAATAAAAAAAAATCAACTCTCTGAATGAAAACGCGAATTTTCAATTTTTCTTTTCAGTTCACAATATCTATCAGATGTAGTTCAATGTCCAGTATGGCTTTAGCCGGGGAAGTAGTTGTTTTCTGTTAGATATTACAAATAAATCACATTTTTAATTTTTCAATGGAGAATGTTCCTCTTCTCAACATGAATACCTCCCAAGAGTTTATCTTGAACGATGGAAAATAGCGAAAGTTTGTCTTTCAGCCGCAGATGATTCCACAACAGATTTTATGAATATCCTATTCATATTTTCGAACAAAAATCAGTATTTTGTTAATTTTAATAATACACCTCATTCATTTTCTATTTTCCAGATAATTGTGTATAATTATAACATATTGGAAGGAACAGAAAACTGCATTGTTCATTTCGCAGACTGTCAATATGACTCAAAATCATATTGTTTGGAATTGTTCTCTCAGGTTATTTGACTGCCCCCCTACGAGTGACCCTCAGAAAGTTTTTGAATAGTCTGGTTATCCTTATCCGACTCCTGACTCCTCTTAAATGTGTTATTTACATTAGTAGTAAAACCAATCTCCTCTAACATTTTCACGTTACAATAAGCATCATGAAATGTACAATAAAACTCGATGAAACATAAATTCTACTGAATCGTGTCAGAATAGGTAAAGAGATAACTTATTGAAACGATATCTTGAATGTTTATTAGCTTTTTTCCAATTTGAATAAATAATTTTATTCAATTATGGAATCACTAGTACATAAAAATAACGATGGCATTGATATATGAAAGGTACAATAATTATTATAAATAATAATAGCATAGAGATAACAGTTATAATTTTAATTATTCTAGATCTTTGATCTTTTACAGCCTTTCATATTTACTTTTTATCGATTAATTATTTGGATTTTGAATGAATTTGAATTTTACCTCATCTGTGCAAGTGGTTCTGAAAAACTTATTACAGTGTGATTTCTATTGAGTTACAGAGCTAATCGACCATATTGTTCACTCAAAGTACTGAAAAGTTAAATTTCCTGTTGAAAAAGGGGACATTCTCCATGAAAATTGAAAAATGAAAAATGTAATTTATTTGTAATATCTAACAGAAAACAACTACTTCCCCGGCACAAGCCACGCTGGACATTGAACTACATCTGATTCCACAATAGATTTTATGAATTTCCTATTTATATTTTCGAACTAAAATTAAATTTCCTATCATTACACTTTTTATAGTTTGGCAACTAAAAATTGAAATCAAATGAATAGTTCATCAAAGGAAAGAGTAGGGCACAAACTAAATATAGTATATTCTAGAGAAAATAAATTTGGAATAATTTACCTGCAAGTTTGTTACTCCTGAACTGTCAATATTGGGTTATTTCAAAAGGAGTTGTATATCATTGCCTATTCTAGTAGGAAATTCTAAAATATTTGAAACCATCTTCAAATTAAATGAAATATTTCTACTATTGGAGGAAACATTGGAGACTACCGATGGTATTACTCTAGGGGGATTGGGAGTCCTGAAAAACAATCAGTGGCTATTGATCATAGCAATCGATGCAAAAAGACTGCCAGATTTTAGTAAATCAATTTCCTGCTAGTCAGTGAAATTACCAGTTGACATTGAGTTATTTTCAACGGAATGCCTATCTACCATTGCATATTAATTATAGTATAAAATTCTGAAATATTTAAAACCTAGACTGTGGAGTTTCTTCTATTTCGGTGACAAATAATCTCAGGTTGCAGAAATATTATATTCATAAGCTTATTTATCACATCACCTTGCACAAACCTAATAAAGCTAGGTTGAAGTTGAAGGATATTGAATTTAGAGAACGTACAAACTCAACGAGGACAGCTTGGCCTTTCGAAATTTTGATGTGCACTACACTGAATCTTTTTTCTTTCTGCTGGAGTACGGTGGTTCATCCTTTTCCGACAGTTACTCCCTTCACTTATCATAGCAGTCCTGTTTTATTTCAAACAAAGTTCGAAAGATGTGCCGGAGACTTTCAAATAAATGAAACGAATTATTTCACGTATGAAGTAAATATCTAACAAAAAACAACTACTTCCCCTTACGAACATTGAATTACATCTGACATCTATTTCAAGTGCTTAACGTAATAAAGCATTGCATACTATTATTCATTTGGTTGGAAATGACCTTCTGCATAAGTGCATGTTTTAAGGTTCTTGTATTTCATAAGTGCTAGGATAGGCCAGACAACTTTAGAGTAATCCTGTCTCATCCGAAAAATGATGACATAAAAGCTTCATAGTCTTCACCCACGAATGAAGCCGCGACTAACAATAAGTCAATCACAGCGCCTCTTGCGAGCAAAGCAAGAAACACTCATCGGTAGCACAGACTCCAGGGAGAGTGAATGAATTATTTACGAACGAGGTTCGAAAGGTGTGTCGGAGAGTTGCAAATGAATGATCGAAATACCTTTCCTTTCACACATTTCCAAAAAGTGGAAAATATTTATTGTCCGTATACAGAAAAGTCGAGGTTTTCTGTCGGATATTCAAATCCTATCAGTTTATAAACAGTTTTTCGACAAGTAAAGTATTTTTTTCTACTATTGTGGGGAAAAGTTCACTCTTCCGATTATTTGCGTGGCAATTTTTTTTTCACAATTTTGGAAGATTTTTTTTATTTATATTTCGTTATTGATACTTCTTTCAAGAAGGAGAGGGGTCGAAACCCCGAAACCGAATTATTTTCACTTATAATAATTACACGAGAGCTTTTTTTTTGTCGAAGTAAACTTGACATGTAGTAATGAGAATTTTGTTGCCGCAGGACGACTAAATTTTTCTGGCAGTTTTTTGAGTTGAATTGTCCTAATGGTAACAAAATTCGTATTATAAATGTCAAGTTTACTTTGACAAGAAAAAGCTAGAGTGTAATTCGGTAAGACAATTTAATGAATATGTGACATAACGTCATCAAAAATATGTTTACAATGCTGGTTGTCATGCTTTCAAAAGTTAGGTTCCGTTTTGTCGCTGGAAAAGTTAGGGCAAACTTTTTTCGCTGTAATAATGACAAAACATTGCGACATATGGCATTTTTAGTACATGAATTAAATTTCCACGTCAGGGTGTGAGATTTTTTGGAATTTAATTATTCTCACGGACTTCTCTACGGCCCCCAACAAACATTTTTGCAGTAATTTTTGACGCCCGAAATGTCGAAAAATTTTCGTAATTTGAATCAAATCAAAATCCAATTAAGTACTTTATTATTCTTTTTTGCTATTTTATTTATTTGCATAGGACTCGTTAATAACATTCAATTCCACTAAAATTATTTATACAATCGTACTCTCATCCACCATATTATCATGATAAGATGCCATTTAAATTAAACTTCATCCAGCAACCATCCAATAGCTAAGGTCATTATAATGGGAGATTTTAATATAGACAACTCTACATGGTTTCAATTTTCCAACAAAACAGACGAGAATGTCGTCAAGCAGAGGCCTTCGTTATCACATATGGTCTACCTAGAGTAACTGGTGTAGGTACCAACACGCATTCCTAATATCAATTCCAGAATGCCAATATACTTGATTTTTTTCTTACCACCAATCCTGCCATACAGCATATAAGTTTGTGCTCCACTTGGAAACTTCGACCACAATCTCAGTTTCTACACCATCGGGCAGAACAAGGCTGCCCCGTGTAATGTGGCGAGATTTTGCAATGTTTTCCGAGAAGCTCTCTTGACCGATATTTTTTTGTATGACATCCGAAGCAGTCGAAAAATTTCCTGAATTTTTTTCACGCGTTCTCTATGTAGCCTGCATAGAGGAAAAATTTGAATTTTTTGAAATTATTCATAGTGTTGTCATCGGTTCTTAATACCTGTGCAAAATTTCAGCTCAATCGAATGGATGCCATGGTTTGCAAATTTTGAAACTGAAAGACAGACAAACAAACAAACGAACAACTTTTTTGTAGCCTCGAATGATGAAGTTCTACTCAGTTATAATGGGGTCTGTGGTAATAATACTCCGCGAGGAACATGCCGACATCTGTTGGGGAATAGCTCCACTCCTAAGGAAATTGAGCACCTTGAAATGGTGTGTGCACTTTACACTTTTCATTACTTATCTCTCCTCCTTCTCAGGAGATGCCTCTGAGGAGCATGTTATTATGCATTCTAAAATTATAATATGTTATCATAAAATGTTTATTTTCAGATATTTGCATTGTAATTTTTTATGTATGGTATTGTCTATACGAATATAACAAGTCTGGGTCTAAATCGTTTTTTCAATGAGACTCATCAGTTTACTTTTATTTTATACCACACATTTGGAAATGTTCATGAAATATGATATATTCATTAGCTGGCTATAAAACATGTAGTCAGAGGGGTATTTGCATTCTGCTAGATATGTGCATTATTTCTTATCTTGTAACAGTATACTGGCCAACTTATTTGAAACATACGAGAGTAGGCGGAAAAGTTATTGGTCTAGGCAAGAAAACTCAACTTTTTTCGGCAAAACTTCATTAATTTTCAATGAAGTCTCCTTTTAGAATTATTAACTTTTTTCACCGATTCTCCAATTTTTCAAGCCCTATGTTTCAGCATGATCACTTCTACATTTGACTCAAATCTCTTATCACCAGTGGCACAGTCAAAATATCAGTTTGGCAAAGAGCTGGACATGAAATTTATAAGGGTTTTTTCTTTAAACCGAATTTTCTGGTGGCATGGGGGAGGGCTGCAGCTCCAACCCTTCCCCTTCACCTGGCAGCGCCACTTCTTACCACTGAGCCATTTTTTCAATCGCTTTTGCTTCAAATTGGCGTGACGTCGAATCGATCTAACAGCTCTGTATAATATTCGCCAGTGATAGTTTTGTCCTTTCCATGATAACATTATGTGAAAGATACATCCCAAAAAACTGTGACCATGATCTTGTTGGCTATTGACCTAATTTATCTGCAGCCTTTACGTATCATTTTATGAACCATCCTATAGCGACTTCCTCTAGTTTTGGATTTCATTCAGCAACACCATACAATAGCTGAACTCATTATAATGGAATATTTTGTTGTACCTACATAACTCTACCCGCCTAAAATTCTCGAACAAAACAAACGGGGAAGGTCGTCAAACTGACGCCTTAGCATTCTTGATGTCAAAAGCCAGTCTGCCAATACACTCGTTCATTTTTTGTACTCTACTTGAGAACTTCGAACACTACCTTGTCTCCACCACTTGATCGAAACTGCTCCAAAGCTATCGCCTTCAAGCAGACAGCATACTATCGATGGTAAAAAAATCCGGGCCCATAGACAAGATCAGAATGTTTAAGATAAAAACATGTAAAGTCCTAGTAGGTCTCACTCGTACTCGGTTTTTGCCAAAGCTGTAGGAAGAAATTTTAAATCCAGCTCATTTCCTCTCTTAACCAAGGAAAAAGAAGCACTAGCCACTGACGCATATGATTCACCAATATTCTTGCTAACATGTTTGCTGTAAATTCTAACTTGAATTAATGGGAAAACAACGCCCAATCATCACCTTTAACCAATGAACGCAAGAGCTCTATACAAACAAAGCTAGTGAATGTGACGGAATTCCGTAGATTACACCCCCGAACTGACACCAGTTTTTTACAAATTCTTCAACCGACGCGAAGCGGAGGGAGACAAAACACCGAGAGCTATAATCTATTATTTTTCCCGTGTATAATACACTATTTTTTTCTGTAACGGGAAAAAAATAGTGAAAAAATCAAATGTCTACGGCTTAAGACTTAGGTTAGTAGTGTGCAGGCTGAGTTAGAGCTCCGAGCTGAACATCGGATGCTTGCGAGATGCTTTTGCAATAGAGCACCGTCACCTGACGTCACAACATGGCGGTCATAGGGGAACAAACAAAGCATTTAACATTTGATGAATTAATTATCACAATGATGCAAAGAACATTTTCCTAGGAAAATGGGTTGACTGGGTTTGTTTTTGTTCAGTTTGGTTTGTTTGTCCCCCTATTACATTGTTCCGCAACTGTCATATTACGTCACTGCCAGTGCTCTATAGCAGATATTTGACTAGACTAGACTAGATTAACTAGATTATTATGCAATTTAAATAAATCTCGGAGGTTGCACTGGTGACTGGGCGCAGAGCGCCTCGTCGCCTGGCAACATCCTCGATTATTATAAATCGCATAATGAATCTCGTTACATTAATAGCTATTACCTATGTATATAATAAGTATATCCGGAAAAAAAGTACTTTTTTTCCCGAGGAAAAAAGTAATTTCATGAAAAGTCATATTTTAGTACTTGTCAGCAGAGATAAAATGTACAACTTTTTTCCTGTCACAGAAAAAAATAGCTTTTTATGAAGTTCGTAAAGTAGGACTTTTTTGTATGAGCGTGAAGTTTGTTGAATGAGGCGCAGCCGAGATCAACAATCAACAAACACGCGAGTACAGAAAAGAGCTTTAAGAAAGTGTATCATACAAAGTTTTTTTTTCGACAGTTAGTGTATTGCCAACATGTAGCGAGTATATCATTAATTTGACTGTATTATGTATGAATTGTCGTCGCATTATCAAAGGATGACTTCGTCGATATTCGACGCAAAATAATGTATTTTTCAAAAATGCATAAATGTATGAACAGTGTGCAAAAATTTACTTTACGCATAGTTGATGATTTTACGCAAAGGTGATTTTTTTCGCACTTGTGCGCAAAAGTATCACTTTACGCGTTGTCTTAGGAAATGTTTTTTGGTGTTTTTGCATTGAAGAGATAGCAAAAAATTCAGTAATTCATATAATTGTAATTTTCAAGTGGATTTTGAGGGCAGAGACGGACAAAAGATTTCCAATTGAAATTTTTTTGATGAGTTTAACATTCATAATTGTTTTGGGCGATCTGTTACGAAAAACTTAATTCTTCCATAAACGTGAATGTTGGGAGTAATTTTTCTTACCTTGCAGAGAACATCAGCCATTATCATTCGCCCCTCAGCATCCGTATTGACCACTCGGACCCTGGCGCCAGATCTTGCGGTGATGACCTCATCAGCAACGTAGCTGTTGGATCCTATGCTATTTCTGACAACCCCCAAGCCGCAAACTACTCTGAGATTTTTCGGCTGCAGTAGATTAACAGCTTGCATGAAACCTGCCACTGCTGCTGCACCACACTTGTCTCTAGACATACCCGCCATATGTCCGCTAATTTTGACATCGGCTCCACCAGTATCGTATGTAACACCTGAGAGAACAGAATGAGTATATTTTCAATCAATGCAGCCGATACTTGATGAAAATCCATGTCAGTTTTTAAAATTAATCTATAATGTTCCCAATTTTTTGTTTACAAAACCATGACAGTTGTTTCGTCATATAATGACTTCTTCAGGCAGAAGTGTAATTAGTCACAATTATACGATGTCATTCTTATATATATCAAATAAAACCGTTAATCAATCAGGGGGCGGTTGTATCCCTGCCCTCCGATTACTCGAGGAATAATATATATTGTTGTTCAGTTATGAAATAATTAATTACATTTTCCTAGTATACCGGCCAAACACATTCAGGAGAGGGGAGTTATTCAGTTGTGTTTGATCGTTCATTAAGTTCTGATAATTCTCCTCTTTGGTATTGGTATTGGTATTGGTTGGTATGGATGGTGACTGATGCGCTGCGACCTAGTTAGATCTATTCTCCTCTTTATTAATGTTCACTTTCCAGCAGAGCAGTTTTAATTTTACTACTGAAACAGTTCAATCTTTCTCTTGAAGATGATCACTTGGTGATTGAAACACGTGTCGAGGTATTAAAAATAGCGGTTTGGTGTTGGGATAAAACTCCGTAAATACTACGTAAATACACACATACATACATAACATAAGTACATATATACAGTATCGGAAACTATTCATCTGGGGTATAGACAGAAATCTACGCGAGCAACAAGGAACGCAATGATACTCACCTCGTCTGAAAAGACGCATTAACGGATTACGTGGCAATGCTACACATCGCACGCAGTTCACGTCGATATCCCTTACTCGGGCGAGTAGAGGAGAAATTGTAATGCTCTCTCAACATATAGCAAGCTATTCTTTACGCTCTCATGAAACCACTATACTCAAGATACTGTATTTGAAGGTAACACTACTGTATTTTAACACATCTGATTGATAATAATGAAAAAGTGTGATTTTTTATGCTACTGATTTTTTGTAGCTACACTTTGATGTATTTTATTATTGGTTGTTTCTTTATCCACGATTTAAGTTTTTTTCTTAAACAATGAAATGGAATTTATTTCCTTAGGTTACTTTAGGATCTTCGGACCGTGTGGTATTCCGGTCACCAAAGAATTCTATTATCGACAGTTTCGTCTCTGTCTCTCCTATAAATTCAACGTTGATGCGATCTCACTTATTCTGTCGACAATAGATATCTACCAGGGCTGGAAAGTGGAACGACCTCTATAACACGTTTTTTTCTGGTTTGGGGATACGTGTAGATCCAGTATTGTATCTTGTGCTATATTTGTGGTCTATTTCAGATAATATAGGATTCTAAGATATGGAATTTCGAGTATTTCGAGAATTTATATAGCAGGAAACGTAGTTTTTTTGTCAAGTAATGTATATTTTTATTCCAATTATAGCAGAGTTGATTTTAACCATACCTTTTTTACTATACATGTTCAGTTCATACTAATACAGTTTTATCAAAGATAACTGTGAGTAGATGACAGTCGAACCAGTCGATAATTGTTCCCAAAGTCATTCTCTATTTTAGTTTTCTACAGATCCTACGTCTTTTCTTCATATATTACAGCTGTATCAGCAGCAAAACTGGTTATATTCCCTTTTAGACACAGTTTATAGAGATCATTCAAGCAAATATTTAATAGAACTGGCCCCATCACCGTATCTTGAGGCACACCTAATTTAACTGCTTCACTTTTACTGATGATATCACCTATTTTCATAATATGTTTCATACTAGACAAGTAATTACTCATCAGATTAAACGAAGTTCCTCTGAAACCTATACCCTCCAAAATATTAAGTAGTTGTATGTGACTGACAGTTTCAAATGTCTTCGCCAAGTCTATGGAAATATATATGGCAGCAGACTTTTTGTCGAGGTGTTTGCTTAATTTTGTTACAAGTTCATTTATGGTATCCCGCGTGGATCTACCCTCTCTGAACCCAAACTCATATTATTGATAGCTTACAATTCTTTTCTTGAGAATTTTTCGAAAACATTGGAGATATTTGATTACGGAAATACGACGGTAATTATTTCTTTTATGTCTCCCTTTTTGAATAATGGCTGTTTTAAAGATTGTGGGGCATTTTCCAGATTGAAATATCCAGTTAATAATGAATGTTAGAGGAGTCTTAATAGAGTGGGCAATGAGTTTGCGTATTTCCGCTTTGATATTGTCTACGCCTGGTGATTTTTCATTCTTCAATGTGTTCGATTCCATTATTTCCTCAGTTTTATACGATGAGGAAAATTTCTGGAGTGTATTGTGAAGAGAAAATAAAAAATTAATATTGATTTGATTTATTTTTGAGAATTCTTAAAGTCCTTGACTTTGGGAAAGACATCTCTCTGCAGGGGTCTAACGCATTGTCATTATTTGAAAAAAAAAAACAGTCTTGAGAAACATATCTTCGGAAAGTCTCTGGTCACAAAAGGGCATGCATGGAGAATGAACTTGTTGAGGCAAACTCAATGAAACCATTGAGGAAAGAATGATTAGCAGTATTTTAGAGAACAGGAGAATGTGTTCAGTTGAAAAGGGGAACATTCTCCATGAAAATTGAAAAATTAAAAATGTGATTTATTTGTAATATCCAACAGAAAACAGCTACTTCCCCGGCTAATGCCACGCTGGACATTGAACTACATCTGATAGATATTGTGGAAAGACTCTAACAAAAAAAAAATGAAAGTGAAAATTCGCATTTTCATTCAGATAGTTGATTTTTTCTCTAGTTTTCATTGTAAATTCATTAAATACATTAGATAGGAAGAATGTTTCCATTTTCAACATGAATACCTCCCAAGAGGTTATCTTGAACGATGGAAAATAGCGACTAAAGTTTGTCTTTTAGCCGCAGATGAATCCACAACAGATTTTATGGATATCCTGTAAATAATTTCGAACAAAAATCAGAATGCAATGCCCATGACAGGTCTATGTCAAAAATAACTTTCAAAGTGTCACCGCAGAAGAAATATTTCCATCAATTTACATCCTTGATGTGTGTAATTGCTTTTGAAGAGCCAGGTTTCTAATTTTATCTATCTCCCTGATGAGCTTGGGAAAGCGAAATAGATTTTCGTCGACCAAAATGTATTAGGGATTAAATGCGAGAGAAGCGAACCTTGCTTCAATGAAATGAACGATTTCTGTGAGTGATATTTTTTAATAACATTCTCCCTATTTAATTTATTTAATGAATTTTCAAAGAAAACTAGGAAAAATTATAAAAAAATCAACTGTCTGAATGAAAATGCGAATTTTCACTTTCAGATTTTTTCTTTTCAGTTAGTCTTTCCACAATATCTATTTTTTCTGTTAGATATTACAAATAAATCACATTTGTCATTTTTCAATTTTCATGGAGAATGTTCCCCATTTTCAATATTCAAATCAGGTTTATACCGTGCACAAATTCATGAAAAAGTGATCATAAACTTGCAGATTTGTATTCAGGCGCTTTCATGAAGGGGGAAGGGTTAATGGGGAAATTTTTATTTTTTGAGCTCAACACTGACATAATTTTAAGTGGTTGAAATACAAAATGGGACTTGGTAAACATTTACTTCAAAGATGTTCGCATTCTGTTCAAAAAAAGTACCAACATTCAGACTGATAAAAATAACGAACGGAACCGCAGTTCATATCAGTAAACAACACTTCATATAACCATATTTCCGGTACCTCAAAACTATCGTAAACAAGTGTACTATTTTTGTTTTTTAATTGAATGCAAGGAATTTTTGGAATCAATATTGTTCCTTCGAATACACACTGAAAAAAATTATATATAGCCTCACCTTTTCCTACCAAAAACAACGTTTCTTGGACAGTTCCAGTGGGATTATACTCGAGGTAGATTATTCTTCCTTTGTGCCTTTCTTGAACACTAGCCGCTCTGTCGACTGCTTCGAATAATGGATAATCTTTCTTCAATTCCCGGATATCGCTGACGACGTTCAATTTTATGTTTGAGCCAGAAAATAAATTTCGAACGTACTCTTCGACTCTCGGGGGAGCCATTCTTTCGGGGTCGCTGTCTCCAATGTCGCAAGCTACTCTTCTACCAGCTTCGAGAATCCTAGCAATGGTTACGAGACTTTTCGTTTTATCAGAGTTGTGAGTGAAGACGCCAAGATGTTCCACTTTGTGAGTTTTGGACGAATCATGTTCACGTACTTGAATTGGCTGGAAAAGTTTAAATACTCAATTGGTTTTGGTAATATAGCAACAATTGATATGCCGTTGTTATTTATTTATTTATATGCACACAGGCCTATTGGCATAATAACATGAATATATAATAAACGAAATACATTCGAAATTTATTGTTTTACATATTAAAAGGAAAAAAAATTCAATATTCAGTAGAGTTGTAGGAGATATTAATGAACAATATGAACAATACAGCGCATCTGTTACTCAGTTTAATGTTTCTTTTAGAAGATAGTCACTTGGTGATTACATGTGTCGAGGTGTTAATGAAATAAGAATAAAAAAAAAATAAGTTACACCGTTTTTTATTTTGAAGAAACATAATAATAATGCAGATAACGTACTAAAAGCTAAAAAATAATTAGGTGGGTAGGTTTCGTATGTTCTCATGATAATAATGCATGAATCAAAGTGTCTTCCTGGGTTCTTAATATTAAATAATGATTTTTTTGGAAATTATGTGTTTCGGTAAGATGCCAATCAGGCTGCCATGTATTTCGTAGTGAAATAATAGAACTACAATACTCGAAAAACAATTTGTATACCGTTAGAGTGGGCAGATAATTTCCTTTTTCAAATACAAGTTCACGTGGTCATACCAGCCATTTGGACCCACCCTAACGATACGCCAATGATTTTTCGAGTATTTTAGTTTTTATATTTCATCACGAAACACATGGCAGCCCGAGGGTAAAACCGCTGGGGAATTTTGGTGTACATGTCTTGGGTATTAGTGGCATTACTCGGGTATTAATCGGGAATTAGGGGCATAACTCGGGTATTATTTGAAAATTAGGGGTATTACTTGTAAATTATTGGGCATTACAGGTATTACTGGTGTATTACTCCGGCATTAGAGGTATTAATTAGGAATTATTGGGCATTACTCGAGCATTACACAGGTATTACAGGAATTATTCGGAAGTCAAAACAATTACTGCACAATAATAATCAGTGAAGGGCAAAAAAAATGGTGATCCTCAAAACATGGGAATTGGAATTGTCTGAAAAATAAGAGAGCAGTAGCGAATTGTGCACTGAAAAAAAAAACAGGTTTTACGACAACAAACCTAACATTGAGACACTATTTTATATTTTTCTTACTTTTCTGACGGGAATTACTGGCATTACTTGAGGGAAATTACTCGGGAATTACTGGTTATTACTCGGGAATTACCTGGGTATTAGAGGATTACTTACGATTATTGGGAATTAGTGTACACCTTATTTTCAGCGGTTTCCCCCTCGTGGTACCGAAGCACACAATTTTTTTAATATGAAGAACCTACGACAACTCTTTCATTCATGCTTTTATTATCTTTATTTTTATTTCCTTCTAAAAGGCATACTGGGTAAAATCGTGTTCCAAAATCTGTCGCTATCCCCCGGTCTATATGAGCGGTTGATTGAAGACAATAAAAATCTTACGCACCTAGATTGATGACAAGAGTTTTAGTTTTGCATCATTATTATGATCCTTCACATTGAAACAGTTAAACTTAAAAAAAATGATTATTTTATTTTCATGTTTGAAGTTTTTCATTCAGTTACTTCAAATTTCTCATTCTATTTAGGTCATTTAGTGCCTCATTATCACAAAGATTCTTTCCTGTCAGTTTGTTGTGTGGGGATTCATGCTTGAATCATGATTCTGAGTTGACAAAGTCCTCTGTTTTGATTAGACACTTAGATTTCAGTTTTAATGTATTTACTGTTTAAACCCTATGATCCACAATTTTGTTTCTGACTCCATCTCGGATTTGTAATTGGATGGTGTACACTGTATTTTACTAGTGCAGTCCCTTCGTTTGATACACATATTCAGGGGGTTGGAATTGTTGAATATTGTTGTTGTTTTGTTAAAATTGTTATTTCCGTCAACCGGCTGCACCGGTTAACAAAAACAACGACCAGGACAAGCTAAATAAAACCATTTAAAAATAGCGGTTTGGTGTTGGGATACAATTTCGGTATATTCATTATTGCACCAAAGTTTCCAAAGAGTGCATTGCAAGTAAATTGAACTACTGTCAATTTTAAAGCAATACTATATTCATTTGCAATTAGCTAGTCCAATACTTTTGACGATTGCACAAAAAATAGTGTGTGTGTGTCCTACCTTGGCGGCAAGCGGCATCGGTGATAACTTTTGTTTCGGTATACGCTGTAAAGGTATTTCGCGGCCTTGGAATACAAATACCCATTTTATAAATTTAGATTTTACCGGTTTTTTCTGATATGTTGTTTCATCATTTCTGTTCATCCGCTTATTTCTTCTAAACCACGGAACGGATTTAAATACAGGTTGTAATCTATCCTCTTGCACTCCCGTGAAGGACGGGTGTATAATGCCATTTTATAAGGAATGGCAGGTGTGGAAAATTCGAAAAAAAATTAAACACCCGTCCTTCATGGGAGTGCAAGAGGTAAGATTACACCCTGTAAATCCGTAAAAATAGTGAAAAAAATCTAACCATCGAATAATATAGTTTTGAAAAATTTCACCCCTGCCTAGATTGAGAATGCGTAGACAATTTTCTAGCGCGTTTATTTTGAAACAAATAACTGAACAAATTCTATTGCTAAAAAGAACAAAATAAAAATAAAAAACCCGATTCAATTCAAAATTGGTATGTAAGGGTTTTCGGGATCAGAGATTTGGCGGCTCCAAGATGGAGGACGATATTTGTCATTATGGTCCGATTCGATTCAAAATTAGTGTGTGAGGGTTTTCGGGATCAGAGATTATGAATTTTTTGTCAAAATGTATGAATTCAAAATGGCGGCCTAAGATGGTGTGATTATGGTCAGATTCGATTCAAAATTGGTATGGTTTTCGGGGTCGGAGATTTCGATTTTTAGTCATAAAAAAATAATAGTTTAAAAAAACTAAAGAACACGCTTTACTTCCAACATTGACTAAAAAGTAAAAAATAATTGACAGTTTAATTACTCAAATGTAAAAAAAGCGCTTGACTAAGTCATCTTGTGCTCTTGAACGCCCATTATTGTTAAATTGGACTAAAAAAATATGAGAATATAGATCGAAAGCAATCACGCTTTTTTACATTTCAGTAAGTGTAAACTACCCCTTATTATTGACATTATCGAAAAGAAAGAAGTTATTCAGAATTGAAAAGAATATTCAAATTTGGAATCACAGCCAGTGTAGTTTACTCTTGACCAAATTTCTATTTTTTGTTCCTCTCTGTACACCGTACGGAAATCTGAAATTTTGATAATTCATATACTTACAAGTATTCTGCAATGCACTAATTTTTATGAGGAATAAAATTTTCTGACAAATCGATAATATATAAGTTTTCCATATGGTGCTAATTTTTGAAAATCACTGTAGTCTGGACCACGTTTTGATAGGCAACCCATTTTAGGAGTATTCGTATATTTATGAAACTTCATAAGATGTTTCATCCGTTAAACAGAACGGTGAAGGTCGACCTCTCTTCGGCTTCTGTACTAAAATGTTTCATTATTTGCGATCCATAATTATGTCGTCGTAAGTATTTGTTAAATATCGGCTAACTTATGTAGCGGAGGTTCATCCTTATGAAAAATCATTCTGCTTCTCTGTTATTTTTTGTTCTCAGCTGAAGTGTTCCCAGTTGCCTTTGACATAGCTTCATCACTTGAAAAATGTATGTCACACAGATTCGAATAGGTATGATAGTATACAGTGTGACCAGGGTTAAACCGTGAAACGTTCAATTTCGGCTTTTTAGGTTAATATAAGATTTTTTCTTCATAAAAGAATGTGTCCCAACTTGCTTCATTTTTAAGATACAGAGTGTCGTAGTTTTTCGAAAAAATTAGTTTTTCATTCATTACTCAAAAACCATTTGGCTGATTCTGATAAAACTTAGCATGCTCATTTGCAGTAATAAAAGGCATATTTAATGCACTTGGAACATTTTCAAGTGAAAAAATGATTTTTTCTTAAATTTTCAAACTCTGTATTTTGAAAATAAAGCAAGTTAGGACACATGTTCATATAAATAATTCTTATTTTTGCCTGAAAAACCGATACTGACCGTTTGGCGGTTTAACTTTGGGTCACCCTGTATAATGAAATCGAGTAATGGGTGAACGAACGTAGTATCTCAATTGTTTTGTACATAATATTTTCAATTTGTTATCTAAGTTCTGTGAACACATTGAGATAGTGATAAATATATTCACTTTTAATCTTATTTGTATTGTCAGTAAACCATTATTGCTCATATGGAATATGTACAATGATGAAAATTAATTGAAAAAATATGGCTGGGCTGACAAAGTCAAAGTCAAAATATACTTTATTGTCAGAAGTTATAACGAATTACCGATGAAGTTTCATTAATTTAATGATAATATTAAAATCAATTGGATTGACATGATCAATATTCTCTGATAATATTTCGGGGAATACCCGGTGCGATGATGCTATTATCAATAATAATTAGAGGTTCGCGAGACCAAAACTGATCAGTCTTGATCTTGGTTTCGAAAAATAAATGTTGTCTTGGTCTTGGTCTTGGTATTTCAAGACCAAGACGAGACTGGCTCAGTCTTGGACTTGGACTTGGTCTTGATAGTCTTGGTCTTGGATCAAAATGCGTCGAGAAATTTGATTTAACTACCTTCTGCAATTTTTGATAGCACTGTTCTTCAAAATTGAAAATTGGTTGAAAAATGGCAGAGATACAGTTGATTGTTCAATAGAAGAAAGTTCGCCAAGAAATTCAAACTCAAATCATCAAAACAGACAAATGACATCAGAAGTTACCAGAGGTATAGTTCAAGTAAACGATATAGTGCAACCTACCTGCAAACAGTTCCTCTTTAAGAATATAGTACGGGAGCTAGTGAATTTCATATTCCAATAATTATTTCCGAATGTATAAGAATCACAATAACAATCGGTTATAGTCTGCCCATAAAGGACCACCCCCCTGTTAACTTTTGAAATGATTGAAATTTTTCTTTGAAATTTTCGCAGGTGAAATGGTTGTTCATAAGCTACTTTTTGCCATGATTTTTTTTTAATGGCATGGTTTTTCGAGTGATACCTCATTCGAAACAGCTTTCAAATCTCTATATGACAGCAAAATTTCAAACAAAAATCCTCATTCAAAACAAAATGGCGGTACATAAAATTAGAACTCTTTTTGAACGGAATTGAATTTTTCATTGACATTGTGTTTGGACGAATGATAGTTTAACTACTTTTCGACAGCAAAGAAAGGTTTATTTTCAATATAGCTTCGGGTCACCGTTTTGAAACATTTTTTGAAATCGCATCGGTGTCGAATGATACCTCATTTGAATCATCTTTCAATTTCCTATACGATAATGAAATTTCAGACAAAATTGTTCAACCAAAACAAAATAATGGCTATTCATAATGTTAGAGCTCTGCTATGAAGATCCTTCCTAACCCTAACAAGTTCCGGTAAAATCATCAAATCTTCCAAGGAACCCTTCTACAGAAGTTCTCTGTACCTGAAATTTTCTTATTTTCATCAGCAGACAGATAACAAAGCAAACTGAATAATAAAGGATCCTCATAGCAGAACGTTATATTCAGCCATTTTGTTTAATCTCAAAATTTTCATCCGTCATTTTGTTATAGTATAGAAAATTGAAGTACGATTCCAACAAGGTATATCATTCGACCCCCAACGCGATTTCAAAAAAACTTTCAAAATAGCAGCCCGATGCTATTTTGAAAAATAGACATTTTTTTCATTGTCAGCAAGTTGTTTATACACCATTATTCAAGCCAGTTCATTTTCACGACTTGGTTTTTTTACCTTTGAGAGTGCCGCGAACTTTAATTGTGCACAATATCGTTTACTCCGACTAAAGCTTCAAAGTGCGATACAGTTGAAAACTGAGGTTTTCATGTAATTGCAGCTCTCATATATTTCAACAATTATTAAAAATTACCTAAAAACAAAATAGTACCCATAAAGAAATGCTCACAACTGCCATTTCTTAAATGGCAACATGTACTTTTCACTTTGTCAGGATGAAAAATTATAAATTATTAGTTTACTGGTGTGAAAACTTTTAGAGAATTCATAAAGGAAACGAAGATACAATCAGGTTTCATAATGAGTGTTCCTAACATAAATGTTCTTCAACGTGGGCGGCTCAGAACATAATTAGGAAAGCAATACACACAAGCTAATTTTATTTCAACGAAGTCAACGTTTGTTTTACTTTTTTAATTAATGCTGCTTTTTTGGTTCACATTTTTATGTTCATGGGCGCCTTCGCTGACAAGTATCTGATTTTGAGAACACTCAAGATAGAACATCTTGTAAGTATTTTCGATTTCTTTTGGAATTCTGCAAAACTTTTCACACAAGTAATCTAATAATCAATTAATTTTCATCATGATAAAGTGAAAAGAAATGTCAGTTGTGACCATTTTTTTTATGGGTACCATTCCATTTTTAGTAAAGTTTTGATAATTGTTGAAATATATGAGAGCTGCAATTACATGAGAATCTCAGTTTTCAACTGTATAGCACTTCGAAGTTGTCTCTGGTATTTTCATCTTCTGATGTCATTTGTCAGTTGTGATTATTTAAGTTAGAATTTCATGGCAAACTTTCTTCCTTTGAACAATCAACTGTATCTCCGATATTTTTCAACCGATTTTCAATTTTGAAGAACACAAATTGCGTGCTCTTTCGGATAATCAAAAAAATTGTTCAGGGTATCAATCGAAAAAAAAAGTTTGGGTTACTTCCGGTTGAAGCGGACGTGGTGAATTTTCAGTAGTGCGGCGTCAAGTATTCAAGTAGTATAGCGACATACCAAATTTGAAATCTTCAGTTCTATAGAAAAATTGGGGGCGTACCTCACCTCGTTGTCACCCGGTATTTGAAAAATGTATTTTCGATATTGAGTGAATAAAAATTTAAAACCTACTACCTAATGAAAAATAAATAACTGAAATAGAATGCCATAACAATTTCCATCAGATTTTTCTTAATATTGAGTGGATTTACGTTCATTATTTTTCTTTCGAAACCAAGTTTCTTTCGAGACCAAGACCAAGACTCTTGGGAGAGAGTCTTGTTCTCGAAATTCAAGTCTTGGTCTTGACAAGATCTATTAAGTCTTGGTCTTGGTCTTGTACAGGTAGATACTGTTGGAGTACAGAGACATACTAGTCAGATCGTTCCGAATATCCGGACCATGTACCTACCCAAAATACGTAGAACAAAAAAAAAATCGCTGGGAATTTACAGTTAACATTGAAGTCAACAAGGATGTTATGAAAGACAGAAAGTTTTGTATAACTAGTAGATATTTATTGTCAAAGATCGCAAAACTAACAGCTGAGTTATTAGTAAAATTATACGATTTCTCATCTGACAAGAGTTTTTGAATGCGTGGAAACTAAATACACACATTTCGTGGCAAGTAATTATTTAGTATGATCGAACCAGAACGAACTAACGTTATATTGATTCAGTGGTCATTAGTATGGGGGTTTAAGTTTTCTATATGTATTTATATCATAAAAGGTTTCCTTATTTAAGACGATACTCGAAATGAACCTGAGAAATAGGTAGAGATTCATCTATACTCGATATGGCACAGTTTTTAAAATACTCGAAATGGGAACACTCGAAATGGGATGATACCCAATAACTTGGGCTTGTTTTTACTCGATGACCATCAAGTAATTAGAGTTGAGCTTGCTCCAATATTAAATAACAGTAAATAATTGTAGGGTATAAATAAGACAGGTTTGATTATTCACTTTAGTTTAGTAATACATATTGATGAGGGTAGTAACACCACAGGCGTCCAATATCCCATATTCGTTCGTACAGTAAAACAAACATAGCTGAAAATGTAAAATTCTGCTTCACTATGCGCAAAGAATAACGTGAGAAAGCAATCGGAAGAGAAAGGATAGCCTGTACGCTAAGGTCAATAGGCAAAAAGAAGAATTTACAGAATAAAATAATTTTAATACAAAATGGTTCACTGTTTTTCGCCTCCTCCCTCATAAAATGAATAACATAAGCTATCACTTCCTGTGTCGGACCATTTGAAATTTTGCCGTTAAAATTAGATTGAAACTACATTTTGATTATGTACTGATTTTTCACAGACTGTTCCAGGTTGTTTACTGCATATATCACCAGGTACTACGTGATACGACTACTGCGCATCGTGAGAGTGAATATTTTCGAATTTTCAGCTATGTGTGTACTACTGTATTTCTGTTATTTTCAATTAGTGCTAAAAGAAAAGGACACTTCAAAGGCAATACTTTTGTCAAACAAAAGATAAAAGATTATAACTAAGTAAGTTTTTATCGCTGACAGCAATCAAACAAAAATTATCGGTTGCTAAGGCTACTCTCAAGCAGCCAACGATGAACAATTTGAATATTCAATTCAGTTATTTTTTGAAAGTATCATGATTGATTTAAGTAATAGACATTTTGAAATTGCAAAATCGTTTTTGGCATTTGGTTCTATTTGAACTAAAGGTACCCATAATTATTGTGTTCGAAACACGTTATCTTGCAAGTACCTAGATTAAAATAGAATGCGTCGTGCCTCCCGCAGGTTTGAACAGGTTCAACCGTTTTTTCCAAAAGTATTATCTTGAATTTTTAACGAACTCATCTACTTTATGAAAGCACTGAAGACAATAAAACAAGATTTTCTATATGAACTGAAAATCAAAAATTAAATATATTTATAATATAATTATATTCGGTGTATTAAAACAAAAACTTTCAAAATTATACATATTTACTCGAAAGCCTGGGGCTTCTTTTCCAGTGTAATGACATTTCAAAATTCTGCCTGAATAGGTGCGTCAGGTGCCCAGAGATTGGTACGATAGTAGCATGCGTATGTTGGACATTCCTTGCTATCCAGCTTCTCGGCACGTAACATACTTTAATTGATACATACAGGTCAAGCTATGAGAATAATTCGACTGCCAGATGTTTCTCGCGATTTTTAAAAAAAATTCCAATTGAAATGTTTTCAAATTCCTACGCGTTCTCGATCTAGTCTTCAGGAAGGCAGGGGTGTAACATTTTTACAAATTGAATTTTTTGACATGGCAATTTTCCAATTTTATTCGCATCTTTTATTGGGCGGTCCGTCCTCTCCAACCGATTTTTGTTTCGGAATTTTCCACATCCGGAGAATTCGAATATTTTTACGAACTTCTACGAGAGGAAAAATTATATTTTTATAGATTTTCAGATTTTATTGTCTGGAGTTTTGGAAATTATTTCGAGAAGAAAGGGAAATATAATTTTTTAATCAAATCATTCGCTGGTCCCTTGTTTTTCACAATTGTTACGGGTTTTTTCGATTTTATTTTCGCGAGTTTTTGCATTTTTTTCGAGAGTGAGTTCCAATCCCAACGATCAAAAATATTTTGGTTGCAATTTTTGACGTCCGAAACTGTCCGATTTCCTAAGCGTTCTCTTTCGGGATTTTTGGAGTGAAATTGTTTCAATTACATTTTTCGGTGAGTCAATGTTTCAACTATTTTTACGAAAGAGATGGTTATAATTTCTTAAAATTGAATTTTTCATATTCATTATATCATAAATGAACCAAATCACTTAGACAGGGCCGATTCCGATAAATGGGTGCCCAAGCAGAATTTTTCAAGCACGTGCAATTTACAAGCATATGCATTTTGACCCGTGTGCCTGAAAACTGCAAGACCATTCACATACGTGTCTTTCACTTGCGTTCTATCACCAAGTCATTTTCCCCTGGTTAATTTTCTCAATAGTGGAGGAACGACATTTGAATTTTTCAAATTATCCCGTCGTATATTTCACTGAATCTTTCATTATGTGAACTAGAACACGTTCTAATTCCGTGGGTGCTGACCCCGCGTTTTTCACGCAGGCCGACAGGCACAAGTGTGAACGTCGATGGGTATACATTTCTCATGTAGGGTCAAAAGGCCTCAAGGGTGAATTTGAAACTGCACACCAACAGCGACATATCCGAAAAATTACAGTAAATTCCTCAATTATTGACGTTGAATTGTAGAATTTTTGTGTACCTATCGATTTTTATATCACAATTCTACGTCAAAAATGAAACAAAGGAGAGTATGCTTTTGAGAGGGAAATTTGGGCTAGGGCTGAAAAAATTTTAGAATTCTTTCAAATACTCAGAAATGAGTAATGTAGTAGTACATTTTAAGTTTTTATAATTTTTAGAATAAGATATCATATGTAATATGTTCTTAACAATTATTTTCAAGAAATACAAAGTAGCAACATTGATCTTGAATCAATTCAATAAATGATTGTCAGAGCTGACATTTTCCATTTATTGTACATCGAAACCCAGGATATGCACATAAGCTGTGTTGCCAAAATGAATATTTTATTTTTGACTTCACAAATTTGCTGTTGAAGAACCTGTTTGAAGATGTTCCAAAACGATTTGAGAGTTGAAATTTTGGGGAAATGTATCTTATTTATAGACTTAAAAGTGTACAAAATCTTATGACCAGGAGCAGATGATCCAGAAAAGCATACCCTCCATTGCATTTTTCAGACTTACATAATATTCCAGTACGATTGGGTTTTGAGACGAGGATCAATTGTAGCACCACCAAACTTGGTATGCTAGTAGTAGATAAACACGAAAAAAAATTGTTTACATAAGACCGGCATTCCCTTCAGTAAATGTTGAAAATAATCGCTTATTCATATCCTGCGTAGATGTTTAATAACACTGTTGTGAAGTGCAAACCTCAATCTTGAAATCGCATACTTCATTTTTTATGTAGGATGCGTGTGAGCGATTATTTTCAACAGAAACTGACGGGATTATGGGTGAGTTGAAAACTGAGGCAGGAGTAAAACCCAGTTTTTTCATTGGCATATTTAAGTGAGACGTGTCTCAATAGTTGCAATAGTTGCAATAGTTGCATGTGGTCCAAAGAGGGTACTGATTCCTGCTTCCGTATAATTATTTCATTTCAACTAAAATATCCATGACTTTCGGATCCTCCGTAAATATCGTAGAAGTGTTATGTGAAGTAGGACAAAACACATTTTAGGTATTTAGATACTCACATGTTATATTTGCATGAGGAAGTAGAAGTCTTCAGGAACGATATGCACTTTTTCTTTTCCTTTTACTATAATTTTTAGCAAAGTTATGACAAATTTAATTTTCGGCCCTGCCTGAACTTGCATTGGCGGATTAACGCGAGCATGAAAAGTGATGTCGCCGTTAAACCACGTTTTCTGAGGAAACGAGCGTATTTCATAAAGTATTACTGAAAATCATTCTTGTGGAGAATTGAATTATCTCTCAACCTATCAAAATCGTTTTTTGATAAATCCTATATTTTCTGAAATAACAATAACAATTTTTTTTAATGAGAAATTTTTTAGGTTACACCCCTAATTTTTTGGTAAACAATTTTTTTTCTAATAATACATGATGTCGAGATGTCATGTCATATAAGTAATTAGTGTTAAGAGCAAACAATACTCTTGATGAAACGGGAATCGGTTTTGAGGGTTCAGTTTTATTTTTTTACAAAAATTTTGTTGAAACAAATTACTCAATTGCTTTGTGAGAATTCGGGAATCTAACTGATCTTTGGTTTTGATGATTTTGAAGAAAAAAAATTTTGGTTTGACAAACGAATAAACTAGTCAGATTCCCGAGTTCTTAAGGGAATTATAGAAACAGAAGAAGAAAAAATGTTACAAAATCATTAGTTTTTGCGCAAAACCGATCCTACGATCAGGAGCTATCTACCTTATTGGCGCCTCCAGCTACGTAGTTTTGTTACGGACAGGTGCTTCGTTATCTCTATCACTCTTGAAAACTATATCCCCACACACCCAAGATTTATGGCGAAATGATAAAATTCGACTTTCTTGATGACGCGCTGTTAGTGCCTCTTAAGGAGAATATTTTTTCCCATATCACTGTACAGTTTCATTTTAGTTATTTTCATTACATATTTCCATTTTTTACATACAGGGTGTTTCAAATTCGATCCTCACCATTGGGATCTCGGAAACTATGAGAGATACGAAGATGGTTAAATTGGGGCAAAGTTGCACATTTACCTGACTAACAATATGCCGTTGAGAAAGTTCTGAAATTCCGCGTATATTCGGAGATATTCGAAAAAAACAGAAAATTCGGAAAATGGTTTTTATTTTTTTCTGGATTCATTTTTCGAAGGATTCGAAAATAACTTGCACTTTCACATTGCCACTTTTCCCCTGCTACATAATGGTGTTTTCAGATTTGCTATCCGCCGTTTCGTCTTCCGGCCACCATCATCAACTTTATTTTTTCTTATGGGCGCTACATTGGATTCTTTCTGTTTTGAATAGAACCAGATTTCACCTTTTCAATGACGTATCATAAGTTATCATTATTTCTCAAAAAATTGGAGATCTTGAAAAAAAATAATTCTTATCATAATAGGCTTTGACTTTGATGTTTCCAAATTTGACTTTCAATTTGTTACCCTCAATAACATTTTGTTATTGTACAAGTCATTTAATTTTTGGCGAAAAATGGCTTTCACGAATGAAGAAAAAAGAGATATGATACAAATTTATTACAAATAGAATAGAAACAGTTGTAGGACATCGGAAATATATTTAAACTTGTATCCCGAAAGACGACAACCACATAGAACTATGTTCAAGTTATTGGGTCAAAATCTCACCGAGTTTGGTTCATTTGAAAAGCCGAGGAAAAAATACGGAGACAGAATGGACAAGGAAACTAAAGAAAATTTGATAAATGAGGTATGTATGAGGTAACTTGTAACATTGTGTCCTTTTCAATAAAAATTAATAATTTGCAGATAAGCATGAAACCGGGGAAATCTACACGTCAAATTTCCTCCGATATGAATATTTGTCATACAAGTGCTTGGAGACATCTCAAAAAAAGCGGTTTAAAATTTTACAAAATACACATATCTCAAAAATTGCATCTAGGTGATCCCGAAAGGCGATTAGAATTTTGTAATTGGCTAATAAGAAGACCTGATTTTCCTGTTTTCCTGGAAAATGTAATTTGGACAGATGAAAGCACTTTTACGAATTGTGGGATATTCAACCGAAATAACGAACACATTTGAAGCATAAACAACCCCAGGCAGTTCCGAGAAATTTGACCTCAAGTGCGATTTACAAAGATAGAATTTTGTGTCCTCATTTATTTGACGGAATTCTTAATGGAGAAACCTATCACCAGTTTTTAATGTCGATTTTCGAAGACTATTTGGATGATCTACCTTTGGCTAACTATAACAACGTCTGGTTTCAACATGATGGTGCTCCACCGCACACTACCAGACGAGTATCCAATTACCCGACTGAAAGGTTTGGTGATAAATGGATAGGGAGTAATGGGCCGGTGAGGTGGCCAGCAAGGTCTCCAGACTTAAATGTTATGGATACATTCCTATGGGGTACACTGAAAAATAGAGTTTATGGTCGAGGGAATATCAAAATATTGAGGATCTTCAACATAGCATTGTTAGAGAGTTAGAGAGTTAGAGGGAAATTAATCGTTCAGTGAATAATATTCGAAGAAGGGCACAGTTGTGTTATCATGAACAAGGCCAGCATTTTGAGCATTTGCTGTGATTTACTTTTGTCTTTACATTTTAGTTAATTATTGTTATTTGTTCAAAGTTCTATTTTCATTGAAAAGGACAATGTCTAATTTACCTCATGCACACCTCATTTATCAAATTTTGATGGTTGATTATGTCTCCGTATTTTTTCATTGGCTTTTCAAATTAACCGAACTCGGTGATATTTTGATCTAATAACTTGAACATAGTTCAATATTGTGGTTGTCGTCTTTCGGGATACAAGTTTAAATACATTTTCGAAGTCCTACTAACACTGTTTCTATTGTATTTGTAATAAATTTGTATCATTTTCTCCAAAAATTGAATGACTTGTACAATAACAAAATACTATTGAGTGTAACAAATTGAAAGTCAAATTTGGAAACATCAAAGTCAAAGCCTATTATGATAAGAATTAATTTTCTTCAATATCTCCAATTTTTTGAAAAATAATGATAACTTATGATACGTCATTGAAAAGGTAAAATCTGGTTCTATTCAAAACAGAAAAAATCCAATGTAGCGCCCATAAGAAAAAATAAAGTTGATGATGGTGGCCGGAAGTCGAAACGTCGGATAGAAAATCTGAAAACACCAATATGTAGCAGGGGAAAAGTGGCAATGTGGAAGTGCAAGTTATTTTCGAATCCTTCGAAAAATGAATCCAGAAAAAAATAAAAACCATTTTCCGAAATTTCTGTTTTTTCCGGATATCTCCGGATATACGTGGAATTTCAGAACTTTCTCAACGGCATATTGTTAGTCAGGTAAATACGCAACTTTGCCCCAATTTAACCATCGTATCTCTCATAGTTTCCGAGATCCCAATGGTGAGGATCGAATTTAAAACACCCTGTATAGTACATAAAACGAAGACGTTTTTTAGTTACATCATAGCCATTATATTCATAACCCTATTAAAATGTGGTAACGTCAGATTTGAAATGATAAACTCTTATAAATTACTTGGAGTGTGCCATTTACAAAATACTATATAACCGTGATTTGCCGTGCTCCATTAAAAAACAAAAATGATTTTGAAAAATGGCCCCATTGGACTTCTATAACAAACGAATTGATGTAAGAGATGAAAATATTGATTTAATCACAGCAATGGTTCATAAGAATCTTGTCACTCTCCTTTTATTCTTATATCTAATGTACAGAAACCATATATACGTGTTTCAGGCTTGTTGGTCATCATCAGTTCGGTATAGGGATATGAAACATTTGGATGCAAGACAGAAATGACATTTGTAACTTCAGTTAGAAGATCCTGCATTTTCAAGGCAACGCCTAAAGGTGCGTATTCACTAGAGCATTCGTTCCGCATGAGCACCGAATGAGCACATGTGCTGCTCGATTCAATCTCAGGCTGCTTCATGCTGAGAATGGTCCACTAACCACCCCGATCACTTTTAAACATCGCAAAAATATATGCACATTTTTTTTTGTTCCTCTGACAGACGGAAATGTCGTCAGTCACTCCAGCTTGGCAATTAGAAAAATTTGACAGTCCTAATAGGCGTATGCCTAAGTCATGGTCAATACTCGACAAACTCCACTACCTGGGGGTCTATTCTTGAACTATTCGGTATCAAATCGTATACGAAAAAAAGAGACAAACATACATGTTTCATGTGTATTGGTATGAAATAGTAAACCGATTTCGTAAAAACTCGAGAATAGCACCCCTGAAGTCATTCACCGACAAAGCTTTTCCAAATAACTGAATTCAAAACCATTCAGTATTCAAATGCCTACTCGAAGGATTTCATAAAGGTAGCTATAGCCGTCTTCGTCTTGTTGATAAATTAATTTTGGACTGGGCTGAGATGAAATCTGACAAAACTCGACACATTTATATTGCTATAAAACGTTCAACTGCAGTTGAACGTTTATCACAAACATTTCATTCACAGCATTTGAACCTTTTAACTGTCCAATGTACCTATGTTACAAATACATACTTACATATAGTACTTAATATAGGTTGACAATATTTCATTGAAAATATTGTCACCAATAACTGACATATCATCGAGCGTTATAATCAATTCTACAAATAACCCCACGTAAAATCCAATTTCCTTTGAATTAAAATCAGCCACAAATTTAAAAACAGTCACAAATTTTCAAGACAAGAACAAATAAAAGTTGGGGACATAAAATTTTGCAAAAATGAAATCATAATATTTCGAAAGAAATTTACATCTATGAAAAACTTTGAGTTCGTAACTCCCAACTTTCTTCACAGTTGCATTGCTGTTTGTGTTAACATAAGACAAATATATTGATAAAAAATATATACTTATATTTATAGTTTCTGCTTCTTAGTTATTGATCTATGAATTTTGGATAAAGCATGTTTATTATTATATATAAGGCCTTTTTTCTGTGAGTCTTCAATGAAGAGATCCTCTACATATTAATTCGTCTACCATCCTGTAGCCGACCTTGAATTCATGAATTTAAACAAAACATTCCATACCAATTTTGATATTTGGACAATAATTACAAAAAAGGTCCACCTTCTTGTATTTTTTAATTTCGACAAAAAATTCATAATCTTTGACCTCGAAAATCCCACATACCAAATTCAAATACAATCGAACTAATCTAATCACAAGAATCTTCCGACATCTTGAATTCATGAATTTTGACAAAAAATTCATAATTTGCGACCCCGAAAACCCATATATATACCAATTTTCAATCGAATCAGACTATAATCATAAAATTCGTCCACCATCTTGAATCCGCCATCTTGATTCGAATCGGACTATAATCATAAAACTCGTCCACCATCTTGAAGCCGCCATCTTGAATTTCTGAATTTAAAAAATATGCCACCAGGACATGTGAAACCAAATAAAGTCTTGTAAAAAACGGGTAAGGCGGGGGGCGGACAGAAAACTTGCGTTTGATTTGATACAAAATTTCAAAAGTATTAGAGGCGGTCTAGAATAGGTAGGTATGTATAATGAAAGTTTGTAAATTGTAAAGTAGGACTATTGTAAGTCGAGCAGAGTTCAACAAAACACGAGTTCAAAAGAGCTTCCAACGAAAATATGTCATACCTAGGTAGTTTTTTCTGAGACAGTTATTATATTGAAAATATTCAACAATTGTATCCTGCTATTCCTCTTTCATAGATATTACACGTATAAACAGTGTATGTGTGTGTGTACTTTACACTCAGTTGATGTTTTACGAACAGTTGATGTTTTTGCGCACTTGTGTGTAAAAACTTACGCACCGTTAAAAAAAACGTGTGGTTTTTCTAAAATACTTGCATAAACTGCTGGGTTTCGTGATTACAAATTAGAAATTTTAATAACACTGAAAAACATCTTGATTTCATAAAGAAATTTTAACTATTTAATACTAATTCACTTTTCTTTTTTCAACTATCAGAAATTAATTTGTGAAAGAATTTGAACTCATTAATTCAAGAAATAGAAAAAACACTGCCTCTTACCACATATAACGCCTCTAAAGCTCCTAAAAGCGTCACCAATTCAGCCTTTTCAAATCGGGGATGTTCCTCAAGGACTAGAAGTGGTTTTTTTATCCCTGCCTTTAGTGCCCTCTTTATCCCACGAGCTGCACTACTCTTGAAAGATCTCACGTCATCATAATCTACATCTAGTGGTCCGGTAGGAGAGTGGACGATTCTTGAAGCCGGTAAATTAATCGGTAGTACCGCTATTTCTGTCTTGAGTGAAGCATCGATTTTGAGTGCATCGGAAATAACACCCTGTAGCTTCGACGACTTCAGTTTTTGATCTGGAGAAGAAACTAAAATTATTCCATCGTAATCCGGCGACTCTAGCGACGTTTCTACTACGAGTTTTGTTTCTGGCGGCCTGAAAAAAAAAACCTGAGTTAAATATACTCTTTCATATCAAGACACAAAGAAGTTTTACCCGAAATCAGTCATATTGGTTATCACAGATCACAGGATGACAACAACGCTACTACTACCTCTCTGTTACTCTGTTACACACAGCTGATATCCTATTTTATGAATTTCTGGATAAAGGTGAGGAGTGGGAATGTTTGTTTACAATGCATGATAATTTTAGCCAATTGGTTGCAGGCATTTCAGGTCGCTCTGAGAGTATTCTACATCCAGCTTGGGGACAATTGGTAAAATGTTCGACTATTGCCCGATAGGTGGCGAGACAGAAAATAAATAACGCCCGATAGAAATACTTCCTTAATGCTTGACAGATGGCAAGAACAGTGACATTCTAAAAGAATGAGTATTCGCAAAATGCGTTCCCGCTAAGTGCATGGTGCTAAAAATTTAGGCGCGAAACAATATAAAAGTGATCAGCTGCTAAATTCCATAAGGGACCATAGTGTTCAATCACAGTCTCATTCAAATTTGAATGAACTATTCGAAATATTGAAAGTTGAAATAAGTTTATCATACATTTTTATCTACGACGAGATGGCCATATCTGGCCAAACTCTTTGTTTTTTGATGGAAAATAATGTAAAGAAACTTTGTCTTTGGTACTATTGATGGTACATTCGGCATTGCGGCACTAACCAAATACGCCTATTAATGGAACTTTTGACTTCTGCCGCAACGTCAAGTTGGCACTAAAGAATATCACTGAACTCAATTCATTTTCCAAAAATCAATTAATAATGGGAAAACAATTAAAATAGATTCACTACCGCTTATGGCAAGAAACAACTGATCTACTTTTTATCAGTTCATCCAGATGATTATAGATGTCGCACCCTTTGCGCAGACTGCGAGTGATTATCTCAAACGACTTGTAACAATTAGAAATATCCATGAATTTCGATGTGATATCTGTTAATATTGTGTTGAACGTTTTTGACAAGACTACAAAAAGGAACATTAATCAATATAATTCAAGAGGAAATAATAATAAACAATATAATTTGATGTAAGTAATGGAAAAAATATAAAAATTCTTCACTTTCTTGACACTGATGAGATCTAGATTGTCATACCGTTGTTTGATAATACAGAATACCTATTTTTCGCCATGTCAATGTGAGGAATGCCATTTTGAAACATCCATGTGAAAAGTTTAGTTAATTAATATACAAGGAAAAACGCGAAGAGGAGGGAGACAAAAAACCGAAAGCTGAAATCTAATATTTTCCCCGTGTATAATACACATTTTTTTCTGTGAAGGAAAAAACAACTATTCAATCAAATATCTACCTTTACCTACGTGTATTTACATCCGGGAAAAAAATACTCACCTTTTTGCCGGTTCTCGGGGTAAAGATTTATTTAAGTAACAAGGAATGTAAAGACGTGTTAACATTCGAGGTGAGCGATGATGTTAACATTCGATACATTCCGTGTTACTTATTACGTTTTTCCCGCTGCTTGTTGACATTTCTCAAAATTTGACTGGATTGAAGTTTCTTTTCTTTCCCTTCCTTCATGATTATTCGTTCCGCTATTTCATTCTAAGTTGCTTGTGCGCGTAACTAAGTTACCGAATGAAGAGACAACAATAATATTCAAAAATAATAATATTCAAAAAGTCTCATAACAAAGTCCAAGTCATTATTACCCTAGGCATGTAAATGACACTATTTACATTACGTTATCAAGATGAATTAGTAAACGAATGATATAGGCCATTTACCTGTTTTGTTGCTAAGCATGTATGGACTATTTACAGTGTCGGCAGCGGGTAAAAGTAATTTCATAAAAAGTTATATTTCATTACCTGTCTATAAAATATCAAACTTTTTTCCCGTCACAGAAAAAAATTATTTTGTGCACGATTCAGTTTTCTCGATTACTTACGGTATGTGTTGGCCAAACGGTAAGTTTTGTTTACTGATTGCTAGGCCGAAGGCGTCGGTAGGTAATTTACTTACCGACGCCGACGTTTTCATAATACCGTTTCCTAGGCCAAAGGTGTCAGTAAGTACCCACCTAATAAATTACCTCTTACTGACGTTCTCTCTTCATTATAAATGTAACTTTGGACTTTTCCCAAAAACCTGTCAAAAATAAAATTTTATAGGGGTTGAATTATTTCAAATGACTTTTGTGTAGAGAACATCCCCACCTATAAAATACCAACATGCGCAGGGGTCGAGGCCTACTGCGCTTCCCTTTGGGTCACTACACATGTCCTTTATGTGGATTTTCTGCCAAAAATTTTCTAAAAACACGTTCTTGGCATTTTAGTGAGTATCAATTCATTGAGCATAAGTCTGTAGAGCTGTTATAAACATGGATTTTTCAATTCAAAAATACCGAGGGCGAAACAACTACCCAAAATATGTACACCATATTTAAATATCTGATATTGAACAATATTTAAAATATATTCAAGTATTTAATGAACCGAAAATGTATTTAGATAGTTAAAGTATACTGAAGTTATTTAAAGTAATAGAGATGTATTGAACATTACTGAAATATGATGAGGGTATTGAAAATAATGATAACTGATAATGTACTTAGGTTTGGAATGCCATGGAAATAGTGAATATAATGAGTAGAATTCTTCTGAACTTCCACTGTCTAGAAACAAAAAAAAAAAATTCTGCATGTGTTTGAGTCACGACGTTTCAACAGTTAACATCTAGTGTCGTTATCAAGTATGAGAATACGACAAGATATCTCGAATAGGTACTTATTATATAGCAATCTGTATCCGAGCTATCTTGTCGCATTCACACACTTGATAATGACAGTAGATGTTAACTGTTGAATCGTCGTAACTCAAACACATGCAGAAAATATATTGAGTAAATTAATAATAGAAACCGGTAAATCGAATATTTGAATTTTTGTAAAAAACTTGCATAATCAAAATAATGACTGTAACTCATTGCTTTTTCTACTATCACGCATTTCCTTAAACATAAACGAGGATTAAACTGACAAATCATCCGCAGTAATACTGAGTGAGGCTTAACTAATTTTCAGTAACAGAAAGAGAGATAGATGATCCAATTAAAATTCTGAGTCACAATTTTTTTCTTCATTTTCTAAATCATTTTTGCTAACCAGTTATTCGTCGTATTTTTTCATATGTATATGTCCACGCAAATGTGTTTTGATTAACTTTAGCCAGCCGTGCTCTTAAACCACCCTGAACTAGCGCCCTACTCTTCCTGAAACCCCCGCGAAAACAAAAACGAAAGCAATTCTATTCCGATTATGTCCGTGCGTGCCCTCCTCCAACTTCAATCAATAATCTCAGTACAGGCAATAAAGCGTCGTCAACGACCGCAGACCGCAGAAATCCCTACTACAAAAGATATGAATAAAAAAAATCGTGAAACCCCCCAAAAAACATCGCTTGAGATGCATCACCAGCGCGTCACCACGAAAGTCAAATTTCATCATTGCGCCGCACATCTTAGGTGTGACGGGAATATATTTTTGACCTACCCTTGCATTGATGAGAGGCAAAACTTCGAAACTAATCTGCAGATGGTGTCCCTGTCCGAATTAAAACAAAATTCTGCTAGTTTGTTACAGCACTTGTAATTTTGTCCTCTGCAATGATGAACATTGCATAAGTATCTGTTAGATATAATGCAATACCCGTCGTTGTATTAGCCAGGGGTATTTGCCATATGTCGGTGTATTTTAGAGTAAAAAGGGTGAAACATCGTTCGGAGACGACTATCGTTCAATCAGATTGTTAATACTCCGTAAACAAAAATAGTTTTCGTCACAATGAAGGAGATTAACAATGTGCGACTTGTATGAAGCAAAATAACTGAGATATCGAGTTAAAACCAAAAAATTCCTACTTTAAAGTCGGAAAAATAAAATTCGGACTTCAAAGTCGGAATTTCTGAGTTTAAAGTCGAAATTTCCGACTCCAAAGTCGGAAAAATAAAATTTCGACTTCAAAGTCGGAAATTTCCGTGTTTGAAGTCGAAAAAATAAAAAAAAACTATGCGACCCTTATACGAAAATTTTCTCTAACTTCTTTTGAAATGATGTACCTTAGAGGGAAAAGTTTTGATGAGTTGGATATGCTAAAAAAATAATTTTTTATCAAGAGATAATGCGCCTGCACGATGATCTACCTGATTCTTCATTTAATCTGACAGTTTTGATAAACTTTTTGTCAGATAAAAATGTGAAAGCACTTCCATATTACCCGTATCTCTCTCTTGAGGCCGCTGATGATTTTTTTCAGATCCGATATTTTGTCACTTTATTGTTGCTGCTACCTGATGTACAGTAACCCAACTAACCGAGAAGCCAACATGGTGAGATTTTTGCTGTCTGAGATTTTTTGTGTACTGCCATCTGCCAGGTGACGCATCAACTCAGCACACGGCAACCTGTTGGAGACCCGTCGTTCAGTAATTGTTCCGCGAAATTCCTGTTTTGGTAGATAGATGCTACCATATGACAATCTTTGGTCATATGGTAGTTACCATATTTATGAATATACTATACAGTGCGGCTTTTAAAAGTCTTCCCCCTGTTAAGTTTTGAACCGTTGGACATACAAACATGAATAAAAAACCGGATGGAGGGTTTCTCCAATACTACTCTTTGAAATAAAAAATATGATGATTGCTCGACAGAGGGCGCGGGAGAGCAAACCAATTCAAAAATTTTAAATAGCATGAGGGTCAAATGCCACATCGTTGATAATGTAATTCCATTCTCTTTACAACCATATGAATTTTTTGAATTTGGTTAATATTTTTTTTGCAATTCAAATTCGAAATATCAAATATAAGTGCGGATCTGAATACTCATACCTCACTAAATTTGAACGGTTTTGAGGGTATTACCGATACTATTTTTTGAGAGGAGAAACATTGCAATTACTCGACAGATGGCGCTGGGTGCATATCAACTTGAAAAGGACCCCGCACATGTCATGGGAAATGGCTTTCCGTGAATTTGGCTGAATTTTCGTTGTTTTTCCGGACACTAGTCAGATCTTCAAACGATGATGAATCCAATCGCCTGATGGCTCTCTATGAAAATACTAGTTTCCCCTGCATGGTTCACCAGGAGGCAAGGACTCAACAGAAAGGTGACAAAGCCCATATCCGTGGAAGTGGCCCACACAACACCGTGGGGCCTGCCCTTCGGGCAGGTGAGTCATGGTTTCATCCCGCCCGCTGGACCACCAGAAGGGCAGGAGGGAAACCTCGCTCCGGGGAAAAACAATTCACAAAACTCCCTCCTTTACCCCTACCCTGTGGTATAGCGATAGTTTTAAATTGTTTTTATATATTTTCCTGTTTTATGTGTGCGGCCGTATTTTATATATTTCTACTAAATAAACGTTTTTTGCTTTTGCTTTTGCTGAATTTTTGGTATGTTGCAGTTCTTGATGAGCTGATCAAAAGTGTCCATAGCCACAAATCTCAAAAATTGACAGTTTTCGAGATATGGGGCTATAAAAATGGATTTTTTTCAATTTTTTTGGGGTATTTGCTCATCTATCGGAGAGCTCTCATTTCTTGTTGGGATGGAATTCGACTAGTCGACGCCCAGAACCCGTCTGATAAATTGTCTTCCTCAGCTCTATACTAGGCACCGTTATCAAAATTTTTTCATACACTGCTCCACAGTGCCTATGGATTGAGGTACGAATTCCAAGATCTTCCATACATCTTTCGATGCTCAGGATGACGCTAGAATAATTTATATTTTCGGAAAATCCCATATTTTGGGTATTTTTTGAAGAAAAACGATAATAACCGATTCAAAATATATCTGATGTCCAATAATATCTAATAGGTTTTTCAAAAAATTCATAAACGAGGCCCAGCGACCTGTAATGAGGAAAAATGAAAAAATCTTAATTATGTATCCTCAGAGATAACAATTGTTATCATTATTGATGTCATTTACATATTATATGTGATTTGTTTCTCACAAATCTCGATAATCTAAGAAGGGGGTGCCAAGACATTTTCCTCAGAATGGATAATAGCTCCTCACAGCCAAACGAATCCGTGAAAATGTTTGCATTTTTGATACGTGATAGTACTTTCCATGTAGAATGGGGAAATTCTTGAAAACGCTATCTTTTTTATATGTGTTACAATAAAGTTTACAAATATAAATAACTGTTTATTCTTATGATTGTTTACAAAATGAATAAGTAGATGAATCGAAAACAATATATTAGTGAGACTAACATTCATAATAATAATAATAAAGAACATCGACGAAAACAAAGTAAAAGCAGGCATTGAAAATACAGCCAATTGGAAATGGCCAAGTTTTGACGGCATAACCAATTTTTGTCTGAAAAAGTTTAATGCAGCACATAAAAATTAACAACAGAATGATTAACAACAACAAAATCATTCTGGATTGGCTGACAAAGAAAATAACAT
This sequence comes from Chrysolina haemoptera, assembly GCA_958298965.1. NCBI lineage: Eukaryota > Metazoa > Arthropoda > Insecta > Coleoptera > Chrysomelidae > Chrysolina > Chrysolina haemoptera. Next base: position 21,453,463 of record OY282592.1, on the reverse strand, counting down.
ACCTAATTAATACCCAAAAATGAACACACAGAACTAGCAAAGATGCAGACTTTTCACGGATTCTTTTGGCTGTGAGATGCTCTTATCCATTTCGAGCCATTATGTCTTGGCACGCCATTTTCAGATTATCGAGATTTGTGACCCCCATGCCATGCTCCCTGTCAAGAAATCACCATATTTTTTAATTCAAAAAGTATTGGTGAAACCCTCCAAAAAGTTTTTTATTCATGTTTGCATGTCAAACGGTTCAATAGTTAACAGAGGGGGACTATTAAAAGCCGCACTGTATATCCATGCCAAAAGGACAAATTTGGTATGTCCATTATCGAAAATATGAGAAATATTTATAATGCCCTTATATTGTACCTCCACTTGAAAATGTTTACTGTAGTTTCTGACATGACAATCAAGACTTTATTTCCAGTAGAAAAAACATAAATATATAAATCTATAAATTGATTTTACTCAAAACTACATTTTGGGACATACAATATTATTTGTCCTCCCAGCCATCGATATTATATCATTGTTTCTTAGACGTTTTTGATGATGCTACAATGGAGTTGGATGTTGGATGAAAAACTAAAAAAGGTTCTTCACTTTCACACTAGGAATCCAACAACTACTGCCATCATTTGAGAGTTTAGTTTATATTCGGAGAACAGATTCATGAAGTGGTCTAACTAGGTACACCGGGTACACCCGTCATACAGAATACAGATAAGATGTGAAAACAATTATTGAAAATGAAGTGTTCAATTATTCACAAAGAAACAGACGCCTTTCGAAACTTACGCTGATTTCGAATAGAGGAAAAGAATGAGGCAGAAACTTTCGATTCAAACTGACATTTCAGAAGCAAGTTATAGTTATTGATTTCCCGAGCTAGTTGTTCGCGTGCAGAACAATTTTTTCTACAAAAATAATTTCTATTGGATTTATTGTCAGGTTGTAGTAACATTTTAGCTACTGCGCTTGTATTAAATAGTTGTCGGACCTGGAAAAAAATATTTATTTATTTATTTATATCCAAACAGACCTGATGGTCTAATTACTATGGATATAATGTGTTCTGGGTAGGCCTTGTTACTAACTCCATACGCCACCTTAGGAGCAGCACTGATAATTATTAACGCAAGAGTGAATCGTGGAGGATTATCCCCAGCCGGCAACAAGATTCAATCACGCAGATTTATATCTGAAACTGAAAAAAATCTTGCCCTGCCTGGGGATCGAGCCCGCGACCTTTCGATCACGAAGCCCCGGCGTTACCACTGCGCCAATCCCCGCTCCGATATGTATACCACTCATTGGCGCAGCCAGGGGGGGTTGGGACTGCAGCCCCCCCCCAAGCCACTAAATTACTACTGTTATTCATAACACTGGATGACGAAACAAAAACCTCTGGTAACTGATGAATTGTATGTTCAGCCTCCCCAAACTGAAATCCTGGTTGCGCCACTGTTACCACTTAACCTTTGGGGCTTCGTATATCTGTTCGAGAATTCCCGGTACAGCTAGGAAGTATTTCAGGGCCTCTGCTAACTTTTGGTACCGACAACTAGAATGCTGCAAAAAATTTTGCGGACTAGGGGTTGAATGTCAGTTTCTTGATAATGGTTTTACACCGAAACCGGTTGTAACAAAAAGATGAAAATTAGATAAAAGTTCGAGTTCAAGTTTATTCAGGATTTCCACAAAACGAATGAATCATATAACGAACACGTTATTTTGTTTTCAAGTTTTGAAAATATATTGTTTACCATTCAATAATTTAAAAAAATATATGTACGATAATGGAGTTTTTCTGTCAAAGTAGCCACCGATTGGTCAATTTTTGGTAGAAATTGATAAAGGATCTAATAAGAATGAGGTGACTGAAACATTTTTGGCAGATAGTCACAATCAAAAAATGATTATGTAGACTCTTTCAAATTATATTTTCGCAAAGTACATTAATTAGTTCTCATGACTTGTTCATCTAGACGCCCACTGAGACAGGATTGAATGAAGTGGAGGGCTGTGTTTCACTGTAGAATTGGATATACTTGATACATTCGACAAGTCTTGGATCAAGCTGTTTCAGAACGAGTAATTACGCAAATATCGATATTACATTCGACATTTCAGTTTAAGCAACTCTAGAGGATACAGGCTAATGGAAATACATTGTGCCATTCCTGAGTTATCGCTGAAGAATATGGAGTTAGAAAGTAGCAAATGCTTATCTGAAGAGCACAATAATTCATTTATTTCATTATGTACAAAAATAAATTATTCAATTAAATAACGTTCAACAATAAATAACAAAAAACATTCATTGAAAGCGAAAGTTCCGCTCACGTTCGTTTAAAAATCACTCATGGTCGGTTTGTCGAGCTACCTACAGAAGCTCCTGGGTAATAAGAAGAGTAGGCAAGACTTTGAGGATCGTTATTGCCGTTCCAGACTCTCTGGTAAGGACCACCTTGGTTGGGTTCCCAGCCTGGTTCGTATGAACTTGGTGGAGCCGTTGAAGGAGCAGGCCCGTAGAGGGACGCTGGTGGTTCAGCTGGAGCCATCGACATCGCCATTGGCATACCTATAACGAAGATGGGTATGATTTTTATCTTCAATAGTATTTTTACATGTAACAATTTCCTCATCAATCTAGTGATTACTATGTTTGCTTTTCAGTTCATGCTTATTTAATCCAGTACGATTGAGTTTTGAGACAAGAATCGATAGTAGCACGACCAAACTTGGTATTCTAGTAGATGAAACCATGATAAACACGAAAAAAAAAATGTTTACCAAACATACATATTTTTTTTTTCGTTTAAAAGTATATAAATAGATTTTTGCTGTAATCTTGGAAAGTATATGATTTATCGGAAAAACAACTCAACAGGTTGAAAAACAATTAAATTTTTCACAAAAATTATCCATTGTAATTTCTTATTGAATGCACTCGTTTTCCCAGAAAACGTGATTGAACGACAAAATCAAATTTCAGGTTGACGCATACCCGCCACTGAAAGTTCTGGCAGAGCCGAATTTTTGATTGGTCATAACTCTGCTAAAAATGATCGGAGAAGGGAAAGGAAAAGTTCATATCGTTTCTGAAGACTCCTACCTTCCCATGCAAATATAATATGCGAGTATTTGAGTACTTAAAATGTGTTTTGTCGCACTTCACAGAGATGTTTGCGGATGATCCGAAAATCATGAATAATTCAGTAAATATGGAATATTATACTGAAGCAGCAACCCATACCCTCTTTGGACTATATTCAACAATTTTGAAGTAGTGTGACAGGTCCCACTTACACATGCCAAAAAATACTTAGTTTTACTCCTGCCTCATTTTCAAGTCATACCCATAAAATCGGCATTCTCTTCAGTAAATGTTAAAAATAATCGCTTATTCATATCCTGTAAATAGACATTTAATAAAACTATTGTGAAGTGCAAACCTCAAGCTTGAAATCCCATACTACATTTTTTATGTAGGATGTGTATGAGCGATTATTTTCAACATTTACTGAAGAAATTGCCGGGATTATGGGTGAGTTGAAAACTGAGGCAGGAGTAAAACCCAGATTTTTCTTTCGCATGTATAAGTGAGACTTGTTTCACTAGTCATGAATCGTTGCATATAGTCCAAAGAGGGTACTGATTCCTGCTTCATTATAATTATTTCATATCAACTAAAATATCCATGACTTTCGGATCATCCATAAATACCGTAGAAGGGTTATGTGAAGTGGGACAAAACACATTTAAGGTACTCAGATACTCACATGTTATATTTGCACGAGGAAGTAGAAGTCTTCAGGAATGATATGCACTTTTTCTTGTGCTTCTACTATAATTTTTAGCAAAGTTATGACAAATTTAATTTTGGGCCCTGCCTGAACTTGCAGTGGCGGGTTAGCGCGATGTCGTTAGGTTTAGTGGCATAAACCTTTTTTATGGAGCTTATCAGATAAGAAACAGTGTACCTATACACAGCAAAAAAATCTTATACTGTCCACGTCGTAGTCAGGTGCGTACGCGGACCGTATGATTTCAGTAACTATTTCCGTATTTAATTTTTTTCTGACACATTGCTTATAAACAGTAACAAAAAAAATGGAATTGTATTTGCACTTGAAAGCTTTCAAATAAGAAATCAATCAACCCACCCTTCGATTAAAAAAAAGTTGGGGGTGGCTGCAACCCCCCAGATAATTAAAAAGATAAACAAATCTCTTTGTAATATGCCCCATTGAAAATAAAAATTGACGTGTTTCAGGAATTTCGCGATAAACTTTTCATCAAGTTACAGAATTTGTTCCAGTTAGACTTTCCACACTGTATAATCCTAAGTAGACTTCTACTATTCGACTAGGTTACAACACTTCTTCGAGTGCAATATTAATATTTGTATATATGCCTTTTTCAGAATACTTTGATGATTGAAGACCACATTTGCATTATTTCAGTAACTAAGAAAATAAAATTGGTAATTTTTGTTTGAAAGATTACCTGACTTGGCCATGAACTGGTAGACGATGAATCCAAGAACAATCAGTATCGCAAGTTTGCTCAGAATCAAAGCTTTAGTGGCTTTCAGTCCAATAAGGGCAACGAACAGTGGCATCAAAAGTTTCATTTTGAGTTTCAACAATAGGAGCACTGGGAACAGCAGTTTCTTCTTCAGTCCGAGTCCTCTTGCTGAAATTACATAAGAAGTTTATTAAATGTTGGTTGTGTCGGCTTCTGAAATGAATAGTATTCAATTTTAAATTCGTTTGAGTCTTCAGTAAAGCTGCTTCTATTTCAATATAAATCAATTTCTTGACTGACTTCATATCTGTCCTACAAGTACTCTTCGATTTATACTCTCTGACTGAAATTGCTGAATTTCTACTTAATTTCACGTTATAACCATCCAAACTGAATATACAACAAGCTCCATTGAATGGGGTTGAAAAGTAAAGAAGAGCCGGATCAAAAAAATTTACAAGATGGCAATTCCTAAATCGAATAGATGCACATACAAGTTTACAGCATGTGAAAAGTTCCTATGAAATATTTCCAGGAAAAGATAATGTGTGAAAACATCAATTCGTCAACATTTGCTAACACAAAGAATGTTAAAAAATGCAGTTGTATTGAATATTCATTATTTGAACACACTAAAGTTATCAACAATATAACTTGATGAAATGATAGAATCGAAATAAATGCTATCATGGACAAACACGTAGGTACACATTTGATAAGATAGACGAAGACAGCTGCATTCACAGCGATCTAGATACTTCCTATTTGACAATATTAATGGATGATACCCACATTCTTCTTCTTCTGTTTCGTGTGAAACTATATCCAGTCCTGATTTTGGGTTATAAACAATTTCCGTTTTTTGCATAAGAGCCTCTGGTATTTTGAACTTGAACTCTTGAGTCTGCAGAACCCTCGCTGCTCTTTTGAAGATAGCAGCATCGATATTCTGAAACAGAGAGTGCCATGAATTTTCCTTGTAAGTGAAAACAAAATTTTCATTGGTTAAGAAAAAAATCGTTTCCTCACGATAAGAAAAAGCTTGTTTTTTGGAGATGATAAAGTGTGGTTGTTCTAAAATATTCTTTCTTTGAAGAGACTCAATAGTTTATTTTTTTTTACTGTAAAATTGTTCAAATTTATATTGTAAAAACGTTTCGCACAATTAATATGACATTGATGAGATTCAATTGAAATTTGAAGCTTGCTTTCTCTCAACAACAAATATTTTGACAATATTTACATAATATTACATTCACTTGAAAATCTTGATAATTTATTCAGCATATTGAAAAATTCATTATTGTACAGAAAAGTTCACAACCGTTTAGGTCAAAGGGTATTTAGTATTTTGTGAAATACTTTCTCATGGGAGTCCATCCATGTTTTATCCAACATACCCTACACAAAAAACATAACTAGGTATCCATGCCATGGTGTGAATGATTTCTTACAGAAATGGTAAAGCGAAACTGTTTGCTATATTTCAGAATTTAGAATTCAGCTTCAATAAAAAGATGTATCACACTACTTTCTACTCATTTGAATTTTTTTCTTATATGGTACCCATCTGCCATTTTGAGTGAAAGAGAACTTTTGTAGAGACCAAAAAATATTTTATCATTGCAATAAAGCTTTTTAATAGCCATTTAATCGAAATAATTGTCTTATGGGAGTAATAAAATCATGTACCGCCATTTTGTTTCGGATGAATATTTTTGTCAGACATTTTTCTGCCATTCAGAGAATTGAAAGGCGATTTGAATGAGATATCATTCGACCAACCATACCATTTAAAAAATCTTCCAAAATGGCGCCAGAGATTTTATTAATTTTTGTCTAAAAGTAGCATATGTGCTATCATTCGACAAAAAAAATCAAGGAAATATCTCAATTGGTTCAAAAGTTAACAGGGGGGGTGACTTTATGGACACACTCTATGTCAGGAATATAACTCGTGTGGTATATCTAAAAATATTTTTAGTGCTATGGAAACGTTATAATAGCTAGATTTATACTTTTTCTAATGGTAACTGTCAGCCTGACAAATCTAGCTGTGTATGTGAGATTGACCAACGATAAACAGAGGGGGAACTGTCCACTACCAAGTTTTATCACGAAGGACGCCACTGGCTGGTCTACTGCGCACCCAATATTCAGATGCACAGCTATATTTGCCAAGCTGCACGAATGTATACTATAGAATTCAAGATTACAGAATGAAATATATATCCGATTTTCCATGAAACGGTTAATGCATATGTTTCTAAGACAATTACATTTTCGTAAAAAATTATTTGACTTGATGAAAAAATCATCCCTTGCAATTATAACTACAACTAAATATTCACCTTAGCATTCCTAACGTCGGTCTTGAGTTCAAGTACGTTATCCAGATAAGTCAAGACATTCTTTTTAACACATCCCATGTCTATACAGTTGTCCAAAACTGTGGAAACCAATTCATCCCCAGATCTAGGGCTATTTTGCCCACTGGCGTAAGACACAAGGGCAACAATTGTAAGTAAAAACCTCCACATTGTGATTGAAATGTAAAACAGTAAATCAATGATAATAAATTGCTTGGGCGCAGTTATATATCGAGCGTTATATTGGTTAGGGGGGCGCCTGTCCATAGAATTTTTAATGGGAATGCGAATTCTTTGCGTCGTTTCTTTTTTGTTTATGGTGGTGTTCCGCTAGAAGATCCGGTGTATGTGTGGTTAGTATTCTATGTAAGAACGTCGCGTGCGTATTCACTTTTTAAAGGGACGCGTGGGGAATTGGGTTAAATGCATTTTGATTGTTGTCTGGTGGAACTACATTTACGATAAATAGTTTTGATTTTAACTTTGATTCCATTTCAAATGAAAGCGAATATTTGAAAAATATACTTATAAAACTTTGTTTAATTCGAAGAAAAATAATAGAATGTAAAGAAAATTAACATAATTACCATATTTTTATAACGGACTAAAAAGAATAAAATAATTTCTCTAATTTTTATGAAGGATAAAACCACAATACAAAGGACAACGCACACTTCGATAGGGAAAGTGGCCCTCTGTTGAGTCGACTGAATTTTTGATAGGTTGTAGTCCAAGTCATTCCAAACAAAAAGTCCTATGGGCTTAAGTTTTTCTATAGGCTAGTTTTGACGCTAGAGGGCGTTCAAAATTCCCATTTTTTTCTCTATTGTTAAACAATAAAAAACGTTACCCTGAATTTTCAAAATTCTGAGTCATTAAGGTGTAAACATTCATCAATATAAGATGGTCAGATGGACAGATGGATTTTGATAGGGTTGTGTCGAATTATTATGTGAATATATCCGATTATTTTATTGATGGTCAAGGAGTGTGAAACTCCTCCTGGCGGGTCAACCAAGCCTCCATTCGCACATTTAGCATAAGTATAATATGGAGAAAATTATGGGCTATAACTCAATATATTATATGTTACATTTAACGTACCTCTGGGTATCGTTAACCCTAATGAGAAACCGCCGAATAAACCCTACTAATAATTTACAGGGTGTTTTATTTGGGAAAATATCAATACGATCAAAGAAACTGACATTGTAGTTGATCCACAGTTGTTATTTAATAGTCTTTCAATGACGAAATTTTACTCTCATCCTCAATAGACCCGGAATATCAATACGTTCGTCAAATTCTAATAAAATGTTTCTCAAATTCTGCCTATTATCGTGTACATGAGATTGGAGTTCATTTATTTCAGCGGTTTCTTCGCCCTGCATTGTATTCACACTCATAACATTCGAATCTCACTGTAAAATTATACGCCATATTCAACTTTACATTGACAAAAGCCATCTACAGTTTTTTTTGTCTGCAGTGAAGGGATGCAATGTTTTCATATTATCCAGAGTACTCCATTTTCGAAAATGATTGAACAATTTTTAAAACGATCTAGACTATAAATATTTTCATAATGCGTCAAAGTTCAATTTCTCGATTCAAAACGAAAGTTAACCAGACAACAGGATCCAGAACTAGAATTTGTTGCCTCATATACAGGGCGATAAGAAAAAAATAGGGTTGGATGGTGGAACGCATTATTTTTGAATGAAATATCAGTTATAACATCTGCGTAACCTTCATTCATCTCTCTACTACTATTGATTGTCTCTGAATCAGTGGGATGTTAGGAATTTTTCGTCGAAATAAGTCCATTATCAGATGCATCATACCCTGACGTTACAATGATAGATTTAGAAAGAAAATGTTCCTAAGGCCATTTTATTGACAAATTTTCAATATTTCGTATTCTTTCTCATGACTGCAAATTATGCAGGATGGTCGAAAAATATTTTTCCTTAACGGCTTGCCCGAACTCCGCTCCGCGTCGTTCGTGCAACTGCCGTCGCATGCGGAAAAGTACTACTTTCCGCACTTGTTATGTAAATAACTATTTCAGTACGGAAATTTTCGAATTTAACTTTAGTTTTCTTTTAAAACGAACACTCGGTATATTTTTTGACTATGTGATGTAGTATACGGTGTAGAATGGGGTTCTTAACATTTTTTGGTCGTAGATCCCTAAGGCGATTTGTAACCGTTTTCGAATTTTGATAACAATGGAGAACAAATGAAGGCCAAAACTAGCCTAAAGAAAAAGTTTTGATATTGGACTTTTTGTTTGGAATGACTTCGACTACAACATATCAAAAACAACATATCAAAAATTCAGCTGATTCGGCAAGGGACCACTTTCCCTATTAAAGTGTGCGGTATCCTTTCTAAATTTTACAAAAGGCAGTGTCAAAAATTGCACCTTTTTGATTACCACATGTATAAAAGGCAAATATAAAAAGTTCAAAATGTTTTACTCAGTTATAGTGCCAATGTTGTCATTATTGAAGCTCAGGTGAAAGCTAATATCGATAGTGGTATATCTATCCATTTATCCTAGATTTTCTCTTCAGTTACATTTTTCTGAAACTCACAAAATACGCGAAATATGCACGAAATAAAACATTCTTGATTTTCGCGGTTTTGTTACAGATACATTGTATTTTTAACTGTTGGTAACAATGGATTGTTGGTATTGTCGCATGACAATATGGCGACAGTGAATATGATCAATTGAGGATATGGGAAATTGTGTACCATTATTTTTATTTTTCCATGGTTAATTTCAAAGAGTATTTGATGGAAAAGCCGCACCAGGCAAGGTTAGAGGTTCAACGCCTTTAGATTTGATAGTTTTTGATTCACTGGATACAGCATTTTCCAAACGGTTACCTGACCATGTTGTCTTGGTTGAGGCGGCACTCAAAATGTGGCATGAGTGTCTGCACTTATTACTTTTATTGGGGCGTAACTAGGGTCTGACGAAAAAATATATTCGTTCGGTTATGACAGTAATATATACTTTCCGGTTTGTAATAATTATTAATGAGATTTATTAGGATATTTTTAATGAAATCAGTGAAATAAGTAGTATCTAAGAAATTAATGGATGCTTGTTAGGTATTTTATCGAATAAAACAAAGGAATTTATCAAAAAATAAGAAAGTGAAAAAATTGTAGTTCGTCGCAGTCATCGTCATCTGTGGTTCCATCATCTTCGTCAGTAATTTCGTAGTGATCTTCTTCCTCATGATCAGAATCGGAATAATTGTCATTCTCATATTCTGAGAATTTAATAGTATTCAGTTAAATGAATTGTATCTTAAAGAGAATTTCTGAAACATGTTTTTCGCGGCAACTTTTTGAATTAAGCTGAAAATTGATTTGGGTTCCTTTGTAGCAGTGTGATGAAGGGACTATACTTTTTTCAGACGTTCACAGAGAAAATATTCCCATCAAAAAGAATTTTTTAGTGAAAAATGTCCGACTCGAAGTAATTCGCAAGAAAAACATGTTTGAAATGAGTATCCCATCCATTTTCAATGCAAACTTTTTGTATTCTTTTTGACTCGGATAACAAATTCAGCAATAAAAAAAGTTTTTAACCCACCTTCACTCATTTCAATATTGCATTGTTTTTTTTGTGAATTTTAATGCAAAAATATGTATAGTATCTATCTATCCGGCAAGAATAAAGAGGCCGAGAAACATATGGTAAAAAAACTTAATCGTACAAATTGAAAATTGTTAACATATTCGACATCATACTTGCAGTATGAAAAGGAAGCTAGATACGAAGAAAACACAAGAAACCAAACAGAGAGATTTTCAGTACCTGAAAAGAAGAGGTGAACCAGGAAGCTACAATCTGGGAATTACTACAAAACTTTTTCAAACTCAAGTGTTCTGTGCATCAAACTAATATCATTGAACTATCAATGACTTGAGCACGTTACTATGTTAGCAAAACATGTAGTAGTGTTGAATAAAAGTTTGTCAAGATTGAATCGTCTCCTGTTTATGCAATTACTATGGATCTTCATCAAGCAACGGCTGAGTCAATCAGAAACTGTTCAGGTGTCAACATAAGTAAGTGATCAAAAGGGCAAAAGACTTACGTAACCGTATGGGGTACAATTGAGGATATGGGAAGCTACAACCTGCGAATTAATACAAAACTTTTTCAAACTGAAGTGTTGGCGATCCTATAACTAACTACGAGGCAAAAGAGGCCAAAAAACGGCATTTGTTTGACTTGGTAAATGATAATTGATATCTTGACTTCTCTTCATCCATCATTTTCTTGAAGTGGCATTTCCTCTACTCTGCAAGAAGAAATTAGGAAAGAAGTTGATCTGTTTTCTAATATCTTGAATGAAGGACAACATGCATACACCGGATGGAATATATTTCTTTGTAGATTCTGGTAATTTCGAATTTCCAATCCCAAACTGAAGGTTTGATGAATTAATTCTTTATATTGAGGGTAATGAAGAGATATTTGACAACGTCATCCTGTGGTTCGGTGATAGTTTCAGTCTCTTTTATTTATTTATATGTTCTATTTCGGTATGTATCTTGTATATTTTATTTATATTTAGTTAATAAATCTTTCCCACACGTTCGAAGTAAGAGAGACATACCCTCGGGTCGGTTAATGTCATCTGACCACGGACAACCATTCGGCTTTGTGGTTTTTCAGTTTATTCGCAGACAGCTGAATAATTGTATCTGTAGTATTTGTAATTCTGTAAATTTTGTATAATTCTGTACTTTCTGTGAATAAACATTATTATTATTATTATGATACCCTACGAGGAATACAAAACTGCCGATGTACCTGTTGATAGCACAATTCAACCATAATTTCATTCCATTGAAAAAACCTGAACGTAGGAAACATGTACATATTGTGTTCTCTCACATCTCTGAACACAAATAAACAATAAAATATATCGAATCACCTCCATTAACATTATCAGCAACTATCCCTGATATCAAGCACATTCTATGGTATTGCAGAAATAATATTGAATTAATTGACTGCTGAGGAGGAAGAGAAGAGGGAGGGGAGTGACATTCCAGATAGTTACGGGAAACTATGATCCATGATCGAAGGAAAATGAACCATTGCACACAAAGTGTGCATATGAAAAATGGCTTTCGCCTATCAACCCCCCCCCCCAATTAGCCCCATGCACAATTACCCCAACCCGAAAGATATTGATGATGAATCACTTTCGTTGGTCAGCTATTCAATGAGGTACCACATGTAGTGATTTCTATTGAAATTATTTGAGTGGTGGTGGCTGGAAAACGGTTGTGGACAATTCGTAATAATTATATAATTTTGTTCATGAGATATGGCAATTATGAGCATTTGAATTATCACCCTGGGTATGGAATATATACTGTTGGAGACGTAATTATATGGATCCTCATAAAGTTGAGGAGAATCCAAACTTTTTCTAAAAATTGGCAGGGTCCTTTGCTGCTTATACTTCTCTCAACTTTTCCCTCAATTTCCTCTTACTCTTTTCAACTTTCTCTTAAACAACTTACTAGTAACTGAATTAGTGAAAAATTAGCTGAAGAGCGAATGAGAAATGGATTATAGTCAATCAGGTCCAAACCTATGTAAGAGTACATATATCACCCCAAAAATGAAATTATTTCCTCTACGACCGTTGAATTATATTTGTTAGATATTTGGCTATATTAAATGCTAATGGAGGAGAAGAGATATTTGAACTTTTCAATGAAATTTGACGACCTCTACAAAAAAATAACATTTTACGTACTCATTTCCGGACGAAAAATCGACTATTTTTGAAGGCAAGTAGTCTCTATGATGCGGCATAGTGACCACAGCGGACGAAAAGCGTTTGCGGACGAAAAGTGTTTGTGGACGAAAAGTGTCTGCGGACGAAAAATACTTGCCTGAAAAATAGTCGATTATTAATTCGAAAATCTGAAATTATTATGTAATTTGTAGAGGTCGACGAAAAAATGTAATATGCACCTCCGCGAAACACCCTCTATTTTCTGACCTGTTTGCTAGCCACGGCTGCGCAACAGCTATCAATTAGCAGGCTCGACTATAATAGACAGTTTTTCGTCCTTGATACATAAATAACTATTACTTCATACTGATATATTCTAAAGAAAATAAACCCTTGGTTACCGTAACTATAACATGACATCGTTATGTCAATGTAATTTTGTGACATATTTAAGTTCATTAGGGGCCAAGGAGCATAATGAAATTCAGAAAGTCCTAGTACCATAATGAAATTCAAATGTAAAGTTTCAGAATGTTTAGCATGAATGATCATTATGAGGAAAAATGCAAGTAGGTAATTTCAAACAATTTGAATCAAATTACGAAACTTCATCCTTCAAATCGAAGGGTGAACTATCAGAATCGCTCATTTTCAAAGATTTTAGTGCACATCTAATTTTACTTGACAGAAGTGTGTGTTGGACAGTAAATGAATAATTTCCTATTGCATTGTCAACAAAATGGAAAGGCACAGCTTGCTCACTATTTTTCATAATGAATAACTCGAATGTATCTGAAGTTTCGAAAATACTGAATCTGGAATTTGAAAAATATTTATATATACCTATTTATTAGTGCCAGCAAATAAAGCTGTTTATCTGATGGCATGTCATAATGACAACGTTATGTCACTCAATTTTGATGACATAAGGAAGCTCATTATGGGACTAAGTACCATAATGAATTCATTATGGTACTAAGTACCATAATGAAATTCTATAAAGAAAACATGTAATGGTTTGATCAAAAAAGTTTATTCAAAATGCATAACTATGTACAAAACTATTTATTATAAATGGTAAAAGAACAATTACTACAATTTGTAATATTAACTCCAATGGATTCTACAGTTTTTACATCAGTAGTTGATGATTGTTGGCAAACTTGTAATCCTGTTTGGTTGTTGGCACCAAAAATTGCTTCTGATATTTTTTTCTTTTGCTCTTTCGAATTTTCGATGTAACCTTCAGCGACAGTATTGCTTTTCCATCCGCCATGGCGTTTCACGGTACACAGATCAGCTCCAGAATCAGCCAAAAATGAAGCAGACGATCGCCGATATATTCTTCAGGGCGAGGTAAATTCAAGAAAGTGGCAATAAGTTTTGGCATTTTACCAAAGGTATGTATTCCAACGGGTTGTTTTGTGCATTTCTTATTTCTATAAGTGACAAAAAAACGTAGATGGTTTGTGTTGCAAAGTCGTATTTTCACATATTGTCTGACAAGTTCTACCATATTCAATCCTGGGATATTCCCCGAAGTTACAAAAAATTCTCGCATTACCTTTGTTTTTGTATTCGGTAATGTAATTCTAAAAACGGATCCTTCATCTATTACATTTTCAACAAGCATATTTGTCAATTCCTCTCTTCTGCATGCTCCACTTAGTCCAATTATCATGGCCACTTTATTAAATAAGTATGTATCATCTGATGCTTCCGTTAAAAACTTTGTAACATCTTGTTTAGTAAAAATTTTGGATTTTTTAGCTCTGTAACCTTCTGATTTACGTTTTAGTAATGCAACCAGCTGTAGGTACTTACTAATATCAACGTTTTTTCTTGTTGATAAACTACTACCATTATGGTCATTATGGTAGCTCGGCTTTGCCTCGCCCAATAATATTCACGGCTACTACCATAATGATCGTCATTATGATCCTTATAACATAATTATCTATTATAACTTCCTTGTGAGTTATACTAAGCAGTTATAAATCTTTAACTCCCTCTAATGTATTTACAAAAACAAACCGACAATAACTGTCGAATGTCCATTGAAATTATTTCCCGAATTAGAAGAATAAATACATACCATGTTCCGAAAATAAGTCAACATTATAGTTTCACTCATATTTTTGGTTTTGATACGGTTAACTTTCATCCACTGCGGGAATTTGTCATACTCTGTTTTAAAACTTTGGTTCCAACTTTGTCGGTATTAGGAGCTTTTTTAGCATTTGCAATAAAACGCCTGAAATCTCAATTCTCTCCATGTTTTCATTCAGATTCACAAATCAACAAATTTGATGAATATTCACCTACAAACTTTTCAGTTGATGTACATAGTAATCATCTCTACTCAATTTTTAAATAACATTCGTTTAATTTTGAAAACCAGCTGAATTTGGTTTTTATATATCATTTAGTATGAAATAAAATTATTTATCTATCACGTGAGTTATTGGATGTTGATAACTTCGGGCAACTTAACACTCTGCCCTCTGCCCTCTGTGATTAACATCCTCATAACTCCCTTGATATCTACATGAATAACTATAATATTATTGGTCTCATCTTCTATTATTGGTTGGAAAAGGGACAAAATGAAATATGTAAATCTAAATGTTTATTTGATATTATAAATAACGAATAAATTAAAATCACAGATAATTTTCGTTACAACTATCATTGCAGAGGAGCATAACCACCGTAAGCAATTTGCTGGGCATCTGTCCTATCAAGATGAGGATCCCAGGCATTATGCACAATCGCAGGAGGATGGTCGTGATTTATTTTAGAGCAAAACTTCCATATGGCCAACGCAGCTGCCGTCACGAAGGAAACGAAAGACAATTGAATTGCGTTCCATGTTTTGAATCCCAAGATTGCTAGAGCTAGAGGAATGAGAATCATTGCCTTAATGAGGATGAAGATGAGAATTGGAACGAAAGCTTTCTTGAGTTTGGACTTCTTCTTTCGAGCTGAAACAAAAACAGATATAATTACTCAATAGAGTAGGTCAATAATTGCGAGTCAGAAGATACTTTAGGCAAGAAGATTTACTGGTAATTGTCTCTACTCACACCTGCCTTAATCCAAAGTTAACGATAAGGAATAATGGCTCAAGGAAGAAAAGTTATATAGTACCGAGGTGTGCTTTCAGCATGGGAATTGAAATTAACAAACTCAAAAAAACTGCAGTTATCGGTAGACTGAAGTATTCTAAGTATTCTGAAGATACCATAATTTGTTTTCGATGAATCAATTGTTTTTGGAGGCATTTGTGATGAAAAATTTAAATTTTTTTATTCCAGAAAACTAAAAAAACCTTACGTTTTATCGAAAAAAAATATGGAAGAAATCAAGCATTAAATAAATCGAATAGCTTGGATGTATCTTCATTTATGTCATTACAACTAGAACCGAGTTGTAGTTGTTGAAAGTGACTGTTTGTTCGAAAAAAAATTATTGGAATATTTCAACGTTGAATAGCAATTGGCCACTTCAATAATGAGTTGTATAATCGATACCATAAGAGATTTTTTAAAAATATTTCCATCCAAGCAACGCTTGAATATACAGTATCGGAAATTTTTCATCTGGGGTATAGACAGAATGTACGCGAGCAACAAGGAACGCAATAATATGATAATACCACATGAAGAAGAGTGACGCACTATTGTACGCCTATCCTGTTACCCCACCCGACGAATTAAGAGCTCACGTCGATATCTCTTCTTCGAGCGAGTAGAGGAGAAATTGTAATGCTCTCGCAACAGACACATACAAAATCATTTAAACTCGCACATTTTCCTAATTACCCCACTGTAACATAATAAAATTTCAGCCAATTTGACCGAGAGCCAATTTTATATGTGTTTTCGTGCGGGGTCCTTTGTACTATGATACAGTGCATTAGCACATGTAATGCAATTTTCCACAGAGTTTGCTTGGCCGGTTGCTTTGAATCCCTTTTGTACAGGTGTTCCTTCAATGAAGCAGCTCAGTGATGAACGATTGGATCCTGCTCAGAGCAAGCAACTAGTGCTGGTACCCCGAATACAAGTAAATGTTATTCCATCTTCTATAATTGTAGAAAAATCCTTCAGGTATATAAGGTGCCCCAGGGTTAAACCGCCAAACGTTCAGTTTCGGTTTTTCAGTTGAAAATAAAATGTTTTCTTCATCTAAGCATGTGTCCTAACTTGCTTCGTTTTCGAGATACAGGGTGTTAAAGTTATTGAGAAATATCAGTTCTTTATTGATTACCCAAAAACCATTTGGCTGATTTTGATAAAACTTGAGATGCTTATTTGCAGTAGTTAAGGGTTTACTTTAATGTACTTGAAATAAAATTATTCAATAAAAAACAATTTTTTTTTCTAAAAACTTCAAACTCTGTATCACGAAAACGAAGCAAAAAATAATCTTATTTTCGCCTAAAAAAACGATACTGAACGTTTGGCAGTTTAACTCTGGGTCACCCTGTATATAAGTACACGAAAAATTTTTGAACTCTTCTACTCCCTTCATTATAAGAAAGTCGAACACTCTGAAATCGTGTACTAGGTTTATCAGATGGAGATACCAGACGATTCCTTTTCAAATTTTAGTACACTTTTTAATATACATTGTGTCCATAAAGTACCCCCCCCCCCCGTTGAAAGGATTGGAATTTTTGGATGATTTTTTTTTTGGTGGAATGGTAGTTCATAATTTACTCATTTACAACAAAAAATTGTCCATTTTTTCAAAATGGTGTCGGTCCGCTATTTTGATTTTTTCTTAGAAATGGCTTTGGGGGTATTTTTATTCTTTATAAGTACGAGTTGTGATGAATAAATTTCTCATTTATACATTTACACAGGTACCATATCATATAATGACTAATTGATGGAGTGTTCTAATTTAAGGAATTTGTTTTAATTGAGGGATATTAATATTATTCATTTTGCTTTATTATCTGTTTTTTGATAATAAATCAGTTACAGAAAACTTTTGTGGAAGGGTACCTTCGAAGATTTGATAATTTTTCTAGAACTAAAGTACCGCTATTTTGGTTTGGATGAATATTTTTGTTTCAAATTTTGTTGTCGTAGAGAGAATTGAAATACAATTCAAACGATGGATCACTCGACCGCCATAGCGATTTAAAAAAAATCAAAATGGTGGACCGACGTCATTTTCAAATTTTCAAAAAAGAAGCTTATGAACTAGGTACCATTCAATTGGGGTTACTCTAAGAGAGTTTTTGTTTTGAATGGATATTTTTGTTTGAAATTTTGAAAACTTATAGAGAATTGTAAGTCGTTCCCCATGCTATTTAAAAAATTCTACAAATACATTTTTTTTGTTGTTAAAAAGTAGCTTAAGAACTGCCATTCCAAAAAAAAAAATTATCCGAAAATTACAAACCGTTCAAAAGTTAACAGGCGGGGTTACTTTATGGACACACTGTATAATATGCAACAATGACTCACCCTGAACTTCACTTCCTGCTCCAAAATTCACTTTTATATTGACATCATCCTGATCCAAATTTCTTGCTTTCATTGTCACTTTAGATCCAACGAATGGCAGATCAAAAGAAAATTCATTCTCCTTCACATATTCCCCTATTATGTCTTCTAGAGAAACCTCACTCCGGGCAGAATTACGGGTTTCGTTCATTATTTTCACATCACTGATGACCTGAAACAAATATATGAGACCAATTTCATGTTATCCTGGTGTGATATGTCGGAAAAATAGTATATAAGAGAGCTCAAGTTGTATCGAGCGTGCATAATAATAGAAAATTTGAAAATTGTCCCGATGAACTTTCCAACTTCGAACAAATTAACCATTAATAAAAATTGAAAGGGTTTTTTCAAGTAGTTTCAAAACAGCTTTCATTTTTTATTTTTTCAGATACAAAGTCGTAATTTTTAAGAGTTGTAAGAACTACATGCATTATTCCTTCCATTCCTTTATACACTATTCTCAAATTATAGATATTCACACGGATGTGTGTTTAGTATTAACGGTATCTCATGAAACAAAATGTTTTATCGTTACAGGAGAAGGAAAATCTAATGAAAATTTTAAGAAATCTCACTTAGTCTATTTTTTCAGTAAACTTGTAATTAATTTGAATTTACGAACAATTAAACGTACTTTTCTAGTAAAAAAAAATGTAGTCCGCATAAAAGCACAGAACAGTTTTATTTAGGACTCACCTGTTTGGAGTCTTCTGGAGGTGCTGGTAGAGCGGTCACAGTAACGACTACCGCTACTAAAACCGATATTAATTGGCGCATGGTTCCAGTGGCTCTGTTGTCCGCTAATTATTGTCAGCTAGTGCTTTGTTTTGACCAGCACATTAATTATTTATATCAAGTACTCTATGGACAAGGAGTGGTAAAATATTTGGACGATAGGAGAGTGAAATCAAATCTGAATCAGTAGTCTGAAAAGGATAACAAAATGCCATTAATGAAGAGTAATGGTGTCAGTGTTATTCGAAAAGAAAATATAAGTGACCTCAAATTGATTTCATTGAAGAATTTTCTTCTTTGTATTTTGCATCCATGCATTTGTACATATTTAAATAAATTATCAAGGAATTGAAGTACGGAAAAATCTTCTTCGTGATAACTGCATAATTGTTTCACTTCACACCAAATAATGTTGTGTCAATGTGCAATAGATTGGGATCCTTTAGAATATGATCAACCCAAGTATCTCAAGAATCAACAGAAAAATGTTGATATGTTGGACCCTATCGGACTTTCTGGCAAAAATATTATATGCTATTTCAAGTACAGAAGTTTAAAAAAAAATCGTGGAGTTAACCGAAAGCGAGGAGCTAATTAAAAAAATATATACAGGGTGTCAGGTAAACCATGGATCATACTTTAGCTGGTGATTAACAAGTTCATAACCTATCAGAAAATCACAACTTGACCTCAGTAAAAACCTCACGGTTTTCGAGATATTGGAACTTTTATAAAAAAAAAATGATTCCTGTCTCAGATCATTCTTTTATGTTCCAAGCAAATAAGGAGAGTTTCATGTTAATTCTTATTTTCGATAAATATTACTGAATAGTAGTTTTAACTATCACAGAAGGCAGATTTTCAATAGCAGTCATTACGGTCTACAAAAAAAAAATTATCCTCCGATTTGGATCCCTCAAGATTTTTATTATGAAACTTTGAACTATTTTTGTGACAAATTATTCTCCAACGAAAACCTGAACATTGGCCTTGAAAACTTGCTCGTTTTCTCCATAGTCCAAAAATGAAAAGAAGTTGCCATGATTCTTTTTTGAAAAAAAGATATTGCTAATAGAGTACGAAAGGGGGTATTTTACGGTGGATCACAAGGATTGCAGTTTCGTTCAAAATGGGTTTATTTTCTATTTTATCGAAGTGTGAGCTGCAATTCGTTGCTCTTTCATCTAGGCTGTCAGTTGAATGACAGATCGTCAGAGAGTACACCGTGTTTTCGTGAGTTGCAGTATTTACCACATAATTCCTTATTGAACGTTATCGTGTATTGTTTTCTATTTAGACTGTTAGTGTGCTTTGTGGATATGATTTGATAACTTGGCAAAATCTATTTGCAACAGTATCAAAATGCCGTGCAGTCCACGTGAGTATGCCGAAATGTATTTTATTTATGGTGAATGTAGAGGCAACGCAAAGAGAGCTGCTGCATTATACCGTGAAAGGTATCCCAATAGGAATATACATCCTGATTATCGTGTGTTCATAAGAGTACATAACTCTTATACGGAGGGCAAGATTCCTGGTGCTCAAGGTGGATCAGGCAGACCACGTCGTGATGACCTTGAAGATGAGGTCCTTGAAGAAATTGAGAATGATCCGTCCATTAGCGTTCGTAGTATCGAGAGAAGAACTGGCATAAAAAATCAACCGTTCATGGTATCTTGAAAAGATATCAACTGCACCCCTACCACGTACAGCGTGTTCAATCTTTGTTGCCAACAGATTACCCAAAACGAATAACTTTTTGTCGCCGTATGTTGGGAAAACACCGGGAGGACCCAGATTTCTTCAATAAAATATTATGGACAGATGAATCATCATGCCACCGTCGGGGTGTTTTCAATAAACTCAACCTCCACAGTTGGCACTTTGAAAATCCTCGTATAATGAGACCAGACAGGTACAAACATCAATTTAAAATAAATCTTTGGACCGGCATACTGAATGGCCACGTGATTGGTCCGTTCGAGTTTCCGCAGACATTGAACTCCGAAAATTATTTGGAATTTTTGCAAATCCAATTAACCCATCTAATGGAAGATGTGCCGCTGGAAGTCAGACAGACCATGTGGTTTCAACATGATGGGTGTCCTGCTCACTACGGCAGACAAGTAAGAGAATATTTAGATAGGACATATACTCAGAGATGGATTGGGCGACTTGGACCAATACTATGGCCGCCACGTTCACCGGACTTGAACCCCTTAGATTTTTTTTATTGGGGATGTTTGAAGGAAAAGGTTTACCACAACCCAATCGCTAGCGAAGGGGAACTACGGAACCAAATACAACATGCAACCAAAGAAATCAACAATAACCCAAGAGCTCTGCGTTTTTTGAAAAGATCGTTTTTAAGGAGATGTCGCGCTTGTATCAGAGCAGAAGGAAAACAATTCGAACATTTGTTGTAGTCTCTTAATCACGTACAAGAGGAATATTGAGGTGTACATTGTTGTGTTGTTTTTATAAGAATCAACCTATTCTCATATAATTTTTCTTCATTAAAGTTCATTTAACTGTTATATCAGTCCAAGTACCTATGTAAGATTTATCAGCTCATCAGTCGCTGTGATAAAATAATTGCAGCTCACACTTCGATAAAATAGAAAATAAACCCATTTTGAACGAAACTGCAATCCTTGTGATCCACCGTAAAATACCCCCTTTCGTACTCTATTATCAATATCTATTTTTCAAAAAAGAACCATGGCAACTTCTATACATTTTTGGACTATGGACAAAACGAGCAAATTTTCAAGGCCAATGTTCAGGTTTTCCTTGGAGAATAATTTGTCACAAAAAGAGTTCAAAGTTTCATAATAGAAATCTTGAGAGATCCAAATCGGAGGATGATTTTTTTTTTGTAGACCGTAATGGCTGCTATTGAAAATCTGCCTTCTGCGATAGTTACAACTACTATTCAGTAATATTTATCGAAAATAAGAATTAACATGAAACGCTCCTTATTTGCCTAGAACATAAAAGAATGATTTGAGATAGGAATAATTTTTTTTTATAAAAGTTCCAATATCTCGAAAACCGTGAAATTTTTACTGAGGTCAAGTTGTGATTTTCTGATAGGTTATGAACTTGTTAATCACCAGCTCAAGTATGATCCATGGTTTACCAGACACCCTGTATATGTCCATTAAGCCCTTCTCCCACTTCCACAACCCCCTATTTCTCATATCATATGGCACTGGGGTATTTGTTATGTATGCATTAAACACAAGAAAATTTGAAAATGTAAAATTTTGTTACAGTCAAAAATTCGAATGAAAATTGTATGTATACATTCATGTTTATCAAAAGCTAATCATAATTGACAATATTCAATGACCAAACGATGTATTAGGGGACTATTTCACTCATCTTTAAATCCTGACATAATCTGACCAATCGCAAACCAAAGACATTTTGTATTATCGTGACAATATATTTCCTTGCTTAACAACCAATCAGTGGATTTAAAATTTTGAAATTCTGCCAATAGAATCGGAACTACAGTAAAAATATAGCTTGTCGCCGTATTTTCACGGTGATAAACCTGCTTAGTTTTTGTTTTACTCTCTGTCAAGTGAAAATAATGATTTAAATTATAAACGTCAAAGGGGGACCCCGCACAAAATGAATGTGAATTTGGTCCCGCTAGATTTGGCTGAAATTTTGATATGTTATAGTTCTCGACACTCTGATCAAAAGTGCCCATTGGCCCAAAGTGATCATATGGATAGTTTCAAAGATATAGATGGGGATGTGTGTGATATTGGCCATGGGCTTGAGTCACCGATTCTGAGTCTGATATTTGTACTCACAAGGTGAAGGGTTCAATGTAACACTTCATAAATAACTATTTCATGATTGTAATAATTTGTTCGTATTCGTAAGTGATTTTGTTAGGACAGATCAAGTTAAATTACCTGTACGAAAGTAATTATAAGAAAACCTATGGTTTGAAGTACATAAAAAAAATCATAGAAGAAACATATTTGGAGCTCAAAAAGAAGATGATAATTATATCTGACTTGGGATGGGGAAAAATCAATAGGAATTCAAAATTTTGAATAGAAATCAGATCTAGTTCTAGGTCGAATAAAGACAATCACGAGTATTTTGGGGTTAATATGATTTATTTGCTGATTTCAATGTAGGCTGGTGTTCCTCCTAAAGTTAGATAATTGTTCAATTATGATGAGGGTTAGGTTAAGTTAGGTTAGATTTAAATGTGAGTGAGCCCATATCAGGCCCTCCACTGCGGCCAATGGCCTATTGTGGCTCACCCTATGGTTATATTTCTCCCAGTATATCCAATCTCTTAACGAAATTGAGTAACATATTGGGAGAACAGTTTACCAGATCTTCTGGCCTTACTTTTGTATTGCCAAATATTGAAAATCTGGTTCTGGCCGCTGCAGGGCATGTACACAGGATGTGTTTAGCCGTTTCATCATCCTCCATGCATAGACGGCACTCTGCATCCTGTGCAAGTCCGATTTTATGCATGTGGTGTTTGAGTTTGCAGTGGCCAGTGAGCAAACCTACTATAACTCTGAGATGTGCTCTACTGAGTTCTAGAAGTTTTGTCAGAGTCCTGTTTTTTCCTTGTACAAGCAATAAATGCTTTGGAATGGGCTAGTCCTGGTAGACTGAGCCAATACTCAAGTCTTTTATTGTCTGCCCAGGCGGTTGTAGCATTCTTGGCAGTGCTATATGCTAAACCGACGACCGGTTCTGGCCCAGTGAACGTTGTTTTGGCCCCCCCTTTTGCTAGGGCGTCCGCTATTTCGTTTCCTTCTAGGCCCGTGTGACCTGGTATCCAAACTAGGGTAATGTTGTTGCCTTGTGCTAGTCGGTTCAAGGTGTCTCTGCAGTTCCATACTGCTCTGGATTTAAAGCAGTTGGATTCAAGCGCTTTCAATGCTGCTTGACTACCTGAAAATATTTTTATTGTTTTTCGTGTGAGGTGTTGGTTTTCCAGCTCCCTTGCACACATTTCAATGGCATATACCTCTGCCTGGAATATCGTAGCTAATTTACCCCAACTGAATGAGCGTTTCACTACTGGGTTCATACCATATATTCCGGCTCCGACACCTTCCAAAGTTTTGGAACCATCGGTGAACCACCTTTCATTTGTCCTACATAGGTCAGTTTTATTCCGAACCCAGTCTTCTCTTTAAGGGAAGACCATGGTGTAGGACATGTTGAGGTTAGTGGTTTTAGGCATGATGTTCGAGGGCATTCCCAGAATGTTGTGAGCTATTATGCCTTCCAGCATGCTGCTGCCTCTCATGACACATGCCTGCGGTAGACTAATGGCCGCTTGATAGAGTCTGTATGTTGCCCATCTTGCCTCTCTCTCCAGAACTATGTGGAGAGGAAGTAGTCCAAGAAGAGCTTCCATTGCTGCCGTTGGCGTGGAGCGAATGGCCCCAGTAATCGCCAGGCACGCTTGTCTCTGTAATCCGTTAAGTTTAACCTGGGCCATTTTATGTTTGCCTTTGTTCCACCAGACTACAGAGCCATACGTGATCATTGGTCGTATGACGATCACGTACAGCCAGTAAACTTGTTTTGGTGACATGCCCCATGTTTTACCACATATTCTGCGGCATGTCCATAATGCTAGGCTAGGAAAAGACCGGATAGTCTTTTCCAAATGCTAGTTCCAGTTCAGCTTTTTATCTAGGATTATTCCCAGATATTTTGCCTCACTCGCAAATGAAATTGTTACACCATTGATGGAAGGAGGTATTAAATGTTCCAGCTTCCTTTTCCTGGTGAACGGTACTATGACCATTTTGTGGGGGTTAATGGACATTTTCTCCCTCTCACACCATTTATATATGTTATCCAGTATATCCTGAAGGATGTAGGAGATCGTCTTTTCGGATTTATCTTTTATTACTAGGACCAGATCGTCAGCATATGCTTGCAGATCGACCTCCCAGAGTGAGAGAATGGCCAGCAGATCATCCACCAGCAGTGACCATAGCAGAGGGGAGAGGACCGCCCCTGGGGACAGCCCCTGGCTGGCTTGAAGCTGACACTTTCCCCCTGTAGAGAGGTCGTTATTGTTCTGTTATGAAGCATAGTTCTTATCCGGTCACATAGTAGCGGTTCAATTCCTCTAGAGACAGTGGCCTCATAGAGGGAGTGGGGTAGTGCATTATTGAATGCTCCTTCTATGTCCAGGAATGCAGCGACTGCTACCTCCTGGTGTTCCAGGGCGACGCTTATTCCTGACACAAGGTTATTGAGGGCAAGTTCTGTCGATTTTCCAGCCTGGTAGGCATACTGGTGAACATTGAGGGGGTGCTTTATTAGTGCACCAAACCATATGTGCCCATCCAGTATTTTCTCCATGCTTTTCAACAGAAAGGATGTCAGACTGATGGGTCTGAACGATTTTGGGTGTGGGTCAGTCCGACCCACCTTAGGAATATAGATCACCCTAGTCGCGGTCCAGTTAGATGGTATATAGTTCCAAGCTAAACTGGCTCTAAAGAGTCTTATAAGGATAGGCATAATCTGTTCCAGTCCGATTTGTAACAGAGCTGGAGCTATGCCATCCTCTCCTGGCGATTTGTATGGGTGGAACGAGTTAACCGCCCATCTTATCGCCTGCGGTGTGATTATTTTGTTGGCAAACACCCAGTCATCTCTGTGGGGTCGTTTAATCCGGCCTATATTTGTGACTGGAGGTGGATTGTCCAGAATCAGGCTGCCTGGGAAGTGATTATTAGCTAATAGCTCTAGTGTCTCTTTTCTGGAGGCCGTGAAGGAGCCGGCTGGACGTCTGAGCGATCCCAGCTCCTGTGTCTGTTCTCTGGATAGAATCTTGTGGATACGGGTTCCGCTTGATGTCTTGGACACATTTTCACAGAATCGTTCCCATGATTCTCGTTTTGCTTTCCGGATATTTTTATTGTATGTGGTTAGAGCAGACCTGTAATTGTCCCAGTCACCTGATACCTTAGCTCGGTTAAATAATCTTCGAACTTCTTTTCGTGTTTTATCCAGATTTTTGTTCCACCAGGAAGCATTTCGGTTATCCCTCTTCTCCCTTAGTGGACAGTTTTCATGATACGCTGAGATAAGTGCAGTTTGTAGATGTTCTTCAGCAATATCTATTTGATCATGACCATTTATTGTGGTCAATCCGTTTTGGAGATGGTTCTTCAGAGAGGTTTTGTATCCGTCCCTGCCCATGCTCCGTATGTTTCGGTATTGTACCACTGGCCTGGGGCCTATTTCAATGTTGAATTGAATATGCCTATGATCTGAGCATGATGGCTCAGAGGACACCCTCCAGTTGGATATCTTGTTGCTTAGAAATTCTGAGCTGATCGTTAAATCTAGTACCTCTCTCCTAATCCTATTGACGAAGGTTGGCTCAGATGAGGGTAGCCAATAATACTGATATGTAATGCTTGCTTGGCATAAGCATTACAAGGAATGGTGCTGTAGGTTTTCCTACATCTGAAAGGTGAATGTTCCAATAAAAGTTAGTAAGCCGCCACGGAGCGCCACGGCAAACATAATAATTATAGCTTTTCTCTTTCTGCACAGGCTATGCCTTTAGGTACACTTTAGGAGAGTTTATGAAGAATTATTATTGTTGCCTTTAGGTACACTTTAGGAGAGTTTATGAAGAATTATTATTGTTATAATTATTATAATTATTTCCCCAAAAGGAAGCTCCAGTCAGGCCCTGTCTCCGAACCCTCAATACATCCGGAGGGCGCGCTGGATCGTTTACCCAGATAACCACTCCCCACGTCCGTGGACTAAGTGATTACTGGGTCCAAAAATCATGGGCCCTGAGCAGACGCAGTGAACCAAGGATGACGGCCTTCTGCATTCACCCGGCTAAGATTTCTGCCATATTACAGCAAGGTAGTATGATTTTTAAATTCGAGAGCAGTGTGTCCATCATACCACCAAGAACCCTTATAATAAGAACGACCAGTTTAACAGAATGGTTTGGGTAGAGCCTGTGGAGTTCAAAGAGTAAGTCTCGATATTTAGTTCGTTTCTCCTCCTCTTTTCGGACGATGTTGGTTTCGCCAGAAGACGAAAACTCCATGAGGAAAATCTTCTTACTTTGATGGTCGAGTAGAACTACATCAAGCTTATTGGCTTCTATTTGCCTGAGGGTGGGAAATGAGTAGTTCCAATATATTCGTAGAGCCGCGTTGTGTCTGTGGATATAGGCTGAGACCGCATATGCTGGACATGCTGACAACAAATGCATAATAGTGGGGATTTACTCGAGCGTCATAGAGACCTATTGGGTTGCAAAACTTAGATGATAAGAAGAAAAAAAATTATATATATATATATATTATAGCTTTTCATCGGTGGGGGAAGCTGCTATAGATTTTTAAATATGTAAAAAAACACTGTTGCATGGACATACTCGAGCGCGTCAGATATTGATAGCATCAATGTCCTGCGTATTTTTAATATAATGTTTGCATGATCGTTTGCATGATGCGGGTGGTTGTACGTAAGGGTTGAAAATGAAAAAAAAAATTATCGAGCGCGTGAGATTTTCTAAGTGCAGCAAAAAAAATCTCATTCAATAATCTGACGATTTTGATGTGACACAAGCTCGCGGCCATTATTATAATGTGCAAAAAAAATTCGCCATTTTGAAATACTCAAGCGCGTCAGATTAAGATACAAATGGTTCATCTTAATGTTCTAAACGTGCTGTAATTCTCTTGCCGGGTATTCGATAGTGGAGATTCTGCCAGGATCTAACCTTTAGTTGTTGATAAGTTACAGGGACGGACAAACATATATTCTTGCTACTTTTCTCCAGTCATTGCGTGAATGTCAAGCTAACAGTTGTCAAATTTTTCTACAACTGTCCACTTTTTTTGTGTGATTTGTGTGCGTAAAGTTTTACAATATTTCACTATTAACATACGATTTCATTATCAAACGGAAAAGCGTAAAAAAGTGCACTTTTTTAACGGCTGTTGCTAGGCAATCGACAGTTTTATGCAACAACAGTGACAGATCCGAATAATAACGAAATCCTGTCATAAAGCCAGTTCTCATTTTCTTTGGCAACTAATAACCTATAAATATCTGATATACAAATGTTTCCCAATAATATTTTTAGCATTCTTACTAGGTATTAAATAAGTATTATCAAAATTCCAAACTATCGCGGCGAATATATTCAAAATAATAGCATATACCTAAGGAACTATTGGACCTAATCTACACTAGGTAATCCAAGGTAGCTATGGCAGTTTGGCCGTCAGAAATTAGTTGACAACAATAATTAATGAAATTTGTGAAATTGGGCATTTATCCAGATAACGAATTCTTGATAACTATGAATTTAATTTAAGTAGAAATGAAAAGTGATGAAGATTGAACGGAGAAAATCGTGGATAGTGCAAATATGAGATTTCCTTGACATAGTTCAAAGAAAGAATAAGGTATTCGTTGCTCCACGAGGATTGTTTATATATTTTGAATACAAATCTTAGAAAATCAAAATGTCGATGAATATGTTATTTTAATATTCGCTTTTAAATTTTCCATTTTGCTGGATAGTGTAAAGAGAAAGGGATTCCGACTATGTCGAAATTATTCGTTTCATTTGTTTGAAACTCAACTCTCCGGCATACTCTTCGAACTTTGTTCGAATAATGAATAAATAAAAATATGCCAAATTCATTTCATATTTGCAAAAAAATATGAATTTGTTATTTTTTTGATAGTTGTAGAAAAAATACTGTAGGAAACTCGTGGGTGAAGTGTTTTTTTTCCTCGTAGGAATGCCGCACTTCGCCTACGGCGTCGTGCGTCAACATTTCCTACTCGTAAAAAAAATATCAGTTTTCTCACTTGATACATAAATTACTATTATTAGTTTTGGGTTATTTACTTTAGCAGAATCTGCAGGAAAAACAAAATATATAGAAGGTGCCGCAGATGAGATAATTCTAATTCATGAACAGATAAAATTAAAGTTTATGAACGGACCATTTTCTATTCAGACTTGTATCTATTTGACATTTAATAAATGTGTTACACAACGATAGTTCTGCCAATTTGTGTCATGCTCTTTTTTTGTACAGTATCGGAAAATGTTCATCTTGGGTATGGTGGTTGCATGAGAGCGTGAAGAATAGCTTCCTATATGTTGAGAGAGCATTACAATTTCTCTTCTATCGACGTGAGTTGCGTGGGTGTGTTGCATTGCCACGTGGTTAGTTAATGCGTCGGGTGGAGGTCGGGTGGGATAACAGGAGAGGCGCAAAGTAGTGCGTCTCTCTTGTTTATGTGGTACTATCATATCATGGTGTTCCTTGTTGCTCGCGTAGATTTCTGTCTACAGTATCGGAAAGTTTTCGTCTTGGGTATGGTGGTTTCATGAGAGCGCAAAGAATAGCTTGCTATATGTTGAGAGAGCATCACAATTTCTTTTCTACTCGCTCGAAGAAGGGATATCGACGTGAGCTTTTAATGCGTTGGGTGAGGTAACAGGATAGGCGCACAGTAGTGCGTCTATCTTATTCATGTAGTATTACCATATCATTGCGTTCCTTGTTGCTCGCGCAGATTTCTGTCTATACCCCAGATGATAAGTTTCCGATACTGTATAGATTTGAATGCAGCAATCTTCAGCTCATCTGGGACATTTATTATATAGAACTGGAGCTCGTCTCAATTTCTTCGCATTATGTATAGAAAATATATTAAAAACTCAATTTCTTAAAACATTTAATAAATAGTAACAAAAATAACAACTTCTCACTATAAAATTAATATGTACATTGGTCGACTAATTCTTCAACCGAATACATATGAAATGAATTGAGAAATTAGTCGAGTAACACCATAATGTTCAAACTACTGTTGAGGAGCATATGCAGCATATGCCATCTGTTGTCCCACGTCGGACCTATCATGGTGATGATGAGGATCATAGGCATTATGGATGATTTGTGGAGGTTGATGAGTGACCTTCGAGCACAGTTTCCATACGGCCATGGCTAGAGCTGATACAAATGAAATGAACGATAGCTGAATGGCATTCCAAGTCTTGATTCCGAGGATTCCCAGTGCAAGTGGTATCAATGTCATTGCTTTGATAAGGATGAAGATGAGGATAGGAACAAAAATTTTCTTCAGTTTCGACTTTTTACGAGCTGAAAATGAAAACAGAATATCAACGCAAGTAAACATGTAGAGAACTGAACATTTATATCCAATACTAATTTTTAATGTAGCGGAAAGTGTCACATGATTTGAGAAACTAATATCTATCTATCCATTCCTAATATTTCATTGGTAAAAGACGAAACATAACTTGTCTCCACAACAGAATTCACTAATTTTGATAACAGAAATATTCTACAACACTTCTGTCTTATGAATTTAAGCAATAATATTGTTAGTCTTGACTGGCATCATAGTGACAAGATGTGAATTGAAGAGTCAAAATAATTTTTCGTTGGCTTGCCATTTGATTATATGTAAAATTTGTGATTGTGAAGAGAACACAGTCTTTTTCTCGGTTATAATAAAATTCACGATGCTTGTGGCTCCTCACGCTCGCTTTCAATTCGCGCTCGGAACTTCCCACTCGCATCGAATTTTCATTCTAACCTTGTTACAGAATATACTATTCTGATGCTGGTAGATGAAAATATCACATATTGAATATGAGAAACACTGTATAGCAAGAGGCATAGAGTGCGCTCATCAAGTATGGAATAATTGTATTTTTGAACACAGTACAAAATATATATGGTGATTCGGATTTTTGTAGGAGATATTTTTCAATTACTACCTTCTACATATATCGTTATATATATGTATAACTGGATTATGTCAAATGGCTCCGGAGATATAGAAGAATGCTTCATCCTATGTCTAACGAGTATAACAGACTACAGCCAATACGGAAGGTTAAAAGTCATCATCGCAGCCACTTGACTCAATCCTATCAAATCTGAAATCACTGGATTTGTAATCATAATCCGTAATTAAATCGCCAAATGAAATTTACTCTACAACGGATAACAAGCACCATACAGTGTGTCTCACTTCTCATGGAAACACCCCCGTATCTTCCGTAATAATTGAGGTAAAAAGATGAAACTTTCAGGACAGATGAAAATGGTCAAAATGCACCTACCACCTCAATTGAGTTGGCCTAAGTGATATAGACTGCCCACCACTCGCGATGGAACAACCCATTTTTACGGTAAAACATATTGGGGGCAAAATAGGCTCGAAATTCTTTCAGATTCGTGATCAGGACCACCAACTTACTACTCCTGAAAAAATTTCAGTACTGAAAAATTTGAATTTCTCTCACGTCTCATGGAAACACACTAGTAATTTCCGTAATTATTGAAGTAGATCTCTGTAAATTCCAGGAGCGTTAGATATACCAGCGATGAGTCTAAATTTTGCATGAAGTTGATGTGAGTGACATACACTGCTCGCCAGGGGCGATGAACCTAGCCAGTTTTGCAAAAAATTATATTATATTTTCTCATTGTTAATAACTCTGAGGTTGATATTCCTTTCATTTCGTACTTGTAGTTCTTATTTCTCACGTATTAGCCGAAGAACGAAAAAATTGAGTTTCTGAATATCTTGTATAAGGAATATTTTCTGACTCAATTTAACATCACGTTCATTATTAACTGCAGAACACTAACTTTAGAAATTCTACTCATATTCACGAATCATCACTGACTAACTAATTCATCATAAATACCTTGAACTTCATTCCTATTTCCGAATTGGAACTTCAAGTTAAGTTCGGTACCGTCTAAGTTTTTGGCATCCATCGTCACTCTCGATCCAACAATGGGTAGATCAAAGGAAATGTCATGGTTCTTGATGTAACTTTCTACGTGATCCTCCATCGAACCACTACTTCTTCCAGATTGTCTGTCATTGCTTTTCACTTCAATGTCACCACCAATCTTAAAATGAAAATAAATCATCTGAGAAGACTTCATGTGGAGTTAGTACACTGAACAAAAACAATCAGACCAGTTTTATCAATTACAGAATAAACAAACAGGTACGCAATTTCACGAATAACACAAATATTTATTCACACCGTTTCCTACTCCAAAGTAGCTATAACTAACTAGTTTTGCACACATTTGAAAATGAAAAATAAATTAAAATAAAAGTGTTTTTACTTTGTACTTTTTAGCGTAAAAAATTTGTTTAAGTATCTGTCTGAATATGTGTGCCACGTGCTAAGTTAGGGGTATGTTCGTTAGACCCAAAAAAAATGTTGTCAGATAGGGTGAACTAGGCGGCCATTTTGTCGACTCCCCTCTATCGATCCACCGGTCTGGAAAAACATCATTGAGGTGACCCAAACATTTATTGAATAATGCGCCCCATCTTATAGTGCTTCCACATCAAAGTTTCTTGTAATTCTTGTAAATTCCCATTCTCCAATAGAGTAAAAAACTTATTTCGCAAAAATTACAAATAATTTGTCCATTAAGGAGGTTTGTTAAAAAAATAAGATCCGATCACTTGATCTCCAATTGTTCCACCCCACACATTCAGAGATCATCTGTGCTGGTTATCCACTTTCTGTATCATCCTTGGACTTTGATCCATATAATAGTGGGAGTGAACAAAAAATTTTGAAAGAAATGTTGATTTTGTTGTATTTTTACATTTAATAAAAATCCATGCTATTTTAAAAATCCATGATATTTTAAAAATCACTTTCAAGGAGTTCCTGATTGAGCTAAAGATGCCTGATATGTATTGAAATCATATCGTTTCAGTATTCCCTGAACTGATCCTCCCCTATACTCGTAGTTTCACTTATTTCTTTTTGACTAGCAGTTCAATTTTCTGTGACGGTTGATAATACATTCAATTGATTTTCCTCTTTCACCATTCATCGCAGGCTGGTTACGATTTGGTTTAAGATAATCCACTTTTTCAGTTTCCAAAAGTTCATTCAGTGAACTCTTCTTCCATCAGGATGTCTCCTATTAGGATATTTAGCCACATACAGTCTGCTAGCTAGAAGACAGAAAAGAAATGTTGTGGCCTTTCCACCAATGAAATTAAATGTGTGGGTTTCCATTTAAAGAAACCAAGATATTTTCCAATTTGCGTTTTGATCCATCTGGTGCACAAAAAGTAATGAAATTGCAACTGCGTGTCATGCTACAGAAACAAGACCATGACAGTTATTTCACCGACAGTCCATTTTAAAAATTATTTATCCACGCGGAGCTACAGGGTACTGAATAACTCATGGTTTTTCAAGTTATATTGATATATCTCCGGAAATAACGTGATGAGCATACATTATTCTCTATTTTGAAAATGCTCAAAGTGATATCTATTCAAGCATGTGATGAAATATAGGGCGTCCCGTTACAAATAACATAACTTGGGTCACCTTGTATACTGCGGAATATTTTACTCTCCCAAAGAGGTATCGACCATCGGAGCGCAGTTGCTGGACCCTGTTTATTCTTCCATACTATGATAGGTTATATCAATAAAAAAGTCTCATTAGTATAATCAGAATTTTCCGATTATTTTTTCAGCAATTTTTCTGTAGAAAGAGAGGGTCTCAATTCCTTTATTGCATTGTCATCGAAGTAACATATGTGTACCAAATTGCAACGCCATTGATTGAGGAAAGAATAAGACATAACTCGACAAGTTATTTGAGAGCTTGTGATAATTTGGAATTCATTGTATTATGCATTTTCTGATATTTTCAATCCGGATATTAACCATATTCAATACGAGCACACCAGTAATCAACAGTCTATAAAATTCATAAAGAATACATTTCAATTATTGTACAATTCAAATGAGGTAGACTCAATTATCTATGTAAAAAGAAATGTAGTCTAGTCGCAAGCATTTGGAAAACTTTGATGAATTTACATTTACAGAAACATTTGTTATCTATGACCGTCTTAAAAGTTTTGTTAAAAAATAAACGAAAGTTACTGAAGTGAGTCAATCTTATTATACAGTATCGGAAACTTTTCATCCGGGGTATAGACAGAAATCTACGCGAGCAACAAGGAACGCAATGATGTGATAATACCACATAAATAAGAGAGACGCACTACCGTGCGCCTCTCCTGTTACCCCACCCGACGCATTAACGGACCACGTGCCAATGCGACACACCGCACACAGTTCACTTCGATATCGCTTCCTCGATCGAGTAGAGGAGAAATTGTAATGCTCTCTCAACATATAGCAAGCTATTCTTTACGCTCTCATGAAACCACCATACCCAAGATGAAAACTTTCCGATGCTGAAATCAGTCAACCCTTCATAAGTTAGTTTTCCTGCTTCAAAACTATTTGCCAATTGAAAAATGTGTATGCTTGTAGAAGTAACGGTAGGGTTAAATAACAATTTTTGGATATATGCCTCACCTGCAGAAGATCTTCCCACATCGTTTTTTCAATTTTTGGTGCAGGTTCTGCGAAAACTACCCCTACGAACAACAAAAACCATACTGATCTCCCCATTGAGTTGTGTCAATAATCAATTAGATATTATTAATGACTAGCATTTTTTTGACCCCTAAGTATTTATACTGCTATAAAGAGTGGTAGTGATACTCAAAAAGAAAGTACTTTCTTCGACAGTATTTCTATATCAAAAGACGGTAGCTACCAACTTTGGCATGCGCTTAATTTACAACAAATGAATATTGATGACCGCGTGAGGCTGATTAACATGACCATCAGAGGATATTTAGTATAATTTGAAGCTCTTATTAGTAAGTTCATTGCATAGGTTTGAACAGAACTCAAGGCCGTGATTCTTTTTTCGATGAAACTTCACCTACATTCCAGAAAGCAGTATAGTCCGGTGGCAGAGAAGGTTTTCGTAGCAGATGAAGTGCGACGGGATCACCCAAGTTATTCTTATTTATTTTTATCCGCTAATTCCGAATTTTGAGGGTGATAAGCCGTGAAAGCACCCGGAAAATTGTTGTGGACGATTTTCCGAGGGAAATCAAAAAATCCATTTTTTTCAAAAACAAATACCGTCATAATATTTTGCATAAAATTCTCTACAAAAAAGGTATCTACAAGTTTTTCTCCAAAATGCACCATTTTCGAGTAAAATTTCTCGAATTTCGAAAAAATGTGATTTTCTCAATTTTCTGTGCTCTCTCATTCAGTCACATAATTATATTTTCAGGATCACCTTGTTCCAAATTATTCATATATGTCCCGACTATGAATAACAAACATTTTTGAAGAAATCATTCGTGTGGATTTTTTTATTTGCGAAGCTCACGTTGTGGACGAATTTCTTATAGTGTCAATTAAAACGGGTTCAGCACATGCTTTGTCATAATTGCAAAGCATTTCAGTAGCGGAAAAACGGGAAATTCTGCTTGAAAGACAAAGTACAACAATCTTCAGAAAATTCCTTTTTTCGTTAAAAAAAATATCGGACTTATTTTTTGTCAGACACAATTTCTTCCCAAGACTTTTCCATAAAGAAATTGAGTTTCATTCAAATTTCATTTTGGCATGTATTACCGCGGTGGCAAAAACAAAATGATCAGCATGAAATTTTCGCTGCCTTACAGATATGCTTGTATTCTGTGTACAACTTTTGCAAGTACAATTCGTTACCAATTCTGTACTTCAACCAATCAAAATTTTAACCCTTTGCGGTTCAAGCATAGAGTCTTGTTCAATGAACCCAAAATCCAATGGGTTGAAAAGAAAAATATTCTATTAGCGAAATTAATCTAAGGAAAGTAGATGAAGCGCAGCGCGAGATGTTTTAAACCAGTGAAAATACGTCTAAACGAATGAGTTCGCGTTAGAAGCGCACACATTTTAAATTTTCAATTTAACGGTCTTTAGCCCTTAGTATAAGAAACTTATATCGCTAGATGGCAGTTCATGTTCGAACTGCCATTTCCAGCTTGTCAACTTTCGCGCGGTACAGGACCGAATTAAGTATTTCGGTGATTGTTTTTCCTATTCGCTTTCGTGGTAATCTGAAAATTTGTACGAGCATTTGAGATTAAATTGTAACGATTTTTTATTCTACCCTGTATACAGAATCAAATAATTAGTATTCCGTCTGTCTTTAACAATTATTTCGAAATTGAAATAAAGTAACACCCAGTATATTAACCTCGGGGCAATTGAATGGCCTAATTCATTATTTTCGTTATTTGGTAAAATGAACGAAATCCAGTTTATCGCGGATCCCAGCGTATTTGTCGAGAATCAGAAAAAGTCCAACTATCCTACAAAAACGATTTATTCTGCTTTCGGACTGATGGCACAGTGAGTGTGAACATTTTGAAACGAATGGATGAATAGTGGTTTATTTGGTTGTCGTGCTAAACGGATATTTACACTATTTTCATCCCCATTACGACGAATTTCTTAGGGTTGGATGATTGGTAGAAATTGTCGATAATTCAGTATTGGATAATACGTTTTTGTCAAGTCAAACGTCTCGTAGTAGCATAGGGATTTAGCACTAGAGGTGAGTTTGTTGAAATAATATTTTCACGACTTTGTGTCCATCGAGTTGGTTAGTAGGTAATGTGTTTATGATTCTTTCAGACGTTTTTTTTTTTGGGTCTTCGATTTTCAACAAGTGGAATTCCCCAAAAGGTTTTTTGAAGTAGAAAAAGAATTGCAATTTGGAATTACAAGTTGAGGAACCTAGTTTGGTACGAATTTGGTTGGATCTTATGGCGAATTTGAGTTCCCCCTCGACCACCCCCATTGCATAACATCTGTCTAACGTACCAAACTTTCATTATTGAGAACTGAGCTCGTTCTCTGGGAGGCTGGAGGGATGTGATAAGTACCACATAGTGGATTATGGTTTATGACTTTTGTGAATATACGGCGTGTGTTATAACTTTCTCTCAAAAATCGAGATATTTTGGTAGTGGACTTTTGTCCCTTTTCCAAGTATTTTTCTTAAGCCCTAATTGTTTAATTATTAGTCATAACTTCCTGGATAAAGTGTTGTGGTTTTTTTATCTCTAGTTTTAATTGGCTTTATCCTGGAAGATTGCTCTCGAGAGTATTATTTTTAATTAATTTATTATAGAGTGGCGATTTGTTTTCATGCTACCTGCTACCTGTGATTTGCAAAATTTAATATAAGAATTCTATTGATTTTTTTTCTCATTTCATTAAAACGCGAGGTCGAGTAAGCCATTATAGAATTTAGTGGTTTTATTGTTTTCTTGTGTGGGTAGGTATTTGCTGTAAATCACTTGGCGCCCTACAAATAATAATAATCATCTTATGAACCCCTCCCGACTCCACTGAGTTTATTTTATTAGTCGGTCCTGCCCTGTTGCGTATCAACGCTTACTTGAACAAGCAGCAAAATATTACGTAACAAAATATTGCGGTCCAATCACAGAATGAATCGAAAATTGAAAGTAAAATAAAAAAAACTGAAAATCTGTAGAATATGAAGCGTTAAAAATAGTAGGTATAATTGATTAACGGGCGGAAACTATTTCGATGATGTTTTGAATGAGAATTTTGGGAAGAAAAGTGTACAACAAAAAGTTATACCGATGGTCTCATCTAAAATACTGGATAAAAGCTAATGACATGCATGCAGCATAAATATACAGTGCTGGTGTATGAAGTCTTTATCGTATATTATTTTTTGAAGGTTTTGATGCATTGTAATATTTTTTCAGATTTTTCGATTCAAAATTGGTATGAGAGGGTTTTCGGGGGTGGAGATTAGGAATCGTTTGTTGAAATTAATAAATTCAAGATGGCAGACGAGATTTGCGATTATAGTCGGATTCGATTCAGAATTCGTATGTGTGGGTTTTCGGTGTAGGAGATAGTGAATCTTTTTTTTTAAATTATTGTTTTTGAGATGACGGCTCCAAGATGGCGGACAAGTTTTGTGATTATGGTCCGGTTCGATTTTGTACGCTAATTTATTGGTTTTTCACATTTTTCGTAGTTGTAATTAGTGTTTTTACTGATTTCATTTTCACCTCCTGTTCATGTCAACTGAAGATGAACATTAATGATATCGAATCAGTAATCACGATACTCGTCCAACAGGAGCCGCCATCTTAAATTTTTGTCAATCTAAAAATGTCATGATGTATTTATTGTCTTCCAACTGATGAATTCCTGCCAAACAAGTCGACTGGATGACTGAATTGACAGATTGTGGAAGGTTAAATACCCAAACAAATCATGTCAAGAATTCAATTTCCTCCACAAAATCAAACTTCCGATGAATAATATAAACCACTTTCAAATTTGAAATAAACATGTATACATGCACACACAAACACACCTACACGCACCCACCCCCACACACAGAAAACAAGTTGTATAAAAACTAGTAATTTTTTAAATTATATTTTTTTGAATTTCCACCCGACCAGTGAAATTTATATTTTCCCGAATTTTGGAATATATCCACAAATAGTTGCATCATCGGTAGAGTTCATACCCATATAAGTTAGAGAAAACAATTTCGAGTAAGTAAATGGAATGTACTTTCATTTAATATCACAACCGATAGTGAATAGCACAAC
This sequence comes from Chrysolina haemoptera, assembly GCA_958298965.1. NCBI lineage: Eukaryota > Metazoa > Arthropoda > Insecta > Coleoptera > Chrysomelidae > Chrysolina > Chrysolina haemoptera. The sequence goes on along the minus strand of OY282592.1, from coordinate 21,414,905 downwards.
AAAAATGTCTAGGCGCAGCGAATATTTTAAGTGATCCGAAATCCGACCCTGTGCCAGAACTTGTATGATCCCTCTTTCCACGTTTCACGTTATCAGCCGTATTCGAGGAGCAACGTGAGGTGCGTAAAGAAATTCAGTTCTAGTTTGGATTGAAGAATTGTAATTAATAATTAATTTTCACTAGTCGACGGCTGAAACATTCCTTTATAGCTTGACGGTTATAAAATTGGCTATTTCCCAATTCGAATGGAATAATGCAAGGAAATTCATTTCGCAAAAACAACACTTTTTTGTAAAATTATTCACAAATAAACCGAATTGTGTAAGAGGAAAACGAGACCGTCATTCCATCAAGTAATTGATAGACTTCAATAATACAAGGAAACATCATAAAAATATTCGTTCATTTTGATGGTGGCAATGATCAAAAATGCACAAAAATGGGAAGAAATATCCTTTTCATTCAGTTAATACTTTCAAAATATTTTTTTTGTAATTTTTTTCTGTATACACTCATACATTCCTTCATCAATCAGAAGAAAGAAATCGTTTCCGTCCCCCTTTTTTTCAGGGATGCAGACCCTTTTAAGCACTAAAAATTGAGAGAGTCGCATTTTTTCGAATTTCGAGCACGATTTACTCGAAAACGGTGCATTTTAAAGAAACATTTGTTGTGACCATTCTTGTAGAGAATTTTATGGAATATATTACGGCGTCATTTGTTTTGGAAAAAATGGACTTTTCGATTTTCCTCGGAAAATTGTTTTACTTTTAGGCCAAATTTTCCGTTTTTCAGCTTCTGAAATACTTTGTGATCATGAAAAAACATGTGCTGAACCCGAATGAAAAAATGCCGGTTCCATGCAAGGTAAAAGTATCGGGAAATTCAGTGCCAGAAAATCCACACGAATGATTTTTTCAAGAATGATTCTTTTGGTATTCATAGTCGAGACATATATGAATTATTTAGGACAAGATGATCCTGAAAATATCATTATGTGATTGAATGAGAAAGCACAGAAAATTGAGAAAATCGCATTTTTTCGAATTTCGAGCACGTTTTACTCGAAAACGGTGCATTTTGGAAAAAAAGTTGTGGATACCTTTTTTGTAGAGAATTTTATGCATGATATTATGACATCATTTGTTTTTGAAAAAAAATGAATTCTTAGATTTCCCTTGGAAAATCGTCCATAATTTTCCGGATGGTTTCACGACTTATCACCCTCGAAATTCGGATTCAACGAGTCAAAATACATAAGAATAACTTGGGTGATCCCATCGCACTTCATCGGCTACAAAACCCTCCCTACCACCGGATTAGTAAAACAAATGAGTAGATGATGTATATTTACAGGATATCAGAAAAAATACGATATTGATTTTATCGGATGTGTTTTATCAATCAATGTAGTTTATTGTTAAATATCATTCAACCGAAGTTTCATTTATATTCTTTTTTCGCATTTTGACTTATAATGTGCTATTTTACAGAACTCTAAATAGTTTAATGAAGTGTAATTTCACCACATAGAACTGTTACATTACTGCATGATAATGTCACTGTCAATAAAACAGTTTGATAGAAAATTGTTCATTTGGTATTGGAAGTAAACAAACCGTCAGGTTACTAGGTTAAAGAAATTCCTCACAGGTACCTACAATGAATTTTCTTAAATGTATAACTTTGTTATGCTTTTATACATATGATTATTTGTTTATAATCACTAACACAAAATTCGAAAAAATAGTATAAACCAACCTCGAAAAAAAAGCAGTTTCACTAAACTCGTATAGCTTTCAAATCACTCGCTCGCTCGTACTCAAAAGCTTTATTTATTCAGTAAAACTTTGCTTTTCTGAAATTTTTGGTACTAATTGTGGGAAGACAATTAAACTAATAATGAAAAATGGATTTTATAATCCAGTGTCCCGCGTTAACCTACATAATAGGTATATTCGTAAAATAATTGTTGATATCACTTGGCGGAAGACCATTACACTAATAATGGGAAATGGTTTATATAATCCAGTCTCCGTCTGAAATTAGACAATAATTAGTATATTCGTCGTCAAGTAGTGTCTAAAGGCCGATTCAGATATACGGGTGCCCACCCAGGGTTTTCGACCCCGCATGATGAATTCCTACAGTATTCTAAGTTATACTTCTGAACCAAAGAAAATATGACTTTTTGAAAGAAACGCAAGTAAAATGAACGTATGTGAACTGTCTTGCAGTTTACAGGCACAAGAGTAAAAAATTTATGCTTATAAATTGCCCAAGCAGGGTTTTTGAAACATGTGCAATTTACAAGCATATATTTTTTACTATTATGCGTGTAAACTGCGTTTCACTTGCGTTTTTTTGGTTCAGATGTACTTATTTTGTAAATACTGGAGTAATTTATCATGCGGGGTCAAAAATCCTGGTTGGCCACCCATGTATCTGAATCGGCCTTAACAAAAAACATCAACTGCCCCTATTATATAGGTTAAAAAGCAGGAGTTTTTCATAAATAGTTTTATGGTCTTTCGTGGTATCAATCATTTTCTCTTTTGAAATATTTGGCTTCGGAAAAATTAGACACTATAGTCGTAGCTCTGGAACCTAGATATGTCTTATCTTAGGAATTCCCAACAAAAGCTCAGTTTATTTTTCGATTTGATTGGGTGAACTGGGAACAATCCTCCACGATTCTCTGTTGCGTTAATAATTAACAGTGCTGCTCCTAAGGTGGCGTATGGAGTTAGTAACAAGGCTAATGACCATAGCAGTCGACGCCAACAAACAAAAATAAAAAATAATAATGATGATAATGTGAACCTTCAAATTTAATTTTTACCTTCTTCGAATCAACCGAATAATCTAATTTTTTTTTGGCACACTTATCTAGGAGAATTTTAGAATTCCACAATATTAATATAATAATAATGAGAATATTTAAATGCTACTTTTACGTTCGCTATTTAATTGACTGCAGTTCATAGATTGGCAAACGAGCGAAGCTTGGTCGCCCAGGTACTTTTATATACGAGCGAGTACGAATGAATTCGATTTTTGATGATTATTATTATAATAATTTCGAGCAGTCAAAATGGAAATACAATTAAAAATTGTTGAAAATTGTTGTTTCCGTTAACCAGCTGTCGTCCCCTTACGAACGGCAGCCCTCAAAAGTCGAAATTTGTGCGAGCTAAGGATTAACGAGGTCTTACCTTTTAACGTGCGATTCCTAACACTTTCTCGGGCCATCAGATAAAAATCTGAAGTCGCTGAGGATTCGAACCTAGGCGACCAGCAGTGAATGGTTTTGAACGCTTCAGTCTCTACTTGACCCTCAATAAGTCTGATTGTCAAGAGATTCAAAGTAATACAAGGGATATTCAAGAATTTCTCTACAGGTCACTTTCTGTGACCTGAGCAAAGCCTTCGACTGTGTCTTTCACGATAATCTCTTGAGCAAACTTTCTGAGGTATTAGGTATTACACTTTCCCTATTCCATTCATATCTCCACAATCGAAAGCACTGTGTAGTCCTTAATATTAATGAACAATCGAGCGGCAAGAACCGGAATTGCGTCTGCAGGTGGTCTTTTCCAGCCAATTGAAGGATAATCTGATGTATAAATACGACAGCATCTGCAATTAGGTCTTCTTTGTCGTGGTATTAGCCAGGGAAGTAGTTGTTTTCTGTCAGATGTTTGCCTCATATTTTCCACATGGTGAAATTATTTGGAGAGAAGGGTATACTTCGACATCGTGGAATTTACTATTTCACTAATTAATTTCAATAGACGCCACCATCAAAATAAACCAAGTTTCAATAACTGACGCTGAACTAAATGATGTTTTGAAAGTATATTAAAAAAAAGGTTTGTGGAACACCTTTATGGTGTACTCATGGTGTACAATTCTGGATCAAGAAGTTAGGTACTGCAAAAACTGACACTAGACAGTTTTTATCGTGAAATAACTTGGATGCAAAATTATTTTGTCCAAGGAAGAAATTTATTCGATAAAACAAAAGCTCTTGTGTGTTTACTTTTGATAAATCAACTCCTGTAGAAAGAAACCCATTTAATATAACGTCGGATTCATTTTAACAGCGATAAAAATGCCGATTCCTCAAAACCATTTTTCATCTAGTAAGCGGCCGTCACTTCAATTTCTGTCATGACAGCTATTAGACAGCAATAAGACAAACTTGCATGTCAGTTTTTCTCGTGAAATTATTTTGTAGAATGAAGAAATTTATCCGATAAAAAAGAGCTCTTATGTTTTAACTGTTGATAAAAAACGATGCCCGTTTTGTATCACTGTCAAACTGACTCAGACGTCATCTTTGAATGAATTTATTTCTATACATGAGTTCATTTATCACTTATAATTGCACGAGTGGTTTGTATTTTATCGGGTAAATTTGATTTAATGAGAAACTGTTTCCTAACAATTCGACGAGAATCGAAAAACACTCCACCTACGGTGTCGTGTTTTTAATAGTTGACAGTTATTCGAGTCAAATTGCTAAAGGAAACAGTTTAGAATTTGAACAACACAAATTTATCCGATATCAATACAAACCTCGAGTGTAATTCGTCAGGACAATTTAATGAATAAGAAATTCAGAAACATATCAATGTCAAACTATTCATTTTGGCAACCAACACCGCGATAATTGATAAACAAATGAATAAGTGAAAAAACCACTAGTGTATTTGTCGCTGTAAAAGTTAAAGCTAACATTTGCCTCTGTCAAAGTGACAATTGCACTGTGGCATATGCGATTTTTATACATGGGTTAAATTGTCAAAATTAACACCACGAGTGCTTCAAATAATTTGTTATTTTCCACGAGAACTATTCGTTTGACAAAAATATTAAAACAAACTGATTGATAAAACCACGAGTTTATTACACACCTGTGGACGACCGGATTGTCTGGAATCTATCTGTTATTCTTAGTTACCTATCTCCTGACAACCAATGTAGTGCCTTTTCATCCACTAAATGCCCAGCTACTAGTGATAATTGAATGTTGAATATATGTGAGATTGCTTGAAAACAAAGTAATTCTCAATGAAAATCAAACAACAAGCAACAAATAAATAAAATTTTATTAGCAACAAAAAAATAAATAGAATATTTTCTCAATATCACTGCAGGTACGCTGAGTACGCCATTTTCTGTGCAGCATCTAAACTCCTAGCAGCATAGGGACTGACAGCCGGAGATTCCCATGGTCCTGCAGCTGAAATATGAGCGGTGGAATGCGCACTGTCAGTGGCCAATTTCTGACACAGTTGGAAGATGGCTAAACCGGTGGAAATGATGAAGGAGAAGAAGGCAAGTTGAAGGCCGTTCCATGCTTTGAGTCCTAATATTCCTATCGCGAGAGGTACCAGAGTTATGGCTTTCAGGAGCAAGAAGACAAGGATTGGGATGACAATTTTCTTCAGTTTCGATTTCTTGCGAGCTGAAAATGCCAATTACAATTATTCTGCGGTTTTTTCTAGTTTGGATCCCATTCACAATCAAAGCAAATTATTTGAGAATAAAAGAGGAAATCTGTAGGAATATAAATAGTTGAAAACATTGCTATCATTCCAAAAGTTACTGTGTTCAACAGTTGATTATTCCTTATAAAAATTAAATGTTAGATTGGTTAGTAGTCTCTTTTACTGAATAAATGCTGCCTAAACGTATATCCAAACGTGGCAGTATCAATTGTTCTAGTTCACACCTCAAGGAGAGTACTTCGACCAAGCCAATTGAGATAGATAGAATATAGAATAAAGTTTTGTAGGTCGACGGACCCATAAGCATGTAGGCCTCTCAATCCGGCCCGATATGCACCCACCGCTGCTGGGAATTGGTTCAATTTTGAAGGTAGCGAAAGGGGGCTCATACCCGATGCTCTCACAAACTCTGGGTTCAGAACGATACTCCTGAAGTGTGCTTCCTGTATTGCTGTCACTGCTGGGCATTCCGTATGCGGATGTGAGTGGCTGACCCCAGATCTTCCAAGCATCAACTGCGCACCTGCATTCAGTATCATACTTAATACCTCTAATGTTGAGGTGCTTGTTTAGATAGCAATGAGCCATCAGGAGCCCTACCGGAACCGAATGAGAACGGCAACAAAAAAAAAAATTCAAGTGCAGTAACCGAATAACTAACTCTATTCAGCAATAAATTTAGAAATTTACAGCCATACAACCCTCACTGTTACCATGATTTTTTGAAGAATGAGGTTGTTACTCATTAATACAACTTTTCTAAAAGCATTTTTATTTTTGTTTCAAAATTTTACTATTTGAAGGTTGTATCTTTTATTTGAAGATTGTATTCTTTAAATTAATTCTGGTTCATAAGATATAATTTTCAGAAATTTTGTTTTGGAAACACAAAATCTTAAACTCTTAAACTCTAAAATTTACTTACACTTCAACAACATTTACAACAATTAATTTTGTTTTTTTCAAAAGGAAGGATCCTGGACAACCCTATCAATATATATACAGTGTGTCCCACTTTGAGCAGCCACACCCTCGTATTTTCTTGACAGTAAAGTGATTTCAAAGTTTGTTTTTTATTACATATAGTACCCAGAAATATCTACCTTCAGGTTGATGAAATATTCGTATATCCATTTTCCACGGCTACCTACGACCAATTGAAAAGTAAAAAATTGGGATAAACATACTAGGCATTTTTTTATCGCAATAATATCTGTTTTAGAACACCCCAAAACCCCCAAATCTCAGTGGTAATTCATTAAAATATACAGGGTGTCATCTGTAACTAACAACATTTTTTATTTGTTATTCATCCGCAATGTTTGGTAGTTTTCGATTTTTTTCCTTGGTCACGAAGTACCTGAAAATGTTCAAATAATGCTGTAGGGAATGTTCCAATATTACTTTTTCATGGCTACCTACAACCAAATTGAAAAGTGAAAAATTGGGAAAAATATACCAGGGATTTTTTATCGCAAAAATAACACTAAGTTCTATCCCAGAACACTCTGAAACCCCCAAATAGCAGTACTTAATTATTTAAAATATACAGGGTGTCACCTGTAAGTATTGATTTTTATTCATCCGTAATGTTTAGTTGTTTTCGATTTTTTTCCATAATCACCAATTACTTAAGAATGTTCGAATTATATTGTAGAAAATATTCAAATATTACTTTTTCATGGCTAGCTATGACCAGTCGAAAAGTGAAAAAGTGTGGAACACACATCAAGGACTGTTGTAGCACAAACGTAACAGCGGATTCTGGTTCACCCTGAAAATACCTAAAATTCCTAGACGCAAATTCTTGAATCATAAAAATATACAGGGTGTCACCTGTAGCTGGCAGAATTGATAACGCTTATTTATTCGTAGCGTTTAGTTGATTTACAAAATTTCTTCTCGAGTCATCAAGTACCCAAAAACGTTCAATTGATGCTGTACAAAATACCAAATATTACTTTTTGATGCCTAGATATGATCAGTTGAAAGTTGAATTATAAAGGAAAACATACTGAAGATTTTTTTGTCTCCGAGCTAACACCAAATTCTGGTTTAGAACACCATAAAGGCCCCGGATCCTGTTGTTCGAATCATGAAATTACATAGGAAGTCATCTGTAAATGGAAACATGTCTAACCTTCAATAAATACATTTTGTTGCTAGTTTTACAGATGACTCCTTGTATATTTTAATGATTTAAGTAATTTGATCTGAGTGATTTAGATTGTTTCGAACCACAATTTGGTTTTGTGATGAAAACAAGCTCTGAAATGTTTCCCAGTTTTCTTATTTCTGAATATTATAAATAAAAATATAATCACGAGTATAATCATTTCTTTCACAAAACTAACACCGGATTCTCGTTCTCGACAATCTTAACAAGATTTATGAATAAAAAGTGAGATATGTTACCATTTACAGGATGATATCCTGTATAATTTCATTACCCGGGCAACGAATTCTGGAGGTTTTGCGGTATATTCTGAACCAGGATATGTTGTCTCGGTAATAGAAGGATGTTTACCACAATTTTTCAATTTTCAACTGGTCATATATAGCCATGGAAGTATAATATTTCGTTTTTACTGTATCAATTAAATATTTTGGGTGCTTCTTGATTGGAAAAGAAATATTCAGAAACAATTCAACATTACGGATAAATAAAAGTTATCAAATTTTGCTACAGCTACAGATGATACCCTATATATTTTTAGATTCAAGTATTGAGATGGGGATTTCAGGGTGTTCTGATCCAAAAATGTTTGTGCTTAAAGTATCCTTAATGTATTTTCCCCATTTTGCCATGAAAAAGTAGTATTTGGTTATTTTCTATAGCAGTAATTGAACATTTTAGGAACTTTGTTACTATAGAAAAAAAATCAAAAACAACCACAGATTACGGATGAAAACAAATTGAAAATGTTGCTAGTCTGTAAGACACCCTGTATATTTTAATGAGATCTGGGGGTTTAAGCATGTTCTGAACCAGAATCTGATGTTAGTTTCGAAGTAAAAAATCTTTTAGTATATTTTTCCCAGTTTTTCACTTCTCAACTGGTCATAGCAAGCCATGAAAAAGTAAAATTTGGGTATTTCTTATACTCAGCATCAATTGAACACGTTCAGGCCCTTTGTGACAAAAAAATCGAAAGCAATCGATCATTTCGGATGAATAAAAATTAATAATGTTGCTAGTAACAGATGCCACCCTGTATATTTTAATGAATTATCACTGAGATTTGGGGGTTTTAGAGTGTTCTGAAACAGATCCTGGTGTTATTTTTGCGATAAAAAAATGCCTAGTATGTTTTTCCCAATTTTTCACTTTTCAATTGGTCGTAGGTAGCCGTGGAAAATGGATATACAAATATTTCATCAACCTCAAGTTAGATATTTTTGGGTACTATATGTTATGAAAAATAACTTTTGATGTCACTGTACTGTCAAGAAAATACGAGGGTGTGGCTGCTCAAAGTGGGACACACTGTATATTAAATTTTTGTAACAGTTGTGGTACGATTTTGGAAAGGCTGTTTAAATCTTTGTACTTACATTTGGAAATAGGAAGGGGACCATCGTAAGACTTGTGCGAGCCAGGGAAGATGCAGCCCTTACCTATTAACGTGTGATGTATGCACGAGATAGGTGGGCGCGGCGATTCAAACAAACAAGTGAGAATACAACCTGATAATATCACTTGATTAGGAAGTATGTATTTTTTCGTCGAGTTATTGAAAGGCAGATTACGTCATAGCTGAGAAAACCTTTATTTTATAAAATACCTGGAATTTCTGCAAAATAAGAGCAGCAATTTTCCCCAAGTCACTCTTGGGAAACATATCTCATTTTTACAAGTCTTTACTAAACTTTCTTTATTTGTATGTCTGTTACTCTGTCTATCTGTTCGGAAATTACGGCGTAAATACAATGTCGGTCGGAGGTCATTATACTGCTTATGTAGATGAATTTTAATAAATGAATTTAATAAATTTTAATAGATCATCATGAATATCAGCACCAGATACCAAAAACTTGGAGAATAAATGTGCTATCACATTAAATCGGGTATCAAATTTTTTCAACAAGCACGACCTATTCTTCAATCCTAAAAAAACGGAGGTTATTTGTATCGACAATTTTCAAAATAAAATCGAAGGCATTTATTTTACTGTTAATAAAAGTGTTAGATTCCTAGGTATTTTTATTGACGAATTCCTCACCTGGAAATCTCACTATCACAAGTTAACTTCGAAACTCAACTCCCTGAAGTTTTTTTCATTAATCTACGAGCAATATTAACTAGAGGTCAGTTGATCAGAATCTAGCTTGCCTAAATAGAATCTAGGCTAAGGTATGTTATCTGTTTTTGGAGTGGTTCAACCTCTACTCAAAATGTATTGCAAACATTTCGTCTAGAGAAACTTGTAGAAGACTATTCAAAGTTCTAACATTGATATCTGTTTTTATATTTGAACTATGTGTATATGTATTCAAAAACAGATCATCCTTTACGATCAATGAGAATTTTCATTAGTATGATAGAAGAATCAAACATCACTTTCATTTGACTTTTGAAAGACTGAGAGTAACTTCGTGTGCAGCAAAGCATATTGGTCCAAGAATTTTTAATAAACTCATATACAGGGTATCCCAGAATAAAGGGGACAAACTCCAAGGGTAGAATTCTCATTTAATTTTAAGGCTGAAAGTTCCAGTAAACATATACCCTAAAAGGAATGAAGCAAATAAACATGGAGGCAGTGCAATATATGTCAGAAAGGGCTGTCGTGCCATGGAAATAAGGGAAGCAGAAGATAGATCAGAGGAGGGTATGATTGAGTGTTGCGCTTGCGAATTGTTCATGAATGAAAACAAAATTTTAATGTCCATATACAGACCACCATGTGGAAATTTTAATCTGTTTGTAAAAAAGTTGGAAGAAATTTTATGTATATTTTTTAATGATAAGCAATATCTAATATTAACAGGCGATTTTAACGTTGATTTTTTATCTAATAGTAAAGAGAAACAAGAGCTATGTTCACTGCTAGGCTCCTTTAATTTAATCTATACCATCGATGAACCTACTCGGATCACGTACAGGTCAGAAACATGTCTTGATAACATTATAACAAACCTAGATGAAAATTTTTGTACTTCAGTATTGCATTCTATGATTTCAGACCACACAGCACAAAAAATAGTAATATATCTAATATCAAATAAAACGAAAATAAATTCCTCTATGAAACGTTAGTTCAATGATGAAAACATAAAGGACCTCTGTGATAGGTTAGGTTAGGTTTCAAAAATCAGAATCATGAAGTTGACAAACAGTGGAAGTCTTTCATGGATATATTTCTCTATCATTTCAACACAAGCTTTCCTTTGAGAAAAATTAATCAGATGAGAAGGAAAAAGAATAATAAGAAACAGTCTTCCGAAATCCTAGAATGCAAAAATCGGCTGGATATTTTATACACTGTCAGTTCAACTGATCCAAGATACAATGATATTTATAGAGAAACGAAAAAAAAAAGTATAATAACCTGCTGACCACTGCTAGGGCAACAGATTATCAAAAACAAATTCAAGAATCAGATAGTAAAAATAAAACAATGTGGCAAATCGTGAAGGAAATTCAGGGAGGGGTGAATTATTACGATGAAATAGAAGTTCCTGGGAACTCTAAAGATGTTGCAAATAATTTCAGTGAATTCCTTAAAAACATTACAAACAAACTTTTGGGACGGCTGGGGAATGCACCTTGTTCTAGTGATATAAACAAAAATAATGAATGTATGTTTGTTATGCCAGTGGAGGAAAGAGAAATAATAGAAATAGTAGGAAAGTTCAAGAATAAATTTAGTTGCGGTGATGATGAGGTCCCTATCATCATTATAAAAAAATGTATCCATTTCCTTAGCACCCCTTTATTTCATGTAATCAATAATTCATTTAAATTTGGAATATTCCCTGAAGCATTAAAACTAGCCTTAATTAAAACAATCCATAAAAAAGGAGATAGAACACTAATAGAAAATTATAGACCATTAAGTATACTTTCATCCTTTTCTAAAATATTTGAAACAGCTATGTGCAATAGACTCACAAATTTTTTGACAAAATGTAACGTATTAAACAACATTCAGCATGGGTACCAGAGGGGGAGATCCACCCAGACGGCGGTGTTCCAGCTAGTAAACAACATTTTAAAAGAACTCGAAAATAACAATTTGGTACTGGGTATGTTTCTAGACTTATCAAAGGCATATGATTGCCTCAATCACGAAATAATGTTGCATAAAATGGATAAATATGGAGTTAGAGAACCTGCTCTCCAATGGTTCAGGTCATACCTAAGCAACAGAACACAAAAAGTAGCATGGTGTCATGAGTAATTCAGAAATTAGTTTTATTCAACACGGAGTTCCTCAAGGAAGCATAACGGGACCTTTATTATTTATTATTTATCTAAATGATATAACAACTATCATACAAAACAACTGTCATATAACAAACTATGCGGATGACACCAATATACTTGGCCCAACATGGCCTGATTTGATAGAAACTTCCCAAACTACGTTAAATAATGTCAACCATTGGTTTATAACAAACAAGCAAATATGTAATAACGAAAAAACCAATCTAGTTCTATTCAAAACCAGTCAGATGGGAATCACACCAAATAATATCAGTTTGAAAATGCCAGCTTTAATATATCTTCCGTTACAAAATTTCTGGGCTTGTACATAGATGAAACAATGACCTGGGAGACACATATAGATAGTATCTGTAAAAAACTTAACTCAGTTTGTTATAGTATGAGAGTCCTAAAAAAATACACTAACTACATCACCCAAAAAACAGTCTACCATGCAAACTTTGAAAGTCTCTTGAGGTATGGTATTATATTCTTCGGAGGTAGTAGAGAGATCTTTCGAATATTCACCCTAGAGAAAAGAATTTTCAGAATAATGAACAACCTAAAAACAAATGAGTCTTGCAGAGGAAAATTCAGGAATCACAAAATTCTAACTACCTTTGGAATATACATACGAGAATGCCTTCTGTTCTTTTTTAAAAACACACATTCATTTGATAACTGCATACCACAGAACACGTATAGCACAAGGAACATCAATTACACATACCCGAGACATCGACTGACAATGACAGAAAAGGGTGCTTTTTACAGCTGTCTCAAATTGTTCAAAAAATTGCCATCTGAAATCAAGAGTGCACTACAGCTACAAACATTCAAGAAAAAAAATTTTAATTTACTTATAGAGATAGAGCCTTATAGCACTGAAGAGTATTTAAATTGGAATAAGTGAACACAAATCTCCAAACTGTCTGACCATTATTTCTGTTAATATTATCTTACATTATACGTGTATTGTAATGTTCTTTGAAATAAAATTTGCTTATTATTATTATTATTATTATTATTAAAATGAGTATCAACCGAGTTACAGGGTGTTGATAGTGACACAAAAAAATATATTTTCCAGAATAACTCCGTAACGGCTTAACTTTTCTTAATGAAATTTGGTATTTTACTCATAACCTGTACATTCTGCTGCTTGCAGCACACTGAGCCTATACATAATAATAGTGTTTATTGGAAAACAAAAAGATAGTTTCACCAAAAGGCGAAGTTCAAATCTTTGTTCTTCCACTTAACCCCCAAAGCCACTTCTTTCTATTGGTAGTATTAAACATAATTGTAAAATACTCATCAGAAAAAAAGTGGCGGATTTACAATTATAAATACAGATAATATATGATTCAGAAACAAATCTGATACACACATATGTGCACACATTGTTGTGTTTTATACAAAACGCACTGATAACAACATGCTTAGGTTCAATCTAAATATATAGTACTGTAAAAGCAAAAGAAAAAAATATTAACAGCGGATGCTATTTTTGGCTTCATCTAGCAATTATTTCTCCTGTGGATAATAATTCTCAAAACTATGCAAATTGATGAATAATTGGTTAGAAGTTTCGATAAAATTACTTATATTTTATTGGTTCTATGACATATTTACGTAACTACTCCCAAGATACTAGAAGTTGCAATAAATTTAACGCTGTATATATTTCCTTAACGAAAACAAATTGCTTGATTTTTGGTGATGAAGTTCACCTCAACAATTTTTAATGGAATATCCTATGATCGACTTTTCATTACCATACCTTCAACTGTACTTCCAGATCCGAAATTCAGTTTTAAATCGATTTCGTCATGGTCCAATCCTTTGGAATCTATAGTGACATCACCAACGACTGGCAATGTGAACTTCACATCATGAGTCTTGATGAATTCCTCAACACCTGTTTCAAAATCATCTTCAGATCTGGACGACACATCATTGGGCGAGTAACTGTTTCGCTTTACTTCCATGCCACCAAACTGAAAAAAATTAATATTGGTTACCGAATGTTGATTTATGTATATAAACAAAATTGCTAGAAAATTGTATTATTTGAACCCAACTTCAATTATGATCTCAAAAAATGTAAGTTCAACGAAGTTGACAAGGGACAGATAATTCTGTTTGAATACTTCGAATTATCAGCAATACTACTAGATTTGTGAACCTGATTTGAACATATTTGAAGAATAACGTCAGTGTCTGGGCTGGAAGTAATGACCGATTCGGCATGTGAGTGACCTTGAAGTTTGAAAAAGTCATCATCTCAGTGGATGATGAATTTGATACGGTGCTACTACTGAAATATTTTCTTTTTTTTTAGAACGATAAGTAACTGAATATTTCAAGAGACTGAATGTAGCATTAGGAAAGAAACATAATTTTCCGAGGGGGAAACCGCTGGGGAATTTTGATGTACATGCCTTGGGTATAAGTGGGTATTAGTTAGTTGGGCATTTATCGAAAATTCGTAATTATTAACAAATATTAAATGTGATATGAGTACTAGTCCTGGTGAGACAGAATTTGACCAAATCAAAGAAATAAACGTTTTATCAATATGGACTTCATAAATGATGATGTTCGGAGGATTCGAGGAGGACATTATAAAAGCCAGATTATTTTTTGGATATGCAAATACTCTTGCGGTCCTGGTTTCTCAAATAAGTGGTGAAAATATCCTTTATTGAAAGATCAGTTTCACAACATAACTCAAATTTGTGTAACGACAATGGTAGTTCAGAACGTCTTAATACTCCAGTACATTGACAGCTCGTAAACTATCGCAAAATTTCATGACTTCAAAACTTTTCTGAAATTCAAGATTAGCTCGAAGATCAAATTCTAAAATGATAATGATAAGGATAACGATGACAACAATAGATCTATTCTCCAAAAACACTCATAGATTATAATTATTTGCCATAGCGCTCTGAGGCTCTAGGAAATCCAAAACCACATCACACTTGCTTTTGAACAAGGCGTCTACCGACATCAAAATATTAAAGAAATTGACTCCTGTACTGGGGGTTTCGAATCAGCGTCCAATTCTAGCTTAAATTAAAGCGGCTGACCCTAGAACACTCGACCAAATTGTTATCTGGAAAATTGGAGGAATCTTAAGTACAGCAAAAAACTACTATATAGCTTATTAAGACGAATAATCGAAATTTCTACAGGGTTTCAAAGGCATAAAAAAAAATCAACGATGATTCCAGAATATTTTCAGCTTATCCCTTCTGAGTTCTAGTTTCGTGACAATTTCTTCTCCTATAAGATATTCCGACATGATACACATCATCACTGTTTTCATCCCCTATTATTAATTGAATTATTATTATTTATTAAATTGGGATTATCGTGGCCTCAATATTTTGTCTTTGAGTTCTTTCTTCGAATAGCATGTTTCTCACCAGTTGCTTCACACCAGAACGACAATTCACATAGTAGTCATAGGCAGCTTTTGTCTTACCTCAATATGATATCATTCCCTGTCCATTCTTTATTTCTCAGAAAATTCATAAATAATCGAGTTCTTCAAAATCAGTTCAATGGCCATGAATCGCAACACTGACTTGCATTGATTATCATTTTTTTTTTTTTTGAATTCTAGTTCCCACGAAAAGGAAAATCCTGCATCGTTCGAAGAACATCGTGAGAGCCGAAGTAAAGTAGTTAGGCATTGGTGTTCTTCCTGGGAGGCAGATTTGCGGTGGAACGATTGATCATATTTCGGCATCGCCCATGAAAATATCTATAAAACAGAGTCGGATCGCCAACCTTTCTGTTCTCTTCTTCTGTTCCAGAAAAGTAAGTGAGCTTGTGAGTGACGTATGACCGACAAGACGAATGGCCCTCTTTTGGATCGAATCTAAAAGTTTCAATGTGTGTTTGGGTGCTGCACTCCATCTATGGGAACAGTATTCCAAAAAAGAGGTCGAATCCGTGCCTAATAAATCATAATCAGTTGACGAGAAGTAAAATACTTCTTCGCGCGAAACAGAAAACCGAGTTTTTGAGAGGCACTCTTAGCAATGGACTACACATGGTTTTCTCATGAGAGGGTACTGGTGATGGTAATACCTAGCATTGAAATGGAATATTTCATTGGTATAGATACTCCTGACATAGTTACGCTGGCTACTGCGAGATCGGCTTTCCTAGAGAAAAGACATGCTTGGGTTTTATTCGCATTGAATTCCACCAAATTATTGGATCCCCATTGTAGAATTCAGGCCGTATTTATTTCATTCACGATTCTTCCCCGTTCATTTTAGTATTCTAACTCTTATCGGAGCTTTGGAAGAGAAAGCGGTATGAAAGGTACTATCTCATTGGACATGAGGTAGCTCTCAACAAATTATTGATGTGAAGGAGGAACAGTGTTGGTGCTAGAATGGATCCCTGCGGAACACCAGCAGTTATTGGTAGAGTATCAGATGATACTCCATCCATCAACACCAGCAAGATAGCAAGGAACACAACTGGGCAGGCAAGCCATGACACGGAAACTTTGTTATGAGTCCTTGTTGCCAAACGCGATCAAATGCTTTGGAGATATCTAGTGCAACGGCCAGAGGTTCACCTTAATTTTCGATAGATTGCTGCCAAATATGTGAGACATAAGCAAGTAGGTCACCCGTTGATCTCGTGTGCTGAAAACCATATTGTCGATCATTGATAATTCCTCAGCGTTCTAGATATTTCATGAGCTCGATGTTGATAGCTTTCTCCATGACCTTCAAAATAACAGATAGTAGTGCGATAGGTCTGAAGTTACTGGGTAGGTTCTTTTTCCCTTGTTTAGGAACTGGTTGTACCCTTGCAATTTTCCAGTTAGGCGGAAATATCCCCAAATTATAAGAGAGGTTGAATAACTTGCAAAAAAACTGGCGTTAGTTCGGGAGCACATATTTTGAGGACGATCGGAGGAATTCCGTCAGATCCACTAGCTTTGTTGGTATCAAGACTCAGCGAAATGCGTCTGATGGTTCGCTGGTCACAGATAATTTCAGGCATATGACTGTCAATGGGAATGTTCTGGGGTTGTTCCCGATAAATCCAGCGTAGAATTTGCAGCAAACATGTTTGCAAATATATTGGCTTTCTCCTGAGCGTTCGTCGCTAGTGTTTCATCTTCCTTTGTTAGGAGAGGAAATTAGTTGGTAATAAAGTTTCTTCCAACAGCTTTGGCAAATGACCAAAAGGAGCGGGACCCGTTGGGACACTCAACGAGGTTCGATCGTATCTTGGCGTTGTAAGCCTCTTTCGAAGATTCGATTGTCTCCTTGCAGATGTTTCTTGCTTCAACATATACCGATCTAGTCTCAGTGACCTAATTTTTCAACCTTCTACGGTATGTTGCCTTCTTGAGGGCGACAGCTCTGGAGCAGGTTCTGCTAAACCAGAGTTTATCAGATAATGTTCCTCTTGACGTATTAGGTATATATGTTTGCATTCCCAGCATTATGATATCAGAAACTGCCTCGGCCCATCGTGTTGGTTCTCTGAGAGAGAAACACACTCTTTTCCATGGAAATGTTGAGACGAGACAGCTTTGAGCTGCTCGATGATGTAGAAAAGGAGCAAAGAGTGGAGATGAGGTTGTGGTTGAAATTCCCAAGAGCACAATGTTCTATACTGTATGGATCAGGATTGGTGGGGAGAAAAAGATCAAGTGTATTGGCATACTGGTTGTTCACATTAGGAATGCGTGTGGGTAGCACGACCAGTTGCTCTAGACCATATCTGATAGCGAAGGCTTCAGCATGACGACCTGCCTCGTCTGTTTTGTTGAAAAATGTAGCCATGTAGAGTTGTGTACATTAAAATCTCCCATTATGATGACTCCAATTGTCGGATGGTTTTGCTGGATAAAGTCTAATTTGAGTGATATGACGGTTCTGAATCAACCGCGTATTGCTGACGTACTCTCGTTACTCTGGTTGGAATTAAGTCTCATTTTCGATGTGAAGAAACTTCTGAATTATTTCACAAAACTTGAAGCCATGAAGATTCTGTACCTCCTTTTTCTGGACACATGAATCCTAATTTACTTCTATTGAACATGACAAGCTTTCCATAGCAGTAAAAGTATCTCACTTGGTTCATCTAGTAGGTCATGCCATCATTCATTACTGACTAGTATTTGTAGAATTAATAGCGTCTTCCTTGTAGAATATTGTTCGTTGAATTTGATTCCTCAATTTGAAACCCATACCCCTCACTGCATTTCAACTTGAATGATGTTATCGGCACTACTCTTTGGGTCTGAAGATATCTGAAGAAGTCTGAGTCGAGGAGCCTCGGTACATTCCGGTGTTTGTCAATTCGTCTATGGACTTCTGCACTCCTATTTGTTTGATGAATTCTTTTATCACTTGGAGGTAGGTTGATGAGTCATTTCATATACTGTCTGCCAATATCAAAATTCCAAAGGTTTTGCTCGATACTGTACAGTAAAGTATTCAATGCTCGGCTTCGCAGACATGGACCTAATTAATAAAACATTTCTTACTGGGCCCACCTGTCTGTTATTGCTGCTAGATTGAATGGAGGTCGGTACATAGCACACGACACGAAGACTGCTCATCAAATGTTGAAGGTTCTACTTTTACTTGTAGAGAATTTACTAACTTAGGATACTTGCCTTATATCGAATGTTCCTCTGTTCTTATCCTGGACTTTACCTGTCACTTCAGTACTTTTCCTCTGACTTGCCATACTATTATTTATGATTATTCTATTTTTGAAATTTAGTGAATCATGACTGAATTATCATCACTGTTTTAAAATATTCTTTTTTCTTCTGGTATTTCTTTTCCTTTTATTCCCGTTTTGTAATGTCGTTTTCTTTTCATATTCCATTCGATGAGAACAAAAACTGTTTTTTTAGTAATCCTACTGATGAAGGTAACTTTGTTATCGAAATGCGCATCTAGGAATTAAATTACTTGTGTGGTGAAGGGGTAAAATACTTTTTGTTCTCATTGAGTGACACCACAGGCGTCCAATATCCCATTTTCGATATTCCATTCGAGTATATCTGTCATTTGTTACCTTCTGTGTAGTTCTTAGCTCTTCAATCTCTTCCCGGACTAGTTCGGGAAATGCTCGAATTTCAATATAAATATTTATATAAATAAGAATTAGAATGTTTCTGTTAGTACCTATCTTCTGTTCGAAGTATAAAAAATAAATGTTTCTCGATTTGTTATTCTACACGGTTGCCGAAAAAATTGTGTACGCATCACATCCGAAAACAATTTTTTCCGGACTTGTTACGTAAATTACTATTATTCTTACTAGCGCAATTATTCATAACATTTCTGAAAGTTTCGGTCAGCTATGGGATCTTTAGATGTTATAAAAATAGCCGATAATGATCAATTTTGTGTATTTCATTAGGATTGACTAACAGCTCCCGAATTACCACAAAATTCATAAGTTCAAAACGTCCCTGAAATTCAAAGTCGATTACTATGTAAGGTGAAATCGATTTCCCGAAAAAAATGGCGAAATAAAAAATAAAATATTCAGATTGTGAATATTCAAAAAAAAAAAAAACTAATTCCGGATATTACAGCGTGTTTCTCAGGTTGAATGAATGATATTCGACAAGTTGTCCACAGTTGATGATATGAACTCTGAAGAAGTTATGTTTTTTCCGGGTTTTCCTCCAACTGAAATAGAGAATACGGACGAGTTGTTTTTCAATTCTTTCATCTCGAATTTGATTAACACGTTTTATATTTTTTTATTATTATTATTGTCCAAAATATTTGGAGTTTTCCCTGTCTGAATTATAAATTATCTTGATGCACCTATCCCACATATTAGATTGTTTTCAGAAAATTATCCCAAAATGTCTGCAGTTAGATAGTTAGATATAATTATAATACTACGAAAATATTATGGACCCAAAAGAATAATAGAATAAGAGAAGAAGTATATGAATGATTCCAGTTGTTATTTTTACAAATTCCAATGGAAAATGGAATGATATATGCCGGTGGTGTCAAATTATGAAATCTCTTCGACTTTTTTCTATAAATTTTCAGTTTAAAGTCGAAATTTCGACTTTTTTGTCGAAATTTAATCACTACGACATTATTGTTGAAATTTCGAGAGGACAGTCGCTTTCGTACATTTCGGATAATGATATTATACTGGAATTTTTTTCTAAGTGGACTGGAGAATTTTTCAAAATGTAGATATATTTTTAATATACTTGCTCAGGTTAGGGTAGGTTAGGTTAGGTTAGGTTATGTCTTTTTTGCGCTCATAAATCAGTGAGAGTTTGGGAAAAATTGAGGTTGAATGAAAGTTCTTGGAAAAAATTAATTGACAAATCGATGAAAGTTACTAATCTAATAATAAGCGCGACTGTTTTAATAAACATGCATTGAAATAGTCCTTTTGCAATATCGTATCCAAAAAGGCAAAAGCTTTATATTGAAAACAGGCTATAGTGTCCTCATCAGCACAGTTAGATGCGCATTATGCCTGATAATATATACTGCGATTTTCATCTAAGTAGAATAGAGAAATTTTCAAAATGTAGATATTGTTGTAATGTACTCGCTTACATTAGGAATCTTTTTGGTGCTCATAAATCAGTGAGATTTTAGGAAAAATTGAGATTGATTAAAAGTTCTTGGAAAATATTAATTGTCAAATCAATGAAAGTTTTCTATCGTAATTTAATAATAAGCGCCAGAATGTTATGATTAACAAACCTTGAAATAGTCCTTTTGCAATATCGTGTCCAAAAAAGCAAAAGCTTTATATTGAAAACAGGCTATAGTGTCCTCATCAGCACAAGCAGATCTCATCTTTTCGATATGAGAATCCAAGGGGGTGCCCTTCCAGAATGCAGGCTTGGAGGGCAGGGCACTGGCTAGAACCACTAAACTGAGACCAAAAATAAACTTGAACGCCATTGCGTATTCCGTACGAAAACAAACAACTGAATGAACAGAATTATTTGGTACCGTTGGTTTTAATACTTCCACAACTGAAAGTGGATAAGGTTTGAATATTAATCAATCGGTGTAATTGGAGTACCAAAGTTTAACGGATTTGGAGGTGGACACATCCTGAATGATGGTATTGTATTTTGATTAGGGCTGTGGGGTCCATCTATCTGTTAACAGAGAAAAGTCGATATTGAAAATTCAAACGACTAAAAAAATATTACATCGGTTTTATTAGCATTCACCGTATATTTCATTTCTGAAATGATTTCTGCTAACAAAAATATTCATTCTTTCATAGAACAGAAGGGTAGATATAATTTGAATAGCCTACCTAATGATCTACTAATCCAAAAAAATAACTCATGAAGAATATACAATATGAAACAATGTTTCGCAAAAAACCCTATAAAATAGGTTATTCGTCGAAAAGTATCCAACAGAAAACAACTACTGCACCCTAATACCGTTGAATTTCCTTTGTTACTTCTGAGTCGCTGCGCTTTTTTGGGACACTCTGCATAAAAAAACTCAAACTATTAGAGACATCGAATGAAACCATACAACTTATGTATTTAACATTTTTTTGTAATATGTACAATTTTTATGGAGAATAATGTTCCCCTATTCATCTTGATTATATTATATCTTTCAGTTCATTAAAAGATGGCGTTTTTGGTGGAATTATCCACCCTTAATGCATATTCTTGTATCTAAAATTCGTCATGATAACCTTGGTTCCTTTGCATTTAGATTTAGCATTATGTTTCAATGCCAAAGAATTTCAGATTATTTCGTTCATTTTATTTTTCCAAAGCGACAACCCATTCATCGATTAGACAAATATTCTTTTAATTCTCCGTGGCAATAGGATCGAATTTTGCTGCTCTTTCTTCCAATTGGTGGAATTTTTATTCCAGCTTTTTGGAAATATAAGAAGTGACCATTTCGTGATTCGTCATCAATAATCTAACAGAAAATAACTACTGCCCTCTACGACCGAATAATTATATCTGTTTGATAATTTTTAAATATCATGGCTGAGATTATTTTTCCAATGAGATGGGGGACCATCTACGTACTGGTTTTATGGTTTTTGCCAGTCATCAGCGAATGGTAGTTCGATCCAATCAAATACTGAATTATATATCCAGCTCCATCTGTAGGTTTGGAAAATAATACTCCTGCTATTATGTCTCCACTTCACTATGAAGCCAAAATCAATTCATAAGTACTATATCTAATAATGAAAAATTGATTGTTTAATCTTTCGCAAAATAACCCCATACATAGATACTAGATAACACCACATTATTTTGGCATGGCACAAAATAAAAGAAGGGTGTGATGGCAACCTTTTTATCATTCAATGTTTCTCTTTTCAACATGAATACCTCTCAAGAGGTTATCTTGAACAATGGAAAATAGCGAATAAAGTTTGCCTTTCAGTCGCAGATGATTCCACAGAACAGATTTCATGAATATCCTATTCATATTTTCGAAAAAAAAATCATAATCAAGATGTTTAATTCCTCGCACAGCTTTTATGCATACCTGAGTGTTTTTTGCCGCTCATATGAAGTAACTACTTTTATTTTGATGTGGAGTAATGTGCATTTCTCTCTTTGTTGGCCTGAGAATCAAATATCAATTTGTTAGCATAAGGATTATGATTACTCATTTGTTTAGGGGTCGTCCAATTATATATCTATATCGAAAGTACATCACACAATTTATGACAAATAAATAAAAAATATTCCTTTTCGCCCCGCGTAACCTATACGACCATCGAATCTAATTTTCTAGTTTTCATAAATGGAACACACAAAAAAAACCGAACACTCAGCGAAAAATTTGGTGTAGTTTTAGAGGATGATCTCAGCTTCAGAACTCACATAAATAATTTACTCAAGAAAACATTTACATGTGTGAGAGTCCAGAACTCTTAGTTTAACATATTCCAAAACTATTGTTTTAATTTTTTTGCCACTCTGCCCAACATATTGAGTATTTATATAACGTAGTTGAATAAACGCTATCTATATATCTATATTACCTGTAGCACATAATTAAAACGCAGTGAACTGTTTGAGTGTTCAGCAGAGACTGACTTCATTCTAACAACGCCAACGGTTCAAAAATGGCTGAGCAAAAACAAACATTATAAGTACATACATTGACGACACCTGGTATGACACCAAGGTTTACACCGATGTCGAAACAACAATTTCCATACCAACAGTGTCTCATGATCCGTAGTATTTTCTGATCGAGATTTGAGTGCTGTATTTGGATGCTCCAAGTTATAAAAAATTACTCAGCTCACGTACTATTTTTCAAAGAGTTGAAGGTAGGTTTCACCATTTTTTTTTCAATTGGTCACATTCACTATGGCAAATTATGATACACGCCGTTTTGAGTTTGAGTCAGTAGTATGTGAGAAATTAAAAATGCGAAGTAATCATATTATATTTCTCCTTTTACCACACACTTTTTTGTACATATTCCTAGATGCGACAATTCGTTCAATAACAATGCTTTCGAATGATTGTGCAGTGTTAGCATCCTACAATTCATCATGAGTTTTGGTAGTTGGAAATAGAACACACTGTGGGGTCTATTATATAGAATTTCCGATTTATACATAATATGTAGATATCCTATGATGTAAATAAAAATATTGTGAATAAATAGGTTAAATAGGTTATGTACTATTTTTCAATATGTGCAATCATGTTTTACTTACAACATGAGAAATTATGAGATTATGGTATTTTCACATTGAAAAAGACGTTAATTAAACTTTGAGACGTCAGTAATTCTATAATAATAACGCACATTTTGCTGTTTTCGTAAAGCCGCAAAAAAACGCACATTTTGCGGATTTTGCTGCTTTGGTTATAACTCACGAACAATTTGTTTCAAAATGACTATTTCATACACAATTAAAGTAAATTATATGGGCTACTTCACCCTAATATTAAAACTCTTCAGGTTAGCGAGATCCCCATGCCTGATCTCGAAAAATGGGGAAAAGGTATTGTAACGATCCTGTAGCCGGATCTGTCGCGCGGCGTTTGTCGACTGAGTCAGAATTAAAATTCATGTTTCACAAATTTTAATAAATTAGTGAAAAAAAGTTGAGATTATTTCAACTAGGGTATATTGATGTATTCTTTGCTAATGCATACAGGCTATCCTATTTTCTTGAGAAAATTACTGCAATTGGTCACCGATCTGAGAAGAGTATGTTTATGTTATTCCGATTTCAACGATGTATATATAATTCTGGTACAGTTGTAATACTAACATAGCTGAAACCGTGCACGCCCATGATGCCCATTTGTCGTGGACTATATCTAGTCCGTAATATATCCAGTGATAAGGCACTGGACATGAGTGCTCGCGCAATAAATGAGAATTTCACATGCTCAGCTATGTAGGTAGAACTGTTACTCAGTCTTTCTGGTGGGAAGACAAAAGTAGTGATTGATGAGTCTAATACTGCAAATTGATTTTTTTTACCATCTACTTAAACTATTATCATTTATTCTGAAATGTTACATTTCTCCAAATTTAACGCAATTGAATTTTTGTTCTGATGTAAATGGTATATTTCAATCAGATTGCTTGACTATTGAGACCCATTATAGAGGACCAAAAATGCATTGTTATACTCTTTTGGAAATTCAAATAATTAAATCAGAAACAAAAATCCACAATTTCAAAAAATTTATTCATTAAAGTGCAATACTCCAAGATATAATTCATCCATGTAAAACAACTTGTTTGATGAAAAGTGGAACAACAGTGGGAGATATTTGTCATCAAAAGAATCACATCAGTCTGCAACCACTAGATATATCCAATTCTATATATACATTAACATTGCAGATGGCGCTGAAGCCCATTCAATCGACCAATTCTTGCATTCGATTATTGCTCAGTATGGGTGATATAGCTTCATAAAAGCACTTGAAATGTTTCTCAAGTTCCACAACTTCAATGAAGTCCAAGTCTTCCGTGTAGTCTAGAAAATCTTGGCATCTATTTTGGACAAAGTTCTGATCCGAATCGGAAGATATTTTGCATAGGTCATACAATATATGATAACACTTTCGTCGCATACCACTTCTGGTATTTTCAAAATTTTCGAAAACATCGTCCTCGTGTTTGTTTTTCGCAGCTCCATCCACAGAAATCTTTACCTTACGTTCACTAAGTCTGAATTCTCCCAAAGTCACTGCCAATTTTTTAGACATACAGGTGGAATTTTCAGATGCTGTTACCGTTAATACACCATCTTCGTCCAAGTGGAAAGTTATTGTGAATTCGACATCACCAGCACGTTTTAGAGGCAGTCCGTTCAATGTCAATACTCCGAGTTCATTATTATACTTTGTGTTTTTTCTTTCCCCTTCAAATATTGTGAAGCAACAAGTCTCCTGATTATTATATGAGGTTATGAATTTTTTTTTTGAATTGACTGGTAATGATGAATTTCTCTTTATCATGGTATTCATTAAATTTCCAAGGGTCCGAATGCCTAATGACAGTGGCGTAACTTCGGTTATTTTATATTTTTCTGCACTAGCGAACTCACTCTGAAGCATCGCTGCTTGCAGACAAGCACCAATCGCAACAGCTTCATCTGGGTTCAAGTCTGTCTTGAGTATTTTTCTTTCAAATAGCTTTTCCAAGAGAATTCGAATTCTTGGAATTCTCGTTGAACCTCCAACCAGAACTACTTCCTTCACCTCTGATTTTTTCCAACCTGAGTCAATGAGACCATGCTCCACAATATCTCTAGCTGATTGAAAAATATCTTCGGTCAAATTGTCGAATTTTTCTCTCGTTAGTGATAATTCGAAATCATTGGCCCCATCGAAACACTCAATACATAACTCAAATTGATTCAGAGTGGATAATTGTTTTTTTAAGTCTTCACATGCTTGTTGGAGTCTACGAAAGAATTTATCTTTGTCAACTGGTCTATAAAAGTGTTCAAATAATCTGTGGTCGATATTTCTACCACCTAGCAGAGTGTCTCCATAAACAGATTTGACTTCAAAAACTTTATTTTTCACTTCTATTAATGAAACGTCAAGAGTGCCACCGCCCCAGTCAAAAACGAGCAATTTTGTAGTGGTATTTTTGTCTTGTACGTAATGGAGGGCACCTGCAGAAGGTTCTGTTATGAATTTTAACATTTTAAGTCCAGCCAACTCAGCTGCTTTCTTCGTAGCTTTTCTCTGTGCGTTACTGAAATA
This sequence comes from Chrysolina haemoptera, assembly GCA_958298965.1. Classification (NCBI taxonomy): domain Eukaryota; kingdom Metazoa; phylum Arthropoda; class Insecta; order Coleoptera; family Chrysomelidae; genus Chrysolina; species Chrysolina haemoptera. The sequence goes on along the minus strand of OY282592.1, from coordinate 21,388,692 downwards.
TGCGGGTATGGATATAACAACCTCCGTTATGTTTTTTCCTAGGTATTCACCGGCCATCTTTCTCAAATATTTCAAAATCTCAGCACTGACCTCCTCTGGTGTTTTAATGACAGATTCGCCTTGTATATTCAATTGAAAAACTGCTTTGTCGTTATCTCCTCGTGCCAGAGAAAATTGAATGTCCTTTTGCCGGCGATATCTTGAAATGAACTCATCGTCGAATTTTCTTCCGAGAATTCGCTTGGAATCTAAAAAGATATAAACAAGTTTCTGTATATTATGAGAATGATATTATACAGCGTGTTTCAGAAATTGGAGCAATAAATGAAATGGGAAGTAGAAGATGCCAAAATAAAACGAAATTAAAGAATAGTTTTTATCAAAAAAGATTATCTTGGGAGATATTGAATCACTGATAAGAGGACTATAGCCTGCGAAAACTATGCTGAAATACTGCCAATGGTCAAACACGCTGTGGCCTGGAGAATCAAATCAGTGCCTCCCAAAGAAAGGTAACTAAAAGCGATTTCTTGCCATTTATTGATACATTATGTCCCATACAACAACCCGTTTTTTTTATTGCTCCAATTTCGGAAACACCCTGTATAAGTAGGTATATCAAGTGCTTCAAATTTATCGATAATTTTTTATTTTCCAAAAAACTCCCTGTTTGGTGGAAATATAAAAACAAACCGATAGAAAAAATCAAAAGTCCGATGAAACCACATCCAAGGGAAGTAGCACGGTACGGGATTAGTTTAAGAATAGACGAACAGGTATCCAATGAGTTCCGGCCATACTTTGTGAAAATCGAAAGAAAATACGGTTCAAATAATTTTCCAACGCTTTTCCAGAGAAAAACTTGAAAATTGAAAAAATATCAGGTGACCAGAAATTGAGCTAGGAAAATTTGGAACAAACTTCCATATACTTTTTCCGGGAAACCTTATGTTTGATCGAAAAATCAAAGAGAAGGAAAAAAATGCATTCAAATAAAAATTGTTTCGAAAATATATTTCTTTACAATTGTATGGTTTCGATAAGGAAATAAACAAGAGAGAATATTTTGGTTTATATTTATATATTTTACAATTTCAAAGGCTTTCTGGTCAAAAGTTACAAAGCACGTTTCAATGCCTATCTCTTTATTGTGTTCAGTTGCATATTTCAATTTGCTATATATAGTGTTACGATTACCAGGCGTAAAATTTACAAATTGTAAGCCAATAATTCATCTTTTTTCGAAAAAATACACCTCGGCACAAAAGAAAGATTCCGTATTGTCCCCTAAAATATTTTTGCTGAATATGCAAAGATATTCAGAATTCGACATTAGCCTTAAAATGGTATGATGATGAGTTTTGCTTTGCTATTATTTTTTATTATTATAATAGACAATTGCGAGACCGGGAAGGGAAGGACGGAATGCCGGTATACACCAAATCTTACCGATATCCATATGTGCATGAAGAGGAAGACAAGAGACAAATATGTTCAATATTGGATCAACGTATCACAATACCTATTTGACTCGATTGATTCCCATTTAGGAATATAAGGTTTGTGGGGTGCCAATGGGCTTTTCAAGCCTTTCCATTGATAATGAATTAATGTAGGTGCCTTCCGATTTTTTTAGTTTCTCAGTGAAAGATGTATATTGAGGGAGTACGTCTCAACCGCTTGGTATCAAAGTAGCATTTTACATGAGTTGAAATCTTCGATGTACATCAAGATTTTTTCTTGCACCCATTGTTCTCGATAGATAATCAATAAAAATACAATTTTCGAAAAATGTATTTTTGTAATTAAAAGTGTCAGAAATGTTTTCATTCAGATGACTTCGTGAAGTAATATCAAAATTTATTAAATTTAAACTAGGAAAAAATTTGGAAATGAAGTAGTAGGGCACAAACGAATCAAGTACTAGGAGGAAGTTCGAAAAGCAAATGTTGGTCTTCTGAATTTTAAGTGTTGATAAGTAATGAGTTTTTCAAGAAGTGATTTTTGTACGAACCGTTATATCAATTCGATTCAGAAAATTATATTCAATCTGCTGCAAATACATTCTGGTTAAGTAAAGGTGACGCGAATGCAGAAATTTTTTGTTGTTAATATAATTACCTTCGAAACTTACCTTTCAAACAATTTCCGGGACATTTTGGTGACAATTTGTCTGCATTTTTTCCTACGTGTACTGTTCCTGAATGAGGATCATAGTAAACTATAGAAGGTACAAGTCGATCCCCATTCTGATCAGGAATCAATTCAGCTCTGCCTTTCCTGTATACAGCAATACAAGAAAAAGTAGTACCCAAATCAATCCCAATCGGTATTTCGTCCGACATCTGCGGAAAATTCCAATTTCAATATATAATAAATAGTAATATAAATAAAACATATTATATTTTATTTATATTATGCATAAGGAGTACTTTTTCTTCGGAGTCGGGCTTTTGACAAAATATGAAAATAACAGAATGCAGTTTTTGACTGACAACATGTTAGAATTAGAAATCAGGTTTATTTTGATGCACGAGTGTAATTCAGTAGAATATTTCCGGAGTTAAAAAAAAAATATATATGCTACTGTTTCCATATATATTGATGATTCAGTATTGTTTTTAGGTTTAATTTTGGTCACTTATTCTTGAATTAAACTTGAAAAATCATTTCCGAAACGTGACATTTCATTGAAGTATAAAATTCAACATTTATGCCTGTCAAGATGACAAATGCGCATTTCAATTTACCAATAACATTTATTCCATAATTATTTTGATTAAATCATTTACGGAATATGTCACATGACTTGTGAAATGTGTTGCATATATTCAGGCAACTGTCAAGAAGAACCATGCAGTTTATTCGCAAAAGGAACGAAGCCGGTTAAGTATCAGCGAATACATTTTGACAGATGAGTGAAATAATCGGAAGTAATTACACAAGTGCATCGAAATTTGTCCAAAGAGCCCCGACTCCGAATTAATAATCTGAATAACTCCCGAGAGCTTCAGCTCCAGGGAGTTATTCTATGATTATTAGTGTTCATATGGTCGAATTGAATTGTCTCAAAATACAAGTTACTCGAGATGAATTAAACAAAATAGTAGTATCTATTTGTCATCATTGAAACACGACATATACGCTTCAAAAAAGACATAAATCCTCTTCAGATATATCCTTCTCATTTTTTTTTTGGGTTTTTCGGGATCAATTAGCTCATATGCTCACTAATTTCAGTGGTAGAAGATAAACGAAAACGAGACATTTCAATTTTGAGTTATGTCAAACCTGACAGTTCCGTCGGTTTACCTAATGTAGTAGGATGGTCGGAAGAACACAATCAGAACCCCTTTCAACAATAAATCACCATATTGAGCACTTGACAAGTCTCACTTCTACAAGCTTTGGTTTTACAATGAATCTTATCCACACTTATCGTCATAACTTATCTAATAGTATACTATTCACCGCACACATCAGCATAGGCGGTACTGCACTAAATATCTGTATTTACCTAAATTATGCCATGTGTGAATGAAATATTCTGTAATTGATCGAAAATGTCCCGCTCCATAAGGGTGCATCTGAAATGGCAATTCCAGGTGCGGAAGCGGGAACCCTGGAAAATGGAACCAGTGAAACCAAAGGTACCCCAGAACAAAACTTACCTACAAACCAGAACAAACCTAGGTGGCAACGAACAACCTTCCAAATGGACCCCCGTAATCACAGCTGGAGAAACCTCTATGGGCATCTCTAACAAGATTATCTAAGTCTCAATTCGGCTTGTGTAATATTATTTTGATCAGAGATTGATCAAAATAATAATTGGATAAAGTAAAGTAATATTCGGATAAAATGGAAGTTGGAAACAGATACTGCAATGAGGAACATTGCACAGGATAAAATTGCAAAGGGTAACATTGCACATGTATCTGTTATTCAATACTCGATTAGTTGTGTTCAGGTAGGTATTTGCCACAATAGCCTTTATGCATTATGGGTGGTTGGGAGTGAAAAACGGAAAACATCGGGCGGGAACGACTATCGTTACTTGAGTTGATCTATATGATTTTGGAAACCAATCTGGAATTATCTCGCCCATTTTTCAATATTTCGTACTTGACTCATTTAATGAAAAGCGACCATAAGCATAAGTGTCCATAATTATTTGATTTGATTTATTTGATAAATCTCTCGGTATGCTCTGGAAAATTCCCTTCTGTATTGAAAACTGCAAATGTCGTTCCCATTTTCAAAAAGGATGACCCTGCGGAAATAGCCAACTACAGACCAATATCCATCTTGAGTATATTTTCAAAAGTTATCGAATAAATGAGAGGATGTGTAATTATTTATCCAAGTTTAATATTTTTACTGAATATCAATATGGCTTCCGGAAAGGAAAATCTACTCAAACAGCTGCTTGTAGTTTGATTGAATTTATTCAAACTGCCTTTGACAATGGTGAAACAAGTGGCATGACTCTTTTTTGATCTGTCACGAGCATTGGATTCCATAAATCTTAATTTTATTTACAGGAAATTATATAACATTAGGTTCAGGGGTACTTTCTAGATTGGATTGACGATTATCTGAGGGTCAGAGAGAAGCTGGTGAGGGTAGAACATTGTTTTTCAGAGAAAAAGAAGGTGTTCCACAAGGTTCAGTGCTTGGGCCGGTAATATTTTTATTATTCATTACCGACATGTCTCAGCATATCAATGCCAAACTTTTGGCTATTTTTGCAGATGACACTTCCTTAGCCGTCACAGCATGTTCATACGAGGAATTGATTAAATCAACCATCAAATAATGATATGTTTCAACAGTTGGTGAGCGCAAAATGGTCTAATGGCGCATATGCCTAAAACTGACTGCATATATTTCACTCCACACAAAAATACAAAAGTACTACAGTTTTACTTGAATGGAGCAACTGTAAATCTACGGAATGTACCAAATTTCTAGGTATGTATTATGTCGATCAGTCCCTTCGATGGACAGACCATATTGATTTACTGAGTACGAAACTGAACAAAGCTAGATTCGTAATAATGCGTTTAAAATCCTTTCTGCCAATCGAGTCATTGCTGACAGTTTATTATTCACTTGTTTATAGTCATATGTCGTATAATGTTATCCTCTGGGGAAACTCTGTCAATAATCATAGAATTTTCGTGACGCAAAAGAAAATAATTCGCACTATGTTCAACTTGCCTCCTAATGAATCTTGTAAGCATCATTTTGTCGCCTACGGAATATTCACGTTTCCTTGCCTATTTGTGTTGAAGTGTATGTTAGAGACAACATTGGAAAACTCAAAACAAACTCTCACTACCATGACTATTCCACTAGAAACAGAAACCTTTTAAGCATTCTATCTATCTTCTAAGGGAGCCCTACTAATCAAGGAATGATGTTTTACAATCATTTGCCAGAAAGCATCCAGCAGCTTGACGCGAATTCATTCAAGAATGAAGTTAAGTCTTTACTAACGTCCAAATGCTACTACAGCATAGGAGATTTCATGACAGATAGGGAACTAGGTTAAAGCTAGCATACCACATTTTGTTTTTTTTCCATTATCTGTGAATTTTAATATGTTGTTTTTTTTATATTTTTTCTTGTTACTGTCGTACCTATTTATTGACTCGTCCTATACATTCATTGTCTGAAAGGATTAATAAATATTATTATTATTATTATTATTATTATTATTATTATCATTATTATTATTATTATTATTATTATTATTATTATTATTATTATTATTATTATTATTATTATTATTATGAATAATAGTGATATTTACGAATTTTGAACAATTATTTCGCGAACAGCTACGATGGACTTGTAGGTCGAAATATGATTAACCAATAAATGACATTTGTTATTTCAAACCAAAATCACTGATATCTGACCAAATATAAAACAAAATAATAAACATTTTCTTGTTTATCCCACAAACTGAAGCGTTCATGGACATTCGATTTCGACTTATCAATCCACTGCAGCAAACATCAACTTCAGTATTCAATATATCCAAGCATCACATTCATCATTTCTCTCAATAGCTAATGAATTTTCGTGTAATATCTAACAGAATACAACCCAGTCTGGATATGCATCTGATAGATATTGTGAAAGGACCTTGACAAAAAATATATCGCCCTGCGAGACTTTAGCTACGTTAGTACTTAGTTGCTTTCTGTTAGATATCATAGGTTTTGTCAGGAAAAAAAAGAATTATCGTTTTTTTTATTTTCAAAATATTAATATTTTTCAATTTTCAATGGAGGATGTTTCCCTTGTCAACATGAATTTGTCTTTCGGTCGTTGAAAGTTACCTTATCCTTATGGAAAAAAAGTTATGAAAACGGGCGATAATTGAATTGGAAAGATCCGTAAAAATAATGAAAATCATCGGATCGTGGAATGATTCAATTTAAAAAAAAACTCCCTCCCCTTTCGCCTTTCTATAGGTAGAGAGCGTGCAAAAATTTCGTGAGGCTCAGACTACACTCCTTATCGAAAAAAGTTTCAAAATCTTACGAAAATTGAATCGGAAAAATTCCTTAAAATGATGTTAAACATCGGACCGTCGAATAATTCAAATTACAAAAAAAAAATCTTTGGTTTCCCCTTAACGGCTAGATGGTGCAAAATGTGCAAAAAATCGGTTGGAAAGCTGGGGCCCCCTCCAGAAAAACGAAACAAAACTCGCCCAATTAAAATACCTTTAAGTTGTGTTTTCCAGGAAAAGGAAAATCCTGTATTGAACATCGTGATAGCCGAGGAAAGGTAGGTAGAAATTGATTTTCTTCTTGTATTTCTCAAGGCTGTATGCTCCAGGGAACACCTCCAGAGGCATCGAGTTCCAAAGCTCCCTAAAGCTCACTACATCATTTTAACTCACAATTGAAATTACCTACCGTAGGCAAGATGCAAAAAGCATATCTTATATCCCAAAGCCTCAATTGGGCATACTCCTGTTTGAACAATGAAAGTTTATTCATTATTATTATTACACTTCTTGGTATTAATTTGATTACATGATTAAGCAAAAATGTTATTTTCGTTCATAATGGTTTTCAGTAATTGATTGATTTTTGTGTCAGATACACTATATTAAAGATGTGGGGAATCACAAAATTAGTATCACAAGGTTTATGTCATAAAATATGGTTACTAATAACTATTTTAATATATTACTGTACCACACAAATGTTGTACATACCATATCGTATTATATATAAATAACTCAAATGAAAACTTATATTAACAAACTGCACATGAACCAAACAATAATATACATTGTACAATGATACATTTGCTTTCCAGCAAAATAATCTTTAGCGATAAGATTTTATCCGAAGCAGACCCGTATTAGCGAAACATCATTGAGCGAGATACGAAAGTATAATTATAATTAATCGTAATACAATATTAGTCTGATATATTTTGAGAACTTTCTTCATCCAGTGCCGGACCAGATAATAAACTAATAACAGTAAGAAACGCATTTACTGAAATTGGTAATTTATGATTCACTGTTTGTTCAGTTTGAGATCGAAAGTCTACGGTGGTTTTATTTGAAAATTACGCACCCCATTAATTTTCAAGCAAAGCAAAATAGCTTGACAAATACATTCAATTATATATCGAGAGGGAAGTTCAAAACAAATGACCATTACACTATAAGATTCACCCGCTTATCCCTACACCAAATTCAAAATTATAGCCGGCTGCCAAAACGTATGCTTTCTAGGGTTTTGGCAGTTATAGTATTTCCAATATCAATTGCAAATTGCAAAAGACTGTTATATAAGGGGTAATAAATATTTAATATATATGCATAGCTAACGCACGGCACTCATGCCAAATTGAGAAACAAAACATATTTCACCTCCCTCGTACGCAGTCAAACGGAACCGACAAAAGAACCGCCAGAGGAACCTCAGTCCAAGTGTTGTTGAGAAAATTCCAATGCAGATTCAGTCTGGTTATCAGTGGGGTAGGTAGTGGAGTGTGTTGTGTGTTGAAATTAGAAATTGTATTATTCATAAATCCGAATATGGCGTTTTGGAGACCTTGGGCGAATGAAAATAATGAAGTTGCAGAGTGTAGCGAGATTAAAGACAGGTATGAATTTAACAATAAAGATTTAGGTATACTAACACAACAAGTTATTTTGAATATGTTCGAATGTTTAAAAAAGGAAAATATTCAGCAATCTGATAATGCAATCGTAATAAGAATTGCTGAATTAACTAAAATAAATAAAATTTCCATTTATCGAGTAGTTAAGAAAGGGGTTGCTGAGGATCATTTTCTGAAGCGAAAAACATGTAAAGAAAAACTGAAATCAGTTGACACCGCTACTCAAGATTTTATACGCAGAACAATTTCTAGTTTATATTAAGAGAACAGGGTTGCCACATTGCAAGTAATACAGGAAAAGCTAGTAGATTATCCAGAATACACTTATACCAGTTTAGAGACATTGCGTCAGGTTTTGTCGGCATGTGGTTTCAAACACAAAAAATTGAATAAACGGATGGCGATCACCGAATCATCAAGGATAGTTAAATGGCGACAAGATTATTTGCGTCAGATAAAAGACTACAGAAGTTCTAATAGACACATAATTTATCTAGATGAAACATGGTTTGACAGTCATGATGTAGTAAATTTTGGTTGGGTTGACAGTAGTAAAAATTGCTGTTTGAATGGGCCATGTTCTAGAGGGAAACGCATAATAATAGTCCACGCTGGAAGCAAAACGGTTTCGTACCTAATGCTTTATTAATATCTGCAAAAAAAATTAAAAACTGTGCTGCCGATTATCATGAAGATATGACTGAAGAATTATTTGAAAAGTGGTTTAATGAACAGCTTTTACCTAACATTCCACCACAGTCAGTAATCGTTATGGCCAACGCATCCTATCACTCGCGGCAACTCCTTAAGATACCAAATAGTGGCAGTAACAAAGCTCAAATATTGGCATTTATGTCTGAAAAAAAATTACCTTTTCCTGCAAGTGATCGTAAAAAAGGCCCAACAAACAAAGAATTGCTTACTGTTATAAAAGGGCTGAAGTTAGAGAAAATGTATTATATTGACAAGCTGTGCCAAGAGCAGGGTCACACTCTTCTCAGACTTCCTCCTTACTATTGCATATTCAACCCTATAGACTTAATATGGGCAAACGTAAAATCAGAATTACGAAAATGTAATCAGTCTCCAGAACTTAGTAAAGAGGTTGTAGAACTCGTTAAGAAAGTTCTATCCGCAGATCGCCAAGAGCTTTGGAAAAACTGTGTTGAACATGTAATCAAAGAAGAAAATGAGTATGTTTTATTACCCCCTTTACAACCCATTATAATTCAACCAAATGATGACTCTAGTTCAGAAGATTCTGACTGCTATGATGATTTTTGAACTTTGGAATTGAAACGTTTTTTCTTTTTTGTTTTAGTGGCAAATAATTTATTTACCTTTAGGTTTCTGTTTTATTTGTAAATAATTTATTTTCCTTCATCGTTTTGTTTAATTTGCAAAGAATTTATTTTCATTTATGGTTTTTGCTTTGAAATTTCGTTTTCCAAGAAAAAAAAAACGAATGGGATACAAAAAGGGCTCAGTTCACGTCTGGTATCCTGTTTAAACCAAACGCCCTCACAGAATAGGTACGTTTTACTGTACGTTTCATAATTTAATATTCAGTTGTAGCAAGTTAACTAGCTTAATAATGATTTTTTTCTAAGTTTTAATTAGGACTACAATTAAGTGTATCTGGCTAAACAACGGCGCATAATGACGTCCAATTTATAATGAATGATTCGATTGCTTTTTATATAATATGATACATTTTGACACGTATTTTTTAAAATAATAAAGTCATAAAATGAGGTATCCCCGCCTATGGCAGGTCAAACAAATTTGCCGCTATGAGTTCCGAGCGAGTTTTTATGATTTGCAATTGATATTGGAAAGACTATATGAATATAATGATCAATGAACAAGCAAAATTAGTGCTCCCTCGTGAAACAATAGTTATTTATGCAACAAGTGCAAAAAGTAGGTGTTTATTGCACTCGATGTGAAATTGTCCAACGAGGCCATCAGGCCGATTTGAAAGTTTATGTCTGTCATGATGACAGAATGACAGCTATAGTAGAATGACCGATGAGTGCAATAAAGTCTTTATTGCACTCAGTGCAATAAAGAGGCAGTTTCTCCACCAAATATAGTTCAATAAAGTTTTGTTTTTTGCATGAACGTAGAAAAACATTATTGAGGGCATATGGTGACCCTTAGGACCCACGTGACATGTATACCGATCGGTTTCCGTCTGATTTTTATTCGATAAAGTATTGTTTAGTATGCTTGCCATACGCCAAACACCACTTCCCCTGTCGGACTCGTGGTGTTGAGTGGTGTTTAGCGTATTCCAAGCATACCAAACAATAAATGAAATAGTAAAATCGACAATGTCGAAGTACCCTTCTCTCCAAATATTTCCACCATGTGGAAAATATGAGTAAAAAAATCTGACGGAAAACAACTACTTTCCTGGATTATATCACGACGGACACTGAATTACATCTGACATATATTCGTGCAACGTTCTTCCAAGAAGGCCCAGTTGCAATTGCTTATTGTAACTATACAGCAAATTATCCTTCACCTGGCTGGAGAAGACCACCTGCAGCGACTTACAGTAAAAAGTCAGTCGCAGAGTCACACGAGGAGAAACCAATGGTAGCAATGACACCAGGAAGTGAACAGAGTTCGAGAATTTTTGCCGGAGAATATCAAATAAATAAAATAGTAAAATCAACAATGTCGAAGTACTCTTCTCTCCAAATATTTCCATCATGTATAAAATATGAGGCAAAAAATCTGACAGAAAACAACTACTTCCCTGGCTAATACTACAACGGACATTGAATTACATCTGACAGATATTTCTGCAACGTTCTTCCAAGAAGACCCAGTTGCAATTGCTTATTGTAATCATACAGCAAATTATCCTTCACCTGGCTGGGGAAGACAGGTTAGGTCGGACAACATTAGAGTCGTCCTGCCCCAGCCCAATGAATTATAATCCACTGTATAACTTATATTTCCCCACACATTAAGCAGATACTTATAGTAAAAGTCAGTCGCAGAGCCACCCGTGGGGGAACCAAAGTGAACAGGGTTCGAGAGTTTTTGCCGGAGAGTATCAAATATCTGTCAGATGTAATTCAATGTCCGTCATGGTATTATATTTTTCACGTGGTGGAAGTATTTGGAGAGAAGGGTACTTCGACATTATCGATTTTACTATTTCATTTATTTGATACTTTCCGGCAAAAATTAACATACCAAACAATATTTCATCGGATTAAAATCCGACGGAAACCGATCGGAATACGTGTCAATTAATAATAATATTTCATGATATTGAAATAATTATAGGTAAGAGTAAAGTAATTTCAACATCAAAAATTAAAAAAATAATAGCAAAGGTCCTAAAGGTCACCCGGCGGGTGCCTTTTCGACACCAAACTTCTTAGGTACCAAACTCTGCATAAGGGTCTCTCTAGTCCGACAGACCTTTTCGACTTCATTCCTTAACAACTGTAAACTGTAAAATGATTATAAATATTTATTATCGATATTCTAATGAAAATTTCACACCTCACTTTTTCAGCCAATCAAAAAATTGGTTTTTATTTAGTTGCCATGGCAACCCAAAAAATTTCCGGAAATTTTTATCCTCCTGGGTACCCTGGGCGAAATTAATAAGTGGAAATTTTTCTGTCAAATATTTGACATGTGATAGTTAACATTTTGCTTTTATGTACAAATGGAATGTTATTTTTCATATGAAAGGAGATAATATTTCATAATTATATATTCACTAAATATTTCGAATGTGTGAAAATATTTTGAAAACTTGCATTTCAACGATGAATAGGTCCATCGGTAAAAAATGTATATCAATCAAATCTACCTATGCTTGACTACATGAACTTAATATTTGAAACAATTTTATTCAACTTATCTTTTCGTGAATACTCGGCTGAAATTTGCAAGAATTCCTTTCCACATCACTTCCCAATAGACAATCCGCATGGACCAGTCAAAACTATTTTAGTTCTGCGTGATGTGCAATGTAATTTTAGGTTGAAAATGTCGCAAAATGAATTTCCTTTCTCACATACAAACACCGCCACTAATACCAACGCGTAACTGTCATTATATCAACAAAAACCATTCATGGCCCACTGATGTTACAACTTGTTTTCTCTCAGAATAATCTACAAGTCAGTTGAATTAACCATTAATTTAATATATTTTGGTGTGAAATTTTCTTACCGAATCCCCCGCGTGCTTGAATTAATTGCGGCAATAATTCAAGCACTAGGGAAATTATAAGTGAAAATAATTCATGATTTTGATTCATTCGCTTGAAAAAGATACTGTGTATCGAAATATGTCGCAAAGATAATAAATTTTGTGGAAATTTGAATCGTTTTTTACCTTAGTGTCATAACTATGGATTTCCATCAAGTAACGGCCACGGCAATCCAAAACAAAATTAAACTGAAATTTCCCGTCTGTTATTTATTCATGGAAAATATGCTTCATTACCTCTTTCAAAGAATTCCGTCCTCGCCGCCGATCTTTGGGGTAAACTGCATAATACCAATGTTTTGTTCATTTACTTTACTGAAAAAATAACAGAAAAAATCAGTGTCAAATTCGAGTCACTCCAATCCCACAATGACTCATCTCTTTTGTAATAATCTTTGCCAAGGTTTTTTTTTGCAGTATTCACATATCAACATTATTGCAATAAGACTGATGGCATATTGTAGGAAATAACAATATGGCGATATGGAATTTATACTGGTCACATATTGGTATAAACAAATTTTTTTTTCGATATTGAAATGTGAATTTTGCTTGATTTTTTATTAAGCCTTTTCAATGATATTTGAGGAACAATTTAAAAATAGAAATACATATGGAAACACAACTGTGTAGTTTCAGAGAAATCCTTGATGATTCATATATTTTTTTCAATTCACCAATCTTCCAAGAAGCGCTACTGAATGAAACACCTATGTGTTTTTCAACTCTAAGCCTAAGTACGATCGTAGTTTGTGTAATGAATCTATAATATTATTTTTGTACAACTGACATTAAAAATGACGTTTTTAATTCATTGACACATGAACTAAAAACTGACGTTTTCACAAAATCACTTTTAACACTAGTGTTAAAAGTACTTTTAACACTAGTGTTAAAAGTAAAATGACAGATGAGATGATGGATACTCAGTAATATAGATCTCTCTAATAGAAACACTTTAATCAGATATTAATACTATTATAACAATCAGAATCAAAATTACTTATAAATATGTATTTGGCAATTTGTACAATTTGTGATATTAACTGACGAAGTAACTGCAGAAGCTTCATCGCCAATCAATGATGGTGCTATTATTGAAGTGGGATGATCAAATAATGCTGGGAGAGAACTAGAACTTATACCAGGAAACATTTTATCAGCTATTTTATTTTTATTTTCAATGGAATCCTCGATATAACCCTCAGCTACAGTTGAGGACTTCCACCCGCCATGTCGTTTTATTGTAGTCAAATTTGCTCCTGAATTCGCTAACAGAGATGCTGAAGATCTTCGAAAGCAATGGCCGGTAAACTGCTGCGGATCTGGTAATTTCAGAAATTCAGCAATAGTGGAAGGCATCTTCCCAAAAGTATTTATTCCAACTGGTTGAATAGTGCATTTGTCGTTAGAGTAATTCAGGAAAAATCGACGGTGAGTAACAGAAGTTGGGCGTAATACAGCATATTCACGGTAATAATTCACGTAGTGTCCAACGATGCAAAAACTTCTTTGAATGTTGGTTTTGGTATCCGAAATATGAATTAGTAATGACTGTATAGTTTCTTCAATGTCATCTACGCTCAATTTGCAGAGTTCTTCACGACGGCACGCTCCAAATAATCCAAAAATGGTTGCCACTTTAATCATAAGATATTTGGTATCGGGAGCTTCATTTAAAAATCTGTCAATCTGTTCCCTTGTCAGAATTTTCGATTTTTTCGGACGGTATCCGACACTTTTTCGTTTCAAAAATGCGACTAATTTATGGTATTTACTTATATCCACGTTTTCCTTGATTTTCAGTTCAGCTTTTATCATAGAGAATTTAGACCACAGTGTTGATGATTTCCATAACTTCGATTTTTCTTCGAAATAAACTAAAAGTACGCTTTCGCTGAACTTGCCTTCAACTTTCTTCAGTTGACTCCATTCGATGAATCCATTAAAAGCAATATCATATTGTTGCCGTGATTTTTCAGGCAACAGATCTAAAGTTGCTCTGTTTGCAGCTTCTTGAATTTCTGGTGGAAGAAAATCATCTGAATCATCCATTCCAACTTCCATTATATTTATATTTGCAACAGTAATAGCTACGAACACAAAGAAGCTAGGATCGTTTATTAATTTGTGGTAACTAATAAACAACAATTATTAGGCAGTTGTTTTTTACCTGCCTGTCATGCTTGCAATTTAGATTTGAAATACAAAATATGGTTGTCAATTATAAAGTCCATGTAGCTAGATCCGTAGAGCATCTGACTTGTAATCCAAAGATCGTGTGTTCGAATCCTTATGGATCACATTTTTTTTTTGTTTTTTTCTTACTAGCAGTAACTGTTGAACAAAAAATTTTGTATGATACATTTGTTAAAAGTGATTTTATTTTGCTCGTGGGGTTGCTCCACTCGCTAACGCTCGTTTCGCAATCCTTATGGATCACATTTTTTTTTTTGTTTTTTTCTTACTAGCAGTAACTGTTGAACAAAAAATTTTGTATGATACATTTGTTAAAAGTGATTTTATTTTGCTCGTGGGGTTGCTCCACTCGCTAACGCTCGTTTCGCAATCCTTATGGATCACATTTTTTTTTTGTTTTTTTCTTACTAGCAGTAACTGTTGAACAAAAAATTTTGTATGATACATTTGTTAAAAGTGATTTTATTTTGCTCGTGGGGTTGCTCCACTCGCTAACGCTCGTTTCGCAATCCTTATGGATCACATTTTTTTTTTGTTTTTTTCTTACTAGCAGTAACTGTTGAACAAAAAATTTTGTATGATACATTTGTTAAAAGTGATTTTATTTTGCTCGTGGGGTTGCTCCACTCGCTAACGCTCGTTTCGCAATCCTTATGGATCACATTTTTTTTTTTGTTTTTTTCTTACTAGCAGTAACTGTTGAACAAAAAATTTTGTATGATACATTTGTTAAAAGTGATTTTATTTTGCTCGTGGGGTTGCTCCACTCGCTAACGCTCGTTTCGCAATCTTTATGGATCACATTTTTTTTTTTTGTTTTTTTCTTACTAGCAGTAACTGTTGAACAAAAAATTTTGTATGATACATTTGTTAAAAGTGATTTTATTTTGCTCGTGGGGTTGCTCCACTCGCTAACGCTCGTTTCGCAATCCTTATGGATCACATTTTTTTTTTTTTGTTTTTTTCTTACTAGCAGTAACTGTTGAACAAAAAATTTTGTATGATACATTTGTTAA
Source organism: Chrysolina haemoptera (assembly GCA_958298965.1). Lineage (NCBI taxonomy): Eukaryota > Metazoa > Arthropoda > Insecta > Coleoptera > Chrysomelidae > Chrysolina > Chrysolina haemoptera. The sequence goes on along the minus strand of OY282592.1, from coordinate 21,373,060 downwards.
AAGTGATTTTATTTTGCTCGTGGGGTTGCTCCACTCGCTAACGCTCGTTTCGCAATCCTTATGGATCACATTTTTTTTTTTGTTTTTTTCTTACTAGCAGTAACTGTTGAACAAAAAATTTTGTATGATACATTTGTTAAAAGTGATTTTATTTTGCTCGTGGGGTTGCTCCACTCGCTAACGCTCGTTTCGCAATCCTTATGGATCACATTTTTTTTTTGTTTTTTTCTTACTAGCAGTAACTGTTGAACAAAAAATTTTGTATGATACATTTGTTAAAAGTGATTTTATTTTGCTCGTGGGGTTGCTCCACTCGCTAACGCTCGTTTCGCAATCCTTATGGATCACATTTTTTTTTTTTTGTTTTTTTCTTACTAGCAGTAACTGTTGAACAAAAAATTTTGTATGATACATTTGTTAAAAGTGATTTTATTTTGCTCGTGGGGTTGCTCCACTCGCTAACGCTCGTTTCGCAATCCTTATGGATCACATTTTTTTTTTGTTTTTTTCTTACTAGCAGTAACTGTTGAACAAAAAATTTTGTATGATACATTTGTTAAAAGTGATTTTATTTTGCTCGTGGGGTTGCTCCACTCGCTCACGCTCGTTTCGCAATCCTTATGGATCACATTTTTTTTTTTGTTTTTTTCTTACTAGCAGTAACTGTTGAACAAAAAATTTTGTATGATACATTTGTTAAAAGTGATTTTATTTTGCTCGTGGGGTTGCTCCACTCGCTAACGCTCGTTTCGCAATCCTTATGGATCACATTTTTTTTTTTTGTTTTTTTCTTACTAGCAGTAACTGTTGAACAAAAAATTTTGTATGATACATTTGTTAAAAGTGATTTTATTTTGCTCGTGGGGTTGCTCCACTCGCTAACGCTCGTTTCGCAATCCTTATGGATCACATTTTTTTTTTTTGTTTTTTTCTTACTAGCAGTAACTGTTGAACAAAAAATTTTGTATGATACATTTGTTAAAAGTGATTTTATTTTGCTCGTGGGGTTGCTCCACTCGCTAACGCTCGTTTCGCAATCCTTATGGATCACATTTTTTTTTTGTTTTTTTCTTACTAGCAGTAACTGTTGAACAAAAAATTTTGTATGATACATTTGTTAAAAGTGATTTTATTTTGCTCGTGGGGTTGCTCCACTCGCTAACGCTCGTTTCGCAATCCTTATGGATCACATTTTTTTTTTTTGTTTTTTTCTTACTAGCAGTAACTGTTGAACAAAAAATTTTGTATGATACATTTGTTAAAAGTGATTTTATTTTGCTCGTGGGGTTGCTCCACTCGCTAACGCTCGTTTCGCAATCCTTATGGATCACATTTTTTTTTTTTGTTTTTTTCTTACTAGCAGTAACTGTTGAACAAAAAATTTTGTATGATACATTTGTTAAAAGTGATTTTATTTTGCTCGTGGGGTTGCTCCACTCGCTAACGCTCGTTTCGCAATATTCCCCACTCACAAAATAAAATGCCACTTTTAACACTTGTATCATAAATAACTATTTCAAAATCTTTCTTTATTAATTATTGAATTATTTATCCAGTTACTTGACAACATGCACATCCTAACGTCATATCCACACTAGATTTTGAAATACGAATATACCCAATGTAACTATAATATCCTGACATCTCCCTTTCTGCATCAGGAGGTTCCACCATGCGACATCTTTCCGTCATATAACCTGAAGCAGACTGAATATAGCCCCTCCTATATATAGGTGAGCTACCAGGAACAAATACAATGGTAAGTTGAGAAATACCTTTCAGTAGAACATTCTTCTTTTAAAATACTATTTTCATTCCTAGATTTATTTTCATCTGAATTCACTATCGCATATTTTAAGGAAATATGATGACTCTCTTTTCCGAATTCAGTAAATTATTAGACAATAATAATAATACACCCTTATAAACGCTCGTAGAGTGTACCCAAAGGCATAACCTGAACGGGTAGAGGACGGCTGTTATTATTATTTGCCGTGGTGCTCCGGGGCAACTTACTGATTTTTTGTGGCGTATCCACTTTTCAGCTGAAGGAAAACCAAGAAAACCTATAGCACATCCTCGAGTGGTCGGTGTGCAATCCAAGCTAGTGCTAGTAAACCGTCAGATGATGACAGATTTGGATGCCCCATTTTCGCATACAAGCCTCGAATAGGGTTGACAAGTATGTCGATTTGGAGGGAAATGAAGATATATTTACGAGTGGCTCATGCGGATAACATACCGAGATTTTGATTTTTCAGTACAGTGTTATTAGTTTCTCTCGTGTTCCTAACAGAGGGTGATTCGTTTGATCATACTAAGAAAAGAAATTCCTATGAAAAAAAAAAACTTCAATGCCGTGTATTTCAGTACCGTAGTTAGGAAACACGAGGAAAACACATAATTAAATATTTATATTCATTTTATTCCAAATCGATATACTTTTCAACCCTATTCAAGGCTTGTACGCGAAAATGGGGCACCTAAATGTGTCACTAGCTGACGGTCTATGGATGAGACCCGCATCTACTCACAATACACTTACTTTTCAACAAGGCATGTGGTCGTCTATCGATCCGATATTAAGTATTTGAGAAAAAAATCTCCCGTACATATTTCGGGCTCGAACTATTGCTATGCTGAAGTTTCGAACGGCCTGCGCCTTAGACCGCTAAGCTACCAATTTCTAACTTGCTTAATCACCATTGCTGCGTATCCAGTTATTTATTTTAGGGTTCAATTGAACAAAAACTATACAATCAATGTATACTTTTCGTTGAACTCTTTTTCTGATTGCAGTATTTCTCTCGATTTATTTGGTAACATTTGAGAACATTATGAAATTTTTCCCTGTTAATTACCTTCGGTATCAAACTTGTTCTAGTAAACGGAAATAAAATTCTTAGTTTACGAGACATCAGTATCTTTACTTAAAACAGTATCTATGAGGTGGTGTAAAATTCTCATCTGTTGGCACATTGCGATATATCATGACCTCTAAATATATTTCTTTATCCAACACATGACAGTTATACTGTCATTATCAATGCCATATTAAACAAGTAAACAGGATAAAACAAGATAGCATAGAGTGAAGGCTTTCACGGTCGGAAGTGAAATCGTGAAGAATGGTTTCCTGGCTTTGAGGCCGTGGTCGGTTCACCTCCCTGGAGGCGGTTTCTTTGGACGTTTCGATTACAACTGCGGTGAGCATCTACTGATGACAGTTTTACGTCGTTCTTCGAGAAGACTAAACCTATGCTGAAGATGCTCACCGCAGTTGTGAGCGAAACGTCCAAAGAAACCGCCTCCAGGGAGGTGAACCGACCACGGCCTCAAAGCCCGGAAACCATTCTTCACGATAAAACAAGATAGTTTACTTCTCTAAAATTAATAGAAAGGGTTCATAATGCCATTTTATAATGAATGGCAGGTGTGAAAAATTAAAAAAAAATTGTGGAAATTTCAAATTCTGTTGAAAAATTAGGAAAGTCTTGAAAACCGCTTTTCGAAATTACACAGTTTCTTCCATCCGGCAGTTCCAGACGTTTCAGTATTATTGCGACTCTGCTCCGGTCAGCTGACGTTCGGCGGAAAGCGGTTCCCAAAATTTCGACGAATTTTCCAACACAATTTGAATTTTCCACAAATTTTTTTCGAATTTTTCACACCTGCCATTTGTTATAAAATGGTATTATACACCCGTCTTTCACGCGAGTGCAAGAGGTTAGATTACACCCTGTATATTCAAATCTTTCTAACCCAAAACATATTGCAAATAATTCTTTTTCATTTTGTACATATATATGAGTATCAGTCAAAGCTAGATACATGGTTATGGGGTTCCAGGAAAATTATTTCAAAGTGATACGGCACCCATTCCAGATTTGGAACCGTCCACTGAGATAACTGACTCTTTATATTTTATATCAATGAATTGTAATACTAGCTGAGACACTAAAATTTGCTTTCTCCACAACCGTTACAGAATTTGCCAATTCTGAAATCATATTGATAACAAAATTCTAACATTCTATGTCTTGAGATTGATTCATATATTCTGTGACAAGGTTACAATGAAAATTCTATGCGAGCGGGAAGTTCCGTATCACGAGCCGAAAGGCGAGCGCGGCGAATCACGAGCATAACGAATTTTCATTCTAACCAAGTAACAGACTGGGCTTTCTCCACAACCACAAATTTTACATATAATCCAACAAAAAATTAATTTGACATTTTAATTTACATCTTATTATTGCTAGAACAATGTTGTTATTGCTAGAGTAATGTTAGAATAATATTCTTTAACAAGTGATTGAATGAAATACACGCAAAATGCACAAGACAGCAAGTCTTGAAGAGTATATTTTTCAATCTTATGAGAGGGAATGCTAGCATTTTGATATCAAATTTGATTTCAGAATTGGAAAATTCTGTCACGGTTGTGGAGAATAGTATATTCTGTAACAAGGTTAGAATGAAAAAAATCGATTTATTTTCATTCTAACCGAGTAACAGACTGTGCTTTCTCCACAACCACAAATTCCGCATATAATCAAATGGAAAGCCAACGAAAAACTATTTTGACATTTCATTTCAAATCTTGTCACTATGATGCCAGTCAAGGCTAACGTAATTATTGCTACAACGTCAGAATATTATTCATATAAAAGTGATTAAATGAAATACACGCAAAATGCATGAGACAACAAGTGTTGTAGACTATTTTGTCAATCGCAAGAGCGTGAATGTTACCATTCTGTTATCAAATATGATTTCAGAATTGGCAAATTCTGTAATGGTTGTGGAGAAAAAAATATTCTACAACACTTGCTGTCTTATGCATTTTGCGTGTATTTATTTCAATCACTTGTTAAAGAATATTATTCTAACATTGTTGTAGCAATAATAACATTAGCCTTTACTGCCATCATAGTGACAAGATGTGAATTTTGTAAAAAAAAAAATTGTTAAAATTATTTTTTCCGTTAACCAGCTGTCGTCCTCTTACGAACGGCAGTCCTCAAAAGCCGAAATAGTACGAGCCAAGAATTAACGACGCTTTTAACGTGCGATTCCTAGCCATTTAATTGAAAAGTCAAATTAATTTTTCGTTGGCTTTCCATTTGATTATATGTAAAATTTGGGGTTGTGGAGAAAGCATAGTCTGTTACTCGGTAGAATGAAAATTCGTTATGCTTGTGGCTTTCCACTCGCGCTCGGAACTCTCCACTCGCATCGAATTTTTATTCTAACCTTGTTATAGAATATACTATTATTTTATGGAATTCATCTTCTTCATTCTTACCCCATTCAAACAATACTTTTCCAACACCTCTCTGAAGTATTGTTTTGCTTGAAAAATTGGGAATGAACTTACTGACGTAAGCTGACATCTCTAGAAGTCTTTGCAGTTCTTCTTTCGATGAATATAATTTTTTATAAGATAGGTAGTGAATACAAACTGCATACGAGTGAACTAGTGAACCGATGAAGTGATGATTTCTGTATGATTTGTCAACAAAGAAATGAAATACTTGGACAAATACCCTCAAAAGATGAATTGTATCTCTTCGATTTATGGATATAAAATTTTAATATAAAAAAATGTACTGCTTCAAATTTAAATGAAACAACATTGGTAATTGAATAAATTATATTCGAGACTAGATTCAGTGAAAATAAATTGCAGAAACACATAATGAATAAATATTCGATTACTGAGAATATGCAGAATACGCTAAACTCTGAGCATCCTGCCCGTATCCAAAGGCTCTCGCGTAGTGTTGACTTGCAGATGGAGCTTCCCAAGGTCCATGAGCCGCTACTTGGGCTTGTGCGTTGTTTTCGGCGATTTTCTTACACAATTGGAAAATCGCTAAACCAGTGGAGATAACAAATGAGAAAAATGAAAGTTGAAGGGCGTTCCAAGCCTTCAAGATGAGAACACCTAAAACTAGAGGTACTACGGTGATCGCCTTGAGGAGAACGAACACTAGAATTGGTATCAGGATCTTCTTCAGTTTGGACTTGCGAGCTGCAAAAAATTCAATAATTTCAGTTGGGAATTTTGCATTAACAATAAATTTTCAATTGAATAAAAAGTTTTTCATTGCATTACAATTTTACATACATATTTATATTTTTTGACAATTATTCTTAGAAAAACACAAAACAGAGTATAGACTCTAATATTGTTCACGCTGTCTATAGTAAATTTTATGGTTAGTTGATATTATTACAGAGTAGATGAATGAACAAACACTTATTGAATTCTAGTCAGAATAGTTCGAAGTATCTCAAGATTGATTCACTAGCCAATAGACCTGAAAACTGGTGTCACTCATGAATGGATTAAAAGTTTTTTGAGGAAACGTAGTAACCATGTCACTATTGGTAAATATCAATCATCGTGTAGTGAATATTCTGAAATAGGTGTTCCTCAGGGTTCAGTCCTGGGACCTACCTTATTTTTACTCTATATCAACGATATTGTGAAGATTTGTAATGGCTTTATTATTGTTTACGCTGATGACACATCAGTCATTGTATCAGATAGGGATTAAAAATGTTTACGTCAGAAATGTAATAATATTTCCTATGATATGAACCAGTGGTTCAGAGCAAACTCACTTTATCTAAATACAAATAAAACAAAATGTATTCGCTTTCGTAATAGACAAAAAGAAGTAAGTGACATTCAATTCGGTGACTTACAATCAGTTAATTCTGTTTACTACCAATTTCGTATCAATTATTGATGCTCTATTATGCTCAAGTAGACTCCAGACTTCGATGTGGCATCTGCCTTTAGGAAAGGTCTTCAGGAGCAAATTATGTATTTGTTGCGCAAAAGAGAATACTCCGAGTAATGTTTGGCTTACCGACTCGACAAAGTTGTGTTGATATATTCAAAACTTGTAAAATTTTGACGCTACCATCACTTTTTATCTTTGAAGTTTGTGTTTATGTATTTAGTCATTATAACAGCTTTTCGACCAGATCTAGCATTCATAATCATGACACAAGAATAAAAAATCAGCTGAATATACCTTTTTCTAGGGTCCAAATATCTAAAATTGTCCTAATTCACTAGGTCCTCTATTATTTAATAAACTACCAGACCAGGTAAGAAATAGTTGAACTTTAATACGTTTTAAATAAACAAAGTCTTAAACAATTTCTAATTGAAAGATGTTACGATAAAGTCGATCAGGCACTATAATAGTATTTGTAAATCAACTGTGTTCTGTTTGTTATATGCCTACATGTTGCAATCAACTAAATGTTATTATATATGTTTATTTCTATTTTTAACTTGGATTTAGCGACTACTCCTATACAATATTCGTATTGTCTTTCCAGAGAATAAATTATTATTATTATTATAAGTAGGAAGAGATAACAGGCACTCTATATGATTCATTTAGTTTTGTTTTATTAGCCGGAATTACGGAAATTTTTTGTGGGGGAAAAAACTGTGTTTACAGTTAACATTTCGTGATATTTATTTGCCAATTTGAGCGCAATGTTAGATACAATAAGGGAAATGTTTCAAATTTCAAAGTAGAGAAAAAACTTCCACAGGAAACAATTACTGATAATCCAGTAATGACAGACAAACTCGAACAAAAAGTGAAGAACGAATTGTAGCACCCTGAAACTCGGCACATGACATCTCGACATCATGTATTATTGGAAAAAAAATGTTTACCAAAAAATCAGAGGTGGAATTTAAAAAAAATTTCATATAATAAAAATATGATTTTTTTTGTTATTATTTCAGATAATATAAGAGATAAATATGAGAGATAATTCAATTCTCCACAAGAATGATTTTCAGTAATACCTAATGAAATACGCTCGTTCTCTCAGAAAACGTTGTTTAACGCCGACGTCACATTTCATGCTCGCGCTAACCGCCACTGCAAGTTCAGGCAGGGCCGAAAATTAGATTTGTCATAACTTTGCTAAAAATTATAGTAGAAGGAAAAGAAAAAGTGTATATCGTTTCTGAAGACTTACTCATGCAAATATAACTTGTGAGTATCTGAGTACTTAAAATGTGTTTGTCTCACTTTTACGATATTTACGGAGCATCCGAAAGTCATGGATATTTTGGTTGATATGAAATAATTATACTGAAGCAGGAATCAGTACCCTCTTTGGACCATATGCAACGATTTAAGACTAGTGAGACAAGTCTATCTTATACATGCCAAAGAAAAAACTGGGGTTTACTCCTGCCTAAGTTTTCAACTCACCCATAAACCTGGCAATTTCTTCAGTAAATGATGAAAATAATCGCTCATACACATCCTACATAAAAAATGAAGTATGTGATTTCAAGCTTGAGGTATATATATATATATATATATATACATATATATGCAGGATATGAATAAGCGATTATTTTCAACATTTAGTGAAGAGAATGCCGATTTTATGGGTGAGTTGAAAATGAGGAAGGAGTAAAACAAAGTTTTTTTTTTGGCATGTATAAGTGGGACCTGTCAAACTTCTTTAAAATTGTTGCATATAAATAGTCCAAAGAGGATATGGGTTTCTGCGACAAAACACATTTCAGGTACACAAAGACTCGCATATTATATTTGCAAGAGACAGTAGGAGTCTTCAGAAACGATATGAACTTTTCCTTTTCCTTCTCCGATCATTTTTACCAAAGAATTAGTTTTTTGTTTAAAACGTATCTGAAAAGACCTTGTTAGATCTGAGGCACGTTTCTCAGTGTATGGCCATGCTTGCGTCCTGGTCGCTGCGACATGAATGTTGTGACCAGGGGTGAGATTCTGTGTACTATAGAATTCTATTGACGACAGTTTTGTCTCTTTCTCTCCCATGAATTCAACCATAATGTCATCTCACTTTTTTTATCGACAATAGAATTCTATGGTACACAGAATCCCACTCCTGGTCACAACATTCATGTCGCAGGCCACAGCCGCAGACCCCAGGCCACAGCGATATATTGCATTGAATGTTATGTGGGTCGCCAGTCTTCCGACCAGCGACAGTGAATGATTTTGAAAACGCTTTTTTGAGCATTTTTGAGAGGCCGCGACAAAAACGTGGCGTTCGACGGGTTAAATCGTTTTTTGCCTCTGTAAACCTTTTTTAATATGAGAACAAAGTTCATCAGATGAGAAGACACGCTCATTCTGAAGTACGAAAAAAGTTTTCTTCGTGTGTGAAACTGTTCAGATGTAAGTCTCAGTGCGTTAACTGGGTGAATTTGTTTTACACACAAAAAAATAGATTTTGATCATTTTCATTTGTCCTCCGCAACTTTTTTAATTATGAAAATCTTCGAATAGGAATTTCATATTCAGTTTTTCAAAAAGATTTCGAAAAAAATATAAATTTCAACACCAACTTTAATTTTTCAAATCTAGGTCTATGACTTTGACTTTTGCACTGCACTGTTTCGAACCTTTGGTGTAGTAATGAAGATACTGGAGTTTTTTCCCAACACCAAACCGCTATTTTTAACAGCTTGACACGTGTTTCAATCACCAAGTGATCATCTTCAAGAGAAATATTAAACTGAAGATTAAATTGAAGAGTTTAATCTTCCTCTTTCAAATGCTATGTCTCAGTTACAGTTTTTTGTTTCGTGTGAAGTTGGTTTGAATATCTGAGCTGGAAATGAATAACTTTGATAATGAAGAAATATATGATATGATTTCATGTTACATAAGATATTTGAGAAATTCAAAAAATGCAGCAAATGAATATTCATATCGTTTCCCTGAGTGTCATTAGCGTGTGATACTATTTTTCGAAGACTTGAAGTTAATTTGAGAACATATGGATCATTTTTGAAGCCCAATAAGGAACCAAGAGATTTGCTGGTGTAGAGAAAGTACTAAATCAAGTTGCGTAAAATTCCGAAACTTCCACAAGAGAAATTCGAAGAAATACACGGATCTCAAAGTCGAAAGTAAGCCGAATTTTGGGATAGAGAAAATACCATCCATATATACTAAAAGTTAGTCAGAGACTACGACCAGGAGATGCTGAAACAAGATTAAATTATTGTAACTGGTTGATTGATCAGTGCAATTGTAATGAATATCGTGAAAAATCCCCATTTCGCGATTCTCAAATGGAATGTTCACTAGACGTAATCGGTTATTTGAGAATCCCCGCATTAATGTTGAGGTTAGTAATCAGCATCATTTCGGCTTGAATGTGTGGTCCGGATTTCTTTTTGGGAAGAATAATAGGACCCATCATATTTGAGGGAAATTTGAATAGACATCGCTATTTGGATATGCTTCAAGTGGATGTGGAAAGATGTTTGTATGAGATACCCATCAACTTGAACGAAAAAATGTGGTTCCATCAAGATGGATGCCCAGCGCACAACGCTGTTATTATTTCAAATTATCTGACAGAGAGGTTTCCGGGACGATGGATTGCTAATAGAGGTCATTGTTTATGGCCTGCCAGATCATCTGATCTCTCCCCAATTCACTTTTTTTCTCTGGGGTATATGAAGAATAAGGTATATCAGAGATCCTATAACAAAGTTGAGGAATTGAGAGAGGCTGTTCTTCGCACGTTTAGAGCAATTGATACCTTAAGAAATGTTCTAAGAGCAAGTGTACGAAGATGTATCAAATGTGTAGAATGTCAAGGTGGACTTTTTGAGTACCTTTTATAATTTTTTGATAGATTCTAGTTTTAGAATGAAGGGAGTATGTATTGCTGATTTATTTGGACTTTTTGAATACTTCTCATCCTTTATTTAGTGTCACATGTCCCGGTGTCTGTCTGTCAGTAATCGAATCTAGCAAGTGAATTTTGACCTACTTCTGGTCGTCCAATTATTTTGGATTTGGCAGGTGTTCATAATTCCGGTGTCAATGCATTATGGAGTTTATGCTTAAGAAAAAAAATGGTGGTCGAGATTATGATGCGATTCCATTCAAAATTGGTATGTGGGGGTTGTTGAGGTCAAAGATCATGAATTTATAAATTCAAGATGGCGGCTTCAAAATATTGTTGCTGTTGTATAACTGACGATAACTCCGTTGTTATAAAAAAAAACTAGTATTGTGATAAATCATCTGTAAGAAAAAAACGCATAGTGACCTACATTTTCAAAATCAGAGTTGGTGCTGATATCTCATATTCTCGAAGAGTTGGTTTAAATTTCATATCTTTTTCGAAATCTCTTGGAAAAACTGCTACGAGAATGTGAAATTCCCATTGGAATATTTTCATAAATAAAGTTACGGAGGAGACATGAAAATGACTAAAGTATGTTTTTTTCAAGAAAACCCATGGTGAGCATGGTAAGTGGGACACAGTGGATTCCAGGAGTGAATTACATATGAGAGGACCAAACTTGAGCACCATATTATGGAACGACTGTTTTATATGTCATTTTTCAAAATGGACAACACCGATTTCATTTTGTATATATTTTTGCTCCTGCGACAGTCATACTGATTATATAGGAGTCTGAATATATGTTTTCAAGGGCGAGGAATCGATTTAGATGGAATGTGAAGTTGACCGACAGCTATGTATCGAAGGAAATTAATCATTTTGGATTTTAACACTCAAACATTGAGACGTTGCTTCTCAATAATGTTCTCATTGTTGAAATGTATTAATAAATCATACAAAAAAACAGTTGAAGAAGTTAATCCTACTATTGAAGACCAAAATAAGTTTGCAGGAATAACATATACTGGAGATTCTACTCATAAAAAGAAATATGGATGTTTTCGAATAACCAAGGTATTATTGTTGCTTTCAAGACAATATGTCAATATGCAATAAAATGGGATCCTTTAGGATATGATCACTCCGAGTGTCTCAGGGACCAACAGAAAAATGTAGATATGTTGAGTCGTATCGGATTCTTTAGCCAAAATAGTATTACTGTTATTTTAGGTGCAGAAGTCTGAAAAATATTTTCGAAAGCGAGAAGCTAATTTAAAAAAAAACAATTTATGGCCATTAAGCCCTCCTTTTACTTCCACAGACCCCTGTTTTTTATATCATATGGCACTACCCTATTTGTTATACAGGGTGTTCCACGAAGATTAAGACAGGGAATATTTCGGAATTCGAGAGTAGTAGAGAATTGTAATTTTGGGATTGTGAATTAAAGCAATTGGTACAGCTTTTTTTCATATTACATTACCCAATGAACTTTTTGTTTTCGGTCACGTGGCATCAGATTCAAAATTAGTAATGGGACGACCTGTATTGGTTCCTCTCGATAAAACGGTTCCAAGAATTTAAGAACTGTTCTTCAGTAACGTTTGTCCCACGACGTTGTTTTAATAAAATATGAAAGATTATTATAATTCTGCCTTGTTCTATAACCATCACAAAAAATATAGGTCTGCCCAAAAATACAGGGTGACCCTAAACTTAAATAATTTGGCAATTGCTCCTATCAGACTTCGTGGGACAAAGGATATTGAACTACCTGTATTTCTTAAATTATTCGTTTTAGAACACAAGTGTGATAGTTTGTTGGAATCGTTCTATCGGAAGGAACACAGAAATGTCAAAATATATAGGTTTTTCTATTGATAATTTTGAATCTGATGTCACGTGACCGAAAACAAAAAGCTCATTGGGTAATATGATATCAAAAAAAACTGCGCTAATTGCTTTAATTCACCACCCCAAAATTAAAATGCTCTACTTCTCTCGATTTCCGAGATATTCTCTGTCTTAATCGTCGTGGGACACCCTGTATATACATCAATATCCAGCAAATTTGGGAATGTAATATTGTCTTACATGCAAAAATTAGAATGAAAATAGTGTGAATTTATATTTATTGAAAACTAATAATTATTGATTATATTTAATGATCAAACGATGTACATATTAAGGTGAATATTTCACTTATCTCAAAATTCTTAGATAATCTTATTATCAGTAGCGATACAATAACTGATTGATTTTTTGCGTTGAGTCTATCGATTCATTTCCGAACGAAACTGAATTGCTTTTGAATAATTTGTAATGAAAACAAACGAATGAAATTAACTATACTTACTTTTGCCTAGAGAAACTATTGCATGGCGAAACTGTTATCTTGGTTTTGTAAACTACGAATTGGTAAAAATCGACATCAAAATTTTATTGTTAAATAATAAAAATAATAAATAATTGATTTTCTCAAAAAATAGCATTCAGGCAAGTTCACAAATAAAAGTGCGTGAAAAATTCAACGGTGCGTAATAACATCAATTATAGTCGTAGATTAAGTTTTTATACACTGTTCATACATTTATGCATTCTTGAGAAATACAGTTTTTTGCCTCAACAACTCGGAACTCATCTATTACGACGACAATTCATAACATAAAAAATTGAAAGTTGCTACAATTTGGTAATATAATTACTATCGTTTAAAAAACGTTCTCTACTATAGTGCGTATAGACTAAGTGTTAAAGTGTAAACTAAGTGATTGTACACTGTTGATTGTGCGTATAAAGTGATACTTTTTCGCTCAAGTGCATAAAAAAAACACCTTAACTTTTACACACTGTTCATTCATCTATGCATTTTAGAAAAATGCATTATTTTGCGCCTCGTTCAACAAACTTCACTCTCATACAAAAAAGCCCTACTTTACGAAATTGTATCATAAATAGCTATCGTATGATGCCTAATAATTTTTGAATAATTTTTTTTGTGCTTGACAGTGCCTCCTTCAAAAAATTTCACGCTCATCAAAAAAAGTCCTACATTACGAACTTATTTGTACCATATATAACTACTAGATATATGATGAGTATACCAGTCACATTATCAGACATTATATGAGATCAGTGTCGGCCATTTTGAAAAATGGCATCAAACCACCCATTCTAAAATATGGTGATCTGTAACCAACTTTTTCTAACTCTATATGTGCTTAACTCGATTCTGTTGGTTAGACATATCAGTACTAACATTTTTACGGAGCTCCAATACAGGTTATAGGAGTAATAAATAGTTTCTATACGAGTTCGAGAGTTGGGATACGAAATACTTGAATTTGTATTCGTAGTTTTGAGAATATGTTTCGTGCATCGATATTATCTTTGGAAAAACTTGTACAACTTGAGTAAACAAGATACAGTTCACGAAGACCACATACCTTCCTCTACACCCCTGCTTCCAAACTGCACATTGAAATCCAGTTCATCGTTATCCAGATTTCTGGCTATGAGTGTAACTGAACCTACAACTGGTACGTTGATGGTTACATCGTGAGTTTTGATATATTTTTCAATTCTGTCTTCGTAGTCTTCACTTCTAGCTTCAACTTCATCTGTGATCGTGAAACTGTTTCGGCTCACTTCTGTATCTTCAGAAACCTAAAAATGACGATATGAATATGTATCCACTAGCAGACCTTTTCCTTTACTTGAAAATTATCTTTTCCGAGAATACTGTTCAAGAAACTGGCGAATTGATCATGTAAATACCCAAATGGGTCATCTTCAAACTCGGTACTTTTTTCCTCCCGGTTGGAAAAGACTTTTGCAGGGGAGGCATAAGTTAAACCTATGATACCAAGTAATATACATGTCTGGAAAATTGCCATTGTGAAACAAAATAATACAGTGAGCCCGAAATGAGTATTCCCTAGTGTTTTATACATTAAAAGAAGGAAGTAGATCAAGGAAACATTGTATTCTTATTTGGTGAAGTAAATCGCGCTAAAAATTATCCGGAGCTGGGCTCTACCACGAATATCAATGAAGTTCAATCTTTTTGAATCACAATGTGCCACATACGTTTGGTATTCAGTGCAGTACCTTTTCGGGTAGATTGATAATTAATTGATGATTAATTCATTAATTTCGATTTCTTTCAGTTATTTGCAAGTGAAATTAGTGGAACACTTTTTGATTTGAATGATAATGGAATGTTGGAGAGAGTTTTTTTGCACGTTCCACTTTTTCATTGTTATATTTTCTGGACATATTGTGGATCTGAAACGCATTTTTAATGAATTCTTGCAAGGAACACGAGTACTGATCCATTAAAAATGCAGCATTTTCATTCGAATTTCTCTTTAGGATATTCATTCGGATAATCACAGACTTTATGAAGTTGATGAAACATTTAGTGTTAGAGAGAATATTTCACAAAGGATCCTAAGCGTAATGATGGGTATAAAATTTTCATTTCAAACATGATTAACTATAATTCCGGTTTTCCAATTTTGTTTCATATTTATTAAATATATATATATATATATATATATATATATATATATATACAGTGTAACCCATTTAAGATGGAAGCACCCATATAAAAAATACATTTTTCAACCAATTAGAATGATTTTGTTTCTTCATGTAGACATTCCAGGGCCAACTAATCTTATTTTTCAAGGTCAAAAATCTAAAAAAATTACTAGCGATTTTTTCAGAAAAAATCTGACTACACCACTAGATTCGCGATATTTCAAAGTGGTTCACATTTAAATAACGTTGGAATAAAGAATAAAAAAGTTATAGAGGAATCAATTCAATTCAGGTTTCTTCCTAGCTCACTAGGTGTCGCCTTACCAAAAAATCGGATTTACGGATTCCAACATAGGTTGGTAACTGTAAATTGGTACCACTGACTGAGTCGTATGACATGTTAACTGTCTGTCTTCTCCTAACCTAGAGCATTGCTTTGGCCTGGTGTTGTCAAAAATAAAAAAAAAAAAAATTTTTAACAATTTTAAATGTAACGTATTTTATGAAAAAATTTTAAGACATCCTACCAATTTTACATGTTTTATATCAACTTTCATCTTGCACAATGTGTCACTTATTGTTGAATAACATCGCGTCTCACAATCTCAACAAAGATGTAAGTTAACAATACATATATATTTTTTTATATTACTTACACATGCAATTTGTAGTATCCCTGATGATGGAAATGATTTATTAAATTTCCGAAAGCTTGGACAAACTTTAAAGTAGTACTCTTTGATTTTGCTGCAAAGCCCCACTATTTACTAGTTCCATACCTAACTAGTCAGCAACGACTACCCTTCCTCTACTCTACAGGCATGGGGTTCTACCAATCCATCGCTACAACTTTTGGTGACAGAGCAGTTCAAGAATTGAAACTTTGGTCTAAGACAAAGATGAAATTGGCTAAGGAAATTAACAGAAGAATATTCCTTCTACAATGCAGAAAACAGAACGTCCTTCCTCCCCACATAACGGCTTCGACAAGACCAATAAAAAACCTACTATTAAGACATGAAGCACACACTAACATCAAAGAACAAAATTACAGGTTAGGGGTGAAACTTATAAATATTGAAATTGCTTCCAATCATAAACTTATCTCTAAATTGAAATCTTCTTTAACGTCACTGGGTAGTAATATAATTGCTCTTACCAATGAACTAACCTTTCAAAATTTTACTAGTAAGCAGTTACGGGCTTACAATAAACTGTTCCATAGAGTCAAATTTAAAAATATTAGTAAATTGAACAATTTAAAAATTCAAAATGCCAATTTAAAAATCAAATCCAACCATAAATGGTTAAAAAATATTTCAAATGTAACGATTCCGGAAGATATTTCCTCTTTTCTGGCCTTAGGCCCAAAATTTTGCATTGAACCTTTAATAGGTAAAGATATTCCCATCAAGAATATCTTAGCGGATGTAGATTGCATCACATCCACTATCCCAGACCCCATACAAAGAAGCATCCTTGTAGCAAGGGCTACTAACATCATCACAAATCACATTCATAATCCTCCTCAACAATCTTCTCTTTTTCGAAATTTGTTCTTTAAATCCAAACGTTTTCTAAAAGATAATCCAAATTTAATTCTCACTCTTTCAGATAAAGGCAACGTAACAGTAGTAATGGAAAAACTACAATATTTACAATTATCAAAAGACATTATATCCAATAACTCTTCATATGTACAATTAAATAAAGATCCTACGAATTCTATTCAAAGGAAAGCGAACATTTTAATTAAACAGTTAAATGACTCAAACCAAATCAATGTTGTGATGAAAAAGAAGCTGACTTGCTACAATGGTACTTCCCCAAGGTTTTATGCTTTACCCAAGATACATAAACCAACACTTTCAGTAAGACCGATCGTGGCTTCGATAGGATCACCTACAGAAGCAATTGCTGCCTTCCTAACAAATATCTTGACTAAAGCTTATAACCTAGACAATGACTATTATATAAAAGATTCGTTTGAAGTAAATATTCAATTTAATAACACTTTGTTGCCTCCAAACTATGTTCTGGCAAGTTTGGATGTGGTATCCTTATTCAGCAATGTCTATGTGGAGACCTGCATAAGAGCAATCCACAAACAATGGGACAATATTAGTTCACATTGCAGTATTTCTGAAGAAAATTTTATAAATCTTTTACAATTTTTATTTGATAATACCTATTTCTCCTTTGATAATAAATTTTACAAACAAACTTTTGGAACCCCCATGGGTGCATCAATTTCTCCAATTTTGGCTGCTTATGTAATGGATGATTTGTTAGACACAGTATTACCAGTTTTGTCCTTCAGACCCCACTTTATTAAAAAATATGTTGATGATATTATCCTGGCTTTACCAATTGACTGTACTGAAGAGATTCTCGACACCTTTAACAGTTATGATCCTTTCATTCAGTTCACTATGGAAACTGAAGATGCTGATTTCTCCGTTCCATTCCTTGACACAAGGTTCATACGGTCATCAGAAAATAAAATTCTGATAGACTGGTACAGAAAACCATGTAGCTCAGGAAGATACATAAACTATTGGTCTTACCACAAGCATTCAATGAAAGTGAATCTAGTTAAACAAATGAAAGATAGAGTGTTGAAAATCTCTGACAATCAATTTCACAAAAAAAATCTTGATATTCTTTTAAATTTATTTCTTGAAAATTCTTACCCAGTGAGCATGATCAAAAATATTTTGTTTAATTCTTCATCCGCTTTTGATATAAGCAATCAAACGATTGCACAATTGAATAACAATGATAATAATAGTATTAGGAATAATAATAATAGTAACATTAATAACATTGAAAATAATATTGCACCATTAATTTCTTTCTACAGTTCTTTACCTTACATAAAGGAAATCTCTCCCAAACTTTCCAGATTTTTTAATGATTTACCAAATTTGAAAATTGCAAATAAATCAATTCTAACCATTAGAGCAATTCACTCTAAAGTTAAAGATAAACTTTCTCTATTCTCTCAAACGAATGTAATATATAGTATTCCTTGTCAATCGTGCAACAAAATGTATGTTGGTCAGACTTCGAGATCTCTAGGCTCCCGAATCGTTTCACATAAAAGTGACTGTAGATTACATCCAGAACGATGTGCGTTAGCTGAACATGTCAACAAGTTTGATCACCATATGAATTACGATGCCACGAAGGTCTTAGCTAGTGAATCGCATCTATCCAAAAGGACCTTTCTTGAAATGGCCTTTATAGCAGAAAATAGTAATTGCATAAATATAAAAAAACAGATATCAATCATCTGAGTGAAATTTATTCCTACCTTTTGACGTTGGATAAGAATCCATCACCCATTAACAATGAAAATTGATTAACAAATATTTTATGACTTTGATAAATAATTTATACATTTAACTTAACTCATTTTCGTCCAAAAAAAATTTTGATTCTACTAAAGACATTTAGTTACATGCCAAATGTACTCAATTCAGGTTTCTTCCTAGCTCACTAGGTGTCGCCTTACCAAAAAATCGGATTTACGGATTCCAACATAGGTTGGTAACTGTAAATTGGTACCACTGACTGAGTCGTATGACATGTTAACTGTCTGTCTTCTCCTAACCTAGAGCATTGCTTTGGCCTGGTGTTGTCAAAAATAAAAAAAAAAAAAAATATTTAACAATTTTAAATGTAACGTATTTTATGAAAAAATTTTAAGACATCCTACCAATTTTACATGTTTTATATCAACTTTCATCTTGCACAATGTGTCACTTATTGTTGAATAACATCGCGTCTCACAATCTCAACAAAGATGTAAGTTAACAATACATATATATTTTTTTATATTACTTACACATGCAATTTGTAGTATCCCTGATGATGGAAATGATTTATTAAATTTCCGAAAGCTTGGACAAACTTTAAAGTAGTACTCTTTGATTTTGCTGCAAAGCCCCACTATTTACTAGTTCCATACCTAACTAGTCAGCAACGACTACCCTTCCTCTACTCTACAGGCATGGGGTTCTACCAATCCATCGCTACAACTTTTGGTGACAGAGCAGTTCAAGAATTGAAACTTTGGTCTAAGACAAAGATGAAATTGGCTAAGGAAATTAACAGAAGAATATTCCTTCTACAATGCAGAAAACAGAACGTCCTTCCTCCCCACATAACGGCTTCGACAAGACCAATAAAAAACCTACTATTAAGACATGAAGCACACACTAACATCAAAGAACAAAATTACAGGTTAGGGGTGAAACTTATAAATATTGAAATTGCTTCCAATCATAAACTTATCTCTAAATTGAAATCTTCTTTAACGTCACTGGGTAGTAATATAATTGCTCTTACCAATGAACTAACCTTTCAAAATTTTACTAGTAAGCAGTTACGGGCTTACAATAAACTGTTCCATAGAGTCAAATTTAAAAATATTAGTAAATTGAACAATTTAAAAATTCAAAATGCCAATTTAAAAATCAAATCCAACCATAAATGGTTAAAAAATATTTCAAATGTAACGATTCCGGAAGATATTTCCTCTTTTCTGGCCTTAGGCCCAAAATTTTGCATTGAACCTTTAATAGGTAAAGATATTCCCATCAAGAATATCTTAGCGGATGTAGATTGCATCACATCCACTATCCCAGACCCCATACAAAGAAGCATCCTTGTAGCAAGGGCTACTAACATCATCACAAATCACATTCATAATCCTCCTCAACAATCTTCTCTTTTTCGAAATTTGTTCTTTAAATCCAAACGTTTTCTAAAAGATAATCCAAATTTAATTCTCACTCTTTCAGATAAAGGCAACGTAACAGTAGTAATGGAAAAACTACAATATTTACAATTATCAAAAGACATTATATCCAATAACTCTTCATATGTACAATTAAATAAAGATCCTACGAATTCTATTCAAAGGAAAGCGAACATTTTAATTAAACAGTTAAATGACTCAAACCAAATCAATGTTGTGATGAAAAAGAAGCTGACTTGCTACAATGGTACTTCCCCAAGGTTTTATGCTTTACCCAAGATACATAAACCAACACTTTCAGTAAGACCGATCGTGGCTTCGATAGGATCACCTACAGAAGCAATTGCTGCCTTCCTAACAAATATCTTGACTAAAGCTTATAACCTAGACAATGACTATTATATAAAAGATTCGTTTGAAGTAAATATTCAATTTAATAACACTTTGTTGCCTCCAAACTATGTTCTGGCAAGTTTGGATGTGGTATCCTTATTCAGCAATGTCTATGTGGAGACCTGCATAAGAGCAATCCACAAACAATGGGACAATATTAGTTCACATTGCAGTATTTCTGAAGAAAATTTTATAAATCTTTTACAATTTTTATTTGATAATACCTATTTCTCCTTTGATAATAAATTTTACAAACAAACTTTTGGAACCCCCATGGGTGCATCAATTTCTCCAATTTTGGCTGCTTATGTAATGGATGATTTGTTAGACACAGTATTACCAGTTTTGTCCTTCAGACCCCACTTTATTAAAAAATATGTTGATGATATTATCCTGGCTTTACCAATTGACTGTACTGAAGAGATTCTCGACACCTTTAACAGTTATGATCCTTTCATTCAGTTCACTATGGAAACTGAAGATGCTGATTTCTCCGTTCCATTCCTTGACACAAGGTTCATACGGTCATCAGAAAATAAAATTCTGATAGACTGGTACAGAAAACCATGTAGCTCAGGAAGATACATAAACTATTGGTCTTACCACAAGCATTCAATGAAAGTGAATCTAGTTAAACAAATGAAAGATAGAGTGTTGAAAATCTCTGACAATCAATTTCACAAAAAAAATCTTGATATTCTTTTAAATTTATTTCTTGAAAATTCTTACCCAGTGAGCATGATCAAAAATATTTTGTTTAATTCTTCATCCGCTTTTGATATAAGCAATCAAACGATTGCACAATTGAATAACAATGATAATAATAGTATTAGGAATAATAATAATAGTAACATTAATAACATTGAAAATAATATTGCACCATTAATTTCTTTCTACAGTTCTTTACCTTACATAAAGGAAATCTCTCCCAAACTTTCCAGAATTTTTAATGATTTACCAAATTTGAAAATTGCAAATAAATCAATTCTAACCATTAGAGCAATTCACTCTAAAGTTAAAGATAAACTTTCTCTATTCTCTCAAACGAATGTAATATATAGTATTCCTTGTCAATCGTGCAACAAAATGTATGTTGGTCAGACTTCGAGATCTCTAGGCTCCCGAATCGTTTCACATAAAAGTGACTGTAGATTACATCCAGAACGATGTGCGTTAGCTGAACATGTCAACAAGTTTGATCACCATATGAATTACGATGCCACGAAGGTCTTAGCTAGTGAATCGCATCTATCCAAAAGGACCTTTCTTGAAATGGCCTTTATAGCAGAAAATAGTAATTGCATAAATATAAAAAAACAGATATCAATCATCTGAGTGAAATTTATTCCTACCTTTTGACGTTGGATAAGAATCCATCACCCATTAACAATGAAAATTGATTAACAAATATTTTATGACTTTGATAAATAATTTATACATTTAACTTAACTCATTTTCGTCCAAAAAAAATTTTGATTCTACTAAAGACATTTAGTTACATGCCAAATGTACTCAATTCAGGTTTCTTCCTAGCTCACTAGGTGTCGCCTTACCAAAAAATCGGATTTACGGATTCCAACATAGGTTGGTAACTGTAAATTGGTACCACTGACTGAGTCGTATGACATGTTAACTGTCTGTCTTCTCCTAACCTAGAGCATTGCTTTGGCCTGGTGTTGTCAAAAATAAAAAAAAAAAAAAATATTTAACAATTTTAAATGTAACGTATTTTATGAAAAAATTTTAAGACATCCTACCAATTTTACATGTTTTATATCAACTTTCATCTTGCACAATGTGTCACTTATTGTTGAATAACATCGCGTCTCACAATCTCAACAAAGATGTAAGTTAACAATACATATATATTTTTTTATATTACTTACACATGCAATTTGTAGTATCCCTGATGATGGAAATGATTTATTAAATTTCCGAAAGCTTGGACAAACTTTAAAGTAGTACTCTTTGATTTTGCTGCAAAGCCCCACTATTTACTAGTTCCATACCTAACTAGTCAGCAACGACTACCCTTCCTCTACTCTACAGGCATGGGGTTCTACCAATCCATCGCTACAACTTTTGGTGACAGAGCAGTTCAAGAATTGAAACTTTGGTCTAAGACAAAGATGAAATTGGCTAAGGAAATTAACAGAAGAATATTCCTTCTACAATGCAGAAAACAGAACGTCCTTCCTCCCCACATAACGGCTTCGACAAGACCAATAAAAAACCTACTATTAAGACATGAAGCACACACTAACATCAAAGAACAAAATTACAGGTTAGGGGTGAAACTTATAAATATTGAAATTGCTTCCAATCATAAACTTATCTCTAAATTGAAATCTTCTTTAACGTCACTGGGTAGTAATATAATTGCTCTTACCAATGAACTAACCTTTCAAAATTTTACTAGTAAGCAGTTACGGGCTTACAATAAACTGTTCCATAGAGTCAAATTTAAAAATATTAGTAAATTGAACAATTTAAAAATTCAAAATGCCAATTTAAAAATCAAATCCAACCATAAATGGTTAAAAAATATTTCAAATGTAACGATTCCGGAAGATATTTCCTCTTTTCTGGCCTTAGGCCCAAAATTTTGCATTGAACCTTTAATAGGTAAAGATATTCCCATCAAGAATATCTTAGCGGATGTAGATTGCATCACATCCACTATCCCAGACCCCATACAAAGAAGCATCCTTGTAGCAAGGGCTACTAACATCATCACAAATCACATTCATAATCCTCCTCAACAATCTTCTCTTTTTCGAAATTTGTTCTTTAAATCCAAACGTTTTCTAAAAGATAATCCAAATTTAATTCTCACTCTTTCAGATAAAGGCAACGTAACAGTAGTAATGGAAAAACTACAATATTTACAATTATCAAAAGACATTATATCCAATAACTCTTCATATGTACAATTAAATAAAGATCCTACGAATTCTATTCAAAGGAAAGCGAACATTTTAATTAAACAGTTAAATGACTCAAACCAAATCAATGTTGTGATGAAAAAGAAGCTGACTTGCTACAATGGTACTTCCCCAAGGTTTTATGCTTTACCCAAGATACATAAACCAACACTTTCAGTAAGACCGATCGTGGCTTCGATAGGATCACCTACAGAAGCAATTGCTGCCTTCCTAACAAATATCTTGACTAAAGCTTATAACCTAGACAATGACTATTATATAAAAGATTCGTTTGAAGTAAATATTCAATTTAATAACACTTTGTTGCCTCCAAACTATGTTCTGGCAAGTTTGGATGTGGTATCCTTATTCAGCAATGTCTATGTGGAGACCTGCATAAGAGCAATCCACAAACAATGGGACAATATTAGTTCACATTGCAGTATTTCTGAAGAAAATTTTATAAATCTTTTACAATTTTTATTTGATAATACCTATTTCTCCTTTGATAATAAATTTTACAAACAAACTTTTGGAACCCCCATGGGTGCATCAATTTCTCCAATTTTGGCTGCTTATGTAATGGATGATTTGTTAGACACAGTATTACCAGTTTTGTCCTTCAGACCCCACTTTATTAAAAAATATGTTGATGATATTATCCTGGCTTTACCAATTGACTGTACTGAAGAGATTCTCGACACCTTTAACAGTTATGATCCTTTCATTCAGTTCACTATGGAAACTGAAGATGCTGATTTCTCCGTTCCATTCCTTGACACAAGGTTCATACGGTCATCAGAAAATAAAATTCTGATAGACTGGTACAGAAAACCATGTAGCTCAGGAAGATACATAAACTATTGGTCTTACCACAAGCATTCAATGAAAGTGAATCTAGTTAAACAAATGAAAGATAGAGTGTTGAAAATCTCTGACAATCAATTTCACAAAAAAAATCTTGATATTCTTTTAAATTTATTTCTTGAAAATTCTTACCCAGTGAGCATGATCAAAAATATTTTGTTTAATTCTTCATCCGCTTTTGATATAAGCAATCAAACGATTGCACAATTGAATAACAATGATAATAATAGTATTAGGAATAATAATAATAGTAACATTAATAACATTGAAAATAATATTGCACCATTAATTTCTTTCTACAGTTCTTTACCTTACATAAAGGAAATCTCTCCCAAACTTTCCAGAATTTTTAATGATTTACCAAATTTGAAAATTGCAAATAAATCAATTCTAACCATTAGAGCAATTCACTCTAAAGTTAAAGATAAACTTTCTCTATTCTCTCAAACGAATGTAATATATAGTATTCCTTGTCAATCGTGCAACAAAATGTATGTTGGTCAGACTTCGAGATCTCTAGGCTCCCGAATCGTTTCACATAAAAGTGACTGTAGATTACATCCAGAACGATGTGCGTTAGCTGAACATGTCAACAAGTTTGATCACCATATGAATTACGATGCCACGAAGGTCTTAGCTAGTGAATCGCATCTATCCAAAAGGACCTTTCTTGAAATGGCCTTTATAGCAGAAAATAGTAATTGCATAAATATAAAAAAACAGATATCAATCATCTGAGTGAAATTTATTCCTACCTTTTGACGTTGGATAAGAATCCATCACCCATTAACAATGAAAATTGATTAACAAATATTTTATGACTTTGATAAATAATTTATACATTTAACTTAACTCATTTTCGTCCAAAAAAAATTTTGATTCTACTAAAGACATTTAGTTACATGCCAAATGTACTCAATTCAGGTTTCTTCCTAGCTCACTAGGTGTCGCCTTACCAAAAAATCGGATTTACGGATTCCAACATAGGTTGGTAACTGTAAATTGGTACCACTGACTGAGTCGTATGACATGTTAACTGTCTGTCTTCTCCTAACCTAGAGCATTGCTTTGGCCTGGTGTTGTCAAAAAAAAAAAAATAAAAAAAAAAAAAAAAAAATAAAAAAAAAAAAAAAAAAAATTTTAACAATTTTAAATGTAACGTATTTTATGAAAAAATTTTAAGACATCCTACCAATTTTACATGTTTTATATCAACTTTCATCTTGCACAATGTGTCACTTATTGTTGAATAACATCGCGTCTCACAATCTCAACAAAGATGTAAGTTAACAATACATATATATTTTTTTATATTACTTACACATGCAATTTGTAGTATCCCTGATGATGGAAATGATTTATTAAATTTCCGAAAGCTTGGACAAACTTTAAAGTAGTACTCTTTGATTTTGCTGCAAAGCCCCACTATTTACTAGTTCCATACCTAACTAGTCAGCAACGACTACCCTTCCTCTATATATATATATATATATATATATATATATATATATATATATATATATATGCGTGTGTGTATTCTCAAAAAGTGTTTTTTTTTATGAACTATTATCTTAGCTCCAAAGTTCAAACTTAAAATAAAATATTGTTGAAGAATATGTATATAACCTGATGAACTGGCTTTTTCTAAAGAAAATTTCGGCACAACTAAGTGTCTAATATTTGTTGCTGCAGTTTGATGATTGATGAAGTGAATGAAACAAGTCTACTGGTGATACGCCATGGAAAAGTGATTTGTATATTGATTTTCTTAAAATTGTTCACAAGATTCTATGTAAAATTTTCTATTTCCGGTAAAACCGGTGATATTCGAGTGTTTTCTGGTGAAAAATAAGGGTCATAAAAAACTTTATTATCGATACAAATATCAAA
The DNA here is from genome assembly GCA_958298965.1 of Chrysolina haemoptera. Classification (NCBI taxonomy): domain Eukaryota; kingdom Metazoa; phylum Arthropoda; class Insecta; order Coleoptera; family Chrysomelidae; genus Chrysolina; species Chrysolina haemoptera. The sequence continues at coordinate 21,346,978 of OY282592.1, read as the reverse complement.
GGTCTAACCTTAAAAACAACTAAATGATGCTCTGGCTAACGATTTCGCTGTCACTGGAAAACTGTGGGATCAATCGCCAACATGATTATGAGAAAACAAATGAAATCGTGGTGTGCTTCCAGTGATACTTGGGTGTATCGCCACTTTCAATTTTATTTTCAGAATATGTTTTCATGAATACAAGTTCCAAGTATTAGTTGAAATGAATACAACAACGTAATAAGTGGAATTTACGAAATGACTGCCCCAGATAGTTTCAATTGTTGATGATATCCATTTTCGGAAAACTTTATTCATTTCTTGAAATGCAACGAATCCTCAAATTCAGCCACATGAAAAGTTACCCTAGTAATTGTCAAAGACTAATTCATATGAGGACGCAATTTCTGGAGCGGATTGATAATAATAATATGAAAAGTTACCCTTAGTAATTGTCAAAGACTAAATCATATGAGGACGGAATTTCTGGAGCCGATTGATAATAATAATAATAGATGTAGAAATCAGAATGATTGGATCTTGTCGCCGGCTGGGAATAATCCTCCACGATTCACTGTTGCGTTATTAAATAACAGTGCTGCTCCTAAGGTGGCGTATGGAGTTAGTAACAAGGCCTATCTAGAACACGTGGCTAATAACCATAGCAGTCGATGCCAATACACCAGGGCAAAAAAACAATAACAATTGAGGTTATTCACCAAGAAAATGATTTTTGTTAAAAAATATTGTTAAAATAATTTTTTCCGTTAATCAGCTGTCGCTCCCTTACGAACGGCAGCACTCAAAAGTCGAAACTTGTACGAGCCAATGATTAAAGAGGTCTTACCTTTTAACGTGCGATTCCTAGCACATTCTCGAGTAATCAGAAAAGAATCTGTTTTCAGTAGGATGGCCTCAACCACTCGGCTACGAAAAAGTGTATATGATTGAGGTGCGTGTAGCAAATATAGAAGATACCACAAAAGCTTTAGTTCTATCAATTTCAGTAGGTGTTCATTAAAAAACTAGTTAAACATGATTCGTTATGAAATAATTCGAAAATATAAAAATATTCAAATATTTTCAAGAGTAAACTACGCAGTCTGTGACTACAAATTCTAATATTGTTTTCAATTCTTTTCAATAATGTCAATAAGTCAATAATAAGGGGTATTTTAGAATGCACTAATTTTTATGTATAATAAAATTTTCTGACAAATCGATAATAAATAAAGTTGTCCATATGTGCACATTTTTGAAACTCACTGTATATAGTCTGGACCACATTTTGAAAGGCAACCTATTTTAGGCGCATTCGTCTATTTATGAAACTTCATAAGATATAAGAAGTATGTTTTATCCGTTAAACAGAACGGTGAAGATCGACCGCTCTTCGGCTCCTGTACTATAAGTTCGAAAAAAGCTGATGTGGATGCAGCTAGATGGTGCTCCTGAACACTTTGATAGGCGTGTTAGAAACGAGTTAGATCGACAATATCCGAATAGAGGGATAGCACGAGGAGGTCCACCAAAGTGGCCAGCCAGGTCTCCGGACCTTACAAGTCCCGACTATTTTTTATGGGAAATATCAAAAGTATTGTTCACGATACACCGCCAACACACCTCAGGATATGAAAGTACGAGTTCAGCACTCATTTCAAGAAAGAGTTCCCCTATGCATCGAGAGTGGACACCATTTTGAGCATTTATTAGAATAATAAACTATTTAAGATTTTCAGTTTTTCGATAAAATGACTTCAAAAATGCCTTTTGCTTTTCATTACAATACAGTGTGTTTAATTTTTAAGATAAAAAAATTACTCATAAGTGAAATATAAAAACGCCTTTTGTGTAAAAAGCAGAAGAGATAGGTATAAGGAACCCTAATATAGTTTTGAAGGGAATCTGAATCTGCGTCAAATTACACCACTAAATACGGGGTGTTCCATTCAACTTCAAGAAGTTATTTAATTATGTGTGATTTTTTTCGCCACTCTCTATAATATTGCATTAAAAATTTAATATAGTAGGTAACTTCAACCTTTAAGCTGAGCAGTACATTCGATTACGAGCAACTTGTTACACGTTACAGGGTGAAAACAATTTTCAAATCAAGGTCTGTATTTTTAAATATCTCAAAATTTCTCAGAAACGGTCAGTTTTAAGTATGGGAAATATGTTAATAACTCACCTTCATTTTGTCTATAGCATCTCAAAATATAAAAAATTATAGGGTGTTCCATAAGAAAAAGTATAACTTTGGTATGTAATTTTTTTGGGGATCACCCTATATATTTCAAAATAATTTTGAAATATGCTCCTCATGGTCCCACATATAACTGTGCTAAGAGTTTTTCCCTAACTCTCTTCATTTCTCGTAGAAATACCGAGGCGAATGTGGTGGGCCACCCTGTATATATCCGGGAAAAAAGTTATTTCATGATAAGTCATATTTTAGTACCTGTCAACAGAGATGAAATGTCAAACTTAAAAGCCTTACATTTTCAGTGGTCAAAGAAGAAGAATATCAAAATGACTTTTTTGGAAATTTGACGTTCACTTCAAGTCAAACTCGTATCGGATCGAGTGTTCACAATTTCACCTCATATTTTAGAATCAGACGTCATGTCTTCGTTTCGTTTAACAATTTTATTAATTTATCATCTAAAGCACGATACATTTTTCGGGACCAACGCTCTGCTTGCCCCTCCGCTTCTGAAAGACTATAAGAAACAAAGTCGGGTATTGTTGAGACTCACAGCACGAAACGAATTAAAGACCTTCCGCAGGATACCTAATATTACTTTGGATCAAAATTTTACCTTGGAGATTGTTGGGAACAACTTCAAATTCGCACCTCTTCCTTCTGGAGGATCCATTAATTCACGAAAAACTAAGAGAACTGAACATAGTAAACACCAAATGATGTGTAAAAAATCAAGTCTAAAATGCCAAAAATTAGGGTTAAAAAGCGATCTCCAACAAAAAAGCAGGAGAATCGCCTTATCCAGCTTCCAAACGCACAGAGACTTGGAAGTTTATTTTTTTAAATATGACATCCTGTATATATTTGCATGATTGATGGTTAGGTATGATCATAGGGAATTTAACAATACCAATTGATGTTATCTCCAGAGACTACGGAGATATCGCCTATTATTTTATCCATAAAATCAATGAGTAGGAAAAACTTTTCCTGGCAGGTCAATAAATAGAGCACTCAGCTGACGTCACAACATGGTGGTCATGGGGGAACAAAGAAAGCATTTGTCATTTGATGAATAGAGCACTGTCAGCTGACGTCACAACATGACGGTCATGGGGGACAAACAAAGCATTTGACATTTGATGAATTAATGATCACAATAACGCAAAGAACTTTTTCCTAGGAAATCACTTTTCGCAGAAAATTTACCGGAAAGATTCACGTAGCCTTATGGAAAATTGGTTCAATGGGTTTGTTTTTGATCAGTCTGGTTTGTTTGTCCCCCTAAGACATTGTTCCGCAACTGTCAGATTACGTCACTGACAGTGCTCTATTCTCTCTCACACTCATTGAGCTTAAAATAATAGGCGTTATCTTCGTAGTCTTTGGAGATAACAGCATCAAACATGGTACTGTTGGATTCCTTATGATTATCCCTAACCGATGATGCAATTAAATACAGGGCGTCCTATTTAAGGTAATAAACTTCTTGGTCGTTGCCAATAAACAGATCGAATGAAACCCTATAACTTATGTATTTAACATGTTTTTGTAAAATGTAAAATACATATAGAATGAAGAAGTAACGGGGGGGGGCGGACTTTTCATCCTCACTGTATATTGCATATTATATATTCAAATTGTTATGGAATAAAAAAAATGTTTTATTCTCTTTCGGTACTGAAAGGTAGAGTTTAATTCAATTGCTGAAATTGTCAATGATTATATATGACGTTCAACCAGGGGCATGTTTAGAATTTTGTTATTTTTGGGGGGGGGGGGCAAAAGATAAATAATAAATATTGCCAAAAATTCTTTTGGTATTGACGGATATTTCCTTTGGGGGGGGGGCAGCCCCCCCTGGCCATCCTTAGACACGCCACTTGCGTTCAACAGTAGCATTTTTGAAAGCTGCTCCAACTACCACACTATGGTAGAAATATAAACGACCGTTTAGGATGCATAATCAAAATGTTTCATGTTTCAACTTTTTAATGAATAAATAAAAAATAAATAACAGGCATAACTCGTTGTTCTTTTATTCCTTACTGGCATAATAGTTATAGGCAATATGTTGTTCATCAAGACCTCTGGCAGCATATACAGGGTGAGCATATTGTACCGCTGGTGCGGGAACTATATCAATGTGATTGTAATCCGCATGATGTGGGTAGTGAACTACTTCATATGCAGGTACCTGAAGATAAGTAAAAATATAAATTATATGTGAGACTGTATTACATTTTGGAATATTGCGTATTTTATATTATTTTCCATCATATTTATCACAAGTAGAATACGAAATTACTACTGAAAACTGCACAAAATGTACAATCATACTTTTAATATATTTGGTAAATATTAAATAAAATTGTTCCTTACAAAGAAATTCCCCAATTTCTAAATGCAAATCGACAGAGCTAATTAGTTATTGAATATTTTGCTATTGAAGAATGATTTTTCTTTTCCTACATTTAGGCCACCTAAATGAAACATTGTTTTGTTTTCATATGAACGTAGGAATGATGTTGTATGCAACCCGTGTAAAAAGTGTTTATTGCAATTGGTGAATGAATAACCATTTTGCAAATCCATTTTACTTTATCATTTCATCTGGTTAAAATTATTATTCATTATGTGATGGAGAAGAACATTGAAATCTTCTGATTTAATTTAAAATCAGGATATTTCAGGAATGTTATGTAGAAGAAGATTTCAAAGTATCAAAATATACCAATGCTCTTTCAATTTTTAATCAGAATACGTCCATAAATTATATTGAGATGTATTTTACGCAACAAAGCGTTTTGCCTTACTAGATACGAATTGTCCTGATTTAGATATGTACCTATTTTTTATTTAACTTATATTTTTTGAAGTTTGTATTGTTGTAATATTTCAAAGAACTCAAATTTATCAGTAGTTGAATCTATTTTCTCCCACCCCAAAATATGTATTGATTACATTAATATGCAGGTACCTCTTAGAATTTCATTTCAATGAGCATTGCATGCCAATTGAATGCTATTTCTGATTATATTTCCCTTATTTGAACTCACCTTCGGGCCAATGAATTTAGAGAACATGGCAATTGCTCCTGTAAGTACCAGTGATAATAGCGCTAAAGTTAATGCCTTCCATGTTTTCAAGGCGATTAAGGCCAAGGCAAGAGGCACCATAACAGCAGTCTTGAATTTGAGACCCAACAGGAATGGGAAAATAACTTTCTTCACCAGTTTTGAAGATCGACCTAAAAAAATTTAATGTTTATTTTCGAGAGAAAATTATAATTTGTTTTCGTCATGCAATTTATATCATAAGATATGTTGCGTCAAAATCATCCATTGGTAGTTTTCGCCTTTACAGACTACTTGGCCCGATGAGGTTTACAGTAAAACAAACATAGCTGAAAATGTGAAATTCCCACTCCTATGCGCAAAGAATAAAGTTAGAAGGCAATCGGGCCAGTGAGCAAAAACAGGTACAATCGGATACAGAAATATAGGAAAAAAAACAAACAACAACACAAACACAATTATATGCATGTGGAAGAATTTACAGAATAAAATAATTTTGATACAAAATCGTTAATTGTTTTTCGCATCTTTTCTCATAAAATGAATAACATTAGCTGTCACTTCCCGCGTCTGACCATTTAAAATTTCACCGTTGAGATTAGATTGAAACCCCATTTTTATTACGTATACATTTTTTACAGACTGTACCAAGTTTTTTAATATACAGGGTGTCCAAGAATAAAGGGGACAAGCTCCCAGGGGAAGAATCCTCACTTCATTTTAAGGCTGAAAGTTCCAATAAACATATACCCTAAAATGAGTAATAACCAAGTTGAAAGTGACACAAAAAAATATATTTTCCAGAATAACAGAATAACTTTTCTTAATGAAATTTGGTATGTCACTTGACAGCATTCAGTTTCATATTTCAAGGAAAATCATGTGTTTTTGTAACTCTAAACAGGGGCGTACGGCAGGTGAGTAGCCATAATCGACCCGCCCCAAATTTCACGCCACTGGATTAATATCGATTTCGTCTTCTTTTTCTTAATCCCCAATATTTCCTATACAAAAAAGGAATACGTTTCGTTTCACAAATATCAACGGTTTTCGAGATATTTGAAGTTGAATGTAGGTGCGTATGTGATACGGATACTCATTAGTGATTATTTTGTGTGGCTATGTAAGTTTTAAATATCGGGAAATTTTTGTGAACTAAATCCCTCGCAAATGCCAACATTCTTCGATATATTTGAATTTATACTCATTGCAAGGTATGAAATATGTTGGTTATAATGTTATAAATAGTTACCGTCACATTCCTTTCAAAAATAGTAAAGATTTTGATACGCACGCACTTATTCAACTTCAAATATCTCGAAAACCGTTGATATTTGTGAAACGAAATGTTTCCTATTTGGTATAGGAAATATTGGGGATTAAGAAAAATAAGACGAAATCGATATTAATCCAGTGGCGTGAAAGTTGGGGAGGGCGAATAGGGGTACCCACCTGCCGTACGCCCCTGTTCACAGTTACAAACACATGATTTGCCTGGAAATATGAAACTGAATGCTGTAAAGTGACATACCAAATTTCATTAAGAAAAGTTAAGCCGTTATGGAGTTATTCTGGAAAATATATTTTTTTTTGTCACTTTCAACACCCTGTAACTCGGTTGATACTCATTTCAGGGTTTATGTTTATTGGAGCTTTCAGCCTTACAATGAAGTGAGGATTCTACCCTCGGAGTTTGTCCCCTTTATTCTGGGATACCCTGTATATTCGTTTGCCTTATTACTGGTACTACGTCAAACGACTACTGCGCATCGTGGGCGTGCATTTTTTGAAATCTGCAGCTGTGTGTAGTACTGTGAAATGCGACACCCGTTCATTTACTATTATAGTGGATATTTCTGCAGATGCTGTTATAAGAGAGGATTTTCCCTTCATAGCGCTGAAAATCGTTAGCACATTTTAATTTCAATCGGGATGTTCTCAAATATACTCTCAATCGTTTCACGATTAAACTCATAAACTGATTAAAATTTTGCATTAACCAAATAGCTTCTTTATCTTGGACCTGGGAAGAACGTAGGACTACTGTAGTTTTGAGTTTTTCACCGTTTTGAGATGGTAACCATTTTGATGGCAAGCGGTTGAATATGTCCAACTGGTCCAAATCAGATTTTGAGATCACGAGAGAGACCACTTCTTGATTATTTCTCAATGGCTTCTGTCGAACAATAGTATCAAGAACTTTTTAACACCTTCAAAGGACTAATAACTCTGTGAACGGTAGAAAACTTAAAAGTCCATAGAAATGGAAGAGATTGAGCCAGGAGTCAGTAACATAAAAAGACGTGGTAGATGATATATGAAAAGATTGCGGGAATGAATATATAGAAAACTCAGAAATCAATGAAGGTTTTCTATTCCATATAACAGGCTACTCTGTAATTGAATGGATTATAAAATCTCATTTACTGAAGGGTCTTGAGATTGTACCACAACATGTACTGGGTACATATACAAATTCAACTAGTTTTTATTGAAAAATAAAAGTCAAAGTTTTAATTTCCAAGGAAATTTTTGAATATGAATATTTTTGGACATAATAAAACTTATGAGTCAATTATTGTGACTTGAAATATGATTGCGCGATGTCACTCGCTGATTATTGATTAACTGTTTGATATGATATAAAACTTTGAAATATTCTAAATGTTCTGAAGAAACTGACTGACATACTAATGAAATGGTGTTATGCATATTGGCCCATCAATTAGTTATACAATTTCACTGTGGAAGTTTTAAAAACTCTCAGAAAATGTTTATAGGGTTTTTTTTTCGTTCAAATTCGTTAACTTCGCTCAAGATGTAGGTCATGTAATGCATGTGAAACTTCTACAATTTGCAAAATTGAATTTCGAAGTATATTCAAAAAATGTACCTGTTGTCGCTAAGGGCATTGTTATATCGGTGGGCTGAAGAGTTCGTGGTACGTATTTTCCTAAAGGACCATCAGGTCGAAGTACTGCTGGGGCACTTGCTACAATGTCATGAGACTGCAAAAAATCTTCAAACTTCTCGAGCATATCTTTCTGTAAGTTTCTGTCTTCCTGTAAGTATAAGGAAATCAACATTACAATAAATAAATTCACACCACGTCACACATCAATTCGAAAGATAAATTTGTCCAATGATTGAATAATTCCCTTTTGGGAAACAGACAAATCATGGCCCATTGGGGTTAACATTTTGCAATGTTTCAAAAAAATGCTTGTTGTGTTGGTCAATGAGAACGAGTAGTATTTCTCCACACAATTTTCACTCTTACGATGCGCATTTCAATTACCTCTATCTAGAAATACGGAACTGTTTAGTATTCATAAACTGATGAACATACATTGGTTATCTAAATTTACATCTGGGATTGAAAATATTTGTGTCATAAAGGGGTAAAACACTATTTGATCACAAATATTTCCATTCGAATTTCTATGATGAAATCTCCCTCAGTTCTGAATCTCAAACTTGTGGAAACTGCTCATATTACGGGACTTTTGAACTGATCCTTAATTCAAATTATTTTCCCAAGATTCAGTAGTTAATCTCGTGTCCTGCTGCATTAATGGTATTGCCGTAGTGCCGTAGACACAAAATGAAAATGACGACAGAACCTAACATGGATATTCAAAATGAATTTTGTGTCTCAGGTACCATAACATCTAAAATTTTTCAACTGAAAGCTCGCTGATACAATTTTTCCAATGTCTTCGATATTTTGTCGTTCCGCAATTCAGTTCAGATTTATCTGTAAGGAGAGTATTGTATCCACAGTTCTACAACAAACAGAATAATTTTGCAAAAAGACTTTGATGAAGGTAACAGTGGTGTTTAAAGTTCAAGTGAGATACACTGTGTGACTAAGGATAAGACATAACGGTTTTTGTCTCCACAACAAGAAATATCTATAAAATCAGTTATGGGCTCAGATATCGAGCCCTGGAATTTTTTTCTTAGCTGTTTTTATCCAGTGGCATAGTAACATCGGCTGCGTAACAAATGCTTGGGCATATTTTCGAATTGGCAGCTAGTAAAGAGAAATAATGATACGATTCGGGAAACGGACCTGCCCAGATCCAGAGCATCCTTCAAAATACAATGATGATGCGTGTATCAGGAAGCATATAGTTTGTTGATGTGGTTATAGGCTTCTATTGTTATTTGCCGTAGCGCTCTGCGACGACTTTCTGATTTTTGGTGGCACGCTCACTGAAACAGCTGTACAGAAACCACCTTGAATTTTTTTGAGATCAATAAAGGTGAATCCTCCTATGCAAACTTCCACAGGACTGCAGTATCTTCACAATAATTATGTGTCCTAGATCGTCATGTCATATAAGACGTTGACACGTCATGCTCAAGAGGAATTTTTCACTAAAATTTTGTGGAAAATACAGCAAACTGAGTAGAGCCAAATTATAGAGAAGCATTCTTGAATAAATACTAAAAAAACTCATCTGTTATTTTTAATAAACCGTTATTATTCAAAAATTCATTAGCGCACGTTTTAAATTCTCTATCCAAACTTTGATTATTTTTTCAGTATAAGAGCCCAGAATGAAAAAAAATACTTCCATTTTCAAAGTATAAAACAAAATTACTTGTAATTTAATGATAATCTTTGATCGGTCATTGTTGGTATTTTTTTTATTTCCTCAATGTTGTAAAGACGAAATTATCGGTTGTTTTACTCAACGTTAACAGCATTACAATATTACTAAAAATATTTTATCTACGTAGTAAGTAAAATAAACATACTTTAATACTGGGATGCTTTCGCAGAATATTTATTAGAACCATACAAATTTCCAACCCGAAATGATTGATCCAGATACATCCGAATAACTCAGGTTATTCGAAATATAAATGCCATCAAGTGGACCATTCGTCAAATTTTCAAATTTTCTTCAGAAAATCTGGACCAGAAGTATTTTCGACTCGTCAGAAGAAATATTTCATTGGGATCATACTTTAAAAGGTAAGACCCTCGTCTTTTTCACCTCACACAAGTCTTCTGATGGTTGCTCGTGATGGTGCAGACGGATGAAGGTCAGAACATACTTCAGAACAAACAAATTATTATTGACATCGACATTTTTACTCAAATCAATATATTGAACCCTTGCATGAATAAAATTCAAAAATATATAAAAGTCCAACTCTAGAAGTCGATCGGAAATGACGTGTTTTGATGTGTGTGTAGTTTTTTTAAGCTGTTTTCAAGCTGTTACTCTGAGTACTATATTATATTCTCTATAAAACTTTGAAAAATCTTTCAGGTCTAACGATATCACTGCAGCATTTTATTATGTAATGATAGTAAGAACTTTGATTTGTAAAAAGCTGCCACAAATATATGAAATATATTTATGTTAATAATCAATCACCTAAATGAAATAAATTCTCAAACCGAATTAGGTTTTGGCGTGTTTTAGGATATGGGCGACAGTTTCACTGTTAGTAAATACAAGCTCTGTAATAATTTCGTGTTATCAGTGCATATACTGCATAAAAGTCAAATTGTCACGGAAAACACGGAAGAAATTTAAAATCAATAAAATGTTCAGATAAATGACTGTGTATTTTGTTTGTATTTATTTGATGTTCATTTCCAGTTCCTAATGTGTTTTTTTGTACTCCTAACGCCCTATATCTCAGCTATGAAGTGTTTTCCGGACAGTGAAACTGTGCTGAAATATATTGAATTTCGAACTTGCTACTGTTAGGATGCTTCGTATATCGTCGGTGTTATTCTAAAGGAGCCTCTGAACACTGTTTGAACTTCAGAAAGAATTAAATCATCCGGAGAGAAGAAAATGGTACATACTATGACAAAGTTTGGTGGCTATATTTCGAATCCTTACCTCGACTCCAGGGCTATATTTTTTAAACAAAACCAAATCGTCGGTGATTTTGATTGTTTTTTTTTCAGCTACTGTATTGATCCATGTCAGTGCCTTTGGTTTCACGCAACCTATTCTAAACTCCTGAAGACAAGTCCTATAAATATCTTGAAAAACTTCAACAGCAGATTGGTCAGCGGAAACCGAACTCGCTAAAAGAACTACAGCAAATATTATCGAATTATTCATCGTGTGGTACTAATTGAAGTACTAGACTAGAATGAAATGAATGATAATATAATAGGAACGATTTATAGATTTGGTAACGGAAGTGGATTGAGGTTTGGTGCATGTTAGTATGTTGTTGACGTATTTGACGAAGGAAAATCCAGTTAGAATTGAAAGTGAAAGTCATCAAAATGATTCCTTTCCTTCTGATCCTGATAAGGAATGAAAACTTTTGTCTGTTTCAGTGATAAACATCATTTTAACATGAGTATTATCCTGTTGATATCTTTCTGTTTTGCATTTTGACTAATGCTGCTGTTTTTATTGATTGAAACTTTGATTTTGTGGACGAAATTCGATTCTTGACATGATCCAAGGAAATCTCTACAAGTGTAGAACGGCAAATTAATTAATTTGCCCGATAAGTTACTGCGTTCACAAGACTGAGGTCTTGAACGAAACTAATTTTTGTCAGTAACGTATCTTACACTGAATTTGCCTATCTGGAAAAAATTAGATCAAATTAACCAAAAAATACTTCTCCTTTTAGAAAAATTTTGACGTTTCGGAGCCTGTATCTGCCTCCGTTATTTTTTGGTATGGTCTTTTTGCTGTTTCTATAAGCCACAGTCTGAACAGGAAAAAAGTGCTAAATCAGATTGTGTAAGGTCAAAATTCCAAAAAGTCCATGTGAAGAAATAAATTTGCCCCACAATAGTTGTCAATAGTTGAGTTTTCTATATTTTGACTTTTCCAAGAACAAGATTAATTAATAGGCCGTCAGGCCACTGCCAAAAATTTTTGCAGTTATGAATAAAATGATCGATAAAAAAGCAAAATTAGCTCTCTTCCGTGGAACAAACACATTTGAGGTATACGCTTAACATCACTTACAGGGATTCATCAAGCCAAGTAGACTAGTTTTTTTCTTAAATACTTGACTTGACTTCAAAACTCAAGCTTTTGAACATTTGATACTTGACTTGACTCGATTTACGGTGTGAACTGCTTGACTTGATATCAAGTAATATCAAACTACTTGATATCACTTGACAGTGATCCATGAAATGCCCACCGAAGCGTTAAATAGGGGATTCACCAAGGTAACAGTAAGCTGGCCCCCGATTGCTTGATGATGACGTGCTGTTAAATGGTATAGCGGCATTGATCAAGGATAAACAGTGGCGGCTAGAGAATAATGGTTTTTGGCTGATTTAAGTGATTTGTCCGTAATGGAACCTTTTCAGAATATATCGTAGAAATTATTGACATCGAAACAAAAGTAGAAATTGCAGGGTCCACGCCATCAAAGGCCAAACGGGTTGAAGTTAATAAAAGTGTATCTAATAAAACCAAAAAAAAAAAATACAAATTATTTCATAGTCGAGCATGATCCCAAGAGTAATAAAAATACTGATAAACAAGGCAAATGTACCCTCTATACGGCGGTTTTGAAAATGAAGAACTGCGGAATATTTTCACTAAATCGACGTTTACGAAAAAAAATTTGGTAGATCTAGCCCACCTAATTCCGGGGCAAATACCTCTACAGGTTCGAATAGGCGTAGCACAATTTCGGTTTCGAGCTGGCTTGAGAAGGTGAAACAATGATTAGATTTTAGCTATAACTATGTAGTAATTCGTGACACAATTGAATAATCTACACGGTGGGTCAAAAAAAGGTCCACATCTTATATTCTTTAATAATTTTTTATTTGTGGCTGGTTTTTTATAAAATTTTGAATATCTACAAAAATCTATAGGATTAAAGCAATCTAGTAAAAATTGTGGCACAAGTTATACATTTTTATACCGGGCATCTCAAAAATATTACTCACTTTGCTATTTAAGACTGTTACTAACTCCAGTTTTGGTTATTTTGCATCCATAGATTTTTATTGTTATTGCGTTTTGGCAGTTAATCAGATTAATACTAAAGAAAAGAAAAATCAATTAGATAGCTTAATTTACAAGTACTTGATGTATAGCTACTTGACTCGACATGAATTTAAAAAAAAAATTCTTGACTTCAGCTTATTTCATCGAATAAAAATCTGACGGAATCCGATCGTCATTCGTGTCACGTGGGTCCTAAAATTCACCATATGCCCTTAGATGTGTTTGTTCCACGGGAAAGTGCTAATTTTGCTTGTTTTTTGATTTGATAATATTCATAACTGTCAAAACCCTGGAGAGCATACGTTCTAAAATAATTATACTTTGGCAGTGGGCTGACTATAAAATGTAGTCGTCCAAATTTTTATACACGATGGATTTATTAAATGTATGGAACTTGACTTTTATGTTGAAATTAAAAGTTGGGTGTCGTAAAATTACATTAAAAATATATGGAACTGAAATGAGGCTCAAAATACTGTCACATAATCCAGAAATTGATGAGGAATACACTTTTTCTTGGATACAATTGTACATCAGTAGCTCAGGCCAAAAAAAATTGCTTGACACTGTATTTCACTTTAGTTCAAAACATATACTTGAACAATGTCAGCTATGACTATAAATGTTTCTACTGTTCAACACTTACTATTTCTCAGTTCTAGGACATTTGAGAAATTCTAGACTACAATAAGATTATTCAAGAATAAAACTGAAAACAAGAATTAGTGTTTCAAGATATTTCCAGATTACTTTTAGCCGTTTCTATTGAATACCAAGTTTCTAATAATACCTCCTTCGTCTCGAATAACACCTTCATCATTTTGGTTGTCACTTTAGATCCAATTTAGAGAATCGTGGCATCGGTATTCTGCTCACCTCTCCACAACCTTGCGTTTGCTCCTTGGGCTAAGCTAGTTGCAGTATACTACTTAGTTGATCCCCTGTTTGACGACATAAGGGCCTGTCCAATTTCCCTGTTGCTTCGGACGTACCACTTTCTCTCTGAGGTTGATAGAACCAAACGGCATCAGCTGGCTCGAACACAGTCTCTCGGGGTGCCTGTATTCTTCGATATGAGGATACAATCGTTCTTCTCCGTCCTATTTAGGTCCAAAATACAGCCGTTCATTCCCCATAAAGTTGTTTTACCGCCCCTTGTACACACTCCAGGATAAACTTTCAGCGGTGTGTCTTCGGAGTTAACAAAAAATAAAACGATACGAACGCTTAATTGAAGAAGCCAGAATAGTGTGAAAGTTTACTTCGAAGTGCGATGGAGACTGCAACCCATCACATTGACTCATGTTTTCCCATCATTAAATAAATAAATTGATAAATTATAAATTCTTTTGTATTGTGAGTATTTTTGCTAACTGCTTTTGTGATTAACGTTCATAGAACTTTCGTGTTTTCTGCTTTGTTCCAAGACCCTTGATAACCAACCAACATCTTTGAGGATAACCTTTTTGGAAAAATACTTAGTCTATTCCGCAACACATAGAATGCTCCATAGTAAAAGGACGGAATCTGGATATACACGAGCGCTTCTCCAATGATTGGCGCAATTTGTGTCGTAGAAATTTCCGAAACTTATTCATTCTTTTTCATCTGCTTCACATATTTCTGTGCGAATAAGTGATCCTGAAGCTCCTGTATATTTATGGTCATGGTGCAGATCCTTTATAGATATTCAGTTTTTCTGCAGTTATAGCAGTGCTCCTTTTTGCTTCCTCCAGAAAGGAGATGCCTGCTATCGACTCTTGAGTTGGTTCGGTACATTTGCTTAAGATATTGCTGCCCATATTATTATCATCCTCAAAGCTCCAACGGTACTGAAAAACGTTCTCTCATCACTGAAACAAATGTTGCTCACAAGATCCTATTCTGTAGGTAATTTGAAAAAGTTATGGGCAGCTACAGTCTATAACGCTTAGCGGTTGTAGGACCTATGGTATATGGTATATAAAAATAAAACTAGTAGAAATGATACTGTACAAAGAATAGTTTAATTTTTTTTTAGTATGCATGCATTGAATTCAATATTGTATACCTCTTTCATCTACACCCACTGCGTAGGCTGTAGGCTTCTGATGCGCTGTGAAGGCCCTCGGTTATGCACGTAATTTAAAAAAATAAAGGAAGCATGATGGTATCAGGGAAGCTGCATGATAATTCAATCAAATTGGTGGGAATTAGAGATGTGGAGATTCAAAATGTGTCATCCACTTTGTCCAAATCCTGGTCATCATCAGTGAAATATATTTTAATATTTCATATTCACAGTTTTGGCAGAGCCAAAAGCATTATTCATAAGCCTCCTTACATTCCTAATGCTCTTCGCAAGTCTATCTTGCATTTGCAGGAAATGAGATGGATCAGTTTCTTTCACGGAGCCCAGCCACACCTGCTCTTAAAGGTGGACTTTCAATTGAGTGTTGCCCTGTTGCAGCCTCTGTTGAGGGGAGAATGGCGATGTTAAATGTCACTTTGAACACAGATTTTTTGAAGAGTCTATGTCTATGTCTATGTCAATTTTTTTAAGGAGATTATTTGTTTGCCAAACCCATAGAGAGCAAGAAGATATCTCCTCCACTCAAAACTGCCTCTAGATGAGCCCAAGGTTCGTTTGCCCTGGCTATATTTAACTGAAGTCTTATCACAACCTCCAATACTTGGAAGGACCTTGGTAGGTAGGTTTGCCATAAATCTAGATTAATTCTGGTATAGAGGGAACAACTACAGTACATATCTCACCCAGGTCTTGAATATTCATTCCAGCGAGCAAGCGGACTAACCCGGTCCAGACTCAACTACCTACCAAATTCAAAGAAGGACATTCCCCCTTGAAAACCACAAATCAACGTCTACAACAACAAATCAATTTATATAAAGACAATAATTAGTACTTGATACAATTTGTATATATATTAAATAAACAAATTTATAATTGTTATTTCCGTCAACTGGCTGCACCCTTACGAGCACCCTTCACCTACGCGCCACCATGGCCCATGAATTAATTATAGTCCGCAAGCCCTCGCACAAAATCTTAAGTAATAACCAGCAAGTTGTAACTTTGTATAGGTACTGTTTAAGTATGCTGAGTCCGACAAGATTTGGGAGACAGGAAACCTTGACAGTGGTAAGTTTTCCTTTGGCTTTCTGAAAAACATTCAATTTCCCATGTATATGTAAGGTAATACCTTAGCATTTAGTTTTTAAGTTGAAGAGAAAGATATTTACTAAAAGTAATCTAAAAAAAATTGTCCGACAAAAAGTTTTGGTACCTCTTATTTGTCCTCCACTTTAAACGTGTCGATTTCACGACTCATAAGTTAGCGACAGGTAGCAATTTGAGTTTTCTAGGAGCAAACATTAACTGATAAGTAAGTGGGAAAAAAAACTTCCAATAATTTACACTTAAAAAATTATATGTGAATATATATGCTGACAATATTGTTTTGACACACAGTGTCATCTTCTGAGCGAGTTATAACTTGTTGAATTCAAGACAAGGATGGAGACGGCCACTCTATTGTCTTTTATTACTCTGAGTCAAAAACCGATTACAGAGAATTTGAGGTTAAGTTCTCTGTCGACGCTTTGCTAATTAGTTTGTGTTTGATTGTTTGGATTTCTCTCAGACAAAATAAATCTCTTCTTATATTGAAATGTTTTCCTTATTTGGCTGGAACTTTTGACAAGAATGACATTTGTGACGTCATGACTTTCCTCGTCTAGGGAACATTTATGCAAATAGAAACGAACTTATTGGCATCCATGCCTTAATACGCATGCGCAAAATTGGATTTATATCTTCTGCCACCTATGATGACGTCATAATTTATTTTACCTTATTTTTATCTGAGATACCTTATTTTCATTAGGTTGGTACCATATTTTCATAGCTCATGGTTGCCAACACTGCGACCATGTAACGCAACTAACTGGGCTATTAAATTTTATTTGCAGGACGTATCTGGGTTCCAGCGGGTGAAACCATGTCCCTCCAAAACGGTTTTATGATAAATGGGACATCTACTTACAGTTCATGAAGGGAAATTTCAATTCCGAAGTATTCCGTAGATAATGTATATTTTCCGTCGACCGTTTATTCATAATGTATTTTAACGCACTCAAAATCGTTGATTAATGACCCCTGTTAATGAATGATTTTCTATTAATCAACGATTTGCTTATATGAAACCCAACATATACATTGCTCTAATACATTTTATATTGGTTAGTACTATCTGTCATAATTTATTTGTCAATTCTCAAATAAAATTTTAGAGAATCGTCGATAGACAAATAGTTGTCAATTATAATCATAGTAGTCTCGTGGCGTAACGGTAAAGTTAGTCTGACAGCCGAGAGGTGATACTGAGGTAGTTAGTTCAAGGCCACAGGGGGTCAATTTTTGTTTTTTTTTTTTTTTTATTTCAATTTGAAAAAATAAAATAAAACTACCACGAAGGAAAATTAAACTATCTGTGAGTTATTATAAATAAGAAATAGTGATTGTTTTTTTATCGTATCGTTAACTAAATAAACATTGAAAGTAAGATATATCTATTTTTGAAAACTATGGTCAACGAAAAAGTTTTGTAACAAACTCGTCAATTAAAATGGCGATTAACAATCTCAAACATTATCTCGATTGTTGATCGCCCTTATTGATACACTTGTTCGTTTAATAACCATGAACGAATAAGCGTTTATGTTCGAGATTATTAATCGCCATTTTAATTCACGAGTTTGTCACAAAATTTTTCTGTCGACAGTAGTTTTCAAAAATAGGGATATCTTACAGTCAATATTTGTTTATTTAACGATACGATAAAAAATAATCACTATTACCTATTTATATTGACTCTACCCAAAGATACTTTAATTTTCCTTAGTGGTAGTTTTATTTTATTTTTTATTATTCAGTTTCAAATTGAAATTAAAAAAAAATTGCTCTTGGTGGGTTTTGAACTCTCGACCTCAGTGGGCGAATTTTATCACTACTCCACGTGACTATATATGATTATGAGTGACAACTGGTGTGATGAAAAACTTCTGAAATTTTATTTGAAAATTGACAAATAAATAATGACAGATAGTACTAACGAATATAAAATGTATTAGAGCAATGTATGTTGGGTTGCATATATTCAAATCGTTGATTAATAGAAAATCATTCATTAACAGGCGTCATCAATCAAAAATAACCATTAACACTAGCGACTGTCCTATTTTGATATTTCAAAATCCTGATAATACTATTGTTTTCTTTTTGAACCGGACAGGATTGATATAGTTTTTCCCACTATATCACAAATAAACTTCGATTCAGTAGGTGATAGGTTTGGTTCATTTAATAATTTATCATTCTCGTAACGAAAACAGGTTTTAATGTCCATAAATAAATAAATTATTCAATTCAAAATTCAATTCATATAAGCTTCATATGCCATTTCGTTTCCAGTCAGCTGCCTGCCATAGCCGGGATGCTCCCATCCAGAAGATGGAGGATGCTCTACATGATGCTCGACGTGTTGTGGAACATGGACTATCTCATAATTGACAACCTACATAAAAATAACATTATTAAAAAAAAAAATATTGCAAATTCAACATTGATTATAGTTATTCAACATATTAAATAAAATAATTTTTTCCACAACCGAGCGAAAAGTATCATGTTTGCGCTTCAAAGGGAAAGCGCAAAGTTACACTTTTTCGAGAAGCGAACGTTTTTTACTTTGCTGCTCGCGGAGTTAGCATGGAAACCATAATAGAAAATGTTTTTTATAACTAATTGAATTTTAGATTCTACGGCATATCTTTATCTCTATATATGAAAAATTTTTGTGCATCGTTACGACTTTGAGTAACTCCTCCTAAACGGCTGGACCGATTTTGATGAATTTTTTTTGTGTGTTCAAGTGGAATTGGGAATGGTTTGAAGTCACAATTTGGTCTACTTCATAATGTTTTTTTCGGTTAATTTTGTACTTATAAGTTGAAAGCTGCAGCCAGCATCGACTACGCCATAAAATCGGGTTAATCGGCGGAACAGAAATATACAGATCGATAAATAAAGCAAATTACAAACTCTAGTTATAGACAGTAATTAATAAATTGTTACTATTACTATTTTCATTATACTAAAGATGACAGAAATGTATGTTTAGTATAATAATTCACATTATCTATAAATTACATTGATGCACAAATTAACGCGTTAAATACATACAAAACTACCAAAGGACCCCGCACAAATTGAATGTAAATTGGGTCCCGGTAGATTTGGCTGAAATTTTGATATGTTATAGTTCTCGACACTCTGATCAAAAGTGTCCATTGGCCCAAAGTGATCCTATGGCTAGTTTCAAAGATATAGAGGGGGAGGTGTGTGATATTGGCCATGGGCTTGAGTCACCGATTCCGAGTCTGATATTTTTATTAGAAGAAACTCAATTCTCTGCTATTTTATTATTCACGACGATTCGGCTATTAACATCTATAGCCGCCCGGAATAATGAAATAACAGAGAATTAACATTCTTACAACGGAAATCCAGGAAAATCTTATTCAAAGTGAAACATTGTCAACCACTTTCAAACAAATAAAATCGTACTTGAAAATACTATGAAAATTAATGTCTGTCATCTTAAACAAAAATTATATATTAGTTGGTTCATTACTTTTTTGATGGAATAGAGTAAACCTAATATCAGCAACAAGCAACATTTACTTTTTGTCAGATAGCGTTATCTGTCACAGTTATCAGGAACCAGTGAAACTGACCATAAGAGTTTTCGACCAGTTATTTATTGTAACCTTTGAATAAGCCTTCTTTTTCGAATTCAACAAAACAATTTGGGATCAAAATCCTTCGAAGTGAATAAATTTTGCAGTATCAATTCTTATGCAATGTCAATGTATTGTTCTTCAACCGATCGATTGTATCCATAAATTTAAACTTATTCGTTTCAAACATTCTTCACATTTTCAGAAACAAACTCTGATAATAGCAAATCGCCGAAAGCACTCAGCTAGCATTGGAAATAAACCATTTTTGGGTTGGGCTTATATACATACAAGATACTTCTTTATCTAAAAATACATGTTCAACTAGACGGAAATTTTATTGTCATGGCAGACAATCGAGAACCAAAAAAGTTTTTCTTATGTTCTGATTCTCAAGAAAAGGTAAATCATGTAATGTTCAGAAAACAGCGTGAGAGCCAGTCGAATATAGATAGGCATTGGTGCTCAATTTGAATTTTCCAGGCCCTGAGCTTTTAGTTCATTGATAGAACGAACCCTAGGAAAGATATGTTAAGCATATCTCCTAAGTGACGACAAATGCATGTGAGGATTGAGCAGGACTGGTCAGTTGTTGATAGGACTACGCGAGCTGAAGCTTTGGAAGACAAAACGGTACGAAGAATACCGTCTTACGCAAAACTGTGCATTGGTCATGGGATAGCTCCAAACAAATTATCAATGTGAAGGTGATACAATGTTGGTGCTGCATGGATCTCTGTGGAACATCTGAATTTATACTCAGAGTATAGGATGAAACTCTATCAACCACCATGCACGTGGAGAGAACGGTAAGGTAAGGCACTGTGTAGGCAAATCATAATATAAATTATCGTAAATATAGTGAAAAACTAGAAATAGCTGGAAAAAATATTCAATTGAAGAAGAAGAACGACTTGAACGGGAATTGCTAGATCTTGAACTAGCATTAAATATAGCGAATAGTGGTGCAAGTGAGGTGAATTTTGGAAATTGTGGTCTATAAGAGATTGTGATCAAAGGTCTAGAGTTGCAGAATGGGTGCACAATTTGCTGTAGTATTGTCAAACTGACAATCACAACTCAAATGCAGGTAAAAAATGTTCGGATGATAAGTTTTCTCAATGAAATAATAACCAGACAATCAATACCTAAAGATTTACCAATATTTAATTCCTCTTGATTGGCCAAATTTCATATGTCAGTATAACAACACAACAAGAATGTGTGGATATACTTATGAGAAGAACCTCAAGACTACAGAAATGTTTGAAAGGTAAAGCCCGATAAATTGTTCAATGATTGCTAATTCTTCCAAAAAATATTAATAAAGAAGAAACATTACAGAAACGCTTTGGACGATCATAATATTTGATAAACACTCTTCTAGAAAAAGTCAAAAGTATTCCATCTGTCAAAGAATAGAAAATCAATAATATATTGTTGAATTTTCAGATACTGTGGGGAATCTAGTCAACACCATGCAAAACTATAACCAGGAAGCACATTTAAGAAACTCAGTTTTACTTCAAGATTTGATAGGGAATTTACCAATGGGTTCCAGAGTAGAATGGGCAAGAAAATCAAACGATTTGCTTCAAAGTGAATTGAAATTGATCAAATTTCAAGAATGGTTGGAGAACTTGGCTGATGTGTGACAATTACAGAATCCATTCCAACTTCAAAATATGTACTGAAACAAGGTAGGAAATTTAGGAAAACTTATGCCACAAATGAAGTTGCCAGAGAGAAGAAGGAATGTTTGCAATGAGGATAATCATGGTTTATTTAAATGTACCTCATTTTCAAATATAAATGTTGACAAAAGATGGGATTTTGTAAATAAAAAGCGTTTGTTTTTTTGCTTGTATTTCAATCACGGAATCAAAAAATGTTCTAGTACACTTTTCAAATCAATGATTGTCAAAAGGTGCTTTGAAGCGATGGAAAACGAATTTAAATTTCCAATAGACAACGAAACCTGGACTCCGGAAGACAAACAGAGATGGTTCAATAGAGAAATTTAAAGCAAGATTGGTGATCAGAGGATTTTTATAAAAAGAAGGCGAACACTACATTCAAACCTTCAGTCCTGTTGATGAGGCTGGGACGATGAGAGCAATTTCGAAGATCGATGGAAGTTAGGGAAGAAAGATAAGGTGCAAACATCTGTAAATTTTCCAAATCGAGAAGAAGGAATTGGAAATTTCTAATACCTGACGACTGGAACGAGGCCAAATCATTTGCAGTTGGAGCGGCATCAAGAAATCTGTGAAACCCTTCAAAAAAAAATTCTCAAGGTGAAGAGAATTTTTCGTTATCTGAAAGGTACCCTGCATTTGGGACTCAAATTCATTTCAGTTTGAAAGCATATAGCAACGCAGATCATGCTGGTGATTCATCTACTGGAGTTAACTGCATGTATGCTTCCTGTTCTGTATCATGGTTGAGTCAGCGTCAAATATCTTTATCCATCTCCACAAAGGAGGCAGATATGGTTTCTGCAAGTGAAGCCGCTGAAGAACTCGTATGGTTGAAAAGGCTTTATGAAGAAGTTACTGATTTGAGAGAGATTCCTTTTGTGATGGTTGATAATGAAGCTGCCATAAAACATATCCGTAAGAGGCATTTCTTTTTAAGAGAATTGGTATACGACGAGATATCAAGCATTAGGAAGATATCTACAACACTACAAGTTGCAGACTCTTTGACAAAACCTTTCTACAAGCCTAGGTTGGAAATGCTGAGAGAAAATATGGGATCAGTCAAACTAACGAATAAGGAAGGGTGTTGAAGAGTGAAACATTCTCAGTTTGACTCGGGATACAATCAATGGAGTTTATTTTATGTTGTCATACAGGTGGATAGGTGTCGATTTTCTTCTCTGATGGGCTAATTTTTGGACCTTACCCAAAATTAAAGGTATCCGCATTTCAGTAAAAATGACCTTGGAGACACCCAGTATATTTTTTCATATTTGGTTAGGCATCGTCATTATGAATCCAGTGATACCAGGTTTGATGGGATTATGTCAAACGGCTGCGGAGATAAGGGCAAGAAATATCCTCGTATGTCTGGTGAGTATGACTGAGACTCCACACGATGCAGGAGGTTGAAAGTCTCTGTCGCATTCATTGGGCATATGGAGAAGTTTTTTGCCCATATCTCCGCAGCCGTTTGACATAATCCCATCAAATCTGGTATCATAGGATTTATAATGAAGATGCCTAACCAAATATGAAAAAATATACTGGGTGTCCCATTTAAAAATATCACCAAAGTAATTTTTATTCATATACGGATAACCCTATATATTTTGGGTGGGGTTCACAAATTGGCCCATCGGAAAGGAAAATCGACCTATTTGAGGATTTTTCCGAAATATCTTTATATTCAGAAATAATGAATTTATTTCATAATTTAGCGGCGCACTGTAGATATGTGTCAGACTTTCATTAGTTCTTTTTCACTTCTTTTATCTACCAGATTTGCCATACATCAATAGTTTCATCTGGCCAAAAATTTCTAATACTCACCTTTGGTTTCGTGAATTTGAATATAACCAGAGCTCCTGTGAGCACCAGTGATAGCAATCCTAAGGTAAGGGCTTTCCAGGTCTTCAATGCAATGAGAGCTAGGGCAAGTGGTACGAGAACAGCAGTTTTGAATTTCAAACCCAACAGGAATGGAACAATGACTTTCTTCACCAGTTTCGAAGAACGTCCTGAAATTAATATGAAGATATGAAAATACCGTTTTTTTTTTCGTGAGAGTTTGTCCACGAGCGAAGCGGAGCGGAGCGAGCTTGGCAATCTCACGAACGGATAAACCGTATTTCATGTCGAGTAGGAAATGTCGTGGTTTTATCATAACTGAATAGTTTCTTACCAGTAACTGCTAATGGGACTTCGAGTTCTTGAGCTTCGAAAGATCTTGGTATCAAACTATCTATATGATTATCCGTTTCACGAAGAAATGCTGGAGGTCTGACGATCAGTTTGTGTGATTGTAGGAAATCTTCGAATTTTTCAAATATATCATTCGAGAATCCACGATCCTGAAATTAAATATCAAATGAAAGAACTCAACTTGTTGAACTAATTAAATTTAGGTACAGAAGAGTGTGGTAGATGAATTATTTTCTCAGACAATCAGAGCAACCATTTACCCATTTGAAACAATTGAAAAAAATAGTTGCTAAGGAAAAAAACAGGTCACTTTGAAGAAACGAAAGAACACTCTTTTGTCTTATTTCCACTAGATTTTTATTGTTAGGACCGGTTTCGGGTTTTATCCCATTATCAAGTATAAAAACTAACTTGATAATGGGATAAAACCCGAAACCGGTCGTAACAATAAAAATCTAGTGGAAATAAGACAAAAGAGTGTTCTTTCGTTTCTTCAAAGTGATCATGAATTTCCACAAAATAAACAAGTCATCAATCACACAAAAAAAAAAAAACAGGTGCTCTATCTGTTATATGAACATATGCAATATTCGTAAAGGACGAAACTTTGTATTTCGTGCAAAATGAAAATTATTATTTTTTTTAAATCGTAGCAAAGCGTTTTCAATCGTTAAGTACATGTAAGTGAGTTTTAATTGAAAATTGATTTGAAAAATTGAAATATTGAAAAGTATGGAATTTTGGAAAAGTGAGGTTAATTACTTTCCAGGTGTACAAGAAGCGATATAAAAATCTTATGTCCATGGACCAAGGTGACATTTCAAATTTTGCATATTTAAACATATTTAAAAATGAACAATTTTTATCCTGGGTCTCAGGATTTCAATATGGAATTCTATCATATGCGATTAAATGTTGAAATGGAAATGAAATTTGACAATGTGTGACAATGACACTATTGACATGTAAGTGAAAATGACAAGTGACTTATGTGACATGGAATGGACATTTTTTAGTTGATTTAAGAACTGTAATAAATATTGCAAAAGGAACAAAGATCTGAAAAATATCAATCTAATGAGAACCTTTCGTTATCAGAATTATTGTTGTTATTGTTATTTCCACCAACCGGCTGCTCCCTTACGAGCAACCCTCAGAAGTCCTCGATTCCGATATACAGGGTGATTCCTTGTCATATTTTATGAAAAAAAGTTCATATAAAGGAGTGCCCTAAATTGGTTCGTTTCCGAGTAACAGGGTGTCAAAGTTTATTAAAAAAGAGGTTTTTCATGAATTACATTACATTTTAACGCCGATTTTTATTAAAGTTCGTGTGTTTGTTAGTAGCAACAAGGTTATTCTTTTAATGAAATTGAATTTTGAATTTTAATTCAGTTGGCGTCACACTTGACACTCCGTTACTCGGAAACGAAGCAAGTTAGGACACACGTTTATATGAACTTTTTTCCATAAAATGTGACAAGGAATCACATCATGCAAGATACACCCTGTTGATATTTCAGACAAATTCTCTCGTACTCCGAAATCGAAACTTCTATTGTTAGATGAAGTTTCGAATGGACAACGCCTCATCAGATCGCTAATCCGTCCACCTACTTAGAGTTTTCATGAACATAATAATATCCTTCAATAAATATTAACTGAGTGATAGAGTGTTGAACGTAGGGGGCGTCCAGCTTGAAACTTTGAAGCAAATAAAGTATTCATAACTTCTAACAAGGATGTATCCGATCTTCTGTAATTTTTGTGCCACTGGTCTGCTCTTTCTCAATTCAGTTTACTTATTGAAAATGTCAACATTTTCGAAGTATTTGTAAACTGTAAACTCTTCCTTGATTATTTTGTTAGAAGTTGTTATTTGTGTGGAAATTCGGGTTTATTGGTGAAATTCCAAATGTTTTGTATCCACAGTCGTATTAATCGTTGAAATTAAAAAAATAGCTGACAAAATAGTTGGGCATTACAGGTATAACTGGTGTATTACTCGGGCATTAGAGGAATTAGTAGGAATTATTGTGCATTATGGGCATTACACGGGAAGGGAGGTATTACTCGAGCATTACAGGTATTAAGGTTTCTTTTAAAATGTAATATTGAACAAAAGTGTAGTACAACTGAACGAAACACTTCCGAACATTTTTCAAAATATATAAAATTAAACAACAAATTCAAATGATGTCACAGCAATTTATGATGTGGGTTTTTTAACATAAATTTCAAGATACTCAGAACAAAAAACAACTTCTAGGAAAATAATCATCAATTAGTCTCTGCATGATTAACGCACACGCTTATTCATCTTCAAAAAATAACCATTTAAAATGAAACCTTTTTCTTGTTTGTTCAGAAAATATTGATAATTGAGAAAGTGAAAAAAACATCTATATCACTATGGGGCGTGAAAGTTATTCAGGCCCAATTAGGAATACCAAACTGCCCCAGACTGAGGTTACAAACACTTAATTTGCATGAAAACTTTGGACTGAATGTTATTAAATTTCATACCAAATTTTATCATGAAAAGTTGAGCCTGTAAGGAGTTAGTCTGAAAACATATTTTTTGCCACCTTCATCACCCTGTTACTTGACAACAACTCATCTTAGAGAATCTGTTCAATCTGTTGAAATGAAGTGGGGATTTTACCGTCTCAACTTGTCCCCTTTATTCTTGAACGTATATTCGAAAATCATAATGAAACAGAAACAATTTTTTTTGCTAACACTAAAATCACAAACCGACACAACTTTGAAAATTATATGTAGACATACCTCAACACTACCAGGATTATCCTTTTTAACAATGGTCAAATCGTCAGTAATCCTTATCTCTTGGTTATTTGCTACCTCACTAATCCATTGCAGTGCTTTCGGTTTCACGCAACTGACAGAAAAATCCTGAAGGCAAATATAGTACACATCCTGAAGGACTTCAACAGCTGATGGACTGGCACTTGCTGTTATCACTAAGGCGGTAAGTGTCAATAAAAATATCATATTGACAAGCAATCAATCAAATTCGGAACGTGAATGAGGATGTCGTTAGTAATGAGTAAGTTTTATATATTCTCGGGCGGAAATAGAAACTGAATGAAACAATCAGGCTGTACGTGAGTTGCTTGTATTTGTTCGTTATCGAAGGTATTCGTTTTCAATCAGCATGTTGGCCAGAGAACCGGGTCCCGCGAAATTACCGAAAAGAGAGGTTAGTTCTATATCAAATATGGCTTTAGAAAACAGAACTCAAATCATGGTTTGATGAAAATGACATATTTTCACAAGAAGATGAAGGAAACGTCTCACAAGAACACAAATAACTAAGAGTTGGGATAGTATTATAAAAAAGATATATGGAAATGTCTAGAGATCATCTAAATGAATATGGACAAATTTATTATACGTTCGGTTTCGGTAAAAAATTAAAATATTGCCCTGGTTACATGAAAAGAGAATATTCACCGAAATCTTTATGTGCTGTTAGCTTATGCCTGCATTATGTGAAAATAAGACAAGATTATATCATTATAAGGCTCTCTAGGAACTTAGAACCAGTGGCGTAGCTAACTTTCAGCGAGCCTCCTCGCAGGGGCCTGCTTGCGCCCTTACCAACCCGATTCCTGGTTTCCTTGGGCCCCTGTTAAGGTTTGCGCCCCCTAAGCCGCGGGTATTGCGGTGGTGTTAGCTACTACCCTGCTGGGAAACATTTTCATTCGGTCACCTAGGAAATTGCAAACTGTTATTTTGGTGTAAATATTAACCGTCTAATTCTTTTCTATTTCGCCGATGATACTTTAAAAGAGGCATAAAATATTTTTTGTATTATCGTGACTTTGTGAAACATATAATACACGTTCGTTATCAGTTTCTAATAACTTATGATTTTATTCAATAATGATGCGAACATAGCTATAGAGATTGTAAGCCCGCGACAGCTTGTCGTAAAGAATTTCCTCCCAGGCATAAAACTACTAAAATGCTTCAGAGAGTGTGTCATGTTGACTCGTGAACGTCAACTGCGATTCTGTGGGTGGGTTGAGCAGTGGCAGCCTTTCGAATACATATTAAAAAAAACATTTTAAATTATTTCCTCCCGATTGAGGATTTGTTGAATGATAGTCGATACAATACTTCGAAGAAATGAAGTCAGCTGGCTGTAAGGTGGTGGAGTTAACGTCAGCTTGTCACACGAACATGAACAAAATTTATACAGTATGATCCATTTTAATTGGAAGCACTCTCATGAAACATACGTTTTTCAACCTATTCGAATGATTTTTTTCACTTATGTAGATATCCAAAAAATCAACTAGAAAACTAAATTTCATGAATCAGTCTTAATTTTCAGGGCCAACTGTTCTTATTTTTCAAAGTAAAAAATTAAAAAAATGTATTAGCGATATTTTTAGAAAAAATCGGACTTACACCATTTGTGTTTCACTTCTGTTGTAGTCTTAGGTTTAGGATAATCCACCATGGCTTTGATCTTTTCAGGGGATGTTCGTAAACCTCTTTTATCAACAACGAAGCCTAAATATTGTGAAAATTCTCTGAAAAATTTGCATTTTTTAAAATTGTCTGTTAGATTAGAATTTTTAAAGGTTTATAGATTTCCTTCAATAACGTTATATGTTCTACGAAATTCGAATTATATAATACAATATCGTATAAATAAACAAATACTTTTGGCTGTAATTCAGGACCTAATATACGATCCATCAAACGTTGCGTGATAGCTGCTGAATTATTTAACAAACGGAAGCCGTTTGAAATGAAACAAACCACGTCCTGCAATTGAAAATACTGTTTTTTCTTTACCCTCCTCATCAAGGCTTATTTGCCAAAAAGCTGCTTTTGAATCTATTGTAGAAATGAATTTAGCATCACTTAGCATGTTGAGGATATCATCAACTAAAGGAAGTGGATATGAATCTTTTTTTGTCTAAACTCACCATTAGATTTCTTTACTAAGAGAACTGGAGAGTTCCACGGAATGAATGAAGGTTCTACCACATCTAAAGCAAGCATTTCATTCTATTCTTTGTTGAGATGTTCGAACATATACGTAGACATTCGATATTTTCTCTTTTTAAAAGGCGCGTTATTTCCTGTATCAATATGTGCTATTATTTTATCTTTAAAACATAAACGGATCTATCCAGTTTGATCTTATATTTTTCAATCAATTCCAAAGAATGTTTCCCTATACAATTAACATTGACTCCACTATGCAATAATGCTATTATAACTTCATCGTAACAATTAATCGAAATGTATGGTCGATTATCAAATGGTTTATAAATGAACAAAGGAACAATATCACCAAATTCATCCTTATTTTCCAAAATTATACAGTTTTCTACCTTCTCAAGTGTCTCAATTTTTCAGAATTTTCTCCATAAGAATGAGGGGCTTTATTATTTTTTATATTTCGTTTTCCATATCTTAAATTATTACTTTGAGATTTTTTTTGTTTGTAGCCTTTACTAACACATTTTGACGGCTAGAATCAAAAGTCTTCGCTACAATGAGTGAGGGTAATTTTTGTTCAATAAATTGAAAACACATAATTGTTTCTTATTGAATATTGGATAATTTTTTGAAACTTATTGATCATGTTATATCTGGAGGCTCTGAGAAAACTACGACTCTACGGCGCATATTTTCGTGAATTTGTTCATAGGGCCATAATGGCATGCTACTGGAAAAATGTATTTCATTAACCAAAGATGTACTGCAGTGGAATATGAAATTGGAAAACCCTAATAGAGTATCGAATATTTTGATGGACTATCAGTATAGGTATATAGCAACTGTTGTTGTTTGACGATTCATTTGGGAGTTTTAGCAATGTGTTTGAGATCTATACAAGATTGAAGCATTTTGCCAAGTTCACTCTAAGTAGAGATATGTTAAAAAAAATACTCGGGATACTTTATTATTCGTGAGAATAAGTTAAGGTGATTTTGATATTTGTCGATAAGTCAACTATGTGTTGCTTATGTTGTTGTTGTCCTACCATGAAGAACTGAAATTATATCATATTAGGTTGTAGATAATAATAACCTACAGCTATCATACCATTTGAAAGCTTACAGATCCTGATGATGCTAAATTTGTTGGAGAAACGTGCGTATAGTGAAATTGTATTGGTGTTTGGGCAGTTTTCTACATCTCTGGATGTAAACTGATTAGACAGAGAATAAATGAAAATGAAAACCGTTCTGCTTTAACCACCATTTATTCGGTATATAGGTACAATATTGTGAGAATATAAACGAATTGTGTATTTGTGAATTTCACTGGTCTACTTTATTTGTCTTCGATAACTTCATTCTATAAAGATTCCATTTCTTGCAATCTCTGTAGCAGTGTGAAATAAGAATAGGATGATTTGATAACCTGAAAAAAATAGAAACAACAAACAAGGATGCGCATTACTAATTTCAAATTAAAAGTAATTAATTATTTATAAATATTGAAGTTTTTTATGAAATTATATCAATAATAGAATATTTCGTGCATTTCTCTATGAATACCTACAAATGTAATCATTTTTAATATGAAGATGAGACTGAGATATAATTTTAATATTTACTGACTTATGTAAGGTTTGATCTGAATTACAATCATAACTTATCCAAAAATTTCAGCCTACCCTCACATATCCACCACCCCGATATATTCCTCAGCAGAATAGTCACTTGTGTGGAAATATAGTTGAATGAGAGACGATGTTGTTAGGGATTCAGTGTGCATGTACAGATTGGCAAACCTAGCTGTGCCTCTGAGAGATGCGCGAACGATAAACAGAGAGGGTAACTGTCCACTACCAACTTTTATTGGAAATGAGAAGGACATTGCCACTTCTACTCTATCTAATCTAATTTAGATTTTTTTACATGTATTGAATCTGACATTTTGTTGTTTTCAACCAACAGCAATGCATTATTCTAGCCAATCATTCGATATTAAACCGGTAAATCGATAATACCCCTGTTTTACGATGTACTGTCAAAATTGATATGAGTTACGTGCATATGACATATCGAGTAAACGTTCAGAATCAATGTAATTACATCGAATTGAACTTGTTTCCTCACAAATATATATTCACATGCCACCACCCAAAGTAAAAAAAAATATATTTTCAAATAGAACACGTTCTTTAAATTACTTTCATCACTCAAACTTCTTTATTCGAGAGAAAAAAATTTATTTTAAACAAAACGAATTTGAATTTAGATAAAACGACTCCTCCTGACTCGAGATTTTATCCATCGGTTTGTTTTAATGATATTTTCAAATAAATGACTTTTCGTGGAAAATAAAAACTCATCGATAAAATTTGAAGCACTCGTGATACCTTTGATAAAAACGTATTGCAGGTAAGTAAGCCAGTTAATTAAAAAAATAATAAATTCTATAATTTCGGAAATAGATGCAAACTTTTTCGAATGTGTTTTTCCTTCGACTCTTTTATTTCCACAGTTTTGGATGTTGATCCCTTCTGACTGAAATAATAACCAAATTCTCCACATTTTTTCAAAATTATTGTTTCAGTCAGCTTGATTTCTCAATCTCTTGAACCAAGGAATCGTTAATTTTTCATAAACTTGAGAATTCAACCAGAAAGTCTTAGCTATGAAACAGAAAATCTTAGGTTTCGAAGATCGATAAAATTTAAGCATTGAATTTTCTTACAATTTGATTTACGTTTCAGTTCAGGTGGCCGTTTAATGTCTTGCATTCTCATTTCCAGTTTTACGCATAAGTGGTGAGACTCGAAACCGTAATTTCGGCAAATAAATATTGTTTGAATAACTTTAGATTTATTTTTTTCGAAATATTATTGTTATTTTGTAAGGAAATTTGATTTATTTCTTTGCGATCTTACTGAAAGAGAAAAAAATATCACCAGGAACTTGTGCCTGTCGGTGGGGTTGACAATCAAGAAAAAAATAACGACAGTGTAAGAAGAAATCTTCGTCATTTGAGGCCTTTCCATCTTGAGGGAACATTTCCAGAATAAAAGCAAGAAGTGAAGTATCTAGGATTCATCCTGGACTCAAAAATACTCTGGAAGAGACAAGTAGATATGATCATCAACAAAACAAATTGATCACTAATGGTATTCAGTGATATCGTAGGAAAACGTCGTGCTGCAACCTATCAACACTGAAATGAATTGTTTGATTTGGATGGTACGCTCTGGTATAATCTACCAACAACTACTCCCTATATCGACGCATGATGGTTATTCAGTCTGAGAATCATTTGATCTCAGTAGATGTGGTGATCTAAGAAAATATGGGCTTCTGTTGCAGCTAGAATTTATGTCGTCTTACGAAAATCCAGTATAATTTTGAGGTTTCAAAGTGCTGTATGAAGAACAACTACTTAAACAGAGGGATTTGGGTGGAATCTGAAAAGAATTTGTTGTCAGCAAGTCCAGCATATGATGTATCCACCTGAATTACCTAACGCTTTGAGGGGCATTGAGTCCGTCGTGAACAGAGATTCACTACTTGACTTGATTTTCTAACTACTTTACTTGACTTGACTTGAAATCAAGACAAGCTCGAGTCAAGTATTTATTTTTTAAATTTGAGTCGAGTCAAGAAGCTGCACATCAAGTACTTGTAAATCAAGCTACCTACTTGATTTTTCTTGAAAAACCTATTTTTTATTAATCTGATTAACTTCCAAAACGCAATAACAATAACATTCACGTTATAATGTCCCTCTCTCAAATGGCAAAGTAGGTTATATCTTTGAAATGCCCTGTATAAAAATGTATATCATATGCCACAATTCTTAATAGATTGCTTACTATAGATTTTTGTAGTTATTTAAAATTTAATAAAAACAGCCACAATAAAAAATTATTAAAGAAAATAAGATGGAAATTTTTTTGACCCACCGTGTAGTTTATTCAATTGTATCATAAACTACCACATAGTTATAGCTAAAATGTAATTATTGTTTCACCTTCTCAAGCCAACTCGAAACTGAAATTATGCTATGCCTATTAGAACTTTTAGAGGTACTCTAGTGTGTTGACCTAGCAAATGTCGCCTTAGTGAAGATGTTCCGCAGTTATTCATTTCCAATACCTTCGTAGATAGGGTATATTTGTCTTGTTTGTTAGTATTTTTATTTATTATTCGTTTCATTAGATACACTTTCATTAACTTCAACTCGTTTGGCCTTTGGTGGCACCGACCCTGCACTGTCTACTTCTTTTTCGATGTCATCAAATTCTGACACTTTTTTATCTACGATATATTCTGAGCCGCTGCTTTGAAAAGGTTCCGATTCCTTTACGGACAAATCACTTAAGTCAGATATAAACAATTATTCTCTAGCCACCAGTGTTTATCCTCGATCAACGCTGCTCTACTTTATAACAGCACGTCGGTCATTGAGCAATCGGGGGCCTGTTTGCTTTAATTTCGGTGAATCCCCCAGTATGACGCTTCGGTGTGCATTTCACGGATCGCTATCAAGTTATATCAAGTAGTTTGATTTTACTTAATATCAAGTCAAGTAGATCACGCCGTAAATCGAGTTAAGTCAAATATAAAATTTTCAAAAGCTTGAGTCAAGTATAAAAAAAAAAAGCTACATGGCTTGATGAATCCGTGGTCGTGAAAAATAAAAAGTATTCAATTCATTGTAACTATTCATTCTCTAGTCTGGTTAATGAAATCTGATAGGTCAGTTATCATTCAAGTTTCCGAAAAATATTCTCTTATGACTTACCGAAACGAAAGCACTAGTGGACATTGTGAAGAGGCCACCAGCCTTGAGTCCAATAGGATTCACAGTTTGTATCATGAAATTCAGAAGAATTTTTTGGAATCTGAGGTCGCAATCAGGCCATGGCGTATTATAGATTGAGGTGAAAATAGTTTGGCTCTTGAAAAATCACTTATATCAACCATAGCTCTTCATGAAAAATATTGACTTTACCTTGTATATTATTTCATTTCCAAACCAGCAATACATGAATTGTTCCATGAGCATACACATCAGGAAGGAAACAAACATCATAAATTCTATTCCTCCAGCCTGCACCTGGAAATATAATGTGATATTTATTTCTTTTGCAACATCGTTCGAACAGGTGGGGGTATTTCATATAATTTTTTAAATACTCCCACATCGCGTTACTTTATACCCTGAATTAGTCATAGACGTCTGGCAAAACCTCACGGAATTTACAATTCAGTCTGGAGGTGATTTTGAACCTTCCTCCTCTGCATCTGCATGTTTTAGTGGAGGCGAGGATAGAAGCCTCCAGACTGAAGTGCCTAGACTAATGGAGGGGTAACAATCTATGTCACTCCAACATGACGGAGGTCATGAGAACCGACACATCTGAGATGACGTCGGAAAAAATGACTACAACATATACTTCTACGATGGAACATGCACCACCTTCAAACAATATGGGAAAGTCACATCAAAGGCCGTACCAAAGGTGTCAATAGGGTTAAACTGGTACACATATGGTTTTGACGCAAGCAATAGACTAGGGGCTGGACTATACGGGGAAAGACCGAGGCACGTTAGTCTAAACCTTGGTTCTCAAGCCTCTGTATTCCAAGCCTAGGTAGTGTCTACCTCCGTTCGCACGAGAGATAGTCTGAGGTGGTTTTGCAGCTACATAAGGAAAAGCCAATGTATGGGGTCTTTTTCAAGAACATCGAAGACCTTGGCTTATCCAAAAATTTGACCTTTGCTTTCCGCAGGTGGACTGAAGTCGGATAACGAGGGATTTATAATGGCCTGCCAAGATGGTGTCTTCAAAAATCTTGTCTACCGTAGTCCCGTGATGGGTATTGAGGACTCGGACAATAGATGCAGAGCGTGTGTGTGGCTCTTGAGACCATAATGCATTTTTTCTGCTGTCTGCGTGTCGAACTTATGCAGTCTCAGCCTATATCTACTGGCATAACCTGGCTCTACGAGTGTTGTACTACCATTTACGACACTCGTACAGTATAGACGAGACACCGGTGTTGCCCTATGCTTCGGGGATATTGAGTCCGTTGTGGAGAATGAGAAGTGCCGAATGTATTTGAACTACTCATTCCCCAGCCTCAGGCAAATAAAAACGAATAAGCCTGATGCAGTCCTCCTCGATCATGATAGTGATCATGATGAGAATCGTCCGATTCTCATCATAAATTTTTGGCGCTTGGCGAAAATAACGAAAAGAGGAGCAAAAACGGACTAAATGTCAAGAGTTACTTTTTGAAATCCGTCGACTCCACCCAAACCATTCTGTCAAAATGGTGGTTCTGATCATAGAAGTGTTGACAAGCTGCTTTCTAATCTAAAAATCACACCGGTTTTCCGTGATGCGGCAGAAATCTTACCAGGAAGAATGCAGAATGCAGTCATCATTGGTTCACTTCATCTAGTGATGGCACATGATTCTCGGACCCAGTAATCACTTACCATACGGACGTGGGGAGTGACTATCTGGGAATTAACACCAGTGCGCCCTAGGGATGTATCGGGGCTCCGGAAACAGGGCCGGACTGAAAAAAAACTGATGTGCCTATGTATATGAAATAATAATATATTTTTATGAAAGTTGTTGGCAATGTATTAGTGTGACATTGTCTAGAAACGAAGAAAATTAAGTCTCTGCATGTGTTTGAGTCACGAAGTTTCAACAGTTAATATCTGCTGTCGTTATCAAGTTTGTAACTTTTTTGAGTTCATCTGGTGCTTCATGTTATGTTATGATATGAAGCATTCCCTAAATTTGAATTTGATGTTCAAATGAGGTGATATTACAAAAAGTGTGTTTCTTGTACTTGTGAAACGAATTCTGTCTGCTAGTGTCGTCCAATGATTTGAATTTTTTTAACTTCAGATATTTTTTTGTGGAATTTTATCTTCGGTTCCACAATGATGAAACTGTGATAAGTCCAAATTCATTATAGGAATCAATATGCTCACCACGCTCAGTTGAAATAGATCTGCACAAATAATCATGGCTCCACCCAAGAAGAGAATGAATACGCTGGTGTGATGAATATCTTCAATTTCTTTAGATAACCTGAAATTTCATAGTATAATAGAAATGTGACAGGTATAAAGTCAGTTCTGAATTGAAACGACACCATTGCAAACTCTGTTATTATTAACGAAACGAATTCCGTTGAATGGATGAACAAGTGGCATTTTTCATGACCAACTCGATGCTTGAGATAAAAGGTAGTAAAATAGTTCGAGAAAAACAACTACCGACTGGAATTGAATTGTTTATAATTTTTTCATCCTGACTGAAACTTAGAAAAATTTCCCTTTTTTGTATCTCAGAATGCCCAGTAGATGTCAAGAAGAATTGAAGGAACCTTGGCCTTCATGAAATAAGGCTTTTTTTACTGAAGACCTCAAATCCCAAAAAACCAAGATCAGTCATCATAGCAAAGGTCGTAAAACATACATTTTCCACTTATTATTTGAAGATTATTTTTTACTCTTCAGTTCATATCACTACAACTACTGTAAAAGGGTGTTTTTTCAACTCTATATTTTCATTATTTTTGTAATTTCATTGTTATCAGCATATTAGGTAATAAAAAGGTATTGTCATCCAGTTCTGAGCTAGGTTTGAAGTAATATTTCAAATCGATTGCAAAATTTCTACGAAGACCTGGGAGATTCGTAATACATTTTTTTAATTTGTGTGTTTTGTTTGTAACACAGAAAGGAAAATCTTGAAACATTCAGAGAACATCGTCAGTACCAAGAAGCAGGAGAAGAGAATGATTGTCTATTTTTTATTTGTAAATGATAGGTGTGAAGGTCAATATCGATGAAACTGCTAATGATGAAACGACGGTTGATATCTCATATTTCAGAAGAGTATTGGCTTTAAAAATGTCTGAAGAAATTGATAATGATTGTTTCAAAGGAGTAACGGAGTTTGTCAGTGAGTCATCACCGATGAGATGATATACTCTAAGAAAAGTTCGAGTGCTTTTTGCCAAGATATATCAACGACAAAATATAAATACACCACAATAATAATCAGCTTGATTGAAACAGTTATTTGAAGGAGCAGTTATCAACATCACAATTGTAATAATGCTTTTTGTAATCTGTTCAGATGAAACTTTCCCAAAACGATTCATATTGTGTCAACAATACTGAACAATCATTGCTGTCATGACAGAAATTGAAGGGATTTCCGTTTGCTCGATGAAGAATGGTTTTTGAGGTACAGGCATTTTTATCGGCTCTATCTCTACATATGCTCCATAATGGCTGCTAACCGAGTTATAAGATGGGGCAAGGCCCGGAAATCGACCAACGCCCCTCTGAAATTCGAGATTATTGTATACCTCTCAATTTCAATCAATAACAGAACTAGAATTAATATATAGCTGGTGTATATCCATTCAAGAGTAAAATCTGAAATATTATTAAACTGAACCAAAACCAAATGGAATAAAACTGTCAAATCTTATTTTTTATATTATATAACGTTTTTCTTGCTTTCTTATTAATGCTTTTGTGGGTTATTTTTGACATTCGAACTACTTCAAGATATTTGAACTATTAGACTCCTCCCATTGGTCGTACCCGTAGAAGGCACAGCCTTCTAGGATCCAGTGACCCTACCCTGCACGGGCAGTGATAGGAATCTATCGGCGAATAGGTGAAACTGTTGTACCGACTAAATAATTTTCTGTAATCTGAACTGGGAAATTATTCAGTTACATGGTGATGTAATAGAATATCAAAGAATAAATACTTTTTTATCGTCGGATGACATTACAGAAAAAAAAACTTTGAAAAAATTAAACAATTTGGTATTTACTCAGTAAATCAGTGACACTATTCACAGTCTGCGCGATGGGTGCGACATCTATAATTATTTGGTTGAACTGATACAATGTATATCAGGTCTTTCTTGTCATAAGCGGTAATTAATCTATTTCAACTCGATTAATGATGAGAAAACCATAAATAATCGATTTTTGGATAATAAATTGAGTCAAGGCGGCGCCGCGGTCATATAATTTAAATGGGAACCAGCAGAGGCGCTTCCGTCGGGAATCCTTTCATAAAATGAATCTATAGCAAAGTGCCAACCCGACAGTGGGACACAGCCATGTCTAGTTGGATGCAGACCAGCTTTCACTATTTCAAAATAGATGGCCACACAAGACATCGGTCGTTTGTAAATTTAATAAAAGGCTTTTAGGGTGGGTTTATGCAGCACAAACTCCAACTTGAACTTAATTTCAACTAAGGAAAAATTAAACTATGGTTTGTATGGCATTTATGCGAAAAAATTATGAGAAATTACGCATGC
This sequence comes from Chrysolina haemoptera, assembly GCA_958298965.1. NCBI lineage: Eukaryota > Metazoa > Arthropoda > Insecta > Coleoptera > Chrysomelidae > Chrysolina > Chrysolina haemoptera. The sequence goes on along the minus strand of OY282592.1, from coordinate 21,308,669 downwards.
GGGATATGTGTTTGGTATAGATTATTTAACCTATCCGTTCAGCCCACGGAATTAACATTTACACTAAACAGATGAATATTGGCCAACTATTAATTCAAATATAGTTTTAATTTCCCTGCATAAAATGAACTATGTCAAAAGAGAGGTTCATCTACTCAGTTGAAGTTGAAGTGTTAATGTTTATTGTAGTTTTGCGTAAATTCGTGCTGCACAAATCCACCCTAATTTCAATTAGTCAATAATTCAAAATCGGTTGAAGCATTTTCAAAATATTTACGAAAAAAAAACGATTCCTTTTAGAAATGTTGACACCCTGTATCTTCAAAACGAAGCATTATCGGACTTATATTCATATGAACTTTTCTTAGAATCACTCAAAGAATCACCCCCCTGAAGTTTGGCCACGTATTTACACAACACCCTGTATATTGGATCATTCATACTATGATTACTTATTTTTTAAATGTTGAATAGTTAATGATTCATTGAGAATTATTATTATTCCTCTCAATTTTTCATTCTGGTTCACAAAACTGTCCATTTCAAATTAGCTAAAACAAATTATAATGAAACAGGTTAGTAGATTGCTGAATGCCGGTTCATTATGAATTTCAAAGAATTGACCTTGCGACATCTGTCCACCAATGTCCACACCTATTTGGGTTTTATTTGGGTTTGCGACCACACTAGCACACATTGGCGTTTTTCGCAAAACAATGGTTCTTTCGGAAATGATAGGCATGAATTGAGGAGTTAGTGTATATGACATCCCTCGATGAAGAACGAGCGAACACAATAAGCCTACTATTTCATTCGGAAATGTAGGCAACAGTTCGGTAAATCATTAGACAATTCAAACCTTAAATCACAAAATAATCTCTGAGGGGAGAAGTAACGAACACAATAGCTTAGGAAAATTGTATGCTTTTCTAGAATTTAACCTTACCCCGCGCTTCCTATTGAATGCAGTAGTTTTTACACCTAGCATTTCCGAAAAAAACGCTTGCCCCGCCATATTTTGCCAAATTTGACAGAGGGTGATATTCTTCAGTATTCATAGTTTCAGAATGAGTCAACTTGAAATGGCGGCAGAAGTCTAAAGTTCCGGTACTAAGCGTATTTGCTATCAGTACTGCAATGCTGAATGTACTATCAATAGTACCAAAGGCAAAATTTCTTTACATTATTTTCCATTCAAAAACAAAGAGTACTGTAAGACATGGCAATGTCGTCGTGGATAAAAATTTCTGAAACTTTCGAGATCTCGAGTACGTCATACAAATTTGAATGAGACTGAAATGAAACAATATGGTCTCTTATGGAATTTAGCAGCTGATCACCATTATATTGTTTCGCGCTTAAATTTTTAACGCCACTTAGCGGGAAAACATTTCGCGAATAATGTTATGAATATGGATCTATTTGTAGATATGTCATCGTCACAGCTACCTATAACTGTGTAAAAATTAAATTATACTATAGTTAACTATATCAGGTAATCGCAGACCGAGGAGACAGCAATATTTAATTTCGCACTAGTGCGAAATACCTCATTTTGTGTACTAGTTAACAGTGCGAAATGATAAGTATTTCAAGGAGGTCGTCGGAAAAACGAATTTACAAATTTGTTATCTGGGTTATTAGTTTTTATATAAGTAATAGTGATAACGCTGCGAATAATTGACAGATATTCGAAATTTTTTATTTGGCAAAAGTATGAAAACAAACTGATTGATGAAAGTACGAGTCCGTAGGGCGACTGATTTTATCTAATTTGGTTTGTTTGAATGCTTTTGCCCAAAAATAAAAAAGTTTGAGTGTTTTGAAAATGAAAATTTATCCCATTAAATTTGAAGAACGAGTTGTATTTGGGGAGATTATTCATTGAACAAATCAAAGGAAGAACAACTTAATTCATTAGTATTTCATTAACATAAGGTAAATTTTCAATATTTTCTTGGCCAAATCGGTACGCACTCATTTTCAAATAAACGTTTGAATGAGAAAAACTTCCCCAAATTTCAAATATCAAACAACGATATAGGCGTATCGTATATATTAGTACTTACAATATTATATAGATGGCAGTTTTGAGAGTTGCGAGTTTGAAGGAATCTGCAAATAAGTCGTTTGCTTTGTCTGCGCTTTGTTCATTACGCAGTTCAGTACCGTATTGAGGTGAGTTTTTATTTTGATTTATGAGTGTGCTATTTGTTGACCATGTGGATATTTTATCATTTCCATTGCTGTGATCCCTATTATTACAGCAAGGAGTTATAATTATTTTGTTTTAGTTATGCGTGGTAGGAATTACTTTGAGCGGTGGTGTACATATTCATTTGCAACATGAATGTAGTGTCTGGTTTTCTTAGAAGAGGTGATAATTTTCCAATTAAAAATTAAGGGTTTAGTTTTCATGCATACGAATTTGAATGTTTTATTCGTACGAAATTTCATAAAATGGTCGACTACAATGATCTGTGACTTGATGTACAAAAATCTTGAAATTTGTGTTCTTATATAAAAAATTTAGTCGAGGTTTAGAATATTGGTGGAATATAAAACAGAAATTTTTGATGGAGAAAAAAAAATAGCGTCTCCAATATGGCGGACTAGTTTTGTGATTATGGTGCGATTCGATTTTAAATTGGTATGTAGGGTTTTCGAGGTCGGAGATTATGAATTTTCTGTCAAAATCATGAGGTAACAAGATGGCGGATGAGTTTTGTGATTATGGTCCAATTCGATTCTAAATTGGTATGTGGTGGTTTTCGGGGTCGGAGATTATGAATTTTCTGTCAAAATCATGAGGTAACTATGGCGGCTCCAAGATGGCGGATGAGTTTTGTGATTATTGTCCAATTCGATTCTAAATTGGTATGTGGTGGTTTTCGGGGTCGGAGATTATGAATTTTCTGTCAAAATCATGAAGTAACTGTGGCGGCTCCAAGATGGCGGATGAGTTTTGTGATTATAGTCCAATTCGATTCTGAATTGATATGTGGCGGTTTTCGGGGTAGGAGATTATGAATTCTTTGTCAAAATTCAAACATTTAATATGGTGGTCGAGTTGTGATTATGGTCGGATTCTATTCAAAATTGCTATGTGGGGATATTCGGGGTCGGTGATTATGATATTGTTGTCAAAATTCATAAATTAAATATGGCGGCTCCAAGATGGCAGACGAGTTTTGTGATTATGGTCCAGTTTTATTCTAAATTTGTATGTGGGGGTTTTCGAGGTCGGAGATTGGGAATTTTCGAAATTGTGATAAAGCTCTTCTTAATGATTCTTTGCTTCCGTAACTTGGCAACAGCGCATTCCCGTACCGTCACAATATCATAGCAAGAACCACCCGATTGAATAGAATAATGTCTACTTTGATATCCATCTCCATATCCGATTTCTAGTAATCCGAAGTGACCAACTTGGCAACAACGTATTTCCGCAAAATAAAAATTATAAATATTATTGGAATTGGCTGAAGATATATATTATAATACTTCAATCGAAACTTTTATAATTCTCTTCCTAATGATATGCCGCTCCCCTATAACTTGGCAATAGCGCATTTCCGCGAAGTCAAAATTTCATAATAAAGATCACTTGATTGAGAAGGATATTGCACCCTTCGATTCATTTTCATTACATACATATTGAGTAATCCAAAGTGACCAACTGGCAACAACGCACTTCCGCAAAACAAAAATTGTAGATACCGTCAGGATTGGCTGAAGATATATATTAATATATTCTCCAATCAAAACTTTTATAAAGCTCTTCCTAATGGTTTTCTGCTCCCCTAACTTAGCAACATCGCACTTCTTCAAAGTCAAAATGTCATAGCAAGAACCGCCTGATGTCCACTTCGATCCATCTTTATATTTGATATCTAGTATTCGGAAGTGACCAACTTGGCAACAGAGCATTTCCGCAAAACAAAAATTATAAACGCCTTTAGAATTGGTTGAAGATTTTTATTAATATACTTCAATCAAAACTTTTATAACGCTCCCCTAACTTGGCAACAGGCATTTCCGCAAAGTCACCTAGATCGACTAATAGGTTACGGGCCCAGTCCGCCAAGTGCCACACCAAGAACCGCCATATTGAATAGAATAATGTCCACTTCGATTCATCTCTATATCAGATTTCCAGTAATCCGAAATGACCAACTTGGCAAACAGACCGTTTTCGCAAAACAAGAATTGCCTAATGGCACAAAATCGCGATGTTCATTTTTTTATACGGATTTCCAGTAACACAAATCTTTACCAAAAAAAGTTCGTAAAACTTGACACAACATTCTATTGTCTTTATTAGTTATGAACGATCGGTCACCAGTACAACTTTCTTGCAATAAATTACTATAACTTTGAAGTATATTTTGTTCCAAATACATAAGTCCGACCCTGTCCGAGCAAATCGTCCAAAGTTCCACAAATTATTAAATTATGAGATGGTTAACGAAAACGGGAAGAAATTCCAGAAATTCCTTATAAGTTTCACATTCCATCCAGGTGGCGTACTAGTACAGTGCCATAAATTATGCAATTTTTGGAAGAATCTATTAAAAGAACCTAGATGTCACGCGCGATTGCATCAAACACTCTTTCTACAGTGACTGCCTAACTATCTTCTGTATTATCAAACAACGATATAGGCCTTCTATGATCCAGAAGAGATGTGATATAGATATCTAAAAATAATGATAGTTTGAACAAACCTTAATAATTCTTTCTGACGATACCTACCAAGAGATGGCGCCACACCTCTCCATTGTACAAGGTTGATAATTGAAAATTTCTTCTTATGAATCGCGCCAGAAGGAACATAAAATTATTCGTTATGTCGTTGTTTGAAGATCGTCATACAACGGATTCGTCTCAAGCCACAAAAAACAAATTGACTTTAACAAAAATTAATCGTAAGTCACCTTCATTTGAGTTCACGAATATCGGTCAACCGGCTACAATTTTGTGATATCTGTTATAAACTTGGTTATGTTAGCTATTTACGTGTGTGAAATTTGAGTGTTTATTGAAATGTGTCGTTTATTTGATTATTATGCTGAAAAAGTGAAAAGTGAATGAGTATTAATAATAAGGTAACTTTTCATTCATTATAGTTTTAAGCCAGTTCAATAGAATCGACGCGACGCGGTAAACCTTAGTTTTGACAGTTCAAAGGTAAACTACGTTTTATCAAGGACCAGGCAGTTTTATCAGTATTGGCCAGAATAACACGCTGCTATTGATTGAAATACCAAAAACGTCACATTTTGACATGAAAAAATAAATCATTACTAAAGAAAATTTTTAAAACATTTATTAAAAAATTCAGTAAAATATATTCAGAATTTGCTCTAAATTTAAAAAATGTGGAAATAAAAAACTCGGAAGTGATCTCGTTTTTATCTGAAAAAATCATTTTTGAGTTCTTGAATAAACCCTTCGAATTTCGTGATTTGAACTGGATTATTTCTCTCAAAAAGAGGGTTGCGATATCTCTAAGACTCACCCGGTATAATCTGAATGCTTTAGAGTAATGTTTTGGAGCTGCACTTCATACATGAGAACAGCATTCCAGCATAGGTCTGATCAGTGCCTCATAGATTATGAGCAATTAAAGTGTAGTGAAACAGATAGACATGCCAGTGATTCATTGATTCCTCATTCTGAAATTTTAGCCAAGTTTATATTTTTTTCAGATTTTTTATATTTGAATTGAGAAAGTACCAACACACTTATGTGGACGTTCACGTTGAAAATCAGTGATAAAAAAATTGTATCGAATGACTAACCTTTTGATTTTCTGGTAGTGTTCCATACATACTTTCAAATTTTCCAGCATTTGCTCATTAAATGCCTTAGGATTATATTTCAACCGATCGGTAATCGAGTTATCGTTCTCATGCAAGATTCCAGCGAAAACATGGAAATGCTCGATATTATTTAATGTTATACTCAAAAAGTCGCATTGTAAGCCAACCTGCATGAGGAGTCCAGAAGTAAAAGTATCAAGGTTCAAAAAAATCAATGTGTTCCATAGTATAACAATATTTTGATAAGCATAAACGATTCCATAGTTGAGTGAGTTTGACCAGTCAATTGGAAACCAACCTGGTGTCAACATCACATTCTCATCAAGGAAAAAAGGAATAACGGAGAAGCACAAGTAAGTTTGAAGGCCAAAGTAAAGACAAAAATAAAATAAACTAGTGTGGAATTTTCTCACATTTCGTGCCAGAACCAAGTGTTCTTTGCATTTAGGTTGGAATAACTGGTTGTTGAGCTCCTTCAATAAATGCTTTATGAGGTCCATATTGCTGTAAATTGCCAACATCTTGATGAGATCTAAGGTAACAGTGCCAGCAACGTAAATAACCGCAGTCATTTCCTTCATATTGCTAAAAGATGTGAACATATAAATGAGCTGGGACAATATGAATGTTAGCCATATTGTTGTGCAAAAACAAGTGTAAAAGTTGTATAATTTTTTGTATGAAATATCTTTGTTAGGTTTCCAAAATCCCAAAAGTTTAAAGGTCGATACATGGAAAGAGAAGTATTTCGTATAGTCGACAAATTCATGCATCTTACTCTGATACTTCCTTCGCGTTAAAACTCACGGCAATTTTCTTTCAACTGAATAATTAATCTAGAAACCAAATACCTTGAAATTATGCTAGAAGTTGCATTCGCTTACTTAAAAAGGTGAACAAGACAATACACTGGGATATTCATCTAAATAACTTGTTCAAATTCTTATTCTGTATTTTCACTAACTACAAAAAAAATAATTAGAATTAGGCTGACTTATTCTGCTTAGAAGTTTGAGCTATCGTTGCAATCAAGTAGACATAAATCAATCAAGTAATTCGAAGGTAAGGAAGAAGAGCAATCAAAAGAATCATCTATACCTGCTTTGAAATGAATGAAAAATATGAAAAAAATAATTGAAAAAAAGGACTGTTGAGCATCATAGAACAAGGTGGAGAAACAATTCCTACCGTGATGGAATTGAAGTTTTCAATAGAAATATGTAGGGCCACCATTTTGAAAGTTTTTTTTAATAGCATAGTGGCCGAGTTATACTTCATTCTCGGAAAATCTTTCAATTTTCTATATGACAGCACAATTTGAAACGAAAATATTACGTTACATTATGTTGAATAGAGTTAAAACCTTCAAAGCCAGCTCCCAGTGTCCCTTTCTCTGGTCGTTTGATAAGCAATATAAAAAAAAGTTAAATTCAATTCTACCAAGTAACTTAAGAGGCCACGAGCGCATTCACGTTTGGGACACTTTCAAGGGTAAAAGAATCAATTGATAACTCAATAACGGTTCGTATTATCGATTTCAAACAAGGACAGGTTTCTAGAGAAAGTTTGATTCTACGTACGTGCTGTAACGGAAATTGAATTTTCAATCCACTTTTCCAAAAAAAAATCTCAGAAATGTCCCAGAAATGCAGTTACTTTGAAGAAATTTTTTGGGTAGATGAACAAATAATTTGAAAAAAAAATTACGGCACGTACATAGACCAACGTTTTTCTTCCTTTTTATACCAAATTCATTTCGATCGGATAAAGATTGCTTCAAATTTTAATGGAAGAGAAATACCACTGCAGCTACTTCGACTATATCCATGAAAAGAATCTGGAGGTACTGCCGCAGACATAGTTACATAGAATCAAACTTCCTCTAGAAGCCTATCCTTGTTTGAAATCGATACGACGAACCGTTTTTGAGTTATCGACTCTTTCACCCTAAGAAAAGGCCAAAATGTGATCGCGCTCATGGCCTCTTATCCTCTGACATTTTAGATTTTTCTAATCTGATAAATCTATTCTATTATTATTCTATTCTGCTAAATCTTTAGAGAATTTTTCAAAGATTCGACAAATATAATTCCATAGTTATTGCCAGATTCAGAAAATATGTAGGTATACCGAGATATCAAATAAGTGAATAAATTTAATATATTCGAAGCAAACGAATGAAATATAGTTCAAATCATCTAATAAAATGCAAGAAAATTTCATGTAATCGGTGTAATTTTCTTGGTAGTAGTACTATATAAATCCAGAAGCATTTTTTGGGTTGATTTATTATTCAATTATGGATAAACTCAATAAGAATCGAAACTGATTCCAGGTTTTACCTTGATTCACAGAGGATAGCCATTTCATATAATTATGTTTAAAATTACTCTGTGTAATTGAATTTTACTTATTGTTCCGGATAAGGATTCAAACAAAATTCGATTGAAACATGCAAACCTCAATAAGTTATTCATTTTATTTTATTTCGATGAATGATCAACTGATCTAAAATCTTCACCAGAAGGACATTTTTCACTACTTGTAGATATTGATTCAGGTTAATGGTCCAAACAACTTCCTCATCAGTTATATTGTTACAAACCTGAAATTTGATAAAGACTTCTCGAATTGTTCGAGATCGTTCGATGAATTAGATGGAAAAATCTAGAAGCACTAACTTTTGTTCTGGATCAATCGTCGAACATTCTTATTGTGTTCTATTGATTTCTTGAGTTTTCTAGAACTTTATTTTTATATATAAGCAATGCATTTGTGAGATGGAGGAGTTAGTTGGAGCCCAGTCGGCGTTCTTGTGAATGCTTCCTGCTAGATGTTTAATGTCGAAATCAAATTCTTGAAGTCGCTCGATCTACCTTGCTACCTGTCCTTCGAGGTTTTCGAACTGTAAAAGCCATTTGAGGGCTGCATGGTCAGTCCTCACCAGAAATCTCCTTCCGTAGACGTATTTGTAAAAATGTTCTACCCCTTTTACTACAGCCAACAGTTCCCGTCTGGTGACACAATAATTACGCTCCGGTTTGCTGAGGGTTTTTATGAAATACCAATGACCTTATCTTGTCCATCCTGGATCTGAGACAGGACGGCTCCAAGCCCTACGTTATGAGCGTCAGTATGCAATATGAATTTTCCATTGGGTAAGGGATAGCTCAGGATCGGTGCGTTGATCAAGGCTTCTTTGAGCTTCTTCTTTCACATGAACTTCGAAAGATCTGCCAACTACAATGATCTCGTCGAGGTATACCAGACACGTTTTCCATGAGTCCTTTCAATATAGTTTCCATTGATTTCTCAAAGGTGGCTGGAGCGTTACAAAGGCCGAATGGCTTGACTGTGAACTGCCACAATCCTGAGCCGATAGTGAAGGCTGTTTTTTATCTATATTTTGGGGCCAGTTCTACCTGCCAATATCCGCTATTCAAATATAAAGTCAAGAAAACTGTTGAGCCAGCCTAGAGTATCGTCTATTCTTGGAAAAGGGTAGCTGTCCTTTTTCGTCAAGTTGTTGAATTGACGATAGTCAACGCAGAAGCGTGTCGATCCGTCTTTCTTCTTTACCAGTTCAACTGAAGATGATCAAGGGCTGTCGGACGGTTCAATTATTCCTTCTTTTCCCATATCGTTGACGATTTTGTCAGACTTATCCTTCTTGGCAAAAGGGAGTCTTCTGGCTTATTGGCGGATTGGTCTTTTCTAATTCCAATTCTGCTGGCAAGTTGCTGTCTTGGCTAACAGTACTGCGTACGTACGCGGCCAGGAGTGTACACTCCTGACCATAGAGAAAATAGACGAGCAGTGCCCCAAAACACCGACACTGAGCGATAATTGACATTAATTACCCTTCCTGGCATGAATTCATCAACAAGCAGCAAGGTCTCACCTAGTGCAATTCTTTGTCGAATTTTCTCATCATGAAGCTCGGGCTCGAACATCACCACGCCCCCACGGTTTGCACCATCATCCATGCGAGCCTCCAGAATGGTTTCAGCCCTCTCAGGTACGCTTACATATTCAGCCAACAGGACACGAATCATTTCTTCACTTTTTTAATGAAGTACCAGCTCTTCTCCGTTCACACCCAGGATGCCATCTTTGAAATTCAGCTCGAACCCTTTTGATTTTATGATTTCCATTCCGATGAATGCGTCGTCCTCGATATCAGCTATCAATGCCCGTGTTTCAGGTTCGTGTTGCCCAAAATCAGCTCAATTAGTAACTCACCAAACACAGTGGCTGGTTTCCCTATTGCTGTGTGTAACTTCCAAGTCGATGGTTCAATTCTTGCCGGTATTTTGGCAGATGAAGGCCCAAGGATAGCCCTAGTCGCATCTGTATCCAGCAGCATGGTGCAAGGCTTGTTGTTGATGAAACCGTCTACGAAGGCTCCTCTGTTTGGCTGTTGCCCCTTCTTAACAACCTTCGTTGGTCTCGACTTCTTGAGGGTTGGACATTGGCTACGCACGTGTACAAGTTTCCTACAGTTCCGGCATCTTACCAGTCTCTTCTCAGGCAACACTTCCTTAATCACCTTCCTTATGGCAGCTTCAAGCGTGGAAGGCTCCTGTGGTTCTTCTTTCATCATCAGGACCTTACTTCGGCTTTTGCAAGATTGTTTTGCAGCCTCAAAATCCAAAGCGCGTGCCAGTGCATCCACGAGATGTGTTGGACAAGCTAGTATCAATGTTTGTCTGGTTTCTTGGTCGCGAAGTCCATCCAAGAATGCCCGAACCACCAGTCGCTCCATTACATTTTCCGGTGTGGCTGAATATGCCAGACGAACCAAGCGTGAATGTCTGTAACGATTCGCTTGATTTCTGGCAGCGGTTTTTGAGCTGTGAGTGTTCTAAATGGGTCTGCCCATACCGCATTTCTAGATGTTTATTCAGCTGCTCGTAGTCCTCCTGCATTCGGGCCGTGAGGGTTTGTAAAATGGTTGTTGCCTCCCACACAACGCCAGTGTTGATGCTACAGCTCTTTCTCCTGCATTCCATTCATTTGCCTTTGCTTCAGCTTCAAATTGTTGGCGGTAATATGCCCATGGTGTTTTTCCATCAAACTGAAGTAGTTTCATGGAGAGTTTTCCTGTCTCCGAACTGATTTTTACATCTTCCGAACCCTTTTGAACATCATCTGAGTTCAAATTCACTTCCAGCATTGAACCTTTGCTGACATATTCTGAGATATGTGTAGTGTCAATCTGGTTTTCCAACTTACTAATTTTCTCCTTTATTTTGTTGATTTGCGTCTCGAGTCCGCCTTTGATTTCATTATTGATTGTTTCCTTCAATTTTACAATTTCCTCTTCAATTTCATCTTTGATTTTCTCCATCTCTGTCTCGATCGTCCCCATTCTTTCTTGTAACCGGCTCGCCACACCACAAAGTTCTTCTTTCAAGTTTTGCGAATTTTCCAGAAGCTCTTCTCTCAACAACTTCGAACTTTCTTGAAATTCTTCTTTCAGACTGTTCGAATTTACTAACACCTTTTCTTCCAGATTTTTAGAGTTTTCTTGAAGTTCTTTCTTGAAGCTATTCGAATTTTCTAGAAATTTCTCTTCCAAATTCTTCGAATTCTCTTGAAGTTTTTCTTTCAAATTACTCGAATTTTCTAGAAGTTTCTTTTCCAAATTCTTAGGATTCTCTTGAAGTTCTTCCTTCAAACTAATCGAATTTTGTTGCATTTTGTCTTCCATTCCGTCGAGTTTACTCATTATGGAACTCATATCAATTCCAGAAACTTCAAACAAAAATGTTGCGGGGTCTTCACCTTCTCTATCAGTCCTTCTGCGAGTCCTTTCTGAAGCGAGGCCTTCTTACCAGTCGTTTCCAACTCCCGTTCTTCGAGCTCTTGCGTCAATTCCGACATCTTTAAATCGGTCGAAAGAACTCTTCTGGAAAATATTTTGTATTTCAATGTCTATTCCATACAAAAAGTTTTACGATTTATTGAATTTTCCACGCGAACGTTAGTTTCACGGGCCACCAGTCTCTTATTATTATTATTTCCACACACGAGAAGTGTATCAGTTTATACTCACGTTAATGCACAAAACTGTCCACTTCACGAAAAATGTTTATCAGTCACTGTCTATTATTCGTGAAAACAAACGAACACTCTGTATTTATCTGCAACATCCACTTATGTACATCAAATGTAAAGAACTTTGCAATTTTACTCTAAAATTCTTTATTAAACACCTAAAACAGAATACGCTGCAAAACCTATTTATATGTACTGCCATTCACTGGGCTATATTTATTTCAAACGGCGCTTCCAGTAGTTTCAGTCAATACTTGTCAATGTGCCACTCGCACTGCCTCTTATAGTAAAACATTTATTCTAGTCGTCATCGAGAGTATTCTTCAATTTCCATTTCCTTCGTTAGTCTAGGGTCCGCTATTACTCCTATCCTCCACTAGATGGCGCCCCGTTCTGAGGTCTAAATATTCGTGACAAAACACTGGAATGAACTTGTTTTACACTTTTTTTTTCAAACAGCACTTTTTACTTCATTATGACCATAATTTTGGCTCTTGACGGAAGTTGGTACACCTTCAGTATTGGGGACATCCAATGTTACGAAATCACCATGAAAGTGAGAGCATACAATTTCACTTGAGAATAAACAAATATTTTTTGTACACAAAATTTAGCTTTCAATAATATATTCTACTGTAATAAATTTGGAGTACCTCCTTCCATGTCGTTGTTTCCGCAATGTTCACATTTTAACCGAACAAATACTAATCGTTTCTTAAATAAAAAGGTTTATTGAAATAATCTGACAGTGACAATTCGTGTCGAGAATGATCAAGTGGTCACGTGGTCAATGTGAATATTTAGCAGTTATTGGGGAAACAAGGACAGTTGATCGGTAGATCCTACAGATGTCGAAGGAATATCATTAGCTGTCAGGATAGGCGTGAACCTATTTTTCCAATTCAATGCTATTCTAGAAATAGACATTATTCGAAACACGAAAAACTACGTCAAGTTCACTCGATGCGTGTTTCGCCAACAAAGTTGGTATCTTCAAGAGTTCAGTGCTTTTATGTTTGAAAAGCAATGTCAATAATATTATCACAATATTTATTTCATAAAAAAACTATTATTTACAATAAATAAATTAATAAATAAATAACAATATAAATAAATACACCTATGACTGAATGACTTCAAAACATATACCCATGCCAACAACACAAATTTTTGCATTCAATATTTATAATCCAAGAGTTTTTATGAGTGCATATAGGATGTTCTGAACATGATATAAGTTTCCTGGAAACTACAATATGATTATGTACAACAAACAGTAATTTATGAGAAGAAAGAGTCAAGTAAAACTCTTGATCAACATATACAGTTAATCTTACAATAAATAGTTATTTATTATACAAGGGAAAAAAGTATTAGATTTCAGGTTGTGTTGTCTGTCTCCCGACGCGAAGCGGAGAGACAAAAAAACCGAGAGCTAATATATAATCTTTTTCCTGTGTATAATACACTATTTTTTTCTGTGACAGGAAACACGAAGATTTAATCAAATATTTACCTTTACCTATGTGCATATATATCAGGGAAAAAAGTACTCACACTTTTCCCCGTTTCTCGGGGAAAAAAGTAACTTCATAAAAAGTTATATTTTACCTGTCAACAAAGATAAAATGCCAAACTTTTTTCCCATCACAAAAAAAAATTAATAATTATTGATTATTCAGCAGAAATAGTCTGTGTTTTTTCTGACCTTCGCTTTCACATCAAGCTAGTCTATCACCATTGCAATAAAATATACTTATAATATATTATAATAATAATATTGATTTAAACATTTTTGTAAACCTACAACAAAGTTCCTAATAATTTCTAGATCAGTTTCATCAAGTTCTCGATAATTTTGAAATCACTATAGCAGTTGAGACATTTTATTGAAAAGTTTCGGATTGCAGTGTACTACTTATTAAAAAAATGATAAATATGTTAATGAATGTTCCATCATTAATTTCCAATTTTCAATGTCTTATGTAGGGACAGCCAAAATGAAATTATTATATTTATAAAGGAAATTAATGAAGTTTTACAGTCAGGCACTTGTGGTAGTTGTGATGGATTTTCTGGTCGTTTCAACAATAATTTGAAAACTTTTGATGAATATTCGGAATCGTGGGAAATTTGCATAAGAAGGCTTGACAATTTCGGTTTGAAATGATTGACGATCGAAACTGAAAAAAGGAGTTACCCATGTGAGTACAACTCCTACTGAAATTTGCCAGAAGGATTCAAAAGACGGGTGGGATATGCTGCAGATTTTCTAGCAGACATTACAAGATTGAGTAAGAATTGTTATTTATTTTGCATATTAATCAAAGCTTCAACATCTGAAGTATTGCGCGATCTTGACATTGACAGAAGAAATTGAGAAAGCTTAATTTTCATCTACAGTTGTACAAATTCACCCAAGAATTCAGCGAGCTAAACAGTATCCTTCCGTCATAGTGCGAAAAAGCACGAAAAGTTCGTGAATATAAAATTTGATAAACTCGAAATTTTGTTATCGACGAGCATACAAAAAGTTTTACTCTACAGCTTGACAACTAATTTCCAGGCGTTTTAAAACAGAGGTCGGGAAAGTAACTAATTCTGTCGCAAAATTAAAATTGGAAGAAAATACGACTCCCGTTTATAGACCAGCTCGAATCGCACCTGATGCATTCAAAAACGGTTGTTGTAGGAGGTAATCCAAGATAACTATGTGTGTATTAATAAATCTACCAGGAATGGTTTGTTGAACGATGATTATTACCTTATACGGTGGTGGACAAATATTCTTGACAATAGACATTGGAGAAGCTCAGTTCCAAACTTAATGTCATCTAGAAGCGAAAGGATGCGAGCAATCTATAAGTGGCACTATCTATTTGGCAACGATAAACATTTCAAACATCACGAATATCCCTGTGGTATGTGTTCTTCATTCACAATGCGTTCATACAGTTTTGTGAAGACTGTGAAGACTGTGGGATGTAAGCCTACATATAAAGAAAAAAATTTGTTAAAAATCAGGTCTTCAGGATTAAAAATAACAACTGATGGTCATACCAAACCGTGACGAGCAAGAGTAGAAGCGATAAGTGAATCACAACCATCTAACGTGTCGGAACTGAAATCAATATGGAAATTTATGAAAAAATTAGCAATAAAAATTGATTTTTTGTAGGAATTGCCCAAAAAAAAACATTTTTCCTAGGAATTCCTGTGGTCGAAGGACTGTACATAGGTTTTCAAACTCCTGAAAGAGGAAATCACATAAGATGAAGTACTCTGTCCATATAGCTGATATTTCACCTGGTTCTTGCTTCAAATGGCAGTTCATTTGGAATTCGATGAGTAATATCCTATATTTTGTCCTGACTAAAGGAAAAACCAGTTTCAGAACGCTATCGGCGACCGAACGGAATTAGAGTCAGTTACGCACTATTTTACTTTGGTGTCTATTAAACCTCCCAAGGATAGCCTTCACTCCAAATGTTTGCAAGTATTTACTATGAAATTGTATATAAATTATCAAATCCACCTGGAAATGTTGATGACTTGTCCCGACATCTGGACATTACATAAAAAGTAAATTGCTCAACAATAGGCTAATAATGCCATCCTCCGAGTTCTACAAGTGAAATTACAGTCAAGTTAACTATTAAGTTAAGATATTGAATTTTCTCATAAGATGGAATTCTTATGAATCCGTGTTAATAACACATGATGGATACAGTCTAATGCAGTCTCTTTTGTCTTGACCATCTCTAGCTGCCTGAACATATCTATAGAATCTTATCACAGCAGCGTTGGTTGAAGTGGGTTTTTGAAGGTCTTCAGAATCTCTGAAACAGAAAATATACACTCAGTGAGGATGTGAAATGAATATATCTATATGTAAAACAGAATGATTTCATTAGAAGCAATATCACATAATAGTATAATATGCAAATAGTTCAGAAAATTAAATATTGTTCGAGTTGTACACTATACTTTTCTGACGGCCAACCTGAAAACAATATACTTACTACGAGATTTCATATTCACAGAACATTGACAAGTGAATTGCATTTTGGATGACTCTCATTATACCTTACTAGGTATACCTAATTTTTACTGAAAAATTTGGTTTTAGGATTAAGTGTTTTTCATCCTACTCCCGTACAATTTCAAATTTATCGAACATTTAATTTTATTTGAGTCTTGGACTGTTTACTATTTTATTTAATATTTCATTTCGCACCAGTTCGAAATGCGCAACTTTCTGTGCTAGCTTATAGCGAAGTAATATGTTATTTAAGTATGTCATTGGGAAAATATAAAATCCACAAGAGAATTCATTGCATATTTGAAGTGAAAGTCGGATGACCTGCTGAATTTTATTCGAATTGAAAATATGAGAGTTTAAAAGCTGTAATATACATTTAGACATAACCAAATTACGGAATTTTCAAATTTCTACCAAAATCCGAAAATTTCAATGGAAAAATTTAATGTAAAATTATGATGAAATCGATTTTGATCATACTAAAATTATATGTTACCCATATGTCTATTATACAACACCTATCTGTCCATTTTATAAAATTAGGGTCAATTCGATTTCGTTAAATTGTTGCTGAATTTCCTGAATATTTGTAATTAAACAATAAAAATACCGTTTGAAGAAATCATGAAAACGAATGATTTGATGTTCGTTCACAGAGATTTTTAGGAGTGTTTCTTGAAAACTGTAGAGTAGGTATAGAAAGAAATACTAGAAAATTAATTACAACCCCAATGTTAGTTCAGTGGCTTAATGTTGTGGGGAATCTTTAGATGTGAGAAATATTTGGGTGGGTGATATAAAAAGAAAAGTCCTTATTTATAGTAAATCCTACAATTTCCACGAAAACGGTAGTGTTTGATAATTTAACGATTTGAGCTTGGATATTTATGTTGTGAATAAAACACTTTTTTGTACAACTGACATTAAAAATGACGTTTTTAATTCATTGACACATGAACTAAAAACTGACGTTTTCACAAAATCACTTTTAACACTAGTGTTAAAAGTACTTTTAACACTAGTGTTAAAAGTAAAATGACAGATGAGATGATGGATACTCAGTAATATAGATCTCTCTAATAGAAACACTTTAATCAGATATTAATACTATTATAACAATCAGAATCAAAATTACTTATAAATATGTATTTGGCAATTTGTACAATTTGTGATATTAACTGACGAAGTAACTGCAGAAGCTTCATCGCCAATCAATGATGGTGCTATTATTGAAGTGGGATGATCAAATAATGCTGGGAGAGAACTAGAACTTATACCAGGAAACATTTTATCAGCTATTTTATTTTTATTTTCAATGGAATCCTCGATATAACCCTCAGCTACAGTTGAGGACTTCCACCCGCCATGTCGTTTTATTGTAGTCAAATTTGCTCCTGAATTCGCTAACAGGGATGCTGAAGATCTTCGAAAGCAATGGCCGGTAAACTGCTGCGGATCTGGTAATTTCAGAAATTCAGCAATAGTGGAAGGCATCTTCCCAAAAGTATTTATTCCAACTGGTTGAATAGTGCATTTGTAGTTAGAGTAATTCAAGAAAAATCGACGGTGAGTAACAGAAGTTGGGCGTAATACAGCATATTCACGGTAATAATTCACGTAGTGTCCAACGATGCAAAAACTTCTTTGAATGTTGGTTTTGGTATCCGAAATATGAATTAGTAATGACTGTATAGTTTCTTCAATGTCCTCTACGCTCAATTTGCAGAGTTCTTCACGACGGCACGCTCCAAATAATCCAAAAATGGTTGCCACTTTAATCATAAGATATTTGGTATCGGGAGCTTCATTTAAAAATCTGTCAATCTGTTCCCTTGTCAGAATTTTCGATTTTTTCGGACGGTATCCGACACTTTTTCGTTTCAAAAATGCGACTAATTTATGGTATTTACTTATATCCACGTTTTCCTTGATTTTCAGTTCAGCTTTTATCATAGAGAATTTAGACCACAGTGTTGATGATTTCCATAACTTCGATTTTTCTTCGAAATAAACTAAAAGTACGCTTTCGCTGAACTTGCCTTCAACTTTCTTCAGTTGACTCCATTCGATGAATCCATTATAAGCAATATCATATTGTTGCCGTGATTTTTCAGGCAACAGATCTAAAGTTGCTCTGTTTGCAGCTTCTTGAATTTCTGGTGAAAGAAAATCATCTGAATCATCCATTCCAACTTCCATTATATTTATATTTGCAACAGTAATAGCTACGAACACAAAGAAGCTAGGATCGTTTATTAATTTGTGGTAACTAATAAACAACAATTATTAGGCAGTTGTTTTTTACCTGCCTGTCATGCTTGCAATTTAGGTTTGAAATACAAAATATGGTTGTCAATTATAAAGTCCATGTAGCTAGATCCGTAGAGCATCTGACCTGTAATCCAAAGATCGTGTGTTCGAATCCTTATGGATCTTATTTTTTTTTTGTTTTTTTCTTACTAGCAGTAACTGTTGAACAAAAAATTTTGTATGATACATTTGTTAAAAGTGATTTTATTTTGCTCGTGGGGTTGCTCCACTCGCTAACGCTCGTTTCGCAATATTCCCCACTCACAAAATAAAATGCCACTTTTAACACTTGTATCATAAATAACTATTAAGTTCAGCTCTAGTTTTTTGCCCTGAAAACATAAATCTATGAACTACGGCTAATCTAAAAAATAGATTGAATGAAAATTGAATTCGATTCAATGAATGATGGTCGAGTTATATTTCATTTCTTACAGATGCCAATTAAAAAAGAAAACATTTATTCCAGAAAAGAATATGTACTATCTTGCCATATTCGGCAATATTTTGTAAAACCCAAAGTACCAGCGTTGAATGTGTTATGGATGTGTTGCATGGTAGGTAATTGATCTATAGAAGGACGATACGCTTAAAGGAAAAAGAACTGTTTATCAGCGAATACGTTTTAACAGATTAAGGACATTATCGCTCAAAACTGATATATTTTGATGGCAAGTTGTTATGCAGAAATGTCAGCGTCTATGAATCGAAGAATCGATTGAATGAATACCCAATCATTGTATTAGTTCTACATAATTTCTTTTCAGAGGCCATTCACTGTTACTGACATATGATGACCGCAATATCGGCTCTCCTTTTTATTTTTCTTCAACAAAGGTCAAGGTGAACGTTACCATCCGCATAGTTGAGTGAGAAACCCAAATATAAGTTTCATTAAAACATTCAGTGTTATCAGAGAACCATATATATAATCCGTAATTCACGAAAAAAGTTTAGGACATCTTACTGCTGTTGTTCACTTTGGTCCTTCTGATTTCTCTCTCATCTCGCATTTGAATTAAGACAAATTAATTTAATAGATTCATAGATACCAATATAAATAATAATTCAACTAGGAAGGCGCATGTATATATAAATATATACGAAATAGGGTTAACAATGAACGAACATTACTATGGGTCATGAGCCACTAATTAACTTTCAAATAGTTGATAGTCTCATTTGCAATTTGATCAGGTAGTTATTCTTTTAATTCAATCATAATTACTGTTATGCTGGGTTCTGGTTCCTTTATTAACTCAGGCCTTATATAAATTTGGGATTTTGAGTACACACCTAAAATACGTGACGAATGTCACCGAAACATCCAACTAACTCCAACCGTTATTCTAACAATACTCCGACTGAGTATCGCAGAAAAAAAGGAATGTTTGAATCTAGTATTTCGATTTATTTGAAAAATAAATACTTGGTTTTAGTAATATTCAATTCATTCAAACATTATTGTTTTGGATGAAATAAATCGTTTTATTTAAACCAAATAATAGGTTTATTTCAATTTTTTCTTGGAAATTACTCAAATCAATGCAATTATTTAATGAAGTCAAACATTAATCATTTGTGATGAACAATAATTTGAATTAGTCATACTGAAATATATTTGGTTGTTATTTTATTAGATTTGTTTGTAATGTGAATAACTATTTGCTGCCTGGTCTCTCTTGGGAAAAATAAAGAAAATATGCATTTTTAATATATGCATGGCCAAAGACATGCTCATTTTTTGATTTTGTCTTTTCCTCAATAGTTATATTAAGTTTTTTGATAAACACATTATATTTATTAATTGTCTATTCACGCGTGACATCGCAGTAATTTAGTTTGAAAAAGTTAAATAGGTGTCTGTTGGTAATACAGATTTGTAACTTACATCAAGAGAGGAAAACTCATATAAATATAGGTTAGTTGATAATGGATATTTTCATATAGTTCAATCAAAACACATTTCATTTGAATTAAATGTAGTTTTTGTGAGTTTTCTATGCTGTTACGCTTTTAACTATATCGCGCATGCGTCAGTATCGCGTAGTCAAAGCGAGGTTAAAACGGCGTATTGGTCCTGAGCGTCTCATTTTTAAGGCATTCAGTTTTAATCCTGTCTAAGATCTAGACACAATGTTGATAGTGTAATACAGTAATTAATCAGTTATTAAGTTCTTTCCTTCGTGCTGTGTTATAGATATGTTATAGATTTCCCGGGGGAAAATAATATGAAGAAACTAAGCAAGTTTTCTCGCAGGTAAGTTGGTTCTCAATTAGCTTCAGGTACTTTTATTCGAGTTTCGTGTTTAATTTAACATATCAAATGTTTCCAAGATATTCCATTTCAGTTAATCAAGTATTTCAGAATTTTGATTTGTTTGGATTCAGTATTTCATTTGTTTCGATTTAGTATTTCATTTATTTCGACCAAGTATTTCATTTGTTTCGATTTATTGTTGATCAATATAGCATCATTTTCAAGTAATAGTTAGCAAGTATAAGTTGAATTTATTATTTTACAATGAAAATTAAACTATTTTATTCTTTCGTTCATATCGCCTTCAAATGAAAAGTGATGAGACTATTTAATTTAATGACAAATATAACATTTTTTCATAAACCAAATGATTTTCAGCAGACACTGACTTTCAAATTAATTTTAATTGTGTTTGAAAAGTTTCACTCACAGTCCAATACATTGTTTATTTTGCTTTCAGATTCCAAACATGCACTAACGTCAAGGCAGAACACTATGGAAAATTAACGATAACCTACTGAGAAGCCATCTATTCCACAGGAAGTAGAGATGTCCACACCCAGAAAAATCTAGTTATACAAGTATTTTTTCAAAAAAATCTTATAGCTGCTAATTAAAATATTGTAACCACTAAATTTTCTCGGATGAATGCAAAATGTAAACATTTTCAACATGAAACAGATCTTTTTTTCAAAACATTCTTTTTGTCTCTAAATGTTACCTTTTAGTTTTGACAAAGAACATTATTGCAGTTAAATGATGGTATTGAAAAAACAATATTTAAATACGTTTTTAAGTGAGAGACCTTTAACAGTAATACAATTGTTTTGAAAAAAAGACGTTGTTCATACTGAAAAGTGAACTATGTTGGCGCCTATTCAATTCAGAAATCATTTAACGGTTATACAATTTTGTATTACAGCTAATAGATATTTCTCTCGGTGCAGTAAACGAAAGGAAAAATAATTGATTTTTATTGTGGAAAACATTCGACTTTACAACCATACGTTCATACATATTCTTAGTTGGTTCAACTTCAAACAGCATATAGAAAAAAAAAAAACAATTGAATCTCTTTTCTTGTACCTTTCTAAACCTCACCATACTTTATGTTTTGTTTTGATGAAGTTTGATAAATATAAAATTAATACAAATAAATAAAAGTTTGTTTTTGCACTTTTCCTCTGTCTCGATACATTCTATGGATTTAAAATATTATCTATAGGAGTTGGTTCAAATTACAAGTAAAAATTAGAAATTAATATTAATTTCCTATGAATGAATCGCTTAAATTGGTCCTTATTATATAGTGTTAAATAACCCCACAAATATTGAGCCATACTTCAGGATCATGCGATACGAGTAAAAATAACACGGGAGTTACTTTATATTTTTCACTTTTGTAGTTGTTTGGCACTAGAGAGTTTGTTGGAAATAGGTAACTTCCAAATTATTGCATAGAAATGATCGAATTCTGTGAAAGTAATCATCAAGAATTTGCTTTCATAACGCACTATTCTGAGGCAAATAACTCCGAAAGGGGTGCACAACTGAAACATTCAATAAGAACTTCCAGTGGTATTTTTACTAATAATATATGTTTCTGAAGTATTGCCCAATATTAATGGGACACAATGTAGAATTTCAAACAAATATTAACGGTCGCATATTTGAACCAAACAATATGTTTTCTCAGTTCAAGAAAATGTACACTGAATTCAATACTATACATTCTAAAATGAAATAAATATAGAAAGAAACCAAAACAATTTTTGCCACCCCATCGATCATGTCTTCAAACCAAACAATATGTTTCTTTCACTCAAATAAATATATGTGTTAATTCTGAACAATATTCTCTATTCAATGCAATATATTCTCAGATGAAATAAATAAAAAACAACAACATTTCATCATAATTTGGAAACATTGCGATTATTGCATTAAACAAACCAAAGAATGGGTTAAAAAAAATATAATACTCTAATTTATCCAATGTGTTTTTGTATCAAACAAATATTTGTATTGAAATTTAAATGAACCTCAATTTTCTTTGAAATAATAAGTTTATTTCGTCGTATTGAAACAACGAATTTGTTTGACTGAAAAATATTTTGTTTGATTCAATACTATTTTTTTTGTCTAAAGAAACAAAGAAATTCAATTCTTTGCAGTTTAATGAGTCAAGACTTTCAGCTATTGACACCTGTAGTTGTTATCGAGTGTGTGAATCATTCACACAACTCCTTATTCCCCTAACCAAGGATGATAGAACACTAGCAACCAATGCCCGGTAAATAGTCAATATTTTGTTGAAAATACTTCACTGGATTAATTGATAAAACAGTCCCAGTAATTATATCAGGAGTATGCATACCATTGAATTTCTCCATTTCAGTGAAAGGTAATAGCATTAGCACCATTCTCTCATGGATTAACCATGTGAGTTCCATTCCCAGAAGTGCATCTTAAAAAAACATGGTTTTCTGTCTCATGCCTAGATCTAATTCATGCACTTTCCTTCAACTGATGATTTATAATGCACAGATCCGATTTGTCCTCGAGTACTGTGCCATATATGAAGTCCTTAAACACATAGTGACACTTTAAGATTATATCCAAAAGACAGCCATTCTTCTCGTTGGTGATGCTTCGAATCGATTCGATGCTTAGAATACGGTAGATGGGTAGGCAATCAATCTCGGTTGTATAAATATGTTCATGTTCCAGAATCAATCGTTCCACCACTATTGGTCTCATCGAGATTGACCCGTCAAGCTCAGTTTTCACTTTGGAGATATGCCGAATATTTCCTCCCCAGGGAATGTTCTACCAACGAGAGGCAAATAAGGTGTTACCTGAGTCAACTAGCCAGCAGAAATTTAAGAATAATACTAATTTCCACCTACTTTTTACTTTTCCTCGGCTGGCACGACGTTTTCTCAACATTACAAGATTTTTTTTTCGTGGGTTACAGTACATAACAAATAATGTACCACAACGAGTGGTATTATTATCTAAATACAGTACATATCTATAATTATGAAAATCGAAATTTTGATAATCATCGTTAAAAGGAACTGAAACGGATGTTTCATCCAAATTGAAATTGAAATTTTTAATCATCGTTTCAGGTTTCCTTCATTCAGACTCTGCCATAGACCACTATTCAATGTAACATATAAGTTTTATAATTGTAACCAAAATTTATGAAATTTTAGGCTTAGTTATGACCCCAGATTGTATTGATTGTATCAATAAACATTATTCAGAATTTATCGAAAATTTTCAAGTTGATAGGAATTGATAATGCGTGCTTATCAAAGTGTGGTGTCATTTCCGGAACAAAAGATTATTATGAAAGTTCGGTGGTCGTAATTTATTGTTTAATAAAACTATTAATGAAAAAACAAAAACGCCTCATATAGGTATCGGTAAAATGTGTAAATATATTAGTTTGAGTGGTAGAATCGAGAAAACTCGTTCCTAGTGACACAGTAGAATACCTGTGTTTCACTTCACTAAAGTAGTCTATCACCCTCTTGTCGCCATCATGTTTCGGCGATAAAACAGATCATATATATATGATTTTGTAAATTATGACTATTATAGGTTTTCTTATATAGGACTGCTCGCATGTAGCGTTGTGGCCAATCAAATTTTAATGTTCATTGAAATTGTATATATCTTCGAACGATTTTTTGATGCAAAGGGGTTTTTCTGAATGTTTGAACTGATAAACCAAGAAAAAAAAATTACGTACTCTTCTCTCGTGTATATAGAAAGCCCCGATATTATACCTAAAAAAATATGTAAAAGAAGGTTATCAATAACAATTATATTTGGATGGTGTTATGCAATACTGGGTCAAGCCACAGTCAACTAGTTTTGTAATAAATAGTTTAGCAGATCATGTAATAATGGAATGTACTATCGTCAGTGGGTAGAGCCCCTTTATAATTGCGGGTCAAATCATTTTTGCTTATTGAAGAATACCAATTTTCGATTCCAATGATTGTGATAATTCAATTATTAAAACAATATGGCTTGACTCTTTATTGCATACCACCTTCCATTTAACGTCTGCTTTTCCACAGGCTTATTGTTGGTGTTATATGGATCACGAAAATAAATTTCCAAACGCTTGTGTCGTGTAGAAATCGCTGCAATAATTTTGTAAAAATGCAAACAAAAATAATTGCAATTAATTACTTGAAAAGCGTATGTAAATTAATTTTCGTGATCCATATAACACTAAAAATGACCCTGTGAAGAAGCAAACGTTGAATAAATGTTCTTGAATACCTTATTTTTTTTTCATGTTCACTTGATAATTTCGGAGCTTTCTACACGAGAGGATATGCAATCTATTTTTTTTGGGGTTATCAGTTTAAACTTTCAGAAAAACCACTTTGATTATATTAAATAATCAATCGTTGGGATATGTGTATATAAACAATAATTATTAAAAATTGGTTAGTGGCGCCGCTGGTGAGGACATTTGGAAACCTATAATAATCGTAAAAAAATGTACCATTACCGGCCGGTCTATAATTCCTTCTTCAATTCATTGAATGACAATTAGCAATCGGAGCTCTCATTAAACTGAACGTTGTTTTCAGTCAAACGATGAAGTAACTTGGCGATTTTTCCACAATCTTCAGTTATATTGTTTCTTCTACTCCTGTACAATTTAATTTTCTTTTTCTTAGAACTAGAACATTTTTTACTACTATTTATACCAGATGAATAGTGTAATCGAATAAATAATACAAATGACGCAGTTTTTGAAATTTACTTATCTTTATATCTCTTCCCTTCTCAATGGATATGCTGTCCGATTTTTTCCACAATGTTTCCATATCTATATTCTAGTTCCTAAATTTCTTGCCCTGCTTCATATGGATTATGAACCGTACAACCTATGAGTCACTATCTACAATTTAGGAACTAGACTATAGAGAGAACGTTAAAAAAATAATAGTTTACATGCTTTTGCATCAAAATGATTCAACGGAAAACTATCCTTAATTTTTTAACAATATCCTTCAACATTGCTTTTTCTTCGTTCTGACTAATTTTTTCCCTTTTCCTTCCCTTTTCCTTTTTATAATTCTTCAATTTAAAAAGCTAAATCTGGCCTGAAACGAGAAATGATTCTCACATTCTCACATTATTAGTAAATAAGACATTAATATAACTTGATCATGTTTTATCCAACGCATTGGATATTTAACATGACGTCAGATGAAACATACTTTTTATGAAGTTTCATAACTAGACAAATACACCTATAATGGCTTGCCTATCAAAATGTATACCAGACTATATACAGTGAGTTTTAATAATTTGCCACCAAATGGAAAACTTTTTTATTATCGATTTGTCAAAAAATTGTATTCTCCATAAAGAATTGGTGCATTGCAAAATACTTGTATTCGAGATTTCAAATTCTAAATCTTCCAACGGTATACAGGGGGAACAAAAAATAGAATTTTGATCAAGAGTAAACTACCATGGCTGTGGTTCCAAATTTAAATATTGTTTTCAATTTTAAACAACCTCTTTGAATGGGCTTTTGATAATGTCAAAAATGAGGGGTAGTTTACACCTTATCAACATTTTTTTGTTCTCCCCTGGACACTGTCATGAAATTTGAAATTTATGGAGATTAAAATTTTCAGGCAAACCGATAATAAAAGATTTTTCTGTATGGTGCAAATTTTTCAAACTCACTGTATATAGTCTGGACCACATTTCGATAGGCAAGACATTATAGGTGTATTCGTCTATTTATGAAACTCCATAAAAAGTATGTTTCAGCCGGTTAACAAATGGGTGAAGGTCGACCTCTAATCCGTCTCTAAGACTAATTTATCTATTATATTTCTTTGTAGAATAAAATTTCGATTTTAGTTCTTTTTTGTATTATATATTGAAATTCGAAGAGAAGATAGGTATTAACCGAATAATTCTAATTTTTATTTATATTAATATTCATATTGAAAGAACACTTCCCGGCCTAGTCCGAGAAGTACGTACTTCCCGGAATATTTTCAAAATCCTTTAGGATAATCACGTATCGAATGAATACTTCATATTATAAATTTACTGCTCACCTGCTTAGTTCAGCAGATATCAGGTTGCTATGTGGACTGAACTTATCTGGATCCTTGTACATGCTACAAATCAATCTTTCCCTACAAGGTTCTTCAGAAAACTCAAGCTCATTCAGAATATGATCCACTTTTTCAAGAATTGGGCTGTAGAATTTATCGTAAGTAATTGAAGCCGCTCTATCGATTTCATCTTCATAGCTTTGTTTTTCTGTTTTTTCACCTTCGAACACAGGAGCCGGGTCAGAATTCTTCTCAAATCTAGAAGGTTCTGCAACGTTGATAAGTTCAACTGGTTTGGAATCATCATATGGCTTAGAAGTCTGAAAAGGTTCTGATGTTTCGAAAGATGGAGGCTTCTGGAATGTTTGTATAGTTTCAAACTGTTGCGAATCAGATGGTGCAAATGGATTTGTTATCTCATTTCTCCTCAATGGTGTTTCATAATTCTGAATGAACATGTCTTGACGCTGGTTCGGTTGATGTACCGGCTGAATGTGATTTGGATTGTGTGGAAATTTCTGTGCTATGAAGTCTGTGGAAAATAAAAAAATTATTGAAAAATAAATTCATCATTGCTATTTACACAACACTTTATTAAATTTCGAACGATACGATTCTTCATTGGCTAACAAAAAATATCATGGTTCTTCGAGACATGTGCTCAATGATTTAATTTTTTTCCGGTATTTTATAACAGAAAGAATTTGCACTACACTGTTTGGAACCTTTGGTGCAGTAATGAATATACTAGAGTTTATCCTAACACCAAACCGCTATTTTTAACACGTCAAACAGTGGACAGCTGTTTCGAACTTTAAGGATCTCTTTAGCACTATGCAGACACTTCTGAATGAATGAAAAATATGAAATATAGAGCATCATATAGTGAATTTCTCGCCAACACCAATTGGCTCTCTGATGGTTTTGACCATATATATGTAGTTTAATCTTCCTCTTGAAGATGGTCTCTTGGTAATTGAAACACGTGTCGAGGTGTTAAAAATAGCGATTTGGTGTTGGGATGAAACTCCAGTATATTCACAGAGAGAATTGTTTCTCGAATTTTTCAAGCAATAAGCTCTACTTAGGTAGATTCACCGAGTTTCGAAATTTCTAGACTTCATCTTCAAGGCTCTGCAAATCAAAATTGGTGCCAATTGGTGGATCTCTTCAGCACTGTGCAGATACTTCTGAATGGATACAAATTAAGAATTCTAGAGCATTATATAGTGAATTTCTCGCCAACACCAATTGGCAATCTGATGGTTTTAACCATATATATATAGTTCATCTTCAAGTCTCTGCAAATCAAAATGTTGTTCAACTAAAAGCCTGCTTCATATACAGGGTGTCCCACGACGATTAAAACAGAGAATATCTCGAGAGTAGTAGGGAATTGTAATTTTGGGATTGTACATTATTAAAGCAAATGGTGCAGCGTTTTTGATATTATCTTACCCATTGGGCTTTTTGTTTTCGGTCATATGATATCAGATTCAAAATTATAAATGGGTCAACCTGAATATTTTGGGATTTCCATGTTCCTCCCGAGAAACCGATTCCAACAAACTATCACACTTGTGGTCTATAATAATTTTAATAATGATAATAATAATAATAATAATAATAATAATAATAATAATAATAATAAAAATAATATTTTATTGCAAAAAAAAATACATATAAACAATGAGTTACAATGAGTTTAGTTTCAACATGTGAAATTTCATTAAAAAGTATACCTATAATGTTCCTTTGCAATAATCGAAAACCCAAAGAAATCGTAAACGGTTGTATATGGGTATACAAATATGACAATATAATAGATTGTTAGTATTGATTGAAAGTTTGATTTTGTTAGTGTTTTGATGAAACAGTACCAAAACATATGATTATTGTTAACACAAACATCAGTAGTTTCTGCTCAAGTAGAGAATCACGAAAGCATATAGCATAAGTTTAGAAATTGCGGTTAATGTGAAACTATACAGATAAAACTATACAGAATGCATAAATGTTAAAATGTGAATATGTAGGAAAGCAAAAATGTAAAAAAGATATAAATGAGGGAAACTTCAACCGAGGGGAACAGGTTCAATTATTTTGTGTATTTCTTTACGGTCAGACTGCAGTATGTACGATTTGAAATATTTTTTAAACATTTCCAGGCTATTTATTTTTAGAAGATAATTTTTATAAGTTTCGTGGAGTTTGTTGAAGATTACCGACGAAAGGTATGTATAACATTTTTTTGCAATTGTTTTGTTAATAGTTCTAACGGCAGCATGACTACCTACATTTTGTCTTGTGTTATAATAGTGTTCTGGATTTTTCAGTAAGTGCCTGTTTTTGTTCGTATATATTAATATGTTATAATAGTATAGTTGTCTAAGATCTAGTACATGACTTTCAAAAAAAAGTGAATCAGATGGATATAATAGAGGCTTTTTATAAATTATTTTCAGGATTATTTTCTGAAGGACATCTAGCTTCCGCAAGTATGTGTATGAACATGCACCCCAGCTAAGTATACAATATCTCAGGCGTGATTCGACTAGAGCATGATACAGAATTTTTAATTGCTTGAGGGTTAGTATCTTGACTAAACACTTAGATTTATACAAGAGAATTCTGGGTGTTTTGCTTACCTGTACAGATGGGAATCAATAGTTATTCCAAGGTATTTTATTCTATTGGTTGCATTTATTTTGACATTAATTTGATTTATTTTCAGCTCAAGAGTTTTAAAATCTGGCCAGTGATTTCCATAGCTAGCAAAAGGGACAAAATGAGTTTTCTCGAAATTGACTGTTAATAGTTTGTGGCTAAACCAGTTGAAGATGTTTTCCAAATCTTGTTCAGTTTCTCTTTTCAGGTTTTTCCAAGAATCAGAAGAGTAGAGAATGGCTGTATCGTCGGCGAAGCTGTAAATTTTTCCAGATGATTTCTGGGTAAGTAAGTTATTGATATAAATTGAGAACAGTATTGGCCCAAGAATAGTTCCTTGTGGCACTCCATATGATACTTTATTTTCATGACTTATAGTTTCCCCTAGTTTTACCGATTGTTTACGATCTTTGAGATAACTTTTGAAGAGTTCAAGTGCTACTCCTCTTATACCGGATGCCTCCAGAGTCTCGAATAACTGATGGTGATCCACAGTATCGAACGCCTTGGCGAGATCTAGAAAGACACAAATTGTTGGCTGAATCAATGCAGTGATTTATTTCTCCACTTAATTTAGATGTGATATCGTTCGTTGACATTCCTGTACGAAAACCAAATTGTTGGTTCGATATAATGTGGTTTTTTTCGAAGAAATCATTTATTCTATTTTTCAGTGATTTTTCGAATATTTTGCATAAGAGAAATGGGTCTATAGTTGACCACATCTTTCTATCGCCTTTTTTGTATATTGGAATTACAATTGCTTTTTTGAAATTAGAAGGACAGATTCCTGTTTCAAATATAACGCTAATTAAAACGAATAATTTAAGAACTACAGGTACTCTAATGTCCTTTGTCCCACGACGTCTGACACGAGCAATTGCCAAATTATTTGAGTTTAGTGTCACCCTGTATACTTGGGCAGTCCTTTATTTTTTATGATGATTAAAACAAGGCAAAATTATAATTATCATTCATATTTCATGGAAAAACGTGGTGGGTCAAATGATATTGAAGTACCTGTAGTTGTTAAATTATTCGTTTTATACATCAAATGTGATATTTTGTTGAAATTGTTTCATCGGGAGGAACATAGAAATGCTAAAATATACAGTTGTCCATCACAATTCTCTACTACTCTCGAGTTCCCCTTAATATTCATAACTCAACTATATCATCAGAAAAAATTACAAAGACGGCGATGATATCATAAATACAGTCAATAATAATTATTGAACTATTTCTGTCCAAAGTTTCCTGGATCATAAGGAAAAAATCATGTATCTAACAGGAAGTCATATAAAACAAAATTTTGTGTGAATCATCCAAAACCCTATGTTGGGTATAGTCAGATTTTTCAGTCAGCAACCATTTTATTGCATTTCAAAATATTTTCTCACGTTAAGAGTTCTTGATTGCATTCTTGACTGCAATTTGTGGAGCTTGATGTAGGTATTGTGCAGAGTGGAGTATTTGAATTTGAGGATTTCATGGTTTGATATCCTCAAGTGACCACTATAACGTGTGTGATGAGCAAGTGAAGAATTATTGGCTTCGAAGAATTTCGAGTTACTTCTAATGCATTTCACATATTTTAAAAGATATGAGAATGGGTCGGTTAACACTTTTTCTCTTATAAATACCGTTTTGTAACCCACTTGATAATCCATCACTCTCAAAAGTTCCTGGCCTTTAAATGCTTCACTGAAATATCATCCACAACCCTTTGATATTATAGTGAAGGAAATGTGTGAGTTAACTATTTCATAATAGATGTCCAACAAACTTCACGTTTCTACACAAGTTTTCATTTACTTCATCGTGAAGCAAATGCTTGATTCAGTTTGTTGACGTTATAATTCACGCTATCCATTTTGAATCTACTACAACTTGAAAATGTAAGGATCTTCCCTCCAAATGATTTCTGTACTAAAGAAGTAATAGGTTGTGATTCTTCACCATCAAGACATTCAGAAATAGAGTTTTTATTGTTGAAAAGGGGAACATTCTCCATGAAAATTGAAAAATGAAAAATGTGATTTATTAGTTAACAACATCTATCATTTGTAGTTCAATGTCCAGCGTGGCTTTAGCCAGGGAAGTTGTTGTTTTCTGTTAGATATTACAAATAAATTCCATGGAGAATGTCCCCCTTTTCAACATGATTACCTTTCAAGAGGTTATCTTGAAAAACGATGGAAAATAGCGACTAAAGTTTGTATTGCAGCCGCAGATGATTCCACAACAGATTTTATGAATATCATATTGATATTTTCGAACAAAAATCAAAGTTTTTCTTATTCACACTCAAGAATGGTTGTTTTTTTTTTTAGAAAAGTCCTGAAAAATTCTACTCCAAATTTAACTTTTCCATAACCGAACCTTCAGAGTTAGATCAAGTAATACATTATCCAGTCAGAAAATTCAACAAAATGACATATCCCAATGATTTATTTTAAGTGTTAGACATTTTTGGTTTCACTGAACGACCACCAATCAAAATAGGGTTGTATGATGACGATTTTGTAATTAACAACAAGACTAATAACTTACACTCAACAGCAAAATCCATACAAGATTCCAAAAAGTGGTTTTGATACTTGGAGGACATCGTTTTCCAGTTTTCCACAGACAAATCTTATTGTATGCTCTCTTCATGGAGAAATTAAATAAGTAAACCAGCTCCAACCCTTCAATCACCAACCAAGGATTGGGTCGACAAATATACATTTTTAGTTATGATTTTTGACACGAAGCTCCGCACTAAACTTTATGAGGACCTTAGTTAACCAACCCTGGAATGCTGACCAAAACACCCTTCTTATGATATATATAGAACTTTAATGGAGTCGAAAAGTGATTACGACTCAAACGTCTACAATACTGCTAAAAAGGCACAACTCAAACATCTAGACACGATTCACAACACCGCAATTCATCTGGTTCTTGGTGCATTCAGAACAAGTCCAGTGGAAAGCTCATATGAACGTATATAGAAGCTGATAGGCCACTTCTTATAATTCGTAGGCAATATTCATTCTTACGCTGCCAAGATATCTTCAAACCCAAATAACCCAACCCACAGAAAATCTTTCGAAAGATCGGAAGAC
The DNA here is from genome assembly GCA_958298965.1 of Chrysolina haemoptera. Lineage (NCBI taxonomy): Eukaryota > Metazoa > Arthropoda > Insecta > Coleoptera > Chrysomelidae > Chrysolina > Chrysolina haemoptera. Next base: position 21,276,276 of record OY282592.1, on the reverse strand, counting down.
CTATTACTCCAAAACTCCAACACAGCATCGCCTCTTTATGAACGAATTGAGAAACTGAACTTCAACTTTGAGAATGTGATTACACCTTCCCAATACCAACCAGCCCCGTGGACAGTTGAAATTCCCCAATGTCACACAAACCTTTCTGAATACCCCAAATCCTCAACTCCTTCCGCCTCATTTTAGCATTTTTTTCATGAACACAAAGCTTAACACTCCGGTTATGATCACACCCTACTCGCGTCTCTCCTACCGTTAGTCAGCTACATGAACCATATACTAGGGAGCTTTTTGCGAAAGCAGAAGACATCGGAAGCTTACAAAGAGATAGTAAATTTCTTAGTGCGATAAAACGATTCTTGCAAATGTATACAAACATAAACTCCTGCAACCCATAAAGAGGGACCTTTTGGCATTATACCAGGAAAGCAAAAATTTTAAAATTGTAAGGTCTCCTTCACACAGTGGAATAAGAGGAAATGAAAGGGCCGATACTTCAGCAAAGCAAGCCTGCGCAGACCCCGAATCCAAAGTCATTCCAGAAATACCAAAACAAGAGAATAAATGAACTATCCAGAAAACCAGGTGCAAACAGATCAACATCTCCTCAGGAAAGAGGAACCCATCAAATGCGAGTTCTGTGGAGTCAACATTTTGGTGAATCACATCATTATAAAATGTCCAGGGCTAGAACGACAAAAAATATATTATAATAAACTATCGAACTACCTTCAAGAAAATCTTTAAGGAAGCAATATACTAAATTTAATGGAATTTCTCAAGTCAATTGGTATCCAAAATCTAAATACTGTTAACTCTTATTCGTAACGTAATGACAGGTAATTATTGTTCCATCGCTAATAACGTCCAATGGTTGATGCGATTTGTTGAAAAAAAAAAACTGTAACGTTGTTAACCACTTTCAAACAGTTCTCTCAGATAACTATTAAATTTTTATCATCATTAGTGAGTCAATTATTTTGACCTCGGTACCGTGTCCATTTTGAATTTGGTCGGACACTCTTCCCGACGCCTCTGCTCTATGGGTTTTCAATGTATTTACAATCATAATATTGTTTTTTTAGGATGCTGTCAATTGGAAAGGGGGCAATGGAAATGCATCTATTCTATTATGAATGTACAGAATGAATTATGCTCCAGAATTTGAAACATTTCTGTAGAAAAATCGGCACTGCCAAGTAAGTATTCAAGTAAAACTTTTTTGCATGATCTCTGTTAATTTATTGTATTTACTATTTCGTTTCGGAGAATAGTAGGTTGGGTTTACAATACAAAAAAATTGTCTTCGATCGGTGAAATGTACTTAATATACTATTTCCGTCGACCGTTCATTCATGATGTATTTTAAGAGGCAACATCAGCGCGTCATCAGGAAAGTCAAATTTTATCATTGGGCCGCATGTGTTGGGTGTATGGGGATATATTTTTCGAGAGCGATAGTGGAGGTAACGAAGCACTTGTCCGTAAAAAAACTACGTAGCTGGGAGCGCCAATAAGGTAGATAGCTTCTAATCGTAGAATCGGTTTTGCGTCAAAACTGATGATTTTATACAATTCTTTTTTCTTCTTCTGAGTCTATAATTTCCTTAAGAATTCGGGAATCTGCCTATTTTTTCATTTGTCAAACCATAAAAAAAATGTTTTCTTCAAAATCATCAAAACCAAAAATCAGTTAGATTCCCGAATTCTCACAAACAAATTGAATCATTTGTTTCAACAAAATTTTCGCAAAAAAATAAAACTGAACGCTCAAAACCGATTCCCGTTTCATCAAGGGTATTGTTTGCTCTTAACGCACTAAAAATCGTTGATTAATGACCCCTGTTAATGAATGATTTTCTATTGATCAACGATTTGCTTATATATGCAACCCAACATACATTGCTCTAATACATTTTATATTGGTTAGTACTATCTGTCATTATTTATTTGTCAATTCTGAAATACAATTTGAGAGACTCTTCAATACACCAGTAGATGTCATCAGAAATCAAAGAAGTCTCGTGGCGTAATGGTAAATTCAGTCAGACAGCCAAGAGGAGATAATGAGGTCGATAGTTCAATCCTCCCACACAAGGGCAAATTTTTTTTGTTCTTTTTTTTAATTTCAATTTGAAAAAATAAAATAAAACTACCCCGAAGGAAAATAAAACTACTCCGAAGGAAAATTAAACTATCTTTGAGTTGATATAAAAAGGAAATAGTGATTGTTTTTTATCGTATCGTTGAATAAATAAACTACGGTCGACGGAAAAGTTTTGTAACAAACTCGTGAATTAAAATGGCCAATAACAATCTCAAACATTCCGCTCACGCGTTCAAATATATCGATAATTAATCGCCCTTATTAGTACACTTAACAATAAATTCACCAATTTTCGAATTCAGACTGCTCTAGAGTTTTGTGACATGTAGTATGATAAAGAATTATGAACTTTTATACTCACTTTGAACAACTCTCACGGTTTTTTGTGGTAAGTTCACCGGAACATAATTTTCAGGTGGTTCCGCAAATGAGGTCTGTGGAAACTTATTAGGAACTGCTGGGGGTCGATAAGGAGGATATAAAAGGTTGTAGTTTTTGGTGTTGCTTGAAGTTTTTCCGCCATACTTCGCAGTCTGCTGTTTTAGTTTTTCCTGGATTTTGAGGGCGTTATTCAATTGTTGCTGTAATCTGAGGTTCTCCTCATGAATTCTTTGTTTCTCTTTCTGAAGACGAGACTTTATCTGAAAAAAAGGAATGAAAATCAATTGTCAATTATTCATAACTGATAAATATTTATGGAAAACTATCACGAAGTAATGACAAAACGACTACTAGACAATCACATTGGTACTTGTTTTGGAATTTCTCGATTGAAACTATTGAAACTATCATAATTATTGTGTAATATTACCAATTCACTCACCAAAAGCCGAATTCCGTATGTATGATGTTTTATGGTTCAGTTTCGAAACATAAATTGTGAGATTTTATAAACTGAGCGTTCAGTATTGGAAATGATTTGAGACGCTACGAATGCAACGGTTATTATTGTCTCAACTTAATACTCAGTCATAGTGACATAACAATGATAATTTCAAAGGGTGAAATATACATCGCATCTATAGTTTGGTCATTGGCTGTGCAGTTAAACTGACCCCCTGAAGAGCCATTTCGGAATAGTTGACAACACATCGAAGGCAATAAACTCTTTTTGCACGAGTTTCATTCAATATTTTTTCTACGTTCATGCAAAAACCAGAAAATGTTTCATTTAGGTGGCACTAAACTGTAAGGAAGACATTGTTTGTTTAAATCTATTTCCTGAAAGTTATTCAAAAACATTTTGTGTAATTCAGATGATATTCGAAAGAAATGATTTTATTTTTAACAAATTGCATTTTCTAGTAATTTAATAGTCCATTATATAATGAATAAGATGAAACATGCAACTATTTAAAACGTAATACAATCTCACAGAAAATCGGCTAAATTTGGCGTCGATTTGAAAGTTTATGTCTGTCATGATGACAGAACGCTATAGTAGAATGACAGATGAGTGCAATGAAGTCTTTATTGCACTCAGTGCAATGAAGAGACAGTTTTTCCATCAAATATAGTTCAATAAAATTTTGTTTTTTGCATAAACGTAGAAAAATAATCTTACACTAACCGATTAACACAAAACAAGGATTACTTGAGCTAATAATCTTTGAAAATCATATACCACAAATTGCAAGTTTCTAACAGCTTGGTCATCTATTCCTCCACTCATTTATTGTTTTGTCTAAATATGTTTGGCTGCTTTATATCGTCCCTTGCTTCATCTACTTTATTGAAATCAATAATTGAATATAAAAAAATATGAAATGACATAAAATAAATGAAACTCTATGGTGAAAAGTAAAATATAGAAAGAAAAGATCGCTTGATAGTATTGACCACCGTCATCAGTAATTCAAAAGGTTAGGTTAGGTTAGGTTTTTCGTAGACAGTTGGAAACAATCCTCCACGATTCACTGTTGCGTTAATAATTAACAGTGCTGCTCCTAAGGTGGCGTATGGAGTAAGTAACAAGGCCTAGCCAGAAAACATTATCCATATAATTAGACCAAGAGGTCTGTTCTCCTATTGATTTATTCGGCCAGAAATAGATTGGAATGAAGAAACATAAGGAATATACGAATTAAACCAATTGGAAATTTAGAATGGAGATACTACCGCAAGATGTTGTTACAGTGGTGCAGTTGAATCCAATGTTAACAGCAAACCAATATTGATATTTGGTATCACACTTGCTCTCTGTTCAATTTTCAATGATATAGAGTCCAAACGAATATCTTTTTATTGTTATAAACATTGACAAGTTTAAATTATATTTATGACACTTCATAAGAACAACTTTGACATTAGATTACTTGGTAGAATACAGTAAGTTTCAACACCCTCACTTAATCTTATGTCAGAAATACTGATAAAGTTACTGCATTCTTCTCAATCCTAGTTGCTCGGCACAAAATAAATGCTTTGGTCTAAACAATGGTTTAGTTAACAGGTCTGCTGGCATTTCTTCAGTTGTTAGATAAAGTACGGATATTTCTTTTTTCTCATCCAGCTCTCTTACGTAATGATATTTTATGGAGATATGTTTCGTCCGATTGTGAAAAACTGGGTTATACACTAGCTTGTTTGCTCCTTGATTGTCATTATAGACTGCAATTGACTCACATTCTTTGTATAGATCAGTGAATAATCCTTTCACATACATGATTTCTTTCGCCCCTTCAGCTACAGCCATGTATTCTGCTTCAGTTGTACTTAGTGCAACACTTCTTTGCTTCCTAGATTGCCAATTGATAGCTGCTCCAGCATATGTCAGCACAAAACCGGTATATGAACGACGATCTTCCATGCAACTGCCCCAGTCAGCATCAACATAACCTTGAATAGGTTTTTCGGCCTTCTGGAAACGAAGACAGTAGTCTCTCGTACCTTTCAGATATCTAAGGATTCTTTTGGCCAGTGCCCTTCATTATGACAATTATTAAATTGACTCATGAAACTTGTCGAGTATGTAATATCGAGACGTGTACATACTGACAAATACATCAAGGCTCCGATAAGTTCTGGGTAAGGATGTTGAGATTCGTTTTTCAGAGATTTCATCAATTTCAATTTGATTCTAGAAGAGTACTCACTGGCTTTCAGTTTTCCATACCAAACCTTTTCAGAATTGTATTTATGTAGTTCATTTGGTCAAGAGTAATCGTTCCATTAGTTCTATCTCTTGTAACTCTCATCCCCAAACACTCCGTTATTTTTCCAAGATCTTTCATCCTGAAATGTTTGCCGATTTCTTCTTTTAGTTTTCGAGTTTCATGTGGATCATTTGAAAAAATATAGAAATCATCTACATGAAGAGCAATAATGATGAATTTGCCTTCTTCATTTTTGGTATATGCACAAGAATCATAACCGCATCTCTTGAAACCAATGTTCATCAAGAAAGTATGAATTTTTTGTATTCCAACACCGGGCTGATTGTTTTAATCCATATATAGCCTTTTTGAGTTTTGCACACCTTCATTTCATTTCTAGGTTCAATAAAACCTGATGGTTGCTCCATATATATATTTTCCTCAAGATATCAATTCAAAAATGCGGTGGTAATATCGATATGGTCTATTTCCAAATTCAATTCTGCAGCTATTCCAAATAATAATCTTATAGTGGTGAGTCTTACAACGGGTGCAAAGATTTCTACATAATCTTCCCCGAATTTTTGTGAAAATCCCTTCGCTACAAGTCTCGTCTTATGTCTTTGGGCTTTTCCATCGGCTCCCATCTTAAGCTTGAAAACCCACTTGCACTTGACCACATTTTTCCCTCGAGGACGGTCAACAAGTTCCCAGGTCTCATTTTCGGCTAGTGACCGCAACTCTTCTTCCATCACACGTTCCCAAAGTTTTTTGTCAGTTCTTGAACGGGCATCTGCAATATCTACGGGATCGGTAGAGTTGCTTACTGATAATAAAGAATATTCCATTTCGTCATATCTTTGAGGAGGTCTTCTCTCTCTTTGGGAATATCGTCTATCTTGATAATCCATTTCAGGTTCATTTTCTTCGTTTTCAGATATTGAACTGATATTTTCAATATTCTCATGTTCAACAGAAATTTCTTCAGACATATTTTCAGCACCTTTGGTTACTGACATACTGTTATCCTGACAATCGATTTGTGGTGAACGTTCCACTACCAGTTGTTCATTTTCAAGTTTGAAATTTGCGGGTTCAGTGATTTCACTGAAGGAACTATTTTGTTGAGTGCCCTGTGAATCATCTGAGTTCATCCTTACAGATTCTATGAAAACCACATCTCGTGCTTTGATAATTTTGTGGGGATTTTGTTCATCTAATAGTCTGTAACCTTTTGAAGTTTCACAATAACCCACCATCAAATATTGATGTGATTTTTTATAAAATTTCTGTCGTTTTTGCTTTGGTATGTGTACCTGGGCTTTACTACCAAATATCTTCAAATGCGACAGGTCTACTTTTTCGTTTATCCACACTTCTTCTGGTACAGCCTCCTTAACAGCAGCCGTTGGTGATCTGTTTTTCAAGTAAGTGGCGGTGTTCATAACTTTAGCCAAATATCGTTTTCCCAAATTTGCATCGAACAATAGGCATCTAGCTTTTTCTACTAGAGTTCTATTCGTCCGTTCCGCTACTCGGTTTTGCTGTGAAGAGTACGGAATGGTTGTCTGATGAATAATCCTGTGAATTTTCAGGAAATTTTCGAAATCGTTACTGACGTATTCTGAGCCATTATCACTTCTGAGGCGTTTTATCTTTTTGCCAGGCTGGTTTTCTACCAAAGCTTTGAAGTCTCGAAACTTACGCAAAACTTCACTTTTTGCTTTTAGCATATACCCAAAAGTTTTTCTGCTGAAGTCATCAACAAAAATTAGGCAATATCTAGCTCCACCCCATGAAGTCTCTTCCATTGGTCCTGCTATATCACTGTGGATAAGCTCTAATACGTCATTTGCCCTTCTCGAATTTTTGGTATGAAATGTTTTAACAGTCTGCTTTCCTTCAAGACATTGAATGCAAGGCTCGCTATTTCCTTCACCAAAATGTATCCCCGAAACCAAACTTTTCAATGGTTTCATACTTCTCCGGTTTAAATGACCTAAACGTTTATGCCACAGCATGTGATCCGAAGCAATTGTAGACAAAGCCCTCACTGCTTCTTCACTACATACATCAGCAACATATAACCCATTTTTCAAGTGTCCAGTAAATTCAACTTTTCCTTTCACATTATAGTCTGATTCATCATAGACTTTGCAACCAAATCTATCAAATAGAACTACAAAACCCTTTTCAGCCATAGCATTTACTGACAAAAGGTTCGTTGACAGGCTAGGTACATACATCACATTCTTAACTGTTTTGGTGACAAAAGATTCATTTTGATTCAGATCAATAGTCACATCGCCCATACCATTTGACATAATTTCTTCTCCGTTTGCAACTGAGATATTAGTTTGCCCCGTTGCACTGAAATTTGTCATCCAGTCATTCTTTGGTGACATATGTGATGTTGCGCCTGAATCTATCACCCAATCAGCTTTTGAAGATGTAGATAACATTGCAGTACTCAGTAGTGATTGGTTTTCTGTTTTCTTGTGTCCTTTTGAATTGTAATCCTGATCTTTGCGTTTTGGACAGTCAGGTTTTTTATGTGCAATTTCTCCACAGGAAAAACATTTCAATTTCTTTTTCGGCATCTTTCTGTATGTATTTTTTGTCTGTAATGCTGCCTCGTCTCTGACTACGTGTTGGGATTTCTTTCTCGCATCTTCTTCTATGAGTTTTGCCTTTACTTCCTCCGACGACAGGTTTGTATTATTATACGTTAGGGCCATAACTAAAGGTTTATACTCTGAATTCAGTCCGTTCAGCATAACGAAAGCAACAAAATCGTCATCTATGGTTACACCAATATCTGCTAGTTTATAAATTGTAGACATGATATCACTGAAGTGAAAATTGTCAAGCTGTGTGCACGTTCCAATGTAATTGGATGAAAAAAGTTTGTATTTCGTGCAGAAAAACAAACTTTTTTCATCCAATGATATCACTGATTCCTCCATTGAAGTGAATTAATCACGTCTCATTCTGAATAAATGTCTTTGTAAATCGAATATCCTATTCATGTCTTTCCATTCAAAATTTTTCTGCAAACTATCCCAAGCTTCTTTAGACGTCTTGGCTTTACATACATGTACATAACAAGTAGGTTTCACACTCAAGCATATTTTTGACAATGCTTTATTATCTTTGTCTCTATTCAAAATACTACTTATTGTATCCACACCACTATTTACAATGTCCCATAAAACTTCCAACATCAAACTCATCTTCATGGCAAATTTCCATGATGCATAATTGGCCTGTCCTTCCAGCTTGTCTATATTTGGCACAGACGTGGAAACCGACTGCACAGTTGTGACTGTTGGAGTTCCGCTAGTGCTTTCTGAGATAACTTTCATGAAATCTCTTATATCAATATAACTTCCTCGGCTGGGCCCATAACCTGTTGTTACAGTAGTGCAGTTGAATCCAATGTTAACAGCAAACCAATATTGCTCTTGCACTTGCTCTCTCTTCAATTGTACAATGATATAGAGTCGAAACGAATATATTTTTATTGTTATAAACATTGACAAGTTTAAATTATATTTATGACACTTCATAAGAACAACTTTGACATTAGATTACTAGGTAGAATACAGTAAGTTTCAACACAAGAACACAATCTCATGAAAGGTTTAAATATATAAGTAGAGACAGATCCGTCATAGATCATTTCATTAAGCGAAAATTAAGATGTCAAGAAGAAATAGCTTCTGAAGATGGAATACGCATTGTCCTCATTTCAGACTCACACTGCGTGTGCCCACATGTCAAAATAACGTCGAATCTATCACTTTCTTCTGTTAATTAATTACTGCTTCTATTGTCGACCTCAAGAGATAGAAGATTGTCACGCTCCGTTATCGCTTCGCGTTACAACTTTCTCTCAGTCGACGAAGATTAACATTGTGCTCGTAATGAGATTTCAAAGGTTACATAAAAGTGAAAATGAAATGAACTCGAAGTGTTCACCCACATATGCACTTCTCAATAATAAGTCGACTGCTGTAAAGACATGTAATGAAAGTCCAGCAGACAACGTAAAAAGTCTACAAACGATTTCCAAAGTTTCCTCCATTGACTTGCAAGCAAGCTTGGACCGGTCTAATCCATTTGACAGAATTTCAGATGTCGGATCAAGATGGTGGACAAGTTCAGAAATTATGGTCAGATTCGAATGACTGAATTCATAATAGTTATGTGGGGGTTTTTGGGGTCGAAGATTTTAATTTTTTCTGAAGATCCATAAAATCAAGATGACGGTTTCAAGTTTGCGGATAAGGACCAGAACAAGAAAGACTATTGAAAAATCGATGAAATTATTTCTTTCTTCCATTGACAGTCAACTCCAATGATTGTTAAACATTGAGTTATTTTCAAATCTTATTATACTAACTCATTTATTTATTTATTTATTTATTTATTTATTTATTTATTTATTTATTCATTTATTTATTTATTTATTTATTTATTTATTTATTTATTTATTTATTTATTTATTTATTTATTTATTTATTTATTTATTTATTTATTTATTTATTTATTTATAAATTTGAGGCCACCTAACAGGCAGGTATTTCACTGCCCAATAACAGAGCGGCACAGTATTACATTAATAGTAGCACACAGTACTGAAGATTTATATAATAGCTTATAATTAAATGTGCTTAAAAGCTAACAGTGTTCGGTTTTGATGATATGGTTTCAGATTATATTCATCTTGGAAATATTTATGGAAATAAAATGAAGATATGTCTAGTTGTACAAAATATGTTTGACTCCACTCTTTCAAATGTAATAAATGAGGAGCTGAATATGTCCGGATTTGTTTGATTTGTACAGAGTATTTGAAGTTTTGATAATAATTATAATAATGATAATATAACTTTATTCATGGAATATAAGTGAATAATTATACAACATAAAACAGAGATGATTGTGAAGAAAGTAAAGAAGCGATAAGTGCAAGCACTTGTTTCGCAATAAATAAACTCTTAAATAAGATACATATGAATGAAATAATAATAATTCTATGTGGAAGTAAATTACATATAAAATTAAATATAATAATATATCTAATAATAGAAATACAATTGGACAGTACAAATTCATTTTACTAAAAGTAAAGGTGCCTTTTATTTTGAAAAACAATAAAATATTTCATTAATTTTCGAGCAGCCTATCTACTGTGTTGGGATCCATGACAAGAAAGAATTGTTTGAACATTTTTTTCAACAACGACAAAGAATTTAAGGAGTGTAGGTAAATTTTGTTCATCTCTGGTAGGAAATTGTAGATTATGCCTGCTGCGTACGTAAAACACCTCTGGCCTACAGATTTTTTTACTCGGTTTAATCTTACGTAGTCATTAGATTTTGTTCGCGTTGAGTAGTCGTGTCCTACTTTTATTATTTTGTTTTTGTTTTTATAAACTATGTGATAAGGCTATATATGTATAACTTTTTGATGCTCAGTAGGTTTCCCTCTTGAAACAAGCTATTTGTTGGGTAACGTAGGTTTTTCATTGAATATTACTTTGATATTTTTTTTGTATAATATACAGGGTGGGGCACCGAAAACAAAACAGATCGAATATATTCAAAACGCATGTGTTCTGAAAAAAATGCAAAAACACGTCGATTTTTAATCCAAGGGGGACATCTTCCTATCATAACCTCAACTGTCATACCTCTCCCCCCTCCCCTTGGTCACTATCACCCAAACAATTTGAATAGGGAAAGTAGTGAGTGTGATACATCATTAAAAAGGTAATTTCATAAGGAATTCAGCCAGGTCAATTTTCGCTACCTAACTTCCTATTTTGGCGCACTCTTGCGGGAAAAACAACTGATCCGTATTTCAAATTATGATACTTCATTTGCAAGCTAATTTAACATAAATTCGGTGACAATGAATTATGGAATTTTTCTGAGGCAAAAAACAAAATGGCGGCTTCAAAATGGCAGGAAAGATTTGAAATTATGGTCCGATTCTAAAGCCGCCATTTTGTTTTTTGCCTTAGAAAAATTCCATAATCCATTGACACCGAATTTATGTTAAATTAGCTTGCAAATGAAGTATCATAATTTGGAATACGGGACAGTTGTTTTTTCCGCAAGAGGGCGCTAAAATAGGAAGTTAGGTAGCGAAAATTGCCATGGCTGAATTCCTTATGAAATTACCTTTTTAATGATGTGTCACACTCACTACTTTCCCTATTCAAATTGTTTGGGTGATAGTGACCAAAGGGAGGGGGGAAAGGTATAACAGTTGAAGTTATGATAGGAAGATGTCCCCCTTGGATTAAAAATCGACATGTTTTTGCATTTTTTTCAGAACACATGCATTTGAAGATATTCGATCTGTTTCGTTTTCGGTGCCCCACCCTGTATAATTTTTTCAGGTGGGAAGGTAAAATTCCACCCCAACTGAGGATTGCATATTGAATTCGAGATTCAACAAGAGCGAAGTAACCAGTTCTCAAATGGTGTACGTTTAAGAAAGTTCTGATATTTTTGAATTTATAAAGCGTACATATCAGAGTTTTTGTTATATTGCTGACATGTTCATCCCATCGTAGGTGTCTGTCAATCTTTATGCCCAGATACTTATTATACTTTGCCGATTTCACATCTATCATAATTCACAGTAAGTTGAATGTGATTGAACTATGTGATGATTGAGCAAATATCCTTTTCACTTTTATCTTTCAACTTCATGGGAATGAAGTTGATGAGTAAACGACTGCAGTATCATCAGCAAAACTATAAACTTTTCCACAGAATTCAAGAGTAAGTAGGCTATTGATATAGATGGAGAAAAACAATGGCCCTAGTACGGTACCCTGAGGTACTCCATATTTCAGTGTTTGTTCTTCACTTATTTGTTGGTCTACTTTGACTGCCTGTAGACGATCCAGTAGATAGCTTTTCATCAACTCGAGCGAGTTCCCACGCATTCCTGCGTCCTCCAAGACTTCCAACAGCTGAGGATGATGTACAGTATCGAAAGCCTTGGCCAGGTCCAAAAATACACAAAGGGTGGGTTTGCTGTCGTCAATATTTATATATATATTGGAAATTAATGCGGAGATAGCATCGTTTGTGGAGACTCCTTCTTTGAATCCAAATGGTTGTTCCGATATTATATTATATTTTTTTATAAATTTTGTTAGTCGGTTTTTAAACGCTCTTTCAAAAATTTTGCAATATCTCGTTATTAGGGAAATAGGTCGGTAATTGCTGATGTTTTTCCGGTCGCCTTTTTTATGGATCGGTGTAACTACTGCACCCGGATTCCGAACTCTCGATTCGAGTCAAACCATACATACTTTTTCAACTAATAGCATGTGAAGAAAGAAGATGAATATATCGTTTCTACTCGAATCGAGAGTTACGAAATACGGGTGCTGCTCTCTTGAATCCAACGGGGCATCATATCCCACGGGTGAAAATACAGTTTATTGTTTATTTAAGTGCGAGAGGGGTAAAGCTATCGCAGCGTTGATTTTTTTTTCAAGAGCTCAGCGGTTATCTCATCCCATCCTGGGGCTTTTCCGGACTTCATTTCATTTATTAGAATAATTATTACATTTGCACTAGTGGGAGAAAGATAAAATGAATTGCACACTTTTTTCCTAGATGGTGCGGTTGTGACGGGATTTTCGATTCTTCTGGCCAAATTTTCACCAGCACCAATGAAATGGTTGTTGAACTTATTCGCGATTTCGTTCTCGTTGTGATGATTACATTACTTGAATTATACACACTATCAATTTTGCGTTTGGGTTTCTTTGCTATGATTCCATTGACTACTTCCCATAGTTTTTTTGATCGGTAGAAATTAGCTTTTCTAATCCTTATCAGTTTGTTTACTTGTCTTCGAAATAATAGATAATAATTTTTTAGCTCTTCATTGTTTGGATCTGCTTTATATTTAGTGAAAAGAAGATTTTTTCTGTTTATTGAGTTTATTGACCCATTTGTTATCCATTCTTTTTTTTTTATAAAACAAAAAAAACAACAATTGTTTTTACAGCTGGTTTTTATAGTTCTCGTGTTTTTTTCAGTTATTCTGATGGTAAGTTCTGTGAGGTATTTCAACAATGCATTTGGATCTTGCATCTGATAAAAATTGTCATAAATATATGATAATATATATATATAAAATATATGATGATATGATAACCTTCTTTTCAATTATTACTATATTTTGTTTTAGCGTTAAGTTACGTTTTGTGAATCTAAAATTTGATTATCTTGTTACCTAGTTTAGATAGTCTTTATTTTTTGTGAAAGAAAACTACTGAATTAAGGTTAAAAATTGTGAGAATACTTTTTTTTTTTAATTTACTTAAATTCTCATTCTTTGGTAAACATTATAAATTTGGCAACAACGTAAATAACACTAGCATGGCACATTTCATAGACCTACATATTCCTTAAGAATATTGTTTTTTTTTTGGTCTGTTAATTAGGGTTTCGAGTGACCGTTTACTGTTTTGTTATAGGTTTTTTATGATTTCTTAATATTATTGGGATTTGTTGTTTTTTGCGAAGCATTTTTCACACCTGTTTTCGTGTTTAGCATATATTTCACTAATTGTGACCTTATTGACATTTTCTTATGAAAAAGATTTCATTTGCGTTTTTCAATGTTAGATCTCTTACTTCGAACTTTGTAGATTTTAGAACTTTTATAGCACAGGAAAACTATGATGTTTTGGGTGTTGCTGAAACCTGATTGTCGAAAGAAATTCCTGACTACATGATACATATTGATGGTTATGATTTTATTAGGAAAAATAGAGGCTCGAGGGGAGGTGGAGTTGGCATTTACATTAAATCCTTTTTTAAATACGAAACTTTGGAGGTAAGTTCTTGTGATGCTGTAGAGCAGCTTTGGCTCAGTTTCACTTTTGATAATAAAAAATATAGTTTTGGTACTCTCTATAGGCCACCCAACAGGAACTTAAATGATTTTTTAAATAACCTAGAAGGAAATCTATCTGATGTAATTGTTAATTGTAATGAAATTGTTTGTGGTGGCGATATTAATATAAACTTACTCGATCTCGAAAATAACTATACAGATTCCTTCAATAGTTGTATTGGGCTTTTCAATCTGAAGCAAATTGTAACTGAACCCACTCGAGTAACTGGTTCTACCTCTACACTCTTAGATATCATACTCATTTCAAATAATTTAGATCCCCTAGATCATGGTGGCAGTGAGGTTGGTAATGGCTCCGACCATCAATTGGTTTTTTGTACACTAGACGTTCGCACAAAAAATAACACAAATAAAATTCTGGCTACCAGAAATTTGAGGAACATTAATAAGGATCTGCTAGAATATTTCCTGATGATTGCTCCTTTTGAAAATATCTACCTACTAGGCGATATAAATGATAAAGTCAAGTGTTTAAATCAGGTGTTACTAGATATTTTTGATACACTAGCCCCAGTTACCGTTCGTAAAATCAACAAACAGAGACCTCTCTGGCTCACTGATAATATAAAGTTCATGATGTCTCTACGTGATAAAGCTTTTAGGAAATATAAGAAAACCAAAAATAACAATCATTGGCAATACTACAAAGATCTTAGGAATTTTACGAACTCTGCTATCAACAACGAAAAGAAAGCATATTTTAAACACTGTGTTGAAAATCATGGAAAGAACAGTAGAATCTTGTGGGAAAAATTGAAGCACTTGAATATAAAATCCAAATCAAATTCAAACAAATTACCAGATGAACTAAATAGGCCTAATGAAATTAATGCTAATTTTCTCTTATATTCTGGAAATTCAAACCAAGCTGATGCTGAATTACTTTCATACTATAGTAATAATTCACTACCTCATACTGAATCGTTATTTAAATTTTCAACTGTTGATAGCAATACTGTCTACAAGTATTTGATTGATATCAAGTCGAAGTCTGCAGGTATAGATGGATTACAAATGCAAATGCTACTTTTATGCTGCCCGCTAATTCTTCCCATTTTAACACACTTATTCAATACATGCTTATCCCAAGGCATTTTTCCAGAACAATGGAAGGTATCAAAAGTAATTCCTCTTCCGAAAAAGTCAAATATTTCAAGTTTCAATGATTTGAGGCCCATCTCGATTTTACCAGTTTTGTCTAAAGTTTTGGAGAAAATCATGAAATTTCAGATTATTTCATACATTGAAAAATATAATATTTTACCCATGCACCAGTCCGGTTTCAGGAATGGATATAGCTGCACTACGGCGTTATTGGATGTTACCGATGACATTTTCAGGGATATAGATAGAGGGAATTCTGTAGCCTTGATTCTGTTAGATTATTCGAAAGCTTTCGATACTAGTAATCACAGTTTACTTTTTGCAATACTACACTACATAGGTTTTTCTCCACCTTCGGTAAATTTTTTGAAAAGCTACCTTACGGATCAAGTACAATTTGTTGAAACCAGTACAGGAAAATCTGCATTGAAAAATATTTTTTGTGGAGTGCCACAAGGCTCCATTTTGGGTCCTATACTATTTTCAATTTACACTTGTGATATTACTAGTTGTTTGAATATATGTAAACCATTTATGTACGCTGATGATACCCAAATCAAATTTACCCTATCGGAAGCTGATATAGATTCAACAAATATTGTTATTAATCAAGAATTATCCAAGCTGGTATCTTTTTCAAAACAACATTAGCTTCAGGTTAATCCTTCTAAAACGCAAATTTTGATATTCGGTGAAAATAAAACCCAAATTGAAAATGACATTGATATTGAGATTGCTGGTAATAATATATCTTGTGTCAGAGTCGCCAGAAATTTGGGTTTGGAGTTAGATACAGACTTGCGATTCAAGTATCATGTTAGTAAATGCGTAAGACGAGCCTATGTCAATTTGAAAATGTTATATCCCCATCGTCACGTTCTTGAAAAATCAACAAAAATTTTGCTCACCGATTCCTTAGTACTGTCTCATTTTAACTATTGTGACGCCATTTATGGCCCCTGCTTGGATACTACAGAAATTAATCGGATTCAGCGGGTACAAAAATCTTGTCTTAGATATATTCATGGCATAAGATAATACGAAGCCATCTCACATAAACGGAAAGACACGAAATGGCTTAGTATGTCTGCTAGGAGAAATTGCATTCAGTGACCTTATTTCATAAAGTTATTCTCAACAAAACCCCTCCTTATATTTACCACAAAATAACATTTCGTAGTGATGTTCACAATTTGAACACTCGGTTCAGGGGAATTATCTCACCTCCACCCCATCGAATTGCTACTTTCAGGAGGTCCTTCACTTACAATATTTACAGTATTTACAACCAGGTTCCAGCAAATCTAAAAACATTGTCAACTCTGAAGTTCAGGAAAGTTTACAAAGATCTACTTTTCGAAGCTAATGATTATTAAACATTGTCATTTATTCATGTGCCAAATTAAATTATTTACTTTTTTTCCTAGTCACTAGGGATGACACTCGTATCAGTTTCACTGTCTGTCATCTCTATTTTGCGGCATGGTCTAATTAATATTTCTTTTTTATTATTGTTTTGTACTATGTATCATTCTGCAAATAAACATTATTATTATTATTATTATTATTATTATTATCTATGCAACTTTTTGATGTGCCCTGTATACGTGTGTGGTCATGAATAAGAAAGACGAATCCGAATTCACCTAGAATATCCAGATATTCGTTGACAGTATCGCTGTCTTCTTTCAAGTTTATATTTATGTCACCAGCAAAGAAGTGATGTTCGAGTTTGTTTTTTTGATTTTTCTAGGTTGAGTTCATGTATGAAATTATCGACATCGGTAGATGGTGGCCTATAGATTGGGGTGAGCAGGATATTCTGTTTTTTATTGGGTTGGATCTTAATTTCTGTTACTTACTACTTTCTTATTTGACTGATGAGAACTTTGAGTTCATTAACATTTTTGATGAAACTTCTGATATTTTGATGTAACACTTTGATTGATTCATAGAACTCAACAGAATCAACGATTTTATTGTAACTGGTAACATCAGATCGTTTCTTAGCTTTTATAGGTTGGTACTGAAAATTTCGGACAAAATGGTTCATAATGGTACAAATTTGTTTGAGAAGTGATATAACTCATCAATGGGGAATTGAGTAAAAAATTTGTTGAGCATTGTGGAAATTTTAGGAGTTGTCTATTCCTTATATTGTGCTGCGAGCTGGTTAGATAGCAGAGTTGTAGGCAATATGGGGAATTTATTAGATTATTAAATAATTTATATATTATAAAACATATATCAAAAAATTTTCTACTCCATTCCAAACTTTCCAACTTGTAGAATTTTAAGTTGCTTTCATATGAGTAGTAGTGCATATCTTTGATGAATCTTAAGTTCAGTCGTTTTATGAATTGTTTTTCGTACATTTTCTAATCTGTCAATGAAGCAGTTGTAAAATGGATTCCATATAATGGATGAATATTCAACAATAGGTTTCACAGTAGTATTATACAAGAGAGTGATAGACTTTCAACAATTGTAGTCCTTAGTGACCCTGAATATGAATACTATGTTCCTAAGAGGCTTTTGGGTCCAATGTGTTTTTCAAACGATAATTTTTGATCTAAAATTATTCCGAGATCTTTCACGTTGTCTGACTTTCAAATGCATTCGTTATTGAGTTTCAATTTGTACGTTACGTGTTTGTTACTACGGGTGAAAACAATCTGATAACATTTCGAAATATTGAGATGCAGTCTATCAGGTGAGCAGTAGTCTGAAAACCTATCTAAATCTGATTGAAGATTTATATAGTCTTCCAGTGTTGCAATGACCGAATACATTTTTAAGTCATCAGCGAAAAGAGTATGTTTTGTACTGTGAAAACAGGATGGCATATCGTTGATAAAAATGTTCAACAAAATTGGTCCCAGTTGTGAGCTTTGCAGTACACCTGATGTACCAGGGCCGCATTTCGATTTAACAACATTAATCACTACTTGTGGTGTTCGTTGATTTAAATAAGAGGTAAGTAGGTTCAAAAGATGTCCATGCTCACCGAATTCTTGAAGTTTCTCTAACAAAGTTTTATGGTCTACCTTGTCGAATGTCGAAAAAAACATGTTGAAATGGGTTGATGGAAGTGTGCACTGAAAAGAATTACTCCTTGAAAATGATGGCCTCGAATAGTTTACCAAACTGATTCAGAAGGAAAATGGGCCTGTAGTTAGCCATGTTAGTTTTATCCCCTGATTTGTGGACTGGTACGATCATTGGAACTTTCCATTGTTTAGGAAATATACCGTCCCTTAATTAACTATATTATCTCAGTTACAGCATTTTACGTTATTCTTTTGTATATACATTTGATCCTTTCACCTTCAATATTCGACAAAAATTAAATAACGAAAGTGAGATTTATAATTCCTCGCCAAACCAAAACCGCGCTTCCTTCTGTGTTAGTTGTGATTTGGGCAGTCAAGTGAGCATGAATACAACTTATTTTCTGGTTCATTTCACACTTCAATTATGTTTTTTACCTTATTTGGTCTCTGTTTTATGAACGCTTTGGACTTCACTTTCGATATCCCAATAGTTTTATGAGCTCTTTGCTCTGAGATTCATAAGTGACTGCTTGTTATAGATGCAGAAAACTACGTTTCCAAGCTTTAAACCTGACGGTTTTATTTCACACAGGAACAAATTCATAAGAAAAAATCTTTGTTGTGAAATTTGTTCTTACCGTCATCCGGCTGCACGACTACTAGCAATATTCAGAAGACTGGGAATGACGAGGGTCTCAACTTTTTACGTGTGCGATCCGTAATATGTTGACTTCGAATCCCTTGAATACATACACTCTGTCCGATATGGAAATGTATGTTTGTTTGAGGGTGGTTGACAATGTTTCACTTTTAGTAAGTATTGACTTCCATTGTCTATTCGGACAAAGACAAAGAAAATAAAGAAAATTTAATTCTCTGCAATTTTTATTCACGACGTTTCAACTGTTGAGATCTACAGTCGTTTTCAAGTGTATAAATGCGACAATCTCAAGGATACTTATTATATATATTTATACAGTGCGGCTTTTAATATTCCCCCCCCCCCCCTGTTAACTTTTGAACTTTTGAAGGGTTTCACCAATACTACTATTTGAGATAAAAAATATGATGATTGCTGAATAGGAGGCGCGGGGAGGCCTTTCAACTCAACATTTTTAAATGGCGTGGGGGGTCAAGTGGCACATCGTTGAAAAGATAATTCAATTATCTTTACAACCATCTGAATATTTTTGATTTTTGTTCATAATTTTTTCCCAATTTCGATTTTTATGCCTTTCGAAATTTTTAAGTGAATGTGGCCCCAGCGCCATCTGTCGAGTAATTGCAATGTTTCTTCTCTCAAAAATTATTATCGGTAATACCCTCCAAAAAATTTTTGTTCTCATTGTTCCACATCAAACCGTTCAAATTTATCGAGGTATGAGTAGTATTCAGATCCACATTTATATTTGATATTTTGAATTTGATTTGAAAAAAATAAAAACGAAATTAAAAAAAAATGGTAGTAAAGAGAATGGAATTTCTTTTTGATGTGGACCAATGAAACCAAAAATTTTTTGAAGGGTATTACAGATGGCGCTGGGGGCACATTAACTTAAAAATTTTGAAAGGCATATCGAAATTGGGAAATAAATTATGAACAAAAATCAAAAATACTCAAATGTAAAGAGAATTGAATTCTCTTTTCAACGATGTGCCACTTGACTCTCCATGCCATTCAAAAGAATTGAGTTGATGTGTCCCTCCGCCCCCCCCCCCCCCCATAGGGCAATCATCATTTTTTTTATTTCAAAAAGTAGTATTGGTGAAACCCTCGAAACGTTTTTTTACGTTGTTTCTACGTCGAACCGTTCAAAAGTTAAGAGAGGGGGGACTATTAAAAGCCGCACTGTATATCATGGCACAAATGAAAACCAGCCTTTTATAAGAAATATCCTTGAGAATGTCGCATTTATACACTTGAAAATGAACTGTAGATCTCAACATGAAACATCGTGAATGAAAATTTCACTTTTCCCGAGAGGGGGGTGGTTGAGCCCCACGATCAACATTTTTTTTCTTCGTAATATCTAGTTTTCGGGGGAAGGATGGCAGGAGGCAACGTTTTTCGAGAGTACATTATTCGACCGTCAGATATTCTTCACTATTTTTACGAATTTTTGCTGAACATGATTTTGCAAGTTTTCGCAAAGGGAAGCCTGAGCCCCCCTACCATTTTTTTTTTAATTTTCGACGTTTAAACCGTCAAAAAAATTTCTCAATCCCTATGTGTTCTCTATCTTACCTTCAGGGGGCTAGGAAGAAGAGATTTTCTGATATTAATGTATTTTCAGCGAAACTGCACCAGAATGTGAAATTTTAACTTAGTAGGATAAGAAGAAGTGATTCTAATTCATCTTGCAAAATTTAATAAACACTAACACACACACACTGGACATTGCAAGTTAAATAAAAGCTTTTGAATAATAATAGTAAGAACTAACCCCTGAGGGAAAACCATGACCAATTCCCGAGTGACCACATGTCACACAAAGGTCACATTTTGATTCGTTGACTTCGATTTCAGAGACAATTTAACTCATCTATAAAAAATCGCATATGCCACAGTGCAATTGTCATTTTGACAGCGGCAAAAGTTAGCTTTAACTTTTCCAGCGACAAATACACTAGTGGTTTTTTCACTTATTCATTTGTTTATCAATTATCGCGGTGTTGAACATTAATTTGTTTCTGAGTTTCTTATTCATTACACTCGAGGTTTGTATTGATATCGGGTAAATTTGTGTTGTTCAAATTCTAAACTGTTTCCTTTAGCAATTTGACTCGAATAACAGTTATTCTCGTCGAATTGCTAGGAAACAGTTTCTCATTAAACAACCCAAATTTACCCGATAAAATACAAAACACTCGTGCAATTATAAGTGACTAATCATCTGTTCCTAAACCCGTAGCAATGACAATAAATATTTCGAGTGAACTTTCACAACGAAAAGTTTTTTGATTAGGTACTTACGATTATGCGTTGTACATTATGGAATATTACTCACCAGAGCTTCTTTCTCCGCTTTCAGAATCATGTTTTCAATTTCTGTCGGAGTTGGTGGCCTTCTATTTTCCGGTTTCGGGCGTCTCGTTGTTTGACCTTGAACCCATGGGTCTACTTCATTCTCTTCCGCTTCTGGGTCATTTCTATGTGAAATGAATCTAAAAATATATGAATTTGAATCAATAAAGAATTGGGGACAGCTGGAAAACTAGAAAGCATCGAAATTGACATGTCACCATTATGCTATGAATATATGTACATGGGATCGATTTCAAAATGAAAAAGGAAGATTCTTCATTTAAAATGATGAAAAGGCGTCACATAAGAATGCTACAAATTCATTTTATTTAACAATTCACTTAAGTATAAGTAGTTGACGTTGGAGAGCATTAGCTCTAATGATTTTTTTATCTAGAATTACGATACCTATACGTACCAATTTTATATAAAATTTTCAGAGAATATCCCTGTATTTCCGTTGTTATGTTTTATGCTTTATATATTCCAAATTCAGTACATCGATTTGATGTCATGAATTGTATCAGACCAAATATGACACTTTAAAATTATACTTTCAATCTACAAACTCAAACTAACTACTGATGTCATTGTCATTTGATTGCATCCCGGAATATTCTCACGAAAACTCTTCACAGATGATTGAAATATAACAGGTAAGTAACAATACAATAAGAATTCAAACTTTTGACATAAAAAATTCAATACAGATCCACTATTTTTCTGATTATGATAATTCAACATTACTCAACACCAATAAACTGATTGCTATTACATATCAGCATAGATTTGTAATATTGGTTGAACATTCGTATCCATTTTGAAATACAAAACATAAAAAACTACTTATGCTTGTTTCTATTTCTGTTATGTAGATTAGCTCCATGCTATATCTACATTTTTAATGAACCCTTCAACTTAATCTGAGCTGCATCAGGAATTGAATGTTTTCAAAATTCAAACGGAACAAAATACCAAATTCGTTGATCTTCTTACAAAATTTTAGATATTCAAAACATACTAATAGATATATAGAATTTTCCAAAACAATAGCAGATAACATTTTACAAATTTAACACTTATGATGGACTTCAACAAAATCAAATCAATTAACCCAATATTTCAAAAGATCATTCACTAGTTGAGCTGGAGTTATTTCATTGAAGGCTAGCCTTACTCTTTCTTTGAGTTCTTCGCGATTTTAGGTCTATGATGAATATAAAATGTATTATCTAAGTGAGACCAAATATAAATTTAATTGACGTGAGATCTGGTGACCTTGGTGGTCAACAAACTGGACCAGAAGTTACAATCCAATTGTAACGTTCAATATTTTTTGTTGGGAAAAAGTTGGGAATAAGATCAACAAGAGATGAAAATACTGTTTTTTTCGTGAGGTGAGAGTTTGTCCACGAGCGAAGCGGAGCAATCTCAAGTGACGTTCGTTTGCTAAATCAAGTAAAGTTCTGTAGATGTCCACATGTTATTTTTCATTATCATTATTTTTACCATAAGGTATTAATTCAGAGTAAATTCATTCTGATTTTGAGATTTCCATGAACCTGCTTCGACGGGTTGTAAACAACCCATCGGCCGTCTGCAGATGATGAAACTCTCGGAATTAAATCGAAATCACTCTCTCCACTTAAGATTCTGTTTGCGTTCATCTTGACGCATTAGAAACTTGATTTCGAACCGTGGATTGGTCAAAACCACAAAATTGTTGACTGCCTGCCAATGAGTAGAAATATTTTTAACTTTGGATTCCGTGGTTCGTTTCAAATCAAGTTTCAACTAGTCACTGTTGATGTCACAAGTTAGTTTTCATTATCATTATCTTTGCCGTAAGGTATTGATTCAAAGTGAATTCCTTCTGATTTCAAGAGCTCCATAAAGCTGCTCTGACGAGTTGTAAACAACAAAACGGCCGTCAACAGATGATCACTGATCACTCTCTTCACTTTAGATTCTGTTTGCGTTTCTCTTGACGCATTAGAAACTTGATTTTGAACATTGGATTGGTCAGAACAACAAAATTGTTGACTGCCTGACAATGAGTAAAAGAATTTCTAACTTTGGATTTCGTGGTTCGTTTCAAATTAAGTTTCAACTAGTGACTGTAGATGTCACAAGTTATTTTTCATTATCATTATCTTTGCCGTAAGGTTTTAATGCAGAGTGAATTCGTTCTGATTTCGAGAGCTCCATAAAGCTGCTTCGACGAGTTGTAAACAACGAAACGGCCTTCAGCAGACATATATCTATACAGTGTCCTTCATAAAGTTCGCATCATATGGGAAAAACTTTTATTAATAATTTATTTTGAAATTCGATTTGGGCTTTGAATTTTCCTTCAGAAAATATGAAAAATTACCTACTCGGATGTGGTCACGTGACTTTTGTTACCTGTCAAAAGTAATATTTTTTTAAAGTAAGCGCTGAAAATAGGCTTATTTATTCGAATTTCAAAAAATGGTAAAGGAAAAAGTTGGTTGTTTTTTGATTTTACACCTACATCAGAAAATTCGTAACTTCGCCAAAACTGTTTTATACCAGTAGTTATAATATGGGACTAACTTTTTTTTTAATCATGAATCTTCAACAAAAATATGTTTTTTACTACTAATCTTACTTCCATCAATTTTGTGAAGTAGGCTATGGATACAAATTAAATGGATAATATATGATGAAAATTGAATATATTCTTAACAAATTTACAAAAAATATATTGTCAACCTCACTAAATCAAGAATTCTAGAGTTTAAAGTCAAACAAAATAGATTCAAACTTATTTAACAAAAAAACACGAATGATGGGTCAAAACTTTCTGAGCCTCACTCAACTTTACATTTCTGTATGTCGTCCTTCTCTTTCAATATATGTATGTATGTATATAATTTTAATAATAATAATAATAATATCGTCTTTATTATTTTCATATGAATGAAATAGCAATACATTAATGTTGACACCTCTCAATTATTAGGAAATAAAGGGCGAAGTTCATTTTCTACAAATCAAAAAGTTGCAGAGAATGTTCTTCCACATAACCCCTCGCTACACACTCCCAAATGGCCTGCTCCAAATGGTCAATATCGTTAAATGGCCGGTGCTTGTATGCTTGCTGCTTCATATAACCCCACATGAAAAAATCCTGTGGGGTTAAGTCAGAAGAACGAGGTGGCCAATGATGTTCCGAATTATTGCCAATTATTTTACCTCTACACATTTTACCAAGAAAATTTCTAACTTCTGTGGAATTGTGAGCATGTAGGTGCACCATCCAACTGAAACCACAAATCTTGAATAATTTGAAGAAGCATATTGTCTACATCTACAATTTCACTCAGTACATTTCTTAAAAAGTTCAAGAATCGCGCAACGTTTAAGTTTCCTCTGAAAAAATATGGTCCGATAACTTGATTGTTCAATATACCACAAAATTCATTCGTTTTAAATGGGAACTGGTCGCAACATTCAATAACAAAATTAGGATTTTCCTGAGACCACCACCCGCAATTTTGTGAGCTAACAGTTCCATTTGAAGTGAACGTTGCTTCATCGGTTCACAAAATTTTATATGGAAATCTGTATCTTCGTCACATTATCCCTGATACCAAGCTGAAAACCCATAGCGGACATCAAAGTCTCTTTCCTTAGGGGTATTGATAAATTTCGGCTTGTAAGGTCTAAATCTATTTTTTCTTGAAATTCCTAATACACTGCTCTCGCGTACATTCGTCCTTCTGCTAAATTGAGAAATACTTGTCTTTCCGTGCTGTATAACATCCAAACAAACATTTAGTTACACTTCTTCAATGTTTTTCGAAGGATTATGTAGTTTTTTGAAATCAGATAAAACTGAACCAGTACTTTTGAATTTTGTCAAAATTCTACTAACAGTAGACTGCTGTATATTCTTTCCTGGGTGTCGTTAATTAAAATCTTCAGCGACTTGTCGATGTGGTGTACTTCCTCCACATATTAAAACAATCTCAATTTTTTCTTGCACAGATAATATGATTACGTTTTTCTCATCCAAACGTATTGAACCGCGTATTTAACTGTCAAAAAATGCTTAGTATGAAATTGTTTTCATTTAACTACCTTTTTCATTTGTTTTCAAAGCCTACTTCACAAAATTGATGAAAGCTGTATAGCCGAAGTAGGAAAAATTTTATTTGAAATTTGTACCGTGAAAAGTCGTAAACTTTGGTTAGATACGTAAAAACGTTTTATGATGTTTCGAATTATGACTTTGTTATCATTTTAATACTGAAAAAATCCACTTAAATAAATTCTCGACCTACATGCTTGAAGATACGTCAACTTTTCATCGAACATAACAGAAATGTTAAGCAGTAAATCTCATTTTCTTTGTTGATGATTCCTGATTGAAAGTCAGTCGCATATTAGAGCTACTGGTATAAAACAGTTTTGTTGAAGTTAAGAATTTTTTAATGTTCCAGAAATTTTGTAATTATCAAAAAATGGCAAAAGGTGAAAGTTGCAATAGTACGTTCAAATTTGAGATATAGGTGTAAAATCGGAAAAGAAACAACTTTTTCTTTAAAATTTTTTTACATTCGAATAAGTAAGCCTATTTTCAGCGATTACTTTAAAAAAATATCACTTTCGACAGGTAGCGAGAGTCACGTGACCAAATTCGAATAGGTCATTTTTCATATTTTTCAAAGCAAAACTTGACGCCCAAATCGAATTTCAAAATAAATTATTAATAAAAGTTTTTCCTATATGATGCGAACTTTATGAAGGACACTGTAGATATCAGAGAAACTGAGCCAGTTAGCTCGGGCAAAACATTTACCCGGTATTTCTCAGTTATAAAGTGATATTGCATTTAAATTGACTGCCAATTTTTCCAAACTCCATTCGTTTATTTGATCATCGTTTACTCAATTGGGTAATGGGTTGAAATTACTTTAACTAATCGAATAGTAGTGAGCCCCAACCTATCAGAAGTTAGATATGGCATTTTAATTCCGTTCGCAAAAATGTGAACTTGCACATAATTTCTTGCAGAAGCTTTACCAATAATATAATGGGTACTATGCTTCAGCCATCGTAAGAGATAATAGGACTTTTTTGTTGGATCCCCACCAAAAAAATTGTGTAGGATGGATGAACTGAATGTTCGATTCAAAATCCATTTTCCCTCTAAACTGCTCCAACATCGACTTAACGAGTTCATTGTTGTTTGGATTCTTCCTCTCTTCTGCATCTGCAAATGATGCTTGCTTTGTTCTTCAATTGGACCAAATTATACTGATTCAGGCCAATGGCTGGACACTAGATGCAGAGCGTGTCGAAGGGCGTCTGAGACTATAATGCGTTTGCTAGTCAAGCTTATGCAGTCTCAATCTATATCCACAGGCCTAAAGCGGCGCTACTAGTTTTGTACTAACATCCATGACACTCGTATGGTATAGACGAGGCACCGCTGTTGCCTTATGCTCCGAGGGATATTGAGTCCATTGTAGAAAATGAGAAAAGCCGAGTCTATTGGAAGTACTTATTCACCACCATCACGCAAATACAAGCAAATAAGCCTGATTTAGTCCTCGACTATCAAAGTATAAAAATAATAATATCATTATAAAAAATACTAATAGAGATATCATCGTCGGGAGCTATAAGCAAGGAATTAATAAGTGGCTAAAAGCGTCTATATCTGCAGCTAATTTTCTATCACATTCTAAGTTGCACTACATCTTACATCTTCATTGCCATCCTCAAAAGGTCTTGAATGATATTCACAATGAATTTGGCGGAATTCGCTGTCATTGTTCTCATAAACATTCGACATTGGCTGCAAGAAAATTCACATTATTATTTTAATACGTAACAGGGCATTTTTATAGTTGCGTTGAACTCATTTGATAATGAATATGCACGAGCATAAAATAATGTCTTACAAATATTTACTAGTGTGAGCAATGGGCAGTAAAATAATTTGGGCCATGTCATCCAACAATTTTTCTTTGAAATGCCTGAAAGGTAGGTTATGTGGCCAATAACTGAGAAAAAACAACTTTCTAAGCATAACCCACTACGGATATGGCAAACTGCTTGTGCAGTGATCCTCTGATATGAATATTATGGCAAGAACTTTTTGTTATTCACCCTCTTGTATTTTTGCAAAATTTTCTGTCTTCATATTTGGGCCTTTCTATTATTTGTTCTTGGAGTATTTATTTTGAAGGATTGCTCATTTATTTGCTCGCGACATGGAGCGGAGACTATTCAGTATTGGACACCGATTCATAATATGGAACTTCACTGATCGGCAAAAATGTTACTTCAAACTTTCTGTATGGATTCTTCGGACCAAGTCTTCTACAGTTTTCCTCTGCGACTTTTTTGGTTTCGGGGGCGTTTTTCCAAAAACTAATTCGATTTTTTTTCCATTGTGTACGAAACTATAGATAGTGATTCGTTATGTCGTTTTAAGAAATAGGATTCCTATGAACATATGTCCGGAGTTGCTTCGTTTCTGAGATATAGCACCGAGAGAAATATCTATTAGCTGTAATACAAAATTGTATAACCGTTAAATGATGTATGGTGTTAGTATGATCAAGGTCTTTTTTTCAAAACAATTGCATTACTGTTAAAAGTCTCTTACTTAATAACGTATTTAAATATTGTGTATTGTCAAAACTAAACGGTAACCTTTAGAGACAAAAAGAACTTTTTGAAAAAAAGACCTGTTTCATGTTGAAAATGTTATCATTTTTCATTCATCCGAGAAAATTTAGTGGTTACACTATTTCAATTAGCAGCTATAAGATTTTTTTGACAAAATACTTGTATAACTAGATTTTTCTGTGTTAGGGCGTTGAAGTTATTTTTTAAATGACCTTCATCTCAGAAACACCAACTCTGGACATATGTTCATGGGAACTTTTTTCTTAATTAAAACGACCTAACAAATCATTCTCTGTAGTTTCGTACCGTAGTAAGTAAACACGAGGGAAACAAATAAACAAACAAACAAAAAAGTCACAGAGAAAAACGGCGGAAGACTTGGTTCAAAGAATCGATACAGAAAGTTTGGAGAGAGTATCTATCGGTAAAATTTTTGCCGATTGGCACTCTAACTAATACAAATTAGAGGCAAAAACCCCTTAGCAAAATCCTCTTATCATCTTGGTAATTTGTTCGATGGCCTTTTCGTCACGGTTCGCCAAGTTCTCCATCATTGACCCATGATAATATAATTATTATTTGTTGCGATATGTCCTCTCATTGGAATCTGAAAATTGTGTGTTTTCTTTGATTACAGGAGGCACTTGTATTAGTGTTCCCTTTGAGGAATATATTGACAGATGTAATTTACTGTTCGTCGCAGTATACGCTAGAAAACTTATCATTGAATTTATGAACTGAACGGTTTACTGAAGTGGTCAAAATAATCACGTTGCTCACAATTTAATAATGATTTTTACCACTCATATAAACACAAACACAAAATAAAAATAATTTCAAAATGGAGCATCAACGTCATGAGTCGGATCGTATGAAAATTGATTTTTCTGTGTTCAGTATATCCAATAAGATTCACTGATTCCAAAAAATATGATTTTTCCTTAAATATACAGGGGAGATTGAAAGTATAAGTGTATCTGTTATAAATTCTTTGGATTACATGATTGGATCAATTCAGTGCACCAGTTATATGTGCCATGTACCCACTTGACAGGACGTAAATTTTGAATATTATACAGTGTGACTTAAGAATACAAGAGACTAATATTACCTAAAATTAGCGAAATACCCTGTATAAAAAAAAACTAACCGGTCAATTTTCCTTATTTCTTCACATTGTATAGGGAATATATCACATGAACTTCTGTGAAAAATACAGGAATTTTCTATGTCTAGTTTTCAATTAATGGATGGAGATGCTGAAAATCCGATAGTATGATTATTCATTTGAAGGATAATTCAAAATAATTCCTCACAAAGTAGCTCCCAACTTTTTTTCCACTGAGAGTATACAGAACAACTAGTTAAATAGGGCTAGTCGAAAGTAAGAAATACGGGGTCGGTCAGTATATAGGTATTTACTTAAAATACTAATGTATCTATATAAATTCACACCATGGACAAATTCAATATTGATTCTTCCTTCCTTCATATTTTGAAATGAAAACGGAAAGTTCCTTTCCCATGAAATCAATGGAAATCACGCTAATGGAATTGGTGAATACTAACAAATATAAAAATAATATCTGCTATCGGAATATTGAACAATTTGGCCACTCTTCAGTTAGGTTTCAAATCTGTCATGTGAGGTAAAAGGATACCATTGCAATGGCCAAGTATAATAGTATGGTGTAGATCGAAAATCCACCAATAGTTTTATGATATTCCCAGCAATAAAGTTCAGCCAATAATGGCCTGAAAGTTCCATCTTACAACTTCAACATTCTGTATCTCGTAAACTATACATAGAATTTTTGTGTGCCTATGGTAACTTTTGTTCAGGAAGCAGAGTTCAACAACATACTAAAAATTTGGAAAATTTGACCGAAAGACTTTTTGCATAAGGAGTGTGCGTGGTCCTTTCTTCAAGTGGTCAGGAGGTAAATCAAATTATTCGACATTCTAATGTTTTTTACTATTTTTTTGTTTTTGGTCGATTTTATTTCCATGAGATTTCGCAAAGACTGATAAACATAACGACAAACAGACACGCGAATAGAGTATGTTGAATAAAAAGATTCATATGGCTCGAATGTAATTTGTGAACGAAATAACATTAGTGTTCACGTACATGAAAAGATCAGTCGACACCAATATTTTCAACTTCAACTTTCATAGAATATATTGGAGTTTTATCCCAACACCAAACCGCTATTTTCAACACCTTGGTACGTGTTTCAATCACCAAGTGATCATCTTCACGAGGAAGATTAAACTAAATTCACATACAGAATTATTCTTATTTATACCCATCTTGTTTGTCAAACAAGACAAGAGGTATCTAGCAGAGATATCCAATGGGTATAAATAAGGACAATTCTGTATGAAAATTTAGTTCAATCTTCCTCCTCAAGATGATTACTTGGTGATTGAAGCACGTATCGAGGTGTTGAAAATAGCGGTTTGGTGTTGGGGTAAAACTCCAGTATATTCATTACTACACTTAAGATTCCAAACAGTGCAGTACAAGTTCAACTTACATGTTATGCT
This sequence comes from Chrysolina haemoptera, assembly GCA_958298965.1. Lineage (NCBI taxonomy): Eukaryota > Metazoa > Arthropoda > Insecta > Coleoptera > Chrysomelidae > Chrysolina > Chrysolina haemoptera. The sequence continues at coordinate 21,245,712 of OY282592.1, read as the reverse complement.
GTATTGGGAGTCATGATGAAACTATACTCGAAACCATCAGCTCCACTCCCACATTTGATGAAGGAGAAAGAACACTGATTTTGGCTGACTACGTGTTTAGATCCAAGGGAAGTAATTGTTTTATGTCCGATGTTTGCGTGATATTTTCCAAGTGGTGGAAATATTTGGAGAGAAGGGTACTTCGACATTGTCGATTTTACTATTTCATTTTGATACTCTCCAGCAAAAACTCTCGAACTCTTTTCACTTCCTGGTGTCTTTGCTACCGAGGATTCCTTGTTGGTTTCCCCACTGGTGGCGCTGCGACTGAATTTTACTGTAAGTCGCTGCTTCATTTGTGGGGAAATATTATTTATACAGTGGATTATAATTCATTGGGCGGGGGCAGGACGACTCTAATGTTGTTTGACCTACCCTGTTACTGATGAGCGGCAAGAACCGCGAAACGCGTCTGCAGGTGGTCTTCCCCAGCCAACTGGAGAATAATTTGCTGTAAAATTATACAATAAGCAATTGCAACTGAATCTTCTTGGAAGAACGTTTCCCCAATATTTGTCAGATGTAATTCAATGCCCGTCGTGGTATCAGCCATGGAAGTAGTTGTTTTCTCTCATATGGTTGCTTCATATTTTCCACATGGTGGAAATATTTGGAGAGAAGGGTACTTCAGCATTGTCGATTTTACTATTTCATTTATTCGATACTCTCCAGCAAAAACTCTTGAACAAACCTATAGTTTGAAAATTCGCTATATAGCTTTTATGCATACCACCCTATGTACAGTTGTGTGCATAAAAAAGTCGCACAGCAGTTAAAGGCTATTGTGAGCCAGACTTGTCAATCTTAATTAAATTATCAACTTTGACAGGTAGAGTCAAAATTCAAACTAATTTTGTCAGTAACGCGCTTTGAAAATTGTTTTAGCTCAATTAGTTAGTGCGATACAATGCCTTGTACGACTTTTTTATGCACACAACTTTACAAAAGCAAACGCTCATTTTTATAATTCATTGCTATAGGTATACACTTCTAATTTTCGAAAGTTCGCTACTTTCTACACGCCAAAACTCTGAGAGATGAAGAAGTCCTGGCTCGCTCTACATTTGATACAGTCCGTCAAACTTGTCTTTATTAACGGACATGCTTAGGGCATAGATAATTGAAGCAACGACAACGGTCAAAATCTGTTATATTCGTGTTTGTATTTGATGTACTTCTAAAAAGGTACATCGCTCCTGGTCCTTAACGGGATTGTTATGCACATTTGACACACCACTACCCAAAAGTTTGAGAAATCCACATGTGCACATGGCACTCGAAAATAATTTCTGAATGTTGTCATGAATTGAAAACTCACACGAAATTATTAGCACAGAATTCCAGTTTACAATGAATCACCTAGAAAGTGTATAACACAAAATAAATAATTGATATACCGTGACAAGCATATTTAAGGAAGGTGAGGAGTTGGTTCTGAAAGCCATTTTATAATTGGTCCTAAATTTAATCATCGTTTAAACAATCACTGTGTTTACTCAAGTTAAAAAGCGGTTAAATAGGTAACAATTTCACTTCACTCTACTTATACTTGAAGAATGCATTATTTTAAACTTTGAGTAGTCGAATTGTTGGCCTATCACTCCTACAAATGGTGTACATCGGGTAGGGCTACCTTGCACGGAAGATTTGTAAAGTTTATTTGATTTTACCATGTGTTGACTTTTTCAATCAACCACCAATATTCTCGTAATCAGACATCAATTCTACTTCTTTTTTTTTTAATGTGATCCATATGTGAACATCCTGAAATGTTAGTGTTTTGTTGAAAGAACAAACCTTTTATCAAAGTGATGATATATGGAGACTATTCAGAAGACAAAAACAGGAATGATTAAAACAACATTGAACATGAAATTATATATTGAATAGAGAAACAATAGAGACTTCAATTTTTTATTCAAATTCGTTATTTGTACTGAAATATCGACGTTTGTTGAAAATGTTCTGAATTTTCACTAGTTTGTTGATGCAAATTTGATATTTCTCTCCCTATGTATGTTCATAATAACTATCAGTATGATTTCATTGCCGAAAAATATGGAATAAATCAATTAATTCATGCTTGATAAATAAATAATACAAATCTGTGGATTCACAATCACATTGATCATAAAAAATGGAAAAACAAACAATAATAAGTGGCTGCGATTTCAAATTTGATTATCATTTTTAATTCTAAACAACTTTCTTCTATAGATTTTTTTGATAATATTAAAAATTATGGTAGTCTACTCTTGATCAAAATTCCTTTTGTGCTACCCTGTAAACTCTTTGGAATATTAGAATTTTCATAACTCAAATACTAGTTTCACGCAATGTACCTATAAGAATGAAATTTTCTGATAAATGGATAAAAAAAAAATTCCCATATGGTGCAAACTTTTTGAAACTGACTGTATATCATGACCATCTGCTGGAAGCAAAATATATGCTTTTTTCATTTAATCTATTCGGTTTATAGTGGCAACTATGTTTTCTGGATAGGCCTTGTAACTAATTCCATACGCCACCTTAGAAAAATATTTTAATGAATTAAGTATGTAAAATTAATTTAAAAAAAATTGGTTTCCATTGCGGCTAATGTGTGACCCATTTAAGATGGAAGCACCCTTCTAAAACTTACATTTTTCAACCGATTGGAATTATTATTTTTTCGTTAGGTAGACATTTAAAAAGTCCACCAGGACACCAAATTTCATGAATAAATCTCCATTTCCAGGGCCAACTTATCTTATTTTTCAAGGTAAAAAATCTAAAAAAAAATTTTTATAAAAAATCTGACTGCACCACTGGATTCTCGACATTTTCAAATGGTTCATATGTAAATTACGTTGGAATGCGTAAATCAAACAAAAAGTTATAAGGGAATGAAATTTTTAAGAATATACACCACTGTATTCAGGAGGTCTCAATATATCACTGGTCAAAATTTCATCAAGATCTGTTCATAAATAAAAAAATCATAAGATAATAAAATTTTAGAAATATATTAATGGAATTTTACGAAAATGTCATTTTTTCTCATAATTTTTATTTATCAACAAATTTCAATGAAATTAGAGTCGGTGGTATTTCGAGACTCCCTTAATCCGGTTGTGAAGTCAAAGTTTTGATAAAAGTTCTGGAATTGAATTGGTGGGCTGATTAAACAGCATATTTTTCAAATTTCATTCCCTTATAACTTTTTTATTTATTGACGCATTTCAACGTAATTTACATGTGAACCATTTGAAAATGTCGCGAATCCAGTGGTGTCGTCAGATTTTTTATAAAAAAAATCGATAGTAATTTTTTTAGAATTTTTACATTGAAATATAAGATAAATTGGCCCTGGAAATGGAGATTTATTCATGAAATTTGGTATCCTGGTGGACTTTTTGAATGTCTACCTAACGAAAAAAAAAAATCATTCCAATCGGTTGAAAAATGTAAGTTTCAGAAGGGTGCTTCCATCTCACATGGGTCACACTGTATGTAAAAAAATGTAAATTTCTTCATCAACATTCCAATCTCTTTAAAATCAATGAAATAGTCTCTGCTTCTGAAATAAAACATTTTATTGGAGAATTGGATTCAGAAGAGTCTCGAATATCTTGATGAGAAGTTTCAATGTGATATTAGACCGGGAGTCAGCAAGAAAAACGACGTATGATTAGCGAAACGCTGAAACTTTTTGACAAGTGAGCCAGTATTATAAAGAACAGGGAAACGCAAGTATGGCGGCCTGTAGGTGTCTGCGTGGGTCTGCGCATTTTTTTGAATGTGTCAAAAATACAGATGCCCTTGGGGAAAGATCTAAAAGGTGATTCTTGTTTTATATCATATATTCGATAGCCATAGTATAAAGGAGTCGTATGCCTACCGATGCGGCGTCTCAAATTGTCCGCCATACTGAATTAAACGTAATTTTTTTATGTTCTCATGAAATACTAGCGAAAAGCAAATTTTTTATTCAACCATAAAAAAAGATGTCCCATCGCCGATTATGACCTTTATCCAACCATAAAAGAAGATGTCTCATCACTCTTTCGGTGTCCCCAAGTACACGCGAATTGTTAACCAGCCCATGTATCATAGTAATATACATGGAAAAGACGAGTATCGATTGATTATAATGTCTAAAAGACAAGTCTGTATGTGCCATACCGATTGGATGTCTCGAACGTGAGAACTCAACCTTTAAAGTTGTAAAATTTTCACGATTGTCATGTATAACAGTCGTGCCATACTCATGTTTTTGAGACATATTTAATGTCTGGAATACGAATAAATATCTTGTAATTGGATGAAAAAAGTTTGTATTTCGTGCAGAAATTTATTTATAAAATCATAGCAAAGCGCTTTCGACTATCAAGTCATCATCAGTGCGTACCTGTAAGTAAGTGACATTGAAATGAATTTAAGAAATTTTGATAATATGAATTTTGAAAAATTGAAAAAATTACTTACTCGTCAGGTGTACAAGAGCCATACCATAAAAATATCATGTGTCCATAGGACCATGTAACAAGTTAAAACGGGACATCATATGATTAACATTTTAAAAAATCCTTATTCCAGGATTGAGTTTGATAAAAGTTTCAACAGACAGAGTAACACATGTCTGCTGAACTTAGTATACTGTCAAACTAAATGAAATATGAATGAAATTGACATTGTGTCAAAAGTTGACAATGACAATTGGCTTCGAACATGAACTTCTGGAAACACTGATCTATGTTTTGAAAATTGTTGAATGACCAATTAGTCAAATTGATCTGTAAGTCTATTTATAGTTCTGTTCATCCAAACCCAAGGAAATATAACAAACCGGGAAAGGTCTAATGAGAACCTCCACCCGAAGTGCATAAAACCAGGCTTAAGAAACAGTCCCTTGGTAATTTGTGAAACCAATTCCATGCTCAGGATCATGAGATAGGTCTAATGAGAACCTTCACACTCCCCAAAGCGACAAAAGGGTATCCCAAAACCAAGAGGTACCATAAACAGAAATGATTTAAGAAAGTTTCAACAGGCAGAGTAACACATGTTCAGCTGAACCAATAATATTAATATGAAGTAATTATGTGTGTTTCCTTGGTAATCCTAGAGCTGACGGTTTGAAGAATTTTTAGTTCTCATTAGACTATAAAAGTTTCTTTAACTTTGGTTCTGTCACCTTGAAACATTTTCATGATTAAATCACAAAATTTGACTAACTTGTCATTTTTTATCAATTTCAAAAGCTCATATCATTATATTTATAGGTAATTTTCTATGCTATAACTTCATTGTCATTGTTAACCTTTGATACAATGTCAATTTTTATTCATTTAGTTAGACAATAGACTAAGCTTCAACAGACATGTGTTACTCTGCCTGTTGAAACTTTCTTAAATCATTTCTGTTTATGGTACCTCTTGGTTTTGGGATACCCTTTTGTCGCTTTGGGGAGTGTGAAGGTTCTCATTAGACCTATCTCATGATCCTGAGCATGGAATTGGTTTCACAAATTACCAAGGGACTGTTTCTTAAGCCTGGTTTTATGCACTTCGGGTGGAGGTTCTCATTAGACCTTTCCCGGTTTGTTATATTTCCTTGGGTTTGGATGAACAGAACTATAAATAGACTTACGGATCAATTTGACTAATTGGTCATTCAACAATTTTCAAAACATAGATCAGTGTTTCCAGAAGTTCATGTTCGAAGCCAATTGTCATTGTCAACTTTTGACACAATGTCAATTTCATTCATATTTCATTTAGTTTGACAGTATACTAAGTTCATCAGACATGTGTTACTCTGTCTGTTGAAACTTTTATCAAACTCAATCCTGGAATAAGGATTTTTTAAAATGTTAATCATATGATGTCCCGTTTTAACTTGTTACATGGTCCTATGGACACATGATATTTTTATGGTATGGCTCTTGTACACCTGACGAGTAAGTAATTTTTTCAATTTTTCAAAATTCATATTATCAAAATTTCTTAAATTCATTTCAATGTCACTTACTTACAGGTACGCACTGATGATGACTTGATAGTCGAAAGCGCTTTGCTATGATTTTATAAATAAATTTCTGCACGAAATACAAACTTTTTTCATCCAATTACATTGGATCGTGCACACAGCTTGACAATTTTCACTTGAATAAATATCTGCCATACTGATACCATGTCTCTAAGGCGACGAAAAAACCTGTGAAGTTGTAAAATTTTTGACGCGCACAAGGAGATTATTGTTGGGATGACATCAGGATACATAGCAGTGCTCGTTACAGAACAGTATTTTTTCAGACTGTATGGACATCAACGAATTGACTGCGTGAATAAAGTGCGATCGACTTCATTCTTGAAAGCTTACAGCATCAATGACACCAATCAGGCATTTGATAATGCCGTTCAAAGTTTTGATACCTCTCTAATTCCACCATGTAGAGCCGAATTGTTTCAACAGTTAATGAGGGTTCTGTACGTCAGCAACATTTGGCGCAATGCAAAACTACAGTACGCATCACGTAACGATTGTTCTGATGGTTATGGCTGGAAATTGTTCGAAGGCGCTTACACTTTCCATTGGTCTAAGCCAGATGAAGACGAAGGTTAATATATAAAATTGGGCCGGGGAAGTAGTTGTTTTCTGTTAGATATTACAAATAATTCACATTTCTCATTTTTCAATTTTCATGGAGAATATTCCCCTTTTCAACATAAAATTACATTTTACACTCATGCACAAAAAATACTTGCAGTGTATATGATTGAATATCATGGATTTCTAACAATTGCAGAAACTGTCAGCTCTGACGAGGACGACAAAGATTGGGTTGAAGAGGAACACGACGACGATTGTGACTTAGATGAATTTGATTACAACGTATCATCAGATGATGACAGCGAAGATGAAAATATCTATTGAGAATGACTAATGCGAAACATATAATTTAAATTAGATGTATTTCATTTCTTTTAATAAATTATGTTAGTCCTAATTTTTCCTTGAGTCCATTCATGTCATTTCACTTCTTCATTCATGTAACGAATACAGAATTATCTTTCAACACTTACCAATGATTTTATGAATATTTTGAAAAACCAAAAATAGTTTCATCATGGCAGCCATTATATACCCCCTATCAGTATGGCATTGCATCTATTCACCACAACGGACCACGAGGGTCATACAAACGGACCACCATACTTTCACCTATGATACATGGACTAATGAAAAATTTGACATCTTTGAATCAGTATTGCGTGTGCTTATGACACCGAAACAGTATGGCATGGTCATAACTGGTGATTAAACATATTCTTATATGGTTGGATAAAAAATTAGCTTTTCGCTAGTATTTCATGAGAACATAAAAAAATTACATGTTTAATTTAGTATGACGGACAGTCCCATCGGTATGTCATACGACTACTTAATACTCTGGCTATCGAATATATGATATAAAACAAGAATTACGTTTTTTTCTGTCACATTCAAAAAATTGCGCAGCGCCACGCCTACACCTACGGGCCGCCATACTAGCGTTTTCCTGTTCTTTATAACACTGGCTCACTTGTCGAAAAGTTTCAGCATTTCGTTAATCATACCTCGTTTTTCTTGCTGGCTCTCGGTCTATACACGGTCCTGCAGCAAGGGCTCGGTCTTCCATATCTCCATTATGGTAATAGATAGATGGATCATTCAATGAGCAAAATGATAATATTTCCTGAGCTCTACAAATTGAAAATTATGGCATTCACACAGGCTGTTCAGTTTTTTCTGGGCAGGTCCCAACTTTATTTTTTCAAATGGCAACCAGTATTTTTTATCAGTTTTTCGGTTTCCACATGAAAAATAAAAGGTACTTTATATACATTTTTTCTTCGAAAATATTGACGGTTTTCGAAATTTTAGAATGATAGCTTTTTTCCCAAAATTCGTCACTCATACTATTTGAAATTATGAAGTTAATAATAATAATAATAATAATAATAATACTCCCTCATGAGCGATTTCAGAAAAAATCAATTGATCATTTATTTGAAAAGGGGTTAGGGTGTTTCAAGATTTCGCCGATTGCAATTTCTGTTGACTTGAAAAATTAACTTTTATATTTAGTTTCGATTTTCATAGTCGAGGATATTTAGCCCATTCTTCAAATAGGGTACAATGTTCAATAACAGAAAAAATACTCTCCTGATTGACAAACAATACTCACTCGTTTCCAGGATAAGAATCCGGTTCTCCATAAGGGTCATTGTCCTTTTTATGACCAAAGTGGTGCAAATTTGGTGGTCCCTCCGAATGAGGTCCAATGACTTCTACGTAGCCTCCATGTCCATGTGATGGATGATGATGTTTGTGTCCGATCTGGTGAAGATGCGAGATCTGATGTTTATGAATATGGTGCTTAGCTCCGTATGGAGTGTACGCACAAAGTTTGAAGAGATGGTGAAGCGCTGGAAATAGAAAGAGGACAATTTTCAAAATTAGCTTCTTCGCTGCTGCTACGCCGATTATGGCAGGAATTACGAAAAGAACCTTGACTGCTAGGAGTTTGATGACTAGTAGGATGGCTAGAAGTGCAAAAAGAAGTCTCTCGCTGATGAATTTTCCTGAAAAAAAAAATAGCAGGCGTTAGATATGATTCAGTATGTGTTTAGAATTTATTTTGTCATTTGTTCAAAATTTGTTATTCCACTAAGCCGAATGCGCACTTATTCGCACACTTCAGAAGTCTCCACAAGTTGGGGTTGACAAGGGACTTTCTTTTCAACGTGTAATCATATAATATCATTTTCCCGCTGTCGTCACTGTAAATAGTACATACATGCTTAGCAACAAAACAGGTAAATGGCCTATTATATCATTCGTTTACTAATTCACCTTGACAACGGAATGTAAATAGTGTCATTTACATTCCTAGGGTAATAATGACTTTGACTTGACAGCTTCATTTATATAAATTTTTAGGTTATGAGACTTTTGAATATTATATTGTTGTCTGTTCATTCGGTAACTGTTGCGCACAAGCAACTCAGAATGAAAAAGCGGAACGAATAGTCAGGAAGGGTAAGAAAACAAACTTCAATCTAGGCAAATTTTGAGAAATGTCAACAAGCAGCGAAAAAAACCTAGTAAGTAATACGGAATGTATCGACTGTTAACATCCTTGGCAAGCGACAAGCCTCGGCTTTGCCTCGGCTCGTACTCGCTCACCTCGAATGTTAACATGTATTTACATTCCTTGTTATTTAAATAACTATTATTATAGACCACAATAGTAGGAAAATCTACATCGTCCATTGAGAAGTAATAGATATTTATATTAAAGGGAACATAATGACGATTATTAGTAACCGTGAATATTATCGAGCGAGGCAAAACTGCGTGCACCATGATGATCGTTCATGATCTAAATTACACACGAAACTTTATCTGCTGGCATCAATTGATAGGTATACATAAGTATGTTAAAGTATGAGTGGATAAAAAGGTATTTCAATCACACGCGATTTTTCGAGCACGACGGACAGCCAAGTGTTTGAAAGATCAGTTATCCGCGAATACTTTATGTTATTTTTTTCAATTGGTGAACTTTAAAATCATAAATACTGGTTTCATTATTACAAATACTTGATGGAAACAAGAACTTATAATGTAAAATGGTTGAATTCGTGATGTGTCATCAGTATACCTATCGTTAATGTTTGAATAAAGGTTTTACATTTGTTTGTAACATTTTATTTTACGTTACAAGGTACTCCTGTCAGATCAATAATCATAAAGTTGTCATTAGACTTCACGGATTTCTAGTTGTTGATGTAGCCATGATTACTTTAAAAAACCCGTGTTTATGAAAGTTCGATTTCCACACGCTGATGCAAGGGGCACCAATTGAAAAAAAATATATTTTTCAAATTCCATATTTAGTATTTCTGAAACTGCAGCAACATTCAAGTTATTCATTATGAAAAATAGTGACCAATCTCTCCCTTACCATTTCGTTGACAATGCAGACCAAATTATTCATTCACTGTCAAACATACACTGTCAGCCAATCAAAACATTTTAAATCGATGTAGCCTCAAAATTACACCGAAAATGTTTTTCTTTCAATTTGAACCTACCATATCTACTTATTTGCAATCATGCGACAGAATTAGCCAATTAGAAAAATATTAAACTGATAAGTGCCTCTGCTAATTAGTAGGCCTCGGGCCCGATGCCGATGATACTTCGTATATGTGTTCTTCATGTCGAGTTGAACAACAAGCAATTTGCGGCAATTCTCGGTACCGGGGCTTTTTTTTTATATTCCTCGTAAACTTTTGCTAATGTCTAACTAGAATGCCCCAAACAATTTGTCCAATAATATAACCACTAAATTTTCCATATTTTTATGAATCCATTCTGAAAAAATGAGATGTGAGGTAATACATTTTATGGCGTCATGAACATGGTCGATCGGGCATCGGGGTTAGCAAGTCGCTTTTAGGTAACATGTCACAAATTATTTCGAAATTATCAATAGCCTTGGGATTATTATTTGTTAGTAGCAAATTACAGCGATAATTTTTCCACGTTGTTTGATTGGATCTTAGTTTAAATGAAATGCATAAGAAAGTTTAAAAAATGCAGTCTCATCGTTGCACAAAGCTCTTGTCTGAAAGTTCAGGATAGTAAAATTGAAAAGCTTCCTGTTCTTCAAAAAGTCCACGTCGTTTCCACGGAACATTTCAATGCAACCAATGAAATGTGTTTTTGCTTTTTCAGTACCTATGAACAACTACGAAGTTGTTTATTTGTAAGTTAGTCTCCGCAGTCACAATTTCTTTATAGGTCTGGTGGTAATGTTATTCAGACTTCACTGCTGTCAAGAATACTCATGTCGTCATAACTCTCTTCACTTGAACTCACTACACCCGCTTTAAAGCTTCCCCCTTTTTTGCTGCCTGCTTCTCTTGCCTCTGTCTTACCTAGTTTTCAATTCTTGTCGACTTTGGTGTTTCTGTTAATATCCTACTTCCACTACACACGCTGTCGACCACGTTACTGTTCTATTGAAATTTCGTGGAGGAGCCTTTGGGGATGGCCAAATTTCAACAGAGGAAAGAATGCTGAGGATCTTCTGAATGTTTTGGCTTGCTTCGGAATTATGGCTAGGAATGATTCGGATGATGTTGAAGCAATAGGCTCGGAAGATTTTGCTTCTTCCAGTTGTGCACTGCCAGATTCTGCTGTCCATAGATATGGACGATCGCCCCCATAATTCCGGAAATTTTTTCAGAAAATTTTGAAAATAATCCCTTATACACATCCTGCATGAGAAAGGAGTATGCAGTTTCAAGCCTAAGGTTTGTGATTTACATTAGTGTCACAATTGAACCTTGGAATTTTTGGAAAGTTCCTGACTATTAAAAAGGAAAGAATATTGATTTATTTCTTTATTTCATGTATTGAAAACATTCCAGTATTGTCCCATCATAATATGAAAGCCAACAATGAAGCCCCCTTTTGGAGCTCTGTCTGTTTTTTTTTTATGAAAGTGGAAGACACTAAATAAGACAATAATAGATTCAACTCATCTTCTAGAGATATGAAGATTTGAACTGCATTATTCGGAACCTTTGGTGTAGTAATGAATTCCAACGCCAAACCTATATTTTTAAACCTCCACGCGTGTTTCAATCATGAAGTGATCATCTTTCCTCCAGAAGATGATCACTCTTATTTCGCCGTTATACTAGGTATATGTAATTAATTATTTAATGACCAACAAAAGATATTAGTTATCCGTTGAGTAATCGGAGGCCAGGTATAAAACTGCTCCCCAATTAATTAACGGTTTTGGAACATGACAAAAAAACATCAAGAATTGCAGACATCAAAATACATAATCAGGATTTTCTATAGAAAACCGGGAAAAAAAACGGAAAGAAACCCACCAAGAAAAAAACAAAAAAAAAACGTAAAAACCCCAACAAAAAAACGGCTGAAATGAAGGAGAAATAATTTTCTGGGGTTTCCTTCCTTATTTTTTCGGGTTTTCTGTTTTTTTTTACGGAGTATTTTTACCGTTTACCCTTGCTGGCATCCGATTGAGCTGAAATTGTGCACACCTATTGAAGACTGGTGGCACGATGATCAAAGAGCTTCTCGATGAAAATTGCGAAAACTCCGGAAAATAAAATGGAAAAAATCATAGAAATATTTAATTACAAAAAATGCCGACCCTCTGAATCCCAACTTCTCAAAAAAAGTTGCGGAACGTGGCCAAAATAATTTCGGAAGAATCCGAAATAATAGCGAAACACATCAAACCGTCAAAAAGTTTAAATTTATGAAGGTGGGCCAAAAAGCTGGCTGACAAGAGATATCCAAGATATGATTGCCACTATCGTTTTAACCTTTCTGGGCACCTAGCGCACCTATTAATACAGATAATTGAAAAAATGCTAGTGCTATAAAACGTGCAAAATTAAATTAACCTGAAAATTCGCAAATATACAAATATGAGTATTGTGGACATGACAGAGACAAGCTACTGTATGTTCTATGACTTGAAAAATGAAATAAGATAAAAGGTTGGTGAACTGAATGTTGATATTCCGGAAATAGTAAGTTATTTTCGTAGGTAATACAAGTGTATTGGTGATTATCGAAATGAAAATTCCTTCGACTTTGAGAAAGAAATTATGTTGCTTGGCAAAGCGCGAGTGTGGTTTCCTGAAGCAACATATTTGTTTCGAAAAAGAGAAGAAATTTATGATAATCGTCCAGTACACGAGTTGTATTTGTTAAGACTACTCCATGAATGAAATGGAAATCATTTTTATTCATTTATTGATAATGTTGATATTGAATGTACACTTATTGCTGTTGTATGAGTATTTTGACATTATTCATAATGAGTTCGTCCCTTCTTGTAATAGTAGATACATACATACATACATACTACTCAAATCAGCAAACATTAATTCTGCATTAAGGTTCTAAAACTATGCAACAAAGAAAATCTAAATGGATGGTGTTATGCAATAGCGAATACAGCTACGTTATTCATCCACTGACGATAGTACTAAGCCACATTCCATCATTCCATGACCTGCTACACTATTTTGATATTTTTTACGAAACTGGTTGACTGTGGTTTGACCCATAATTGCCTAACATCATCCAAATATTTATTCAATTTGCACCAGAGCGCGTTTTTCCTCTCATGATCACTATTCTGTCTTGTAGATGTAGGTTATGTCTTTAGTTTAAATAGTTTGGTTAATGCATATGCAAAATTTTTCGAAAGTTGTGAGGTTGATATGGATTAATAGTGAAGCGTATCATGGTTTTGGTCAAAGTTCGGTGTTGTGTACCAAAAATTTGTCGAAAATTGTGAAGTTGATATGGATTAATGGTGAGGCGTATCATGGCTTTCGTCAAAGTTCGGTGTTGTGTCAAAAATTTGTCGAAAATTGTGAAGTTGATATGAATTAATAGTTAATGCTCATCATGGTTTGGATCAAAGCTTGCTGGTGGGGTAAGTTTGTTTCATAAAACAGCCAATGACGAAGCGAAATACAAAATCGAATACATACCACATAGGTATCCGATAGCCAATCAAGAACCGAACTACAAAATCGAAAACATGTTGTTTTCGATTATCAATATAAAAATGTCCACCAATCAAAAACGCGTATTTTAGCATGAGTGTAATAGTCGCTGAAAGCGACAATAATGACAAATTTCCGATTCGATGTGAACTGGAATTTCCAATATAGACGACATACTAAACTACTTTACAAGGAGTGTTCCGTGTTGATTATGACAAGAATTTTTATCAAGAACTGCAAAATAAGTACAATGCGAGCACACTGTTGGAAGTAAAAGATTACTCGTTCCTGTCAATGAATAGCTTTTTTCATTACGAAAACTTGGAAGTGAGTGTTTAAAATCCGCTCATGATAAAAAATTTATCGAACATAATCGAGGTCAGACAAGAGAAATTCATCAGGACTTCATTCAAAAGCAAACTCAATTACGAATGGTCTTAATTTGATTGGTCAATATTGTATGGGCTGTTTTGAATTATGCTTAAAACTCATATCATGTTTGAAGAAAACAAAAAAAAAAGATTTTTTCAAGATAATTTATTTTTTTGCAACGAATAGCAAAAGTAAGATAGCTAAATATCAAATAGGTACAAATGATACAGCTAATTTGACTAAAAGAAACAATTCAACAGACGACAGCAAAAAAAAATATTGCATGGCTTCAATAATGTATAGATTGTGTCTCACTACGCTGAATTGTGAATTATACAGAATCGATGAATTCATAAAAAATTATCGAAATCACCTAGAAGGTGCCATTACTAATGATATACACTGCACTCCAGCAGCGATGGAACCAACAATATTTTCAAAAAATTAGTGAGGTCAAAAATGTCTCCGGATTCGTAATCAGAACAATCAACTGCTAATTCAATTCGATACTAATAACCCCCTAAATTCTATAATTTTGTAAATTTAGAATTGTGAAATAGAAAAATAGGTCAAATTGACAATATATCGAATATTGGATTCTAACGAGGAACCCATCTAGCAATTTTCAACAATATTTTTTATTCCTCTATCCTTACTAAAACACATTATACATTCATGTTTCATCTGGAAACAAGTTTATCAACCTAAATCACATGAATCAAATATTCGTGAAATAGACATTTTGCTGGAGATTAATTATGAAAACAGGATAAAGTTTTGTCACTAGGTGTAGTCTTCCCTGGTGATATTCAAGGGTAATATAACAAGACCTTGATATATTGTCGACTATTTTGATTGCATCTAAATTTCGACTGTATTTTGTAATAATTCAACGAGACATAATTTTGGCGTTAATAATCTGATGAAAGCCCGAGAGCAAAGCTCTGGTTTTGCGTCCATTCTATACAAGACAAGTGGTGTGAAGCATATGCAGTTCCTGTTTGAAGTAACGAATTTCGAGAACAACAACGTATCTGGTTTCTGCCACATTTTCCTGTTAGAAACCCTAATAAACCTGGAAAAGTTCGTATTGTTTTGATGCTGCAGCGAGAAGTGATGGTCTTTCCCTAAATGATTTTTTACTCACTGGACCAGCTGATCTCATTATTTTATGGTGCCTTGCTGAAGAATTAGTAAAATCGAATTCTCCGGCGATATTAGGGAAACGTTCAATATAGTAAGAATAGCGGAGGAAGACAACTTCCCCCAATGTTTTCTGTCGCGAAATTTTGATTCTGATGAATATCCAAAAATATATCGTATGACTGCAATGCTTTTTGGTACAATCTGTTCACCATTCCTGGCACAATTTGTGAAAAACCACAATGCTGTAAAACACGAAGCAGAAAAGCCAGAAGCAGCAAATGCAATATACATTCCCACTAAGTTGAAGATTATTTGGACTCGACAGAGAGTGACCAGAAAGCCATTAATTTGGTGAACGATGTCATTCGGATTCATGCCAAAGAGAGTTCGAGATTCGTAATTTCTTTACGAAAATCAGGATAAATGACCAAAAATTACAATGATTATTGAAAAACTTGAAGAAAAACAAATCACACTGCAAAACGTTGAAATAAAAGAAAACTGTGTATGGGAGGGACTACCTGATGTCAAAAATCACTATATATGAATTAAACTACTGCGAATCACAGCAACGGTCCACCAACTCATTCTCCTTATCAAACTAGAAAGAATTCATTTTCTGGAATGTGAAGAAAGAAATTGTATAATGAGTCACTTAACTCAAGACATACTTTTGAAACACGAAAAACTATTTTTGGCAACTGGATTTTTTTACACCATATACAATGAGCTATCAATTTAGAAATAAGTTATAGTCTCAGCACCGACTCATGTATCATGGCCATAAGATGGCTCTTGGCAAGAAGAGGGGCCATGAAAATCATTTGGTCTAACGATGTTAAAATATTCGGAGGAGCAAGCCGTGAACTCCTAGAAGCATTCGACGAATTGGAAATTAACTCAGTAGATGATGAACTCACCAACAGAGGAATATCTTTCAAAAGAATTCCCACACTTTCTCCCTTCATGGGAGAAGCTGGGGAAAATGATATTTGTCCTCAGGATATTTTATTGGGATAATATTCAGAAATAATGACTCCACGGAACCAAAGAAACAAAAACGAACCTAATTTTCAAAGAGGTGAAACTGTGGTAATAAACGAAAACAATGGTCCAAGAGGTATGTGGCCTATGGGGGTGATAAAAAAGGTGTACAAAGAAGAAGATGTAATCGTCAATGTAGTAGATACCCGTACGGCCCAAGGAATTTTCACGGAGCCTCTTCAGAAGCCTCTTCAATGGGAAGACTTTTTAACCAAATTTGCACCCCTTCCCACCTGTTTGAATTTTCTCCATTTTCTCTGTTTTTTCAAATTTAAAGGGGTAAGAAGGGGTGAAAAGTCTTTTCTCTTCTTTGTTTATTTGGTCAACCTTGAGGCCAGGGCCCTAATAAAATGATTACTAGTCACTTCCTAAACAAAATTATCACAACGGAAGAGATAGAAATCGTCGAAAAAATCAATATATATTTTCCATTCGTACTGGAGTGGGCCCTGTGCGATTTCAAAAATATTTGGAATTTGGAGTTTTGGAGGGATGGACTTTCACCTCACAAAACGCGAAAGACGTATGTGGATCATCTCGTTTCAGAACCCGCGGCTCTCTATGATAAAAATAGGTTATTGTGATATCTAGGGCTATTGAAATATACAGTTGGATCATCCAGAAATTCTATACTGATCAGTGATTATTCGATTTAGAATATATTTGTGTTGTAGTTGTTTGTGGCAGATGTTATTTTTTTTATGAGAAATGCGTATCTTTTTCTCTATAACTGTTTGGTTGTTGGCTTGCCGACATAATATAATTGTTTCAACCAAACTCATATACCATTTTATTGATCTGATAAGAATAACTCGATAAAATAACTAATTCGTTTTATAATTATGAAGTTGAGATTTTAAAAATCATATATATCAAACGACTTCTCATTACTTAAAACAATTGGAAAGTGTGTAATCAGACTGTTGATGAATGCTCGAGGTATTCGTGATTTTAATCACCGTGATACCTCTTTGCACACCATTTGTATGTAATAGAGTGTAATCAGAAACTCAGTATTTTGTCAGCCGTGAAGACGGTACTCTTCATGGGTAGATAACAGGCAGTATGAAAAAATATAAAACTTGTTTTGTTTATGCATGTGCAGATTGCGTGGAATGTACTATTTGCAGAAATAAAGGACATGTCAGTTTTAATCAGGTAACCTATTTCTGATAATTTCCATTCGAAATACGACAATGGATCTCTTTCAAATTTCAACCATATCATACTCGATAGATGAAACATTATGCAAATATCTGGTAGAAAACAACTAATTCCCCTACCATCATTGGATTACATCTCACATCTATTTGTGAAATGTTCCTGAAAACATGATATGTTTTACGGTTGCTATCTCTTATCAGTACTAAGATAGGTCAGAAAACGTTAGAGTCATCCTAGTCAACCAAACGAATGATCACACCTAAAGCTCAACAGCAAGAAGAACTCTTCGGTCTCCTAGACAGCACAGACTCCAGGAAGAGTTATTGCATGAACTCGAACAAAATTCGAAAGAGTTTCTGCGTAGTATAAGTTATGTTATGTGACTCTAAAACAGAGAGTTAGTTTCAGAAATACTCGTAGCCCCATATGATAATAAAACATGTGAATAATTATCTATAAGATTTTTATAGAAACCTTTAAGTGTCATAGAAATGTTAAGCTTTCCTCGAGAGGTGCTACTGTTATATAATTTTTTCAGATGATCCATATTTCAACTTAGAGAAATACATTCAGAATAGTTCAAATTCATTCACATTATACAGATTGCCATAATTTCTACATATAGTTTCGATAAAATTTTCAAGGCCAGCATTCCACTTTCATTCCGATTGAAAAAAAAAAAATTAATCGATAGTGTATTTTAATTCTGATGATATGAAGTATGTTAATTTCATTTTATTGTCACTATCCTCATTTGTATAGTTGATTTATTCTAATGTCAAAAAAATATCCATTGACCATTCCTCTACAAATCGTATTTTGTCAAAAAGTAAAATGAGTAATTTGATGAATAAAGCCGTAACTAAGTGGTAGGGGCTGACTATGAAAATGAGGTCAATGAGGAATGAAACTTCATCAAACGAATAGTTTCATATAGGAAGAAACTGCAGTAACGTACACTGAGAGAAATCTGGAGAACATATTGGTATATTCAAGAAATTATCATAAAAGTTACAATAAATTTTGGTAATCCTAATAACTTGGATAGTAAGTGGTAAAATACCAATAAATAGTTGAAATATTTCATTGTTAACGTTAGTATAAATTATTACTGTCACATATAGTACCAGAAATTGTTGTTAATATCATTATACATTTTTCTCCCTGTAGGTGTTAAAATCATATGAGGTATGGAAACGGAACGTTTCATTTCATATTTTTCAATTCTAGTAACTACAGTTATCAAAAAGGATACCTAAGGGGGATTTTCTTTAGTTTATCACATAAATCGTCCACTTTGTACCATTGTATCGTAAATAGTAACATATTGGCTTTTGTTTGATTCATTTGCATATGATTTTTTTTAGACGAAATGAACACTTTGTTGAACTTGCTGCTGTATTTTTCAAGATTTTTGTCATGTTCCATATCTAATATGTTCCTATCATCAGAATAACATATACAATGATGTCTCCAAATAGATATCTGAGTGATATCAGTATATATTTCAAAACTATGTTATTCTCAAAATTGACTACCTGTCCTCTATTATCGACATACAAAATCAGTAAACTGGGTGATTTCAATTGATTTCATATATTCATCAAATAGTTTTTCAGCAGAAGGTCATAATTCATACAATCATCAGCCGCAAGTGCAAACAGTCTCTGAACAATTCAACTACACATTTTTGGTCCAAGAAAATTACTATTTGACAGTGCCATTGTTCGTAGCAATATGATGTGACGATGATTTAGCATTAAAAAAGCGTATATAACTGTTTCTTTATACTCGGTTCATATTCGAAAAAAAAATTTATGAGTAGATCCTTCTTTGTTATGGAGTCTGACCTATAAAAAAATGTCGTAGTTCAAAACTTAGATTATGAATATCTTTCTAGCAACAACGAACAATTAATGTATTTATCCAACACATGACAGTTATGACTGTCATTATTAATGTCATTTTAGACAAGTAAACTATCAAATAACACACTAGTGAGTTATAATCCATAACTCACTAGTGACTATGAATATCTTTCTAGCAACAACGAACAATTAATGTATTTATCCAACACATGACAGTTATGACTGTCATTATTAATGTCATTTTAGACAAGTAAACTATCAAATAACACACTAGTGAGTTATAATCCATAACTCACTAGTGACTCACTAGTGTGTTATTTGATAGTTTACTTGTCTAAAATGACATTAATAATGGGTCATAACTGTCATGTGTTGGATAAAACATTGTATGCCTCTCATGTGTTATGTTTCTTAAGTCACTTTAGAATTTATACCATTATAATCTTTCTTGCGTGACTTATTTTCAACATAACACACTAGTACCATAAATAACTATTCTTTATCATAGTGAATATCTCTCAATGTAGATACCTGAGTGACATCAGTAGAATATATTTCAAAACTATATTATTCTCAAATTTGACTAATTGTCTTCTATTATCGACATACGAAATCAGTAACAGGGATATCCTTTGACTCCATATGCCAACAATTTTTTCAGCAGGTCATAATTCATACAATCATCAGACGAAAGTGCGAAAAGTCTCTGAACAATCCAAGTACCTACATATTTTTGGTCCAAGAAAATTACTATTAGACAGTGCTATTGTTCGTTATAATATGATGTGACGGTGATTTAGCATTAAAAGAAGCGTATATAATTGTTTCTTTATGCTCGGTTCATATTCAAAAGAAAAATTCAGGAGTAGATTAATCGTTGTTAATTATGAGGAGTTTGACCTATAAAAAAATGTCTTGGTCCAAAATTTTTATTACGAATATATTTCTAGCAACAACGACAACTGATGTCTTTCTTCATTATAGTGAATATCTTTATAAAGGTATTGAAATTTAACTGAAAGATTGAGACGATTTCAATGATTTATGTCGAGCATGTGAGTTAGTGAGCCATTGATAAATTCCTAGCAATTATGAAGTGTATTCCAATACACACAAGAGTTTCTTCCGACAGAACATGTCTAGTTTTTACAAATGAAATGCAATTAATATCCTGCTGATACTAATAATCTGATTGATAAAATATGTTTTTCCGATTGAAATGTTTGAATGTTTTATACAGAGAGATTGATTAAGACGAACAGTTTAATAATCGTATCAGTTTTTATTTCATGGACTGCTCTTTGGCAGGTATTTTACTACGTTCTTTCGAGAGCAAGAAGAATACCATACCTACTGAAACATGACGACGGAGAGCGGTCAAGGTAAATGAAGTCAAGTTCACCGATTATTTTCCAATTCAGTTTAAAAAAATAATTATAATAATACTAATAACGTGTATTGAAGAAGACTCAGAAGAAAATGTTCCTATGTTTACAATTTAACGTTGGAATATATTCGCGAGTGTCGAGCACTTATAAGGAATAACCTCTAGACACCGTGTGCGAAAAAATATGAATGTTTTAGCTTTATGATAATATAAGCATTAGGTACAAGCTACTTATATAAAATACAAAATATTATACGACAAATAAAATGACAATACATACCCTGTGACCCACTTAAGACCGGAGCACCCTTATAAAATCTACATTATCCAACGCGATTGGAATTAGGTATACATTCAAAATATCTACTGGGACACCAAATCTCATGCATAAATGTTTATTTCCAGGGCCAACTAATCTGATTTTTCAAGGTCAAAAATCTAAAAATATTACTAGGCAAGTTTTTTAGAAAAATTCTAACTACGCCACTGGATTAGCAACATTTTCAAATGGTTATTATGTGGATTACGTTAAAATGCGTCAATTACACTAAAAAAAATGTGGTATATTTTCAGAACTATGAACATGTTTCATTGCGGCTATAGAAAAGATCATTGAAATGAAGAAAGAAGTACATTGAAACAATGTATACTATTTTATGAATGAAATGTGGTACATTATATCAATGAATACCGTTTATTACCTTTCCGTTCATTGGCACAATACATTTTTCATCGGGACAATGATTCAAGTTCATTGAGATCAAAGATGATCTTTTTTTACATTTATGAACAGGTTTCATTGCTGCTATGGAAAAGTTCATTGAGGTAATGAAAGGGGTACACTGAATCCATTTGAAATTGTTCATCATATCAATGAACGTAATTAATGGTCCCAGAGATGATTTTATTGTTACAATGAATCCAAGTTTATCGAAATCAATGATAATCTATTTTCAGATCTACACACAGGTTTTATTGGGGCTATGGAAAGATCATAGAAGGTGTAACGAAGTTACTGAGTCCCAGTTTTGTTAGGCAGATAGAAGCAACATTTTCCTCCCATTCTATAACTCCGTAATTAATATGTTCATGAATATAATAATAAGCCTTATGTCGAACCAAGCCATATCGTGTTTAAATATACTCATAAATTTTGCCGGCATCTGTTCAGCCGAATCCTCGAATAGAAATCTCCGTTGCTGGCAAGTTAGCTTTAGCTGGTAGTACACAGCGCCTCCACTAGAGGGACCACTCCGCACGACTTCGATGTTTGCACAGAGCCGGTTAACTTAAGCAGACAGAAGCGATCGTTGAAGCATCTTCTCAGGTAGCACAGACTACAGAGACATCCGAAGAGCTCCGAAAGGAGCCAGCCCAAATAAAAGATAACTTGGAGATACGCCTTCCAATTAAGATTGCGATGTTCTGATGAATGCATGTTAATTATTTTGCATATCATTCGGAAACTCACTGTATGCTCAATATCAGTGGGAGGCCTTCATTGCATTTACGAATGATATGCAATGATTGAATAAATACCACTTATTCAAATGATAAACAATAGTTATTTATGGTACTAGTGTGTTATGTTGAAAATAAGTCACGCGAGAAAGATTTATATTATATTATAAATTCTACAGTGACTTAGGAAACATAACACATGAGTGGCATACAATGTTTTATCCAACACATGACAGTTATGACCCATTATTAACATCATTTTAGACAAGTAAACTATCAAATAACACACTAGTGAGTTATAATCCATAATGGATTATGGATAAAATAATTAGTTCAATGTGAAAGCATCACGAGAATAAACTGAAACATAGATTTAATGTATATCAAATATTGAATCAAGGAATAACCGATACTTAATAATCACCGTTCATTGGATTGATGAAAAATATCCATCGTCGAACTAATCTGAATCATTATATCAATCATACAGCATTCATTCGAAGAATGGACAATAATAACTAATTTGATGAATACAGTTTCATCAGTTGAACGAATACAATTTATTGCTTGGGTGAACACTCTTCATTCGTTTGATGAATGGAATTCATTACCATAACGAACCTATTTAATGTACTTCATCATGATATCAATGAAAGCATTTATTGATATTATTAAGATCCGTATTCATAGTATGGATAACTAGTGGTATATTGACATAACGATTGCGTTCATTGGACCAATATTGATAAAAATATTCATTGAGTCACTGAACTTTTTTATTGTATTCAGGAACCAATTTTTTTCTGTGTAATAAAATAGTTATGAGGAAATGAAATTTGAAAAATATTTCGTTTATTCATTCCACCAATTCAATTTCAAAACTGTAATTCCATCAAAATCTATTGATATATAAAAAAAATAATATTTTCCTGAAATTCCATTATCATATTTTCAATTTTTTGTATCTTATGATTTCCTTATTTAAGAACAGATTTCGATTAAATTTTGGCCAGTGATATATCGAGACCTTCTAAATACAGTAGTGTATTCCGAATTCTGCTAAAGTTCTGAAATTGAATTGGTGAGTTGATTAAGCGACATATTATTCAAATTTCATTCCCTTCCAACTTTCTTATTCATTGATACATTCCAACGTAATTTACATATGAACCAAATGGAAATGTCACGCATTCGGTGGTGTAGTCAGAATTTTTCTAAAAAATCGCTAGTGATTCTTTTAGATTTTTAATCTTGAAAAATCAGATCAGTTGGCCCTGGAAATGGAGGTTTATTCATGAAATTTGGCTTCCTAGTAGACTTTTTGAATGTCTATGCCCAATGATAAAAAAATCATTCCAATCGGTTGGAAAATGTAGATTTTATAAGGGTGCTCTGGTCTTAAGTTGGTCACTCTGTGTATAAATATACACAGTATAGGATGTAAAATAAAAGATTTAAGCTTAAAATATTTATTAAATATAATCTACAATAAAATAGTATGGAAGTTTGTGATGTTAATATTTTGTTTTCAGTTTTTATTGTTGTTTTATTTCCTGATACGTAGTTTTTAGGAGTATTTTGAATTTTTTTGTGAAATGTGTAGATATTTATAATTTCGAATGGAAGCGAGTTTTTACTTTTGGAGCCTAAGTAGTTTAAACTTCTTCGTCCAACAGTTTTGTTCATGACTGAAAATAGGGTTTTTGATCTGGTGTCGTATCTGGAGTTGTGAGCGGTTTTTACAGTATACTTACATTAACATTAACATTATGAAAATATATTTGTATTGTATTGAAGAGCTTGATTTCCTGTAGTAATTTTTCCGAAGAATATGTATGGAGTTTTCTTAGAATCATTTTGTAAAAAAGTTTAAATATATTTTCTAGCTGAAGTAGATGGGTTTCAATATTCCACCCCATACAATTATTCCATAACTGAGGTTTGGTTGGTTGGTTTGAGGCTGACGAGCCAGATTCAGGGTTTACCCGTGAGGGTGACTCTTAACACTGAGACCATCTTGGGTCTATTGTATTATTCTGTCGTCAGTAGTTCCTAGTTAAATAGGCCTGTGTCTTTTATCAGGTTTAGTAATCTATTTGCTAGGTGTTTCGGATTCATGCCTATTTCTAGGTTGGTCTGTCCGAATATTCTATAGCGCTTGTTATACAGCGCATCGCATTCAAAGATGATGTGAGAGGCTGTTTCCTCCTCGTCACCACAAAGTCTGCACTCCACGGTTTCTCTGTTTATTCCCATGGTGTACAGGTGTTTCCTAAGGCCGCAATGTCCGGTTAGTAAGCCGGTAAGTATGCGTATCTTAGGTCTGTTCAAGTTGAGAATGCCAGCCGTCAGTGTTTGGCTTAAATGCCTCACCATGGCTGTGCTGTGTCGATGCCCTTCGATTTGGTCCCAATATGTTTGGTGTTTTGTTTTCTTCCACTCATTTATTAGGTTTCCGCATCGGGTTTTGCTTATACCAAACACTGGTTCTGTGCCTATGAATGGTAGTTCAGAAGCTCGTCTGGCAAGTTGGTCTGCTTTTTCATTACCTTCTATTCCTCTATGTCCAGGCACCCACACAAGTGTTACCTTGTTGTGTTTTGCCAGTTCATTGAGGCTCTGAAGGCATTCCCATACTTGCTTTGACTTGATCTGTACTGAATTCAGAGCTTTTATTGCGCTCTGGCTATCAGAGAGAATGTAGATGTGTTTTCTTTTGTATCCACTGTCTAGATTCATCTGTATGCATGTCCTTATGGCATGTGTCTCAGTTTGGAATACTGTGGTGTCATTGCCAAGTGGAAGTATTATGTTCCTTTTTGGCCTCACCCCATGTATTCCTGCTCCAGTTCCTATCTCTGTTTTGGAGCCATCTGTGTACCAGATGATGTTGCCAGATGATAGTGATTCTACTCCCGAGTCCCATTCGTCCCACTTGAGCTGTGTTCTGAATAGTTTTTCGTATGAGTATTTAGGTAGCATATAGTCTGATATCATTTCCAGCTCGGTGATGTTGACTACTTGAGTAATTTTGGTGTGCCCAATTTGTGGTTGGGATCTCCAATTACCTGTTTGTATTAGTCTGTATGCACTCATCCTTGCCTCCCCCATGACTGTGATGTCTAAAGGTGGGAGGTTCAGAATGATTTCCATTGCAGCGGTCGAGGTTTGGTACTACCAAGGCATTATACAGGGTAATTTGGTCATTTTGATGAAGAAATTTTCGGGATTTATAGAACAAATAGATTAACGATAGTAGTTCTTTTATGATGTATCGTATGTTGGTATTCAACTTTGAGTGACTTCTGATATGAATACCTAAGTATTTTACGCTCGTGGCTGAATTTATCTCGATAGTTTGTGATTGTCCACGATTTGTAGTGTGTTAGGTTAGGCTAGGTTAAAGGTATGAAAAATGTGTTTTCAATTGATTTTTGAAACATTGTTCAATTTGAAGATAATCTTTTTGAACTTTAATTTCAATTTTGTCCCAATCTACATCGTTATAATATATGACCGTATCGTCTGCGAAGGTGATAATTTCTCCAACTGTATCCAGAAGAAATAGGTTAATCCCAAAACGGTTCCATAAGGTACACCGTATTTTAAAGTTCCTGGAGTGCTGAAGGTTCCATTTATGTCCACGATTTGCGGGGCCATGGAAGTAACTTGGCTAGAAGAGGTCATTTTGGAAGGGTGTAGATACTGTTAAAGACTTAGTGGAAGGGTCAGCGACAGTGTCACTGAAGTTTAGTATTTTATTTGATAGGTACTTTTGGAAACTTGCTGAGTTTTCTATGTAACCTTCTGCAACGCAATATTTAAATGACAGTATACTCCCCAAAAACTAAACAAATTTATTTTCGGCAGTAGTGCGGAAAAAATGTTTTTCCTACGACCATATAGGAAAGCAACGTATATAGCACGGAAAGAGGCTTATATCCAGAAGCGTGCAAAACATTTTCCGCCCATGCGCGGAAAGTAATTATCTGCACACTGCGGATAGTGTCCAATAGCTCAATTGGTTGAGCAGCGGGACTTGTTGACTTATGACGAAGAGTATGCGGAAAAAAATTACTCTTTTCAAATAGATTTCTTCAAATATTTTGTCAATAGGTTCATCTCTATTTCTTGGAGTTTAATTTGAACAAATCGTCGGCTAAGTGCAAGAAAATTAAAAAATAAGTTGAATTTCACAAACTACTTCTTGCGATACCCTCTATCTAATACATAAATCATTAACTACATTATGTTGGTATGATGGTGTATAGTACAAAAATCTTACCAACAAAATCAATCAATCAATAATGGTAATTGTTAAGTAACTTCTTGAAAGGAACTAGGTATGTCGTCTTTAATTGAGATATATTGTGTACTAATAAGTCAGATGATGTTTATACATTATTTGGTAAAATAATTATGTGGTCGTAGGAAAAATAGTGTACATTACTCGCGCGAAAATGATTTTTCACACTCGTGTGATTGCCGCTCTCGGCTTCGCACTCAGCTAATGCCTCGTGCCACAATATTTTCCACTTGTGTGAAAAATGTCACTTTCCGCACTAGTAATATAATATAATATTTCGGCACTATTGCAGAAAAGTGACTCTTTCAACACTAAAATGAGTGAGAAAAAGTGGACTTTTCCTCCCGTTAGTAGAAAAATTACTAATACAAAAGTTTTAGATTTTGTAATTATCTTTAACTTTTGAAACAAAAAAAACTTTTTTTGATATGCCAGAAATTAAAAAAAAAAGACATTATCCAACTCTAAAACAGTATATTCAGCTACCCCTACCCCACTTCCGGAACTTTAAATAAGTCTTCTTGATTTTCCTCAATGTACTACTAACTCACCCTGAATTTACCGACCATTCATATACTGCTAAGAATTTTAGGGTATTGCAAATCGTTTCGGGCCTGGTACAAAGAGACAAGTTAGTAAAATGATAATTGAATATTTAAAAAAATTAATACCAAGATATCAGAATACGAATAAAGTTTTTAGTTCGAAAATATGAATAGGAAATTCATAAAATCTTTTGTTAATCTTCATATCGATTTGTTGCTCGATTATATATCTAGGTTAAAATTGTTGTTAAAATTGTTTGTTTTTTCCGTTAACCAGCTGTTACGAACTTACGAACGGCAGCCGTCAAAAGTCGAAACTTGTGCGAGCCAAGGATAACGAGGTCTTACCTTTTAACGTGCGATTCCTAGCACTTTCTCGGGCCATCAGATAAAAATCTGAAGTTGCTGAGGATTCGAACCTAGCCGACCAGCAGTCAATGGTTTTGAACGCTTTAGTCTTAACCACTGAGCTACTTGACCCTTGTGATTCAGCAGTCGTATGGGGTTGTTTGATTATTATCTATTCGATGTTTGCCGGACAAACTCCCATGTTATAGGAAATTCGCGAGATGCTGGATTATTATTAATCTATTTCCATCTCATTAAGTTGATCTAGAGTTTGTGTAAAAATAAACTGATTGATTTTTTTTTGTATAAGTTAATAAACGAATAAAAAAATATATCTGACTTTAGACGAGGATACTTTTTTGACGGGGTCTACATAAAATTTTCCCTCTACAACAGGAAGCCAAATTTCCTGCATCTGAATAGCTTGCAGGTAACTTATTAAACGTTGGATAATAACAGCTTTTGTGGTTATTCTCAATAATGATAAGGATAACGACTGGTTGATTTTAAAGAGTTTTTGGAACGTAGAGGAAGATAACGTTAAAATCCGTTAAGAAACTAAACATAACCTATGAGTTTTGACATTAGCAAAAGGTCATTTTGTTGATATACTTCTTTAAAATGGATGAAAATATTGAAATTATCATAAGAAGGGGGCAGGAATATTACGAATAATGCAAGATTTGTATAAATACAAATGTGAGTAAGGAAAATGATGGTAACTTTACGTTTCGTGAATCAAAATTACCGTTCTGTGATAACGATAACCACAAACTTCGTTATTCTAATCCCTCGTTAATAACGTTGGACGTTATCGCTATTTGTTTTGCCTCCCCTCATTTCCCTTACTGCGCAGTCGCATAAATAACTATAACGACAAAATTTGTTATTTTAAGTGGCCTAAAAACTCCCTAATGTCTACAACCTCTTTCCTTTCGATTTCTTTCAACAAATTAAGTATATTCGGGGACCATTCTTGAATTTTATTTCGATTCGTATATTTGATATTTGTCTGTTCTATTTCTATTGAACTATTATAAGCTCATCAAAATTCGGCAAGTTTTATTTTTTATTGTTCATCAACTAGAACAAGCCCATTATAATAAAATAACGATTTAAAAATCACTCATGTATCCTGATATACAGTTATATTCATATATCTTCAAGGAAGGTGGAGAAAATACGTTACAGGTTCAGCGAATCCAAATATCATTATTTTGAATCAATTCTTTCTTTTGTTGAAGGAATTTAAGCAGTGGCGCAGCCAGGATTTTAGTTTGGGGCTGAACATAAAATTTCTCACAGCTGTTTTCTCATGTTTTATCAATAAATTAGCAACGATTATAATTGCTGGGGAGGCCTGCATTTCTACCTCCTAGCTGCGCTATCAAATTATATATTACATATAAACAAAAAATTGGGGGTGCTGAGTCATTCCTAATGTACACGATGGCCACCATGAGACCCCAAAACACTATGGGAGGTTTCCTTGCCTACAAAATTTATAATCGCTCAGGATATCTGAAATTCTACATACGATATGGGTTTGATGGTGTAGACTATATTTTATATTTTGAGTTTCATTGTTGAGTGGCACAGCTGCAATGGCCACAAAACATTTTTGAAAGGTCGGACTTTGTGTTGTTTGAAAAAATCAGTATTTTGCACCAATTGAGCCAACTTTGAGGGTTTGACAATCAGAAGATGTTCAAGAAGTTGACGAGTTTGAGGAAGATGGTCATGGCGTGAAATCAAATCAGTAGGACACAAACATGATGCTCAGGAAACTAGAAATGATACTAACTACCGGCTAAGTTAAAGAATCATATTGAGTATCTGAAAGCAAATTACAGTAGTACGAATTATGTCTATCATGTCTACTATCTGCTATATTTCACGAACCTTGTTATCTAATAACCATTCGAATGTTCTGTTCTCGAAGTGCCGAGAGCGAAAACTCATGCATTTTTCACGAGCTGGAGACAAGCAGGCAGATGCAGTAGACAGGGCTGGCCCTATCGTTACATTTCTCATTATTTAAGACTTTTCGTCTCGAAATCTCATTTTTGGAAGTGTTATCAATATTTCTAAGTCCATCAAAACCGAGTGTTTTAACGCTATTGTGTACCACTGCAACCTTGGAGGAGTTGATGCTGCATTCATCAATAATATTTCCAACTAAGTGGTCTCTTAAATGTTGGTTTCCTCTGTCATTGGAGAAGCGCGACAACGAATTTTAGTTGAAACTACTTTCTATGGAATTGAAAGAAAATATGGTAGATACTGAGAGATTTAGATATGTTGATGAATCTTTCTGCTCTAATTTTTCGTCAAGAAAACTATCAATCCAATATTGTTTCCTTCTATTATTTTTGGTAAAACTGGGTGATTCCATTGCCTCTGGCGAGCAATGTGTGCCACTCAGATCAACCTCAGGCAAGATTTTGACTAACCGGTATATCTACCGATCCTGAAATCTACAGAGTTCTACTCTAATGATTACGGAAGATACAAGGGTGTTTCCATGACTATTTCACTCATCTTAAAATTCTCACCTAATCTGACCAATCGAAAGCCAAAGACAACTCGTGTTATCGCCATAACACCAGCTGTCTTTCAATTCTGATTGGAGGATCAGCTTCGGTATTTTCAGCGACGTAACCATGACGAAATGAATACGTTTGACAGTTCGATCAATAACAAATATAGCTGGATATGTCAAAATGAGTCGCTTCACTGCAAATTCAAATTAAATTATGAAACGAAACATTATAATATTGACGATTTTAATAATTTGTTCATGACTGTCATACATTGTTCGTATTCATATTAATGAAGGAACTTTTTCGTGAAATACTCTAATAAAATTCAACTCGTGATAGAATTTATCTCATAAGTCTGTCTTTTATTTCTGAACTCAACTGAATTGTTTTGAGGAAAGGTGTTTTCACGAAGCAATTCAGTTTCGTTCAGAAACAAATCGACAGACTTATCGCGAAAATTCAATCACTCGTGGTATTACTCCTGGCAATATATTTCCTTGCTCAACAACCAATCAGTGAATTTCAAATTTTGAAATTCAGCCAATAGAATCGGAACTACAGTGAAAATATAGCTTGTCGCTGTATTTTCACGGTGATAAACCTGCTTAGTTTTTGTTTTACTATCTGTCAAGTGAAAATAATAATTTAAATTAGAAACGTTAAATTTATGTGTTTTAACTAGTTATCTTTATTCATCAATATGAGCGATCGTTGGGGACAGATGTCCATTGGTATCATAGATGAGGCCGTGGAAAAGAGTATTCCGTTGGGATTGCAATTCATTAATATTCCAAAAAATTATCGGTAATAATCATACCACTTATTATATTACCCCTGAAAAGTGAGACAAATTGGTGTTTTCAGAACTGAACAGTTTCCAGCGAAGATCCGTATTGGTAGTGAAATTGAAGTCCTGATTCCGAATACGTTGGAATTTTGAGCCTATATTCTTTCCGTATATTATTTTTGGCAAAACTGGTTGATTTCTTCGCCTCTGGCGAGCAGTGTGTGTCATTCAGGTCAACCTCAGGCAAGATAGACTTTTCGATATATCTACTGATTCTGGAATTCACAGAGTTCCACTCCAATAGTTACGGGAGATACGGGTGTTTCCATGAGAATTGTATCCTTCAAAACTACGGGATTCTACAAAAAATGTGTATATACGAAAGGAGGGAAAGCTTTTGATAGGGAATGGGCTACTCATGAAGAAACATTCAAATTCTGTCAAATACTGGAAATTGAGTAACCTAGAACAAGAGTTATCTTTTCTGTTACGTTCTTATCAAATATTTTCAAAGAATGCAAAGTGGCAACATTGCTCTTGAATTATTTCAATAACTAATTGTCAAAACGAACATTTTTCCATTTATTGTACATTGAAACCTAGGGTAAACCCATACGCTTTGTTGCCAAAATGTCTTTTTCATCTTATTTTGCCTTACAAGCTCTGCTCTAAAAGAACTTATTTGAAGATGTTCCGGAATGGTTTGGTAGTTGAAATTTTTGAAAAATTTTTCTCTTTTATAGACATAAAAGTGTGGTTTTAAAAAACTGAGGGGACATATAACGGCACACGTGACATGAGTTGCGCCCACAATAATATGAATGTTGTTCAAACGTGAGATAAGAGATTATTCGAAGGAATTCTTTTTTCTCTTGTACAGATTCAGATCATTCTTTAAGTTCTAGGCCAATAGTAAAATCGTATCTCAAAAATCTGTCATCATCCCTCGGTCTATATCCAGAGAACTTTCCTAAAAAAAGAACAAAAACCCAATTTCATCCGGAACAATGTTAACAACATTATTTTAGGCATACGTGCTATAATAGAGAATCACTAAGGCCATAGTTTGTTAAAATAATCGTGGAATTTGGTTTTCAAAAACTTGCAGCTGACCAGGTTGACCTTGGCCCAGTTACCAAGATAAGGAAGACACAGCTATAACCTAACTTTTGGCTCCATTATAAATGTGTGATGAAGCAGGCGAAGTTGATATTGAAAAACACAACGTGATATCTGTTAGAAAAATAAAGCCGCACTGCACATACTCATTATTTAATTTCACTTGTCTTCGTGTGTGAATTTGACAGAATGCTAGTCGTTCGATTAACTTAAAATGTGGCAGGTATTCATAATTCCTGTAAAAATGCATTATAGAATTTCTGTTGAAGAATAAAACAAAATGGCGGCTACAAAATGGCAGGAAAAATTTGTAATTATTGTTTGATTCAATTCAAAATTGGTATTCAGACTCGGTATTCTCGGAATCGGATATTTTGTATTTG
The DNA here is from genome assembly GCA_958298965.1 of Chrysolina haemoptera. Lineage (NCBI taxonomy): Eukaryota > Metazoa > Arthropoda > Insecta > Coleoptera > Chrysomelidae > Chrysolina > Chrysolina haemoptera. The sequence goes on along the minus strand of OY282592.1, from coordinate 21,213,593 downwards.
TGGTCAAAATTCATACATCCAAAATGTCTGCTTCAAGATGACTGACTAATTTTGTTATTATGGCCTGATTTCATTCAAAAGTAGTGTTTTGGGGTTTTTAGTCTCGGAAAATATGAATTTTTATTAAAAATTTATTAATTTCAATATATCGAAGGATTCTTGAGATTATGGTTCGATTCTAATTACATTTGGTAGGTGGAGGTAAGAATTTTTTATCAAATTTCATAAATCCATGATTGAGGACGAGTTTTTTGATTATTGTCATTATTTCCATCAACCCTTACTCTTACGAGCAACCCTCAGAAGTCCTCGAGAGACTTGTCTGAGCTAGGGAAGATGCAGCCCTTACCTTTTAACGTGTGATGCCTGGCACGAGGTCGGTGACAGCACGGTGATTCGAACCCGCGTTCCTTGGCATAGCAAGCGAGAACACTACCTGCGCACCACTAAGACCCAGTATTGTCTGCTTCCCTTCGAAAAGACCCCAGGCATGAGACAATCGAAACTCCACATCGAAATCCCTTCTACTAGAAGGGCCAAGACTCTGCTCAGAATGAGCAAAAAGGAAATCAGAATAGTATCAGGGATCCTGACGTGGCACTGCCATCTGAACATGCACCTTAATATTAGTATCAGTAATTAGTATCACGGATGATAATGAATGCAGGTGGTGCTTGAAGAATGAACAGTAAGCAATTCTCAGCAGTGGCAGCAAGACGAAAAGCTCACCCAGAAGCATGGTTCTGAGAGTTTGAGAAAGGTATCGGTAAGAAGGCTGGCCTATTTTGCTTGCCACATTAGTCACCTTCAGAATTTCACCCATTCCCAGCATACATGCTTATGGTTCTACCGAACATCTGCGATGTTCTTGAAGGAGACCCCATGCATTGGCTCATCTTTATGTAGTTCAAGGAGTTACTCAGTATCTGCAGCTCAAAAAATATTTGGTTCAAAATTTTTTCTAACCGTTATACCGCTGCACCTCTACGAGCAACCCTCAGAAGTTTTCAGAAGACTAGGCCGGTGAATGAAGGGATCTTACCTCTCTACATGCGATCCCAAGCTTCAGTACGACCTTTTAGCTGAACAGGTTTCAAATAGCTGACAAAGTTTGTGCTACTCCATTCAGTTTTGAATGTGAAACCAAGTTCATCGGCTGTACGGGCTGTTGTCTTGACAAGAAATGCTTTGGTCCCTGCCCCTCCTTGATCGCGGACCATACAGAGAAGAGGATCTGAACTCCTGATGACTTTACAGGCTACATCACTTGCTATTCTGTTATGCAGACAATCATACTTAAAAGTCCATGACCAGCTGTTTTTGAAACGGGCGATTTCATCATGATCATTATTATATCTCTACACGAATTTCATCTATCACTTCCTAAAAACTATTGTTTATTTCAAGGGAAATGATCGAATATCTTGTTATTTCTATTCTTATTTTTACTATGATTAGTAAGGTCGTAATTTAAAAAATGGAGGGGGATTTTGAAGAATGATCCCCTCTGACCCTAATACACTTGTTCTGTTGATGAAGAGACTTTGAACTTCTCACCCTGGAATTACTTCCAGGAATTACTTCCAGGGTGAGACGTCACTTATTCACAGTTAGTGACTTGAAACATCATTCAATGAATCAAAATATATCTTCTTTTTTTCATCAGCATACCTTTTTGTAAATATTTTGAATAACTTACGTATTTTTTTTAAGAAAATTCTTCCCTCCCCAACAGAGTTGTTGAGCTCCCTAGGAAACAATTCCAACTTCACTGTTGTACCACTGGTATCCAACGATCTCGGTGAGACTTTAAGTGTACTTCCAAGAAAAAACGTATCCGGTAGTTGAATTTCCAAATCGTGGGTCATTAAGAACCGTTTTGTATTGTCAGTGAGAGATCTTGCCATTTCTTCAAGGGGTGTTTCATCTTCGTATGAACTTTCTCCAGTATCATTAGAGGAATCCACTGATTTATCTCTAATTTTTGGAAAATCTATCGTGTTTTTTGAGAATTTTATGAAACTGGTGAACTGCACGTCATTATCATAGTCTAAAGTGTCTTTCAGGTAGTCGTGAATGGTATTTTTGATGCAGGATATGGACGGTTTTTTGCAGTCTCTCAACAAACCTAACCATAACTCATTCCCTGCGGTAATATTTTCAAAAGCTCTGTCAACTGTAACGTTCGAAACACTATGGGCAGTGAAAACATTGCACACGAATATGATAATGAGGTATTTGAACATGTCTTTGGTTAAAAAGTGTAGCACTTTCATTTCACAACATCCTAGATTCGATGTTCACTTGTTACATGACACAGAACTGGACCACATAATCAGGGCACGGACGTTCTCTCTCCGACCGGTACAGAGCGAATACAAGAAGTAGTGGCGGCCATTTACTCGTCATTTCTTGACACACTTAGTCTGAGGTGTTTGAGGATGCCCCCACGGATGGACTGGCTCAGCAGGTCAGACATGAATATTTTGACAATATTTGAATGGAACCGTTCAGTCAGATTGAGATTCACATAGCAAAAATCGTTATTAATTTTCTGTTATAAGAAATCTTTGTTCTAACCGTAACATTCGAAATAATTAAAAACCATCTTTTCCACTATACAGAGTGTTCCGAAACATGGGGCCAAATTTAAAAGAATTTTGGTTGAAAAATAAATAGAACTTCCCTGATAACTATTTTCTCAAGTATCCTTTCTTGCAGAGATACAGGGTGTTGAAACACAAAGTATGTTTTCATAACTTTTGCACTTATAAAACTGTTCCAAATAGATTGGGTGGAAGATTTTCAATGATTGCTTTATTTTTCAGCTACGCCGCCGTTGAAATCTGAAAAATATCAATTCATCGAATTCCTCATTCAATACGGAAAAATCAAGTGAAACATAAATGACTTTGAAAAAATTGTATTCAATTTTGAATGAAAAATCTTTGAATCCGAAAAAATAACCCGTTTTCAAAAAAATTGCGATTGCGATTCTTTGAATAGAAACATACGATTAATTATTCAGAAAATTGTTCACTGAAGCGAATTTCTACTGGTTCAAAATGAAATTGGAAATACCTTCCAAAATATTATTGACATTTTCATATGCATTTTTTCACAAAGCTAGTTCATGTCAAACTGGATATTAAAATGTGTTTTCCCAATATTGGTCAAGTAGGCTGAAAATGAAACAATGTGCCCAATTTATCGTGAGAATTGAGTAGAATTATTGATAATTATCAACCGATACAAGTAGAAGGTGCAACTATTCAGAGCAACTGAGACTTTGTTCATAGAACTGTACGTAATTTGTTTTTTTGTTAATGTAGAATACCATATTTTTTATTGTAAATATGACTATTAAGCCCTGCTATAAACTCTTGCTCAAACAGGAAACCGAATTATATCAGCAGGAAATTAGAAAAACTGAACAATATCTAGTAGGCGCATAGCATTATTGACTTCTGAAGAGGGAATAAAAAGTGGCTATTCGGTTTATTAATTTTTGAAGCGGAAATTCAAAATTTAATAAATTAAGTAGGTATTCAGTTTGTTAGTTCATAAGGAATGAATAATAAAATTTTTGTGGTCTCTGCAAGAATTAATTTTCCTCATTTATTCTTGTTGTTCATGGGCAGACATACCAAGTGTTCTATCTATTACGATTTTCTCTTTCCCTGAGTAAAAAAAATCACTAAAACTGCAAATTAAATTGGAAGTCCATGAAATTTGGTATGGGGTTGGTTTAATAATAGACGAACATTTTGTGGAATTCAAAGAATTTTTCGACGCTTTTCCGGTAGTAACTCGGAAAAAACTTGAAAATTGAAAAAATATGAAGAAACCAAAAATAAAGCTTGGAAAATTGGGAACAAAAAAATGTCCATACACTTTGTCCATAAAACCTTACGTTTGATCGAAAAATTAAAGAGAAGAAAAAAACGTATCCACTCCGACTTTTGATCGAAAATCCAAAGTTGCTACTACTTTTCGATTATTTTTGTATGATACTTCCCTATACCTACCTCCGATGGTTTTCAAGAAATTCATTGATTTCCTTATTTTTTGTGCGAAACATAGCTTTAATTGAATGGTTATTACTACAGTATTTGGATTCGTAGAAAGCTTAAATTTGGGACGTAGTTTTACAATGTCTTGTGTATTAGTTATGTATACGGTAATTCGTCCTCCATTATACAGGGTCCTTCAAAATTCGTGATTTTACCGATAGGTACAAAAATGGTGAAAAGTGCATTTTTTCTAATGGAATACCCAGTATATTGTCGAATATCCTGAAAAACAATTAAATTTGCTTTCAAATGATCTAAATAGTCAGGTTTTCGAAAAAAAAGTAAGTTTCTATAAAATTTAGCCTATTTTCCAGTGCATCAATAATAAAACGTTTTCGCGTTCATTAACGTACATTTTATCTATAATTTTCAATTCTCACATAACGAATCAAAATAGGTAATATTTCCCAATTCAAATGATCTGTAGTATGCCGTGACCAGAAAACAGCAAAATAAACTTTTAGTTTGACAAGCAGACCAAGCAGTGATTTTCATGGTGTTTCTGTCAGGAGAAAGCATTTAAAAATATTACAATGCATATTCAAATGCAGTTATTATGCAGGATAATCAATGAACTTTATCCTTTACTACAATTTACTTCATAGAAAAATCTTCCGAAGTATTGAACAGAATTGTGCTGTTTGGTATTAAAGTTGAAGAGCCAAGAAATCAAATTAGGCCGATAACTGTTATGTCACCAGTTATTAACTGGCGACGAAGTGAATGAAATTAACGTCTTGGCGTATTTCTACGCCTACCCTCATATGTTTTATGAAGAGCCGTTGTGGATTAAGGTATTCTCCGCAGTTCGATAAAGAAAATTAGAAAAAAAAAAACATAAAATGCATGATTATAAAAGAATTTTTTTTTCTACTCAAACTAAAATAACTCAATATTTTCTGGACGAAAGTCGAATGAGTCCGGTGTGGGTAACAGATAACGAGGTATTTGAATTCGAATTGGATCGATGATCGATAAATGGTAAAAGTTATTTGTATTTATCAGTAGAATCCAAAGACGGAATGAAATACTGGGTGTTTCCCATTTGACATTAGAAAGTCGATATCAGTTCTAAGTAGAGGCGGCAATACTGCAAACGGGAAAATCTATTTAAGAGCTAGATCACAATCTCTTATTGTGGAATACAATATTTCAAATATTTATATCCTAGGTCTCCAGAAAAGTAAAATAGCTAAAGGTTATCGAGTTTGGAATACCCTGTATATTAATCATTCTTTGTACAATCAGTTCATCATCTTATCAGTCACAGATCTCAATATACTACAGAACCTTTTACATGTTCTTCCTATAAGTAATTTATCACTCTTACCGTGAAGAATAAACAAGTTCGTCAAAACTTTATTTGAATAGTCTTTAATTTGATTCTTTTCTAACCAAATTTACTTAATGAAAGCTTAAACGTTTCATTGTTAATTGTCGAATTTTCATAATGACATGTTTCATTTCATTCATTTCATAGCTTATGCAACATATGACAAAATAATCCAATTTTAATAGAAACTTGCTTTCATTTCGGAAACCTGACTATTTAGGTATAGGAACAAACTACATCATTTGAAAGCAAAATTAATTGTTTTTCAGGATATTCGATAATATACAAGGTGTTCCATTTGGAAAACTGCACTTTTCACCACTTTTGTATCTATCGGTAAATTCACAAATTTTGAAGGACCCTGTATAATGGAGGACGAATTTCCTCACACATTCACATTCACAGGACATTGTCAAACTACATCCCAAATTTAGGATTTCTAGGAATCCAAATACGGTAGTAATAAAAAATGAATTACAGCTATGTTACGCACAAAATTTCTCGAAAACCGTCAGAGATAGGTTTAGGGAAGTATCAAACAAAAATAATCGAAAAGTAGTAGCGAAGCGAAAATGCCATAATATACAGTGTGTCCCATTTGAAATATCAAAGTTGTTGCTATTTTTCAGTGGAAGCGGCAGTGCTGAAAATATTTTAGATCGATAGAACAAAACCAATTACCTAAAAAAAAACAATTTTCAGAATAATTCCATGTTCCGTTCTCCAGAAATGTCTCATAGGCCATCGAGTTTGTTTGTTATATAACTATACATACACAGTTTTCATCTGTGGTATGGTGGTTTTATGAGAGCGTAAAGAAAACATTGCTATATTATGTTGAGAGAGCATTATAATTTCTTCTTTATTCGCTCGAGGAAGGGATATAGAAGCGTATTCGTCGGGCAAGGTAATAGAAGAGGCGCGCAGTAGTGCGTCTCTCTTATGTATGTGGTATTATCATATCATTGCGTTCCTTGTTGCTCGCATAGATTTTTGTCTATACCCCAAATGAATAGTTTCCGATACTGTGTTTTTATATAATATAAAGTTCATGAAGTTCGCATCATATGGGAAAAACTTTTATTAATAATTTATTTTGAAATTTGACTTGGGCGTTAAGTTGTGCTATAAAAAATTTGAAAAATGACCTACTCGGATGTGGACATGTGACTTTCGCTACCTGTAAAAACTTATATTTTTTCAAAGTAATCGCTGAAAAAAGGCTTTTTTATTTGAATTTCAAAAAATGTTAAAGGAAAAAGTTGTTTCAGATAACTGAAGGAAAATGCGAATTTTCACTTTCAGATTTTTGCTTTCCTTTTCAGTTAGAGTCTTTTCACAATATTTATCAGATGTAGTTCAATGTCCAGCGTGGCTTGTGCCGGGGAAGTAGTTGTTTTCTGTTAGATATTACAAATAAATCACATTTTTCAACATGAATACCTCCCAAGAGGTTATCTTGAACGATGGAAAATAGCGACTAAAGTTTGTCTTTCAGTCGCAGATGATTCCACAATAGATTTTATGAATGTCCTATTCATATTTTCGATCTAAAATTTCTGTTATATTTGATGCAAAGTTGACGTATTTTCAAGCATGTAGGATAATAATTCATTTAAGTGGATTTTTTCAGTATTAAAATGATGCCAAAGTAATAGTTCAAAACATCATAACACTCCTTTACTTTTCTAACCAAAGTTTACGACTATTCACGGTATAAATCTCACATTAAATTTTTACTACCCCGGCTATGAAACTGTCATAAATTTTGTGAAGTAGGCTTCGGAAACAAATAAAAAAGGTAGAAACAATTTCATATAAAGCATTGTGTGACAGTTAAATACACGGTTCCATACGTATCAGAAAAACGTAATAGTTATCTGTACAATGAAAGATTGAATTTGTTTAAATGTGTGGAGAAAGTACACCCCATCGACAAGTCGCTGAAGATTTTAATATACGACACCCAGGAAAAAATATACAGTAGTCTACTGTTAGTAGAATTACGGCAAAATTCAAAAGAGCTGGTTTAGTTTTAACTGATTTAAAAAAACTACATAATCATTGTGTATAAAGTGTATTAAGAATTTTAGGAAAAAATAGAAAAATGCCCTGAAGGAAAGGGACTTTGATGTTCGTTATGGGTTTTCAGCTTGGTATCAGGGAAAATGTGACGAAGATTACAGATTTCCATATAAAATATCGTGGACCGATGAAGCAACGTCCACTTCAAATGGTACTGTCCCAAAATTGCAGGTGGTGGTTTCAGGAAAATCCTAATTTTGTTATTGAATGTCGCGACCAGTACTTGTTTGAAACGAATGTTTTTTGTGGTATATTGAACAATCAAGTCATCTGAACATATTTTTTCAGAGGAAACTTAAACGCTGCGGATTCTTGAACTTTTTGAGAAATGTTCTGAGTGAAATTGTAGACAATATGCCTCTTCAAAATATTCAAGATTTGTGGTTTCAGTTGGATAGTGTACCTGCTCACAATTCCACAGAAGTGAAAAATTTTCTTGACACAAAGTTTAGTATGAATGAGAAAAATTTATTCTTGAGGTGACAACGAAAATTTTATTATTCATTTCCTATACGGAAATAGCATCAAACTGATAGGCGCCTACTAGAAACTGATCAGTTTTCCTGCAAAGATTCTTCCTGAACCATTTGTTGGTATTTGTTTCAAAAATGAAGTATAGTGTGTTGTTCCTGTTTGTTCAAGGTTTCAGAAGAGCGGTTCGTTTTTAATTTTCATAAAAAAAATGAGTTCTGAACTTTGAATAGATGTAAGATTTATTTTTATCGGTAGATAACTATCAATTTCCACGATGAATTCGGCACATTTTTCATTTCCAATGCCTACTTGACCAATACTTTTTTTTATTTGCGTTTTCGAACTGCATTGCATTTTCACTTCATTCAAATAGGCCTTTTCATTTAGATGACAAATGACTAACTTTGTTTACCTGACAGCCCCAACGGCAGTGACGGCGAATATTTTTTCTTTTTAAAGGAAATAAAATAATCCTTCCGAGTTTTCTCATGGACAGTTAACTTGAATTTACATGGAGAAGAAAATCACCATCAGAAAAATTCGTGTAGGTACATTATTTGGTCTAAGAATGAAAGGTTTTTGGTGGTATAAAGTAGGTAAAAATTACTTAACTATATAGTTATTTATTATACAAGGAAAAAAAGTATTAGATTTTAGGTTGGGCTTCGCGTCGGGATACAACTCTAATATTTTTCCCGTGTATAATACACTATTTTTTTCTGTGACAGGAAAAACGACGATTTATTCAAATATCTGCCTTTACCTATTTGTACATATATCCGAGAAAAAATCACTCACTTTTTTCCCGGTTCTCGGGGAAAAAAGTAATTTCATGAAAAGTTATTTTATGACCTGTCAACAGACATAAAATGTCAAACTTTTTTCCCGTTACAGAAAAGAAATATTTTTTTCCAAATGTTTTTTCCACTAAGAATGACACTAAGAACGAGAATGTTTAATACAAAAGAATGCAAATGAAGATTTATACATTTATTTTAGATCTGTCATTTAAATTAAAAATTAATAATTAAGAAGTTGGTTAAATTTCAACATATCCAAGAATTGAGAAATTTTGTTGATGAAACGCGAAACGTGCGACTTTTGAGATTTGTTGGAATTTCAGATCAGTTTTGTGGTCCTTTGAATGTTTCAATAAATATTTGATATAGGTAGATTGTGGAGATCAAGACGTTCCGAAAATGATAGGTGCTCTTTGATTCTGCTGACAACAGTCGTCACAGTTGACATATTAAAGAAACCTAGACATCGTCGCTATAAAATCATTGAACAAGAATCTAAATACAGATTGTTTATGGTAAAAAATAAAGTTCGTAGCTTCAAAAATGATAAACAACAGTTTTTGAAATACACCCAAATGAGTCTAGTTTTTACTGTATTCTGGGTAATGAATCAATATTGAAAGTTTCTCAGGATACAGATTATATTTGCAAATCCTCTTCCGTTGTGGCATTTTTCATCCTATATTTTTTTATTCAGTCATGGGGTAGTAGCATTAAGCCATCAATGGGGATCCTATGGTTGGAAATAACAAAAATTATGTGTCCAAAGGTCAATGCTACTTTCCTTACTTTATAATATTATAATAACTGCAAGATAGACACTGTGAACCCATTCCATGTATTCGTTCGACTTCTGAATTTATTTTCAAAGTAAACTAAAACTTACCTGTGAACGGTTCGAGTATGGTTTTTTTCCCACAAACACATCAGCATTTCCATACCATTGTAGCTTTCACCAAACACAGTAAAGTCGAGAGTCGAGGTAATAAATTGAGTCACTTTTTTCGAATTACACTATAATTATCATCACAAACGCACAAAAATGAAAATAAACTACAACTATCAGTAACAAATAACGAGAACGAACGCCAATGGATCATTTTGTTGGGACCAAAGCACATTGTTGTTGTCATGAAATTAAGGTTGACAGACCGCGAATTTTGAACTGAGCCAATCTCAAATTATTGTTTCAAAACGTAACCAATGGCTATTCACTTTCCCAATATCCAATCAGACTTTGGGGCTAAAAACGAGCGCATGCGCCTTAAAAACTCACCTAAATGTAAAGGCCTATTGTGACGTCATGTTGTATACCAGATTCAGATATGCACTATAACCAAATTTAAATTTTTTATCATGAAAATAACCAGATGGCGTGACGTAACAAATGTCGTACTTACCCCAAATAGATAAGACAAAATGCGTTTTTCAGTGTATTTGTGCGTAGGAATATGTCATCAAGAACAAAAAAAAATTAGACATAATTTTATACAGTTTTTCGAACAGATTCTTACCGGGGACCATCAAATAGAGTGTTAGTATATGAAATCATAACTTTTATGGACTGTCCCAAGTAGCACACCCATATTGGGACAATATTGTGAAAATATTGGCAAAATATTCAAATAATAATATTGACGACATATGTGGGGTCACCTAGCGATTTTTTACCCAAGTTCAATCATGATTCATTTCAATATTGTTTTTTGAATATTTGGACAATATTCAAATTTCAATCCTAGTGATAAATGTATTTTCTAATATTGTATCATATTGTCTTTCAAATATTGGCGTAAGGTTTTCGTAACAATCTCAATCAATATAGGGTGAATTTAATTTTTAGAATATGGATTAAATAATATTCCACCAATGTGCTATCAAACTTGGATATACAATATTGTTTTTTATGTCTGAAATCGATATGGGAGTAATATTGAAATCGCAATATTGGAGCTATAACTATAACTATAAATATTGAGTCATAATTTTCAGTGCTTAAATCTTCTTTCTTCTTTCAGTATTCGGCTTGAGTCTTTGATTTGAGACTTTCATTGATAGAGTCTTTTTTTAAATCTGGAGTCCTTCGAGTTTTCCAGTCATGGATTTCAGTCTTCGAGTCTTTGTTTGAATCTTTAAGTCTCATGCCCAAGTCTCTCAGTCATTGAACCATAAAGATCGTATGCTATGTCGAGATCCCGACTTGGACGTCTGACTTATAGTCCGGTTCACAAGTGATATTTTGTCAAAAAGCTGACCTAGAACACCGAAAATTATGATTTTGGTCTCATTCGATTCGGAATGGCATCTAAGTAGAAAAATAGGAGCCGGCAAAAATTGCACCAATTAAGTAAACACAAAAAGGACGGTTTGGCTTTTTGCAGATATTTTAAAAATTATTATAGATAACCAAGATTTGAATAAAATATTCTCAAAGAGCAGGACATTTACTATAAAAAGTGTTCCCTCTTGGTACTGTACTGACAATATTTATAATTTCAAGTCATACGTGAAACTTGGGATCAAAACGAGTAGTGATGATGAAAAAAAAATTACCCATCAAATATAAAAATTAAGGAATACAAATATTTTTATACTATCTAAACACATAAATGAACAATCATCCGTCAACAACAAATTTTTGCCCCAATTTTTCTAATAACTATAATTTTGTTAATTAGTTAATTATTACCTGTTGAAAGTTGACATAAAATTGCTGATTATTTCTAAACTGAAAACTTGGATTTTATTTTTACTCCTTAGAGCTATTCGTGAAATGATTTAGAAAAGATCTCCGTTGGAAAAATCAAGAAATTTCTATTTTCACTTTTTTGTTAACAATCTAAGGCATCGAAAAATAGGAATAGGCAATCAGATAAAATTGTTTTTCCAGTCATCCTCATTATGGTTCTTAACGATTATAAAAAAAAATTAACTTCCATTGTTTAAAAATCTGTAATAAACATATGCATTGCTAATAAGATTAAAAAGATCTTTGGCAATCTAATCCTTATGAAAATAATGATTTATAAGAAAAAAAATGTTTCTTAATGAAAAAACGCACCTGCTAATTAACAATAATTTTTGTTGGTGAATATCAATATTATTGGATGAAAAAAAGTTTGTATTTCGTGCAGAAATTTATTTATAAAATCATAGCAAAGCGCTTTCGACTATCAAGTCATCATCAGTGCGTACTCGTCAGGTGTACAAGAGCCATACCATAAAAATATCATGTGTCCATAGGACCATGTAACAATTTAGAACGGGACATCATATGATTAACATTTTAAAAAATCCTTATTCCAGGATTGAGTTTGATAAAAGTTTCAACAGACAGAGTAACACATGTCTGCTGAAATTAGTATACTGTCAAACTTTTTATGGTATGGCTCTTGTACACCTGACGAGTACGCACTGATGATGACTTGATAGTCGAAAGCGCTTTGCTATGATTTTATAAATAAATTTCTGCACGAAATACAAACTTTTTTTCATCCAATTACATTGGAACGTGCACACAGCTTGACAATTTTCACTTAATATCAATATTAGTGAACCATTTTTTTATCATGATTTATAACGTTCTATCATACTCTATATAAAAAAATACTTTTCCTTTGTATATTTAACAAACCATTTGTTATAAACAATTTTTACGCTATATTTTTTTAAATACTGAAAAAATAATAAAAACAACCATGTGCATTTCTGAATGAAATTTTCTTTTAAATTCCATACAAAATTTGTTTATAATAAATGGTTTGTTTACTAAACAAATGAAAAGTAAATGATTTTTTTTCTGATATGAAAGAACGTGATAAATCATGTTAAAAAATAGTTCCTCAATATAAACAGGTAGCAACAAAACTAAATTGTTAATTAGTATGTGCGTTGCGTTTTTTAGCAATAATTTTCTTTCAGAAATTATTTTTTTTCTTATGAATCATTACTTTCATCAAAGATTAAATTCTTAAAGGAATATTTTCAAATTTTTTATTAACAATGCGTTCGTTTATAACTATTATTTAAACAATGGAAGTTAAATTTTTTTCAAATTATTGTTATGTAGCTTTTTGCAATAAAGAAACAGATTAATGAGGATGATTTGAAAAAAACTGTTTGGAAATAATCAGGGTTTTTATGGTAACTTTCAACAAGTAAAAATTAACCAAGCAACAACATAGTTGATTAAAAAAATTGAGGTAAATATTTTTTGTTGATGGATTATTGTTTATTCATGTATTCAGATAGTACCAATATTTTTTTATTTTTTAATATTCATATTTAAACGGTTGAAATATATTTTTATCATTCTTCTGATTCGGTCGTCGCGCGTGCAAGGATCACTACCCGCTTTAATCCATAGTTTCACCTCTGAATTGAAATTATAAATATTGTCGGTACAGATCTTTGAGGATCTTTTTTTCGAATTTTGGTTATCACAAATAGTTTTTGAAATATTTGCAAAAATCCCAACCATTTTTTTTGTTTACTCAATTGTTCCAGTTCAACATTTTTTTCTAGATGCCATTTCGAATCGAAGGAGACAAAATCATAATTTTCGGTGTTCTAGGTCAGCTTTTGGACAAAATATCACTTGTGAACTAGACTCTTAAGTCAGACGTCTAAGTCGAGATCTCGAGATTCCGAGATAGAAGTCGGGATCCCCCGACTTAGATGTCGGGATCTCGAGATCCCGAGATAGAAGTTGGGATCCCTCGACTTAGATGTGGGGATCTCGAGATCCTGTGTTAGAAGTCGGGATCCTAGCTTAGATATCGGGATCTCGAGATTCTGAGATAGAAGTCGGGATTGAAAAAAAAAACCGTGGCACTTCTACGCCTTCGTAGTTTTTCTCCATTTTTTCGGACAATTTATTATCATTATTAATATTATTAATATCTCTTCTAGAGATGTGATCCCAAAAAAATATTCAAACCTCGATTTTTTCAATTATTATGTCACAAGTGTTTGATGCAATTCAAATTACTATTAATTTAGGTACTTGTGGAATTTGATAGGGAAATCTTACTCCATCATTACGAATGTAGCCAGTGGTAGTGGTAGCTCAGTTGTTAAGATTGTCGCGTTCAAAGCCATTAATGCTGCTGTTCATGTAGGTTCAAATCCTACAGACTGCAGATTTTTATCTGATGGCCCGAGAAAGTGCAAGGAATCGCACGTTAAAAGGTAAGACCTCTTTAATCCTTGGCTCGCACAAGTTTCGACTTTTGAGGGCTGCCGTTCGTAAGGGGACGATACCTGGACACCTGGTTAACGGAGAAACTTATTTTAACATTTTTTTACAATTTCAACATCTCCAATAAAACTTTGCATATCGGAAACGAAATTCCCGCGGTGGTCAAGTCAAACTAGGCATCTGCTCTCAGGTTTTACATATACTTTCCAATTCTTTTCCAGAAACAGAAAATTATAACTTCTTTCGCTAGAATTTCATAATCCGGACCTGTTTGATTCTCACTTTCTGTTACTTGAAAATGGATCCAATGTTCCTTACTGTTTATATTTGTGAGTTACGGCTTATACTAATTGGGGATCTTTTATAATGATGAATTAATTTAAACATGGAAGGCTCAAACTGATTTTGTTAATGACAACTAGGTATATGTGACACTTTAAATGGTAAGTTGGTCACATTCTACTTGAAGTAAATGAGGATGAACATAAAATTCGTATCACCAGTAATGCGCATCAAATCGATTTTTCGTTTAAGATTTTCATTATACTATATAGGTACAGTAACTAAAAAAAGAAATAATATTTGAACTGTACGTGTATTCAATTGATGTACTAATACTCCAAACAAAATCAAGTGAGTAATGATAATCAACAATTTGTTTTTTGAAAACCCTATAACTAAGTAGCCTTTGGCACGATCAAATCTCAACGCAACGAAATGTCTTTCTTCTTTAATGTTTTCTGAGGAATGTCATTAATTGACAGCTTTTCCGCTCTAGAGCGACAAAACCTAAATAAGGAATTGAAGATAAAAATATTGAAAATTATAATAAAACACTAATCCATTTCATAAAAGAAAAAATATTCGGTTTATTTGGGATTTGAACCCTCACCCCCACTATCCAAATCTCGATTGTTCCCTCACTCATCACTCGCTGCTACGAGCTTCATAATAATATGTTGAAATTACCTGCTATAGAAACTTCCTGCCAACTATTCAAAAATATAAAATTGGATTGTCATCAATCTTCATATTGAAATTACCGGTGTCAATGTCAAATCATCCTCACTATTACTACTCATTTTCGATTACTTGTTTTCTTAAACGAATTTTGTAAATATTGGTCAATATTTCTATTTTTATGTATGAAGTTTAGTAGTGATTCTTGACAACTGAAAATTTTGTGAAATTTTGTTTTTATACTCATTTGATAATTTGGTCAGTCATGTCGAGCTAAGGGTGGGTTGTTTCTGTTTTGGTTATGGATCTTATCAATTTCGAGGATGTTACAATAGAAAATATTCAAATTGGCAATGTCTGATCTTCTATTCATGGTTTGTTCGGTTTCTTGAATACATGCCATTTCTAAGAAATTTCTTTTGAAATTATTTTTTTTAGAGTCTATTACTGTCACGTTATCATAATCGGGAATATGGTTCAGAGAAATGGAATGGTTAGCAAGAGCACATGAATTTTTATTTGTTCTTATATCACTACGATGTGAAGTGATGCGTCCTTTTAAGTTTCTGGAGGTATTACCAATGTAACTCAGCTCACAATCTTTGCAAGGGATTTTGTAAACAATGTCAGATCTGTTACTGAGAGGAGTGGTGTCTTTGAGTTTGCTAAATAGATTACCAACTTTTTTGATGAGACAATTTGCTGTGGTTATGGATGGATCTATTCTTAATATATTAGAAATTTTGGGTGTTAGGTTTCTTATATAAGGTAATGTTCTTGTTGGAATTAAGACTTCCAACAAAAACCTTCATGACTACGAATTCTTACTTTCCATAAATCATTCTTGAAACGTCCCTGTGCACTCAGTCAATTTTTTACCTCAACAATCAACAGCTGTAAGCCGTTGATTCCCTCCAGAGGAATTCGGAACACTACCCATTCTTGACCCCTCTTCCTCCCCGACTTCGTCCCGAAGAGCGAATAGCACGCGACACACGTCAGTCTGACATCTTCTTCCGATGAGATAGGTCATTCCGATTTACCGGCTGATTCGAGAAAACCTCGCATTCCTTTTCCTGATCCACCACGCCGAAATATTTCGGCACTTGCACAATTTCCAAGTATTTCCCTTGAATTCACGTATGAAGCATTGAAGCAACAATAGTGACCAGTGCGTGCATGGTGTTTTTGAAACAAGAAACTGTAAGTCATTTTATCACAATTATTTGTTGGATGAGAAGCAATTTGCCAATGCCCAGCTCACAGTAGTTTTACGACTTCTTGTACCCAACTGGTCCATGTTAAAGACTACAAATACATATTTAGTTAATGAAATGATTAGGCATCAATCACTCAAGTTCCAGTAACCTATTAAACTATCCAGTTCATTAATATCGAAGAGAAAAAAAAACATTCTATGTGTTCGGAAAAGGGCGATCTAAACCCAACCCGAACAGTTCTATATTTCTTTATTTGGGGTATTGTAGTACTTTGATCAATTGTGGTAGTAATTTGTTGAATAGGTTGGTTGAATTGGTTGAATTGGTTGAATTTGATTTGGTTGTCTATTGTTATTTCAAATTTGGTCTATCATATTGCTTAAAGGCATCAGTGCTACTGTGGTGGTTCCAGCTGTACTTCTAGGACCTCTGGCTGTCTGACTCTTGGCCGGCCTTCCATCTTCTATTCACTTTTTGCATTGTCTCACCCAGTGTCCTTTATCTTTGCAGTAATTGCAAGTATCACTTTTCTTGGTGAATCTCTTCTTGAAGCTTTGTACTTTTCCTTTTGCAATCTCACTATCTGTACATGTGATAAAGTTCCTTTCATACATGCACAACTGAGTTGTTAGCTCATCGAACGTCTTTTTAACTTCCTTTGCTAACATCATCCAACTAGATTTGAATATCTCAAGAGTCTTTGGTAAAATGCGAAGAGTTTTACATATGAGCATCAAATCTGGAAGTGCTAATAGACCTTTAGCTTTAATTCTGGGTACATTCAAATAATTATTTTATTACCGCAAAGCATGCCAAATGTTATTAAAATCAACCAAAAGTTATTTGAGTAATGAATAAAAAACTGATATGTTGGAGAAGAAAATTCATAATTTCGCTCCGAATCTACTCAAGTTATTGATACCACAATTATGTACATGTCTGAACGCGAAGACTTGATGGATCCAACTGATCTGGAGGGAAAGTTGTGAAGAAATCTTCAAGTCGTGTCGATTGTGAGTAAATGTTAGCATTATGTTCCCTAGTTTTGTCGTTCTAGTAATTCTACCGATAGGTCCTTTCAGATGATGCAGTTAGAAACAAGCATGTACTCACAAGGGTATATCCTACGAAGGCACAGTTATAACTCAAAATTAATGTTATTTCCACTCACATGTCGAAATTAGTTTTAATTTCTAGTTACAACTCGAATTTAAGCCTGATTCATGAAAATTGACCGCATTGGTGTTGATACTGTATGTTTAGGCACTCTCATACAATACAATCTATTATTATTAGTATTAAATATTAGTTATACAGTGGATTATAATTCATTGGGTTGAGGCAAGAACCTCAAAACGCGTCAGTAGGTGGTCTTGCCATGCCAAATTAATAATAATCTAAGTACTGTTTAATTACAATAAGCATTTGCAATTAGGTCTTATTGGAAGACGGTTGCACAAATATCTGACAGATGTAGTTCAATGTCTGTCGTGGTATTAGCCAAGGAAGTAGTTGTTTTTTTTATCAGGTGGTTGTCTATATTTTCCACATGCTAGGAATATTTGGAGAAAAGGGTACTAATTAGTTTAATATCGAGTTACCTCGAAATTGACACTAATTTTGCGTTGCAACTCGAAATTAACACTAATTCCAAGTTTAAACTCGAAATTAAGCTAATTTCGAGTTGACTCGAAATTAGGAAAAAAAATATCGCATGTCCGCTCTACGCCTTTGTACGAATCCAAAGAGATATGGTACAAACAGTATCGGAAAGTTTTCATCTGGGGTATGGTGGTTTTATAGAGCGTGAAGAATAGCTTGCTATAATGTTGAGAGAGCATTACAATTTCTCCTCTAGTCGCCTCCTCTAGTCGCTCAAGGAAAGGAATTTCGACTGAGTTGTTAATTCGTCGGGCGAGGTGACAGGAGAGGCGCGCAGTAGTGCGTCCCTCTTATTTATGTGGTATTATCATATTGTTCCGTCTTCACCTCCCTTTTTGTAAAATTTGTATATATATAAAATTATTTGTGTTTGTCTGAGATTTCCCGTATTCGCGAACCCGACTGTGTATTCCTGAGCTCGAGGTGCGCGCGCTTGCCACCTTGCAGCGAGAGACCAACGAATCTCAATCAACACGTCGTCGTTCGTGTCATGTTCGAAAAATCCCCCTAGAAACATCAAAACGCGAGACCTCCAGTTTTTCGTGGGAAAAGGTGTGTTAATGCAAGAACCAATAAACTCTACATAGAAAACCTGTGACCTGGGGAGACATAGCTGACTGGGATCCCTCGTTCTTCCTGGAGATGAACATAAAGGTAAGGAAAACACAGTCACGCTCCCCCTCATAATAATTAGTATATATTCGTTATAAATCCACGGGGCAGTTTCCATCTCTCAATTCAACCCCCTATTTTAGTACAGTCCACAAAAAACCCCAATACGAAACACATATCATTGCGTTCCTTGTTGCTCGCGTAGATTTCTGTCTATACTCCAGATGAAGGTTTTCGATACTGTATATTTTAATTGTCATTAGCAAAAATTAATGCGTTATTGATATTGATATATTTAGTTGCCCTTGTGGAAACATGCCATTCACTTCAGTCTACTGCTGAGATGTGAATCACAGTTTTAGTCAAGATGGTGCACTACGGTTCAACTCGATGACTTTTCGACAACGATGAAATGTTTATTTGCATCCATTGAATATTTGAAAGTTTGTCAATTGTCATCAACGTGCATTGGCGTATGTTCAGACCTAACCTGTCACTAACGAGAGGCAAAAACCTCGAAATAGCCGATGCAGTTAGAAACAAGCATGTACTCACAAGGGTGTATCCTACGAAGGCGCATAACGGACATGTGATATTTTTTTAGTTATAACTCGAAATTAATGTAATTTCCACTCACATGTCGAAATTTGTTTTAATTTCTAGTTACAACTGGAATTTAAGCCTGATTCATGAAAATTGACCGTATTGGTGTTGATATTTTGTATGTTTAGGCACTCTTAAACAATAAAATCTATTATTATTATAGTATTAAATATTAGTTATACAGTGGATTATAATTCATTGGGCTGAGGCAAGAACCTCAAAACGCGTCAGCAGGTGGTCTTGCCACGCCAAATAATCTAAGTACTGTTTAATTACAATAAGAATTTGCAATTAGGTCTTCTTGGAAGATGGTTGCACAAATATCTGACAGATGTGGTTCAATGACTGTCGTGGTATTAGCCAAGGAAGTAGTTGTTTTCTATCAGATGGTTGTCTCATATTTTCAACATGCTAGGAATATTTGGAAAAGAGGGTACTAATTAGTTTAATCTCGAGTTACCTCGAAATTGATACTAATTTCGCGTTGCAACTCAAAATTAACACTAATTCCAAGTTCAAACTCGAAATTAAGCTAATTTCGAGTTGACTCGAAATTAGGAAAAAAAATATCGCATGTCCGCTCTACGCTTCTGTATGAATCCAAAGAGATATGGTACATACAGTATCGGAAAGTTTTCATCTGGGGTATGGTGGTTTTACGAGCGTAAAGAATAGCTTGCTATAATGTTGAGAGAGCATTAGAACTTCTCCTCTAGTCGTTCGAGGAAGGGATTTCGACTGAGCTGTTAATTCGTCGGGCGAGGTGACAGGAGAGGCGCGTAGTGGTGCGTCCCTCTTATTTATGTGGTATTATCATATCATTGCGTTCCTTGTTGCTCGCGTAGATTTCTGTCTATACTCCAGATGAAAAGTTTCCGATACTGTATATTTTAATTGTCATTAACAAAAATTAATGCGTTATTGATATTGATATGTTCAGTTGCCCTTGTGGAAGCACATGCTATTCACTTCCTTCGACCGCTGATATGTGAATCACAGTTTTAGTCAAGATGGTGCACTACGGTTCAACTCGATGACTTTTCGACAACGATGAAATGTTTATTTGCATCCATTGAATATTTGAAAGTGTGTCAATTGTCATTAACGTGCATTGGCGTATGTTCAGACCTAACCTGTCACTAACTAGAGGCAAAAACCTCGAAACAGTCGAAACGTGTCTGCGGTGGTCTTTACGAGCACAATGAAGTATAATCTACTGTTTAATTATAATAGGCATTTGCATTTGCAATTAGGTCTTCTTGGAAGACGGTTGCACAAATATTTGTAGTTCAATGTCCGTCGAGGTATTAGCCAAGGAAGTAGTTGTTTTCTATCAGATGTTTGTCTCATATTTTCCACACGGTATGAATATTTGGAGAAAAGGGTAATAATTAGCTTAAATTCGAGTTACCTCGAAATTAACACTACTTTCGCGTTGCAACTCGAAATTAACACCAATTTCAAGATTAAACTAGTTACAACTCGAAATTAGAAAAAAAATGTCGCATGTCCGCTCTACGCATTTGTACGAATCCAATAAGATATGGAGCATATACTTTAATTCGCATTATCAAAAATTAATGCGTTATTGATATTGATATCTTTAGTTCCCTTGTGGAAGCACACATGCTATTCACTTCCGTCTACCGCTGATGTGAATCATAGTTTTAGTTAAGATGGTGCACTACGGTTCAAGTCGGTGACTTTTCGACAACGATGAAATGTTTATTTGAATCCATTAAATATTTGAAAGTGTGTCATTAGTCATTAACGTACATTGGCGTATTTTCCAATGTTATAAAATTCATAGTGAATGCAAAAATACCGTTTGTTATAGTGATGAATGTGAAAAAGTAGGCTATCGAATATTGAATGAACACGTTGTTCAATAACATTGTTTAATGATAGATGAAATAAAACTGTAATTAATTTAAAATTCATAAGTTCATTGTATGGAGATATAGTAAGTAATATCTAAATGTCATTCACGGTTGGAACTTGATGAAAACATGATTGAAAAATTAATACTTGCTTCTGTTCAAGCAATAAATAAATTATTCGCCAATGAGGTCACTTCTTAACAAAATATATCATTATCATGACAAAAAAAACGTTTCAATTGCTGACACCTCAATTTCACTTGACTTTAGTAATGAAGAATTAAAACACACTGCCACGAAGAACGCTGACGCATTTCTCCGACCTGGAAAGGAAAAAAATGATAATTTCCCATAAACCTATATTTTTTCGATTCATTATAATGAATAAGTAAAAGGACAACAAGCTTCAACGCCAAGAAGTTGTTTAGACATTTGGCTGTAGAATATATTGTGCGGAAGAAATAGTTATTTAAGTAACAAAAAATTTAAAGACGTGTTAACATTCGAGGTGAACGAGTACGAGCCGAGGCAAAGCCGAGGCTTGTCGCTTGCCGAGGATGATAACAGTCGATACATTCCGTGTTACTTATTACGTTTTTCCCGATACTTGTTGACATTTCCAAAAATTTGCCTGGATTGAAGTTTGTTTTCTTACCCTTCCTTCATGATTATTCGTTCCGCTATTTCATTCTGAGTTGCTTGTGCGCGTAACTAAGTTATCGAATAAACAGACAACAATAATATTCAAAAAGTCTCATAACCTAAATATTGAGATAAATGAAGCTGAAGGTATTACTTGTCAAATATAAGGTTTTGTTCCCTTTTTAAGGGGTTTTTCACCTAAACCTCATATAAACAATGCGGAGGGCTAACTCTTATTGCGGAGGCAAAGGTCGTGGTACGTTTGTTGGTGAATTAACCCAAAGATATTCTTAGAAATCCAATTTATGGCAGTGAGAATAAAATAGCTAATTGAAAGTTGTTATTTGGACGCCATCTACAGGAATTCTGATATAGTATTTCATTCTCAAAGCCAGTCTCTGTAGAAAGTCTTTATCACACTGAAAGAGAAAACACTCCAGACATACAAGTAAAACAATTATTAAAAAATAGTATTTAATCAAATAAATGTTAAGCCAAATTCAGGGCTTGACGATCTTGAGACAATCAATAAACGATGATGAGAGTAATCAGGTTGAAGGGAAGAAATTTGGTTCTTTGGACTATTGTATGTTATTCAAATGGTCATACCAACTTACTTGGAATATTGGGTTAAATGCATTTAAACCTTACATATTTCCTTGACCAATCATCAGTTATAAGAAAGAATCAACCAAACTCCTCTCCTGGTAATATTTCAACCTCTTCGGGCTCCTTGATTCAAATAGTAACAGCAGCTCTGGAACACTCCTGAATTCCCACCTGGTTCTGGACACCTGATCGAGTGTGTAATTCAGCCAGTCAGCTATCATAGGTAGCTATAGTTGTTATTCCATATTGTGGTAATTTTCTTAATCGGCCACTAACATCGCCGCTCATTCAATGGCGAGAAATAAGCTTTTAACTAAGCTTATTGAAATTAAATTTAAATCAATTTTTGAAATCAAATCTAGTCTTGAAATTTAATCAAATCTTGAAATTTAATCTCGTCTTGAAATTTAATTTGGTCGAACTCTTTATAAATGTTATTAATACACATTGATTGGATGATTTTCAAAATAAAAATTTAAATCATCAGCGAGTTCTTCAAGTGAGACCAAACGCAGAAATGGACAAAATGGAAGGTAACGGAAATTCAAAATTTAATCCCCTCCTCAATTTCTACAAACAGTGTTACCAATTGTCACACTATCAAAGAACAGCTTACTAACTGTTGGCTCATGTTAAGATCACATAACTCATAGGTAGATAGAATGAAACCAACATCTTGCCTACGCCTGAAAGCTTCAATTTACTATCGCTCTCTGCATGATCATTACAAATAACATCCATGGTTTGGACGGAACACGGAACTCACACTTTGTCGGAACTGGCTAATTGATATAATTTTGAATCCAAATAAAAACGAGAAGAAGAAGAACTAACTATCTTTAAAATGTTGAGAAGAATAAGACTTCAATTCAAATAATTTAAACGTGACTTTGACAGTTGAGTTGTTTTCAAATACACAAACATTTTTTACTGATTTTATTAAATAATTTATCATTCAGACTTGGTGGAGCATTCAGCAGCGTTCTTCGAGCTGTAAAATAAAGATTAATCAACAGAAACATTGTAAGTCATATTCTGAAACTTATAAACTCAGTTGGTGCCTCGTTCACACTGCCATGATTCACGGTAAAAATAATGGAATTGAACGTTTGTAGAAATACAACCGTTATACAAAGTCGAAGTCAAGATGAATTAGTAAACGAATGATATAGGCCATTTACCTGTTTAGTTGTTAAGCATGTATGGACTATTTACAGTGTCGGCGGTAATATACAGGGTTTTTGGAAGTAGAGTACATAATGAATCATGTTATCACGATTCATGTTGTACGGGGTATTACTGATGAATTTCAAAATGATATAAGCGTTCTGAATTGATACTGTAGGTACCTAACTTTTCTTGAAGTGGTGGGGTGGAAATATGATACAAATAAATTAATATGGTGTTACATTGAAAGATGGTAAAGTTACAGGGCTTTCAGCAAATTATTCCTCCAGAAAGTACTGCAGTAGATATGTTTTTGCTCGTGGTAAATGACAAAACTATAAACTCTATAGTTGAAACTGATAGATTTGTAGGGCAAGGTGCTTCTGTTCGTCCATGAAGAAAATTTGCTCTTCACAATAAATGGATTCCATAATAAATGTAGAAGAACTTAAAACATTATTTGACTTGTTAATATGGATGAGCCTAGTAAACTTGAAAATCTTTCTTCACGTTGGAAAATAATGGGTATTTATCGACTAGAAATTACTCGCTCTGTCACTTCGAGAAAGCGTTTTAAATTGACTGGGTAGGTGAAAAATTTTCAGTCTAACTCAATTCCTAATCCTATATCCCTCTTCCACAGTATATAATGGATCGCCTCCGTTGGACGTTTTAAATTATGTTGAGAATGCTACGTTTTGCTAATGATGAAACAACTGAAAAAGGTGACCAACTAGGTGAAATCCAACTACTTCTGTACCTCTCGCATATAAAACCCTGTGTTATCCCTTAGAAAATAGCACTCTGAAACTCAGCATATGACATCTCGACATCATGTATTATTAGAAAAAAAAATTGTTTACCAAAAAATCAGGGTTAGAACCTGAAAAAAAAATTATTTAAGAAAAGTATATATATTTTTTTGTGTTCAAATCCTTATGGATCTTATTTTTTTTGTTTTTTTCTCACTAGCAGTACCTGTTCAACAAAAAAATTTGTATGATACATTTGTTAAAAGTGATTTTATTTTGCTTGTAGGGTTGCTCCACTCGTTAACGCTCGTTTCGCTATATTCCCTACTCACAAAATAAAATGCCACTTTTAACACTTGTATCATAAATAACTATTTTGTATTCCCCTCGTAACGGAACATTTTAATGACAGTGTGCTATGGAAGATGAAACAATAGTGTGTGAGTAACAATAATTCGATGTCGAGGTTTTCACACTATGATTTGTATGCAGACTCAACTATTTTCTCAATTTTTGTTTTTTTTATTTTTCAGTGTAGGACAGAAACTCATATCTATATCTATATTGAAATACAAAACATGAGAAGATCTGCTAATTTGTGTTTCCCATTTATTTTTATATGAAGATAGTCCCCATCCTATACCTACATTTGTATTGAATTTTTCAACTTATATTCATTAAAGAATAAATAGGAAAAAAAAAATAACTATAGTTTAGTACACATCTAGCAGCAAATTCGAAAAGCATACAGTATCAGAAAGTTTTCATCTTGGGTATGGTGGTTTCATGAGATCGTTAAGAATAGCTTGCTTATGTTGAGAGAGCATTACAATTTCTACTCTACTCTACTCGAGGAAGGGATATCGACGTGAGCTGTGTGTGGTGTGTCGCATTGCCACGTGGTACGTTATTAATGCGTCGAGTGGGGTAACAGGAGAGGCGCACGTAGTAGTGCGTCTCTCTTATTTATGTGGTATTATCATATCATTGCGTTCCTTGTTGTCTATACCCCAGATGGAAAGTTTCTGATACTGTATATCTGATCAAATAGCACACTTCAAACTACTTGTTTTGAGACGAAAGTTTGCTCTTCCACACAACCTCAGAGTAATAAAGAACATAGAGATGCCCTGCCTATATCTATACAAATACCTGTTTTGAAATGAACATGAACTATCCTTTTCTATACAATTTGGGGGCGAGGGGGGTGACGGGTAGTGAAATGTTATGGAAGCCATAATACAAACGAAGAACGACAACTTGATCCGAATGAAATGAGCGGGCATACACGAAACTATCCGAATGAATACGGACATGTATAAGGCCCTCGCTTGTAAACAAACAAAGTTATGTTGACTTCAAGACAAGGATGGAGAAGGCATCTCTATGGATTTTATTACTCTGAGCACTCAACCATAGGAACCTGCTTTTTTGTGTCGCCTTCTCATGCACCAACCAATAATTGTGGTTCTTTGAAATTCAGTAGAACTTATTCAAAACTCATATTGCATTTGAGTAGATATCACATTTTATTTAAACATTTTTGGTGCAATCCGTCCATGATATTCTACGAACGCCTTTAGCGTGATCCTGTATATATCAGCCTGCATGTTTGCAATTCCACTTCAGACAAGGAAGTTAGACAATCTACAAAACACTTATCTGTACGAAGGATTGCAAACTACGAAATGATCGAACAAACTCAGCGGTGAAACTAGTTGACAACGTCATCAAGAGGTGGCACTAAACGATTAGTTTGTCATTCCTGATTTACATACAAAATGATGCTTATATTAGTTATATTTATGTATGTAACACGATCTCACAAGTGTACTTTTTCGGGAAAAACATGGAGATTCGCCTGTCGCCTTTACTGGGAATGTGAGGGTGTTAATAGGCTGCGTTCATAAACTTACTCTGAGAGTAGAGAAGAGTACGGTGTCGTGATTAGAAATATACAGGGTGTAATCTATAGTTCAAGTAAACGATATAGTGCAACCTACCTTTAAACAGTTTCCCTTTAAGAATATAGTGTGGGAGCTAGTGAATTTCGTATTATTTCCGAATGTATAAGAATCACAATAACAATGGGTTATAGTCTGCCATAAAGTACCCCCCCCCCCCGTTCACTTTTGAAATGATTGAAGTTTTCGCAGGTGAAATGGTTGTTCATAAGCTGATTTTTTTGTGATACCTCATTCGAAAGGGCTTTTAAATCTCTATATGACAGCAACATTTCAAACAAAAATACTCATCCATAACAAAATGGCTTTACATACAATTAGAAAAGGGGAACATTCTCCATGAAAATTGAAAAAAATTTCAATTTTCATGGAGAATGTTCCCCTTTTCAACATGAATACCCCCCAAGAGGTTATCTTGAACGATGGAAAATAGCGACTAAAGTTTGCTTTCAGTCGCAGATGATTCCACAAAAGATTTTATGAATTTCCTATTCATATTTTCGAACTAAAATAAAATTAGAACTCTTATTAAGTAACCCCACCCCTCTTGACTTTTGAGCGGAATTGAATTTTTCTTTGAAATTTTTTTTGGCTGAATGATATTAACTACTTTTCGACATCAAAGAAAGGTCTATTTTCAATATGGCGTCGGGCCACCATTTTGAAACATTTTTTAAACCGCATTGGGGATCGAATGATACCTCATTTGAATCATCTTTCATTTTCCTATGATAATGAAATTTCAGACAAAAATGTTCACCCAAAACAAAATAATATGGCTATTCCTAATGTTAGAGCTCTGCTATGAAGATCTTTTCTAACCCCAACGAGTTCCAGTAAAATCATCAAATCTTCCAAGGGACCCTTCTACAGAAGTTTTCTGTACCTAAAATTTTCTTATTAACATCAGCAGACAAATAACAAAGCAAACTGAATAATAATAAAGGATCCTCATAGCAGAATGTTATATTCAGCCATTTTGTTTGTAATTTTGTTATAGTATAGAAAATTGAAGGGCGATTCCAATCATTCGACCCCTAACGCGATTTCAAAAAATCTTTCAAAATGGCAGCCCCACGCCATTTTGAAAAATAGACATTTTTTTCATTGTCAGCAAGTTGTTTATAAACTATCATTCAAGCAAATGAAATGTATAAGAAAAATTCCAATTCGTTCAAAAGTTAATTGGGGTGGGGTTACTCAATAAGAGTTCCAATATTATGTATGTACCGCCATTTTTTTTTGGATTATTATATTTGTTTGAAATTTGACTGTCATTTAGAGAATTAAAAGACGTTTCGAATGAGGTATCACTCGATCCACCATGCCGTTTAAAAAAAAAACTTTCAAAATGGCGACCAGACGCCATCGGAAAAGGTTGGAAACAAAAATAAACAAAATATTCCAGTCAGACTAAATATGAGGGTTGTTGTTGAAGGTACTGATTAACTAAAGTACAATAAGTTTAAAATATTTTTTTTTCATTTTCATTATTCTTATTATTATTTATATCTAAAGCAGGAATTCCGAAAAAACTGTTTTACTGTGGTTTGGTCACCCAGTAGAAGAACAAATTGCATCTGACAGGAACCAATATTCAAGCGTTGTTATCACACTCGTTAATTTCAATCGCAGAACTTGTCCAAGGACGCGACATTTCAAACAGATAATAAACAAAAATCATGAAGTAATTATAACTGGGGAACTACAAAATAAAACAGCAACAATCTCAAATTTCAACACTCGAATCGCGATCAGTTCCTGTACTAAACATCGATGAGACGACGGTGATAACCTTCTGCGATTTCTATGGGACCGTGAAAATACTTCAATTTTAATTTTATGACTCTTTAGCCAATCATAAGACCCGGTTAGTACAAGCTATCCGATATGATACGCCAATTCCACAGTAAACGTGGACTAGATCTCAGCCAGTTCATTTTTACCACTTGGTTTTTTACCTTTGAGAATGCCGCGAACTTTAATTGTGTACAATATCGTTTACTCCGATTATAACTTCCTGTACTCCTGTGTATTCGCAAACGGTGCGACATCTATATTTATCTCGTTGAACTGATAAAAAGTAGATCATTTGTTTCTTGCCATAAGCGGTAGTGCAGTTATTTCAATAATTTTCTCTTAATTAAACGATTTCTGGAAAATAAATTGAGTTCAATTATATCATTGACAAAGAGCTTATAGACGGTCAATGCCAATACCAAATGCATTGGATGTAATCGCGAGAGCCATCTACCAGACTTTTATTGAAAGTGGGTCCTGTAAGGTGGTGCCTCTTGCGGAAGGCTGCAGAACCTACAACTCTGTCTCTTTTCATTTGAACGATCTTTACCCTTTCAGAAATAGTTTAAATTATGAATGAAATCCTATATTTTGAGCTAATAATTCAGACTCGTGATATTCAAAAATTGTTCCATTGGCCTTATAATTGAATCTAATGATATGATGTAAAATATATATATATATATATATATATATATATATATATTGGAAAATAAATTTTATTCATGAATGAATAACTATTACCTTCGAAAAATAATCTATCTGTTATAAGAAAAAAAAATGTAGTATTGGCATTTTTGAAGAACTTTCATGAAAATACTTGAAAATCGAGCATTCAGAAATATATTAATACTCCATAAACAGAAAAAAAAATTCCGATTATTTGTCTCAAACTATGATTTCAATGACAGAATAATATAAAAAAAATTTATATAATCATTTCATTTCATTAAGGTAAAGGAAAGTTTATCGGGTTCTACCTTGAAATAAAAAAAAGTGGTGTTACTTATGTAGTTCGATTTCCTAAATACAAACCTGAAAAAGATTCGTGGCAATCGTGGCGCTCTCAAGTACTTTTCGAGCTATGCTCTTCTGAATTTTGAAAACTGACCATTTTCAAACATAATTTTTCTAATCCTTCTTTTTGCCTACCTTTTGTTTGATATAATATTATTGAACTGAAAAGTTAAAAATATTATTTAGTGTATTAAAAATAAGAACTTTTGAAAATTTAAGTATTTTATTGAAATCTTGAGACGTCATTACAATTGAAAGAAAGTCAAATCTTTTAACTGAATATTATTTTTTACTTTTTAGTTAAATAGTTTCAAATTGAAAGCTTGTATTTAAAAGATTTTCACATTTATTTTATATCGCGACACAAAAGTGAAAATGATACAAAAAGTCATGTTTCCCGCTGCAGTTAGGTTTTTAATTCTGTATTTTTCAATCAGTTTAATAATACTTATATTTGATAAACGGATGAACTAGTAGTTTTTTTAAATGTCTGATTATTTTTTGTTTGTACATAATACTATGAAATTAATTAATTTTGAAAACTAATATGTTGTAGTGCAAGTGCATTACTGGAAACAATAGCAAAACAAATTGAAAGCGGATATCATAGAAATTTTCATTTATTCATTTACATACAACCCTCACATATATGGTATTTTAAAAGTATTCATTCATACCAATATCCAAATGATACGTACTCATGTCTCATTCTTTTGCCACTATATTGTTACAGACCTGAAATTTGATAAAGACTTCTCGAATTGTTCAAGATCGTTCGATGAATTAGATAGAAAAATCTAGAAGCACTACTTTTTGTTCTGGATCAATGGTCGAACATTCTTATTATGTTCTATTCATTTCTTAATTTTTCTAGAACTTCATCCGATAAGGCCTACACAAGTGAAAATTTTGAAGCCTCCAACATTTGATGGGCAATCCTCGTGGTCCATGTATAGACGTCAATTTGAAGCGGCAGCAAATGCAAACGGCTGATCCGAGGAAGTAATGGCCACCTCTCTAGTCCTGTGTCTACGAGGACAAGCATTGGACATCCTTCAGAACATCCCCGAGAGTAATAAGAAGGAATATTCTAGAATCGTTGAAGCTTTGGAAATCAGATATGGACAGCAATATCTCAAACAAGTGTTTCAGAGCCAATTAAAGATACCAAAAATCCAACGAAACTCTACAGGAGTATATGGAGCCGACGTAGAGGGACTCATTAATTTGGCATACCCACAAGCACCGAAGGAGTTCATAGAACAAATTGGGGTGCAGACTTTCATCGATGGTTTGAGAGATACTGACATGCAGCAAGCCCTTCGACTAGGACGACTTCTCCCCAGAAGACAGGAAGAGGCGCTGCTATAACTATGGAAAAAGCGGCCATCTACAGAGGAGTTGCTGGGAGAGATCGAGATCCAGAAGTCCAAGAAGAAAGCGGTCGTCATCAGCGAGCAACGAAGATAGATCGAGATCTCCGAGCTCAGGAACAGAGCAACGTGGGCGTTATACCAGAGGAGCCTTCAGGAGATCGACCATGCCAGAAACTTGAAAACAAAGAAGTCAATTTTTACAATGATGAATATTGCAAGGAAATTCTGCAAGTTACCACCGTAAGAGTCGAGTCTGAAGAATCTGAATTATGGACCACAGAAGATATGAGGAAGAATCAGAAGAAAGACAACAATTTAAAGTTAGTCCTAAGCTGGCTAAAAAATGTAGTTATACCTGAGAGGCAGGAAGTATTCAAGTTTGGTGCAGTTGCCAAGGGATACTGGGCTCAATGGGATTCCCTATGTCTTCGTGATGGCCTATTGCATCGCAAATGGGAGAGCCCAGATGGAGCAACTGTGGTGTACCAACTGGTCCTGCCGAAGGCACTTACTAAAGATGTGCTCGAGCTTCATAGAACTTCATAGTAGTCGTGCAGGTGGACACTTCGGAATCAAGAGGACCCTTGCTATGATTCTATTGGGTGAATTGTCGTCGTGATGTAGAAGAATGGTGCAGAAGATGTGACCTATGTTCTTCAAAAAAGGGACCACCCAAAACCAGAAGTCGAGGGAAAATGGCGCAGTATCTTTCTGGTGAACCATTCGAAAGAGTAGCAGTTGACATTCTTGGGCCGTTTCCTGTTACCGAGCAAGGAAATAAATACTTGATGGTAGTCATGGACTATTTCTCCAAGTGTCCTGAAGTTGTGCCCATTCCAAACCAGGAGGCAAAGACCGTTGCAAAGGACAAAGTCCTAACAGATTATGTCCAAGGGTTGCGAGAAAGACTGGACCAAGTTCATGAATTCTGCAGACGTCGCCTTCAAATCTCCAGTCATAAAATGAAAAAGAGGTTCGACAGGAAGAGTCCAGTGACTATGTTCGAGCCAGGTGATGCCGTTTGGCTCTACCAACCTCAGAGAAAGAAAGGAAAATGCCCCAAGCTACAGAGAAATTGGTCATCATAAAGAAGATCAACGAATTGGTATACCACATCTAGTTCAACCCAAGCAGTAAAACCAAAGTTGTTCACATCGAGAGGTTAGCAGAATACCGAGGCCACAATCCTCCAAATTGGTTCCGGAGGGACAACCAAAATGGTGATGGTGTTATCCGGGACGGAATAACCTAAAGGAAGAGGCAGTGTCACAGACCTGAAATTTGATAAAGACTTCTCGAATTGTTTGAGATCGTTCTATGAATTAGATGGAAAAATCTAGAAGCACGACTTTTTGTTCTGGATCAATCGTCGAACATTCTTATTGTATTCTATTGATTTCTTCATTTTTCTAGAACTTTATTTTTATATAAAAGCAATGCATTTGTGGGATGGAGTTAGTTAGTTAGAAATTACCTTGAGTTACCTTGGGTACAAGTATTTTGGTATCAGAATTTCAGTTTTGACAGTGACTTACATTACAGTGTTGTCAAGTGAAGTTTGAATAATAAAGGCAAGTCCATACCAGTGTACACTTATTTTTGAACCCGAAGACGCAACAATATAATTACGTATTCATTCATACCACCCCACAACGTTTCTTTCATGAAACCAGAACAGAGAAATAAACCTAAATTATTCGATATTTAAGGCTGAAACTCGAATGCTCGAATACCCCTCGCCCCACCTTCCGAAACTTGATTCATCTCTTTCTATAATTAAGTTTCTCTTTTATGTGCTCCAACTGAGTGGCGACATCTACTAATGAACCCCATCGCCGTCACTAGCGTCTAGCGACAGCCCGGATATTTTGCCTGGCGAGCATATTGACAGTATCCAAATTGGCAGCTTTCTTGGTCTGATTTCTCAAAAACCAATAAAAAAAAATTTTCACAGTTTTCAACCATTCAGCCTTCTTTAAAAATGTGAAAAATTGCGATTTACGGGTTTTAAGGAAGGCAGAATTGTTGAAAACTGTCATTCAGCCTTCTTAAAAAATGTGAAAAATTGTTAAAAACTATGAAAAATTACCTTTGTATGTGTTTTTGAGAAATCAGACCAAGGAAGCTGCCAATTTGGAGGTTATGATGCTGTCAATATGCTCGCCAGCCAAAATATCCGGGCTGTCGCTAGACGCTAGTATCGCCGTACAATTTTATTCATATTGGCTTTGACCGTCTATAAGCTCTTAGTCAATGGTTATATTCTGTAGTGTTCTTAGTTTCAGAATAAGTCAACTTGAAGTGGTCGCAGAAGTCAAAAGTTCGATAACTAAACGTATTTTCTCAGTGCCGCAATGCTGAATGTACTATCAATCGTATCGAAGACAAAATTTCTTCACGTTATTTTCCACTGAGAAACAATAATGAGTTATGCCAGATAGGTATGGCAATCTCGTCGTAGATAAAAATGTCTGATAAATTCATATCAACTTTCGACATTTTCGATTAAGTACTTCACTGAAATTTGAATGAGACAGAAATGGAACACTATGGTCTCTTATGGAATTTATCAGCTGATCATCATTATATTGTTTCGCGCCTAAAGTTTTGGGGTCACCTGGCGGGAATGCATTTCGCGAATAATGCGAATAATAAAGAATGAAAGGTGTGAAAAATTCGAAAAATGCGTGGAAAGTTTAAACTATGTTTGAAAATTCGTCGAGATTTTGAAAACCACTGTCCGCGGAACGTCAGCTGACCGGAGCAGAGCCGCAATAATACTGGAACTGCCGGATGGAAGAAACTGTGTAATTTCGAACAGCGGTTTTTAAGATTTTCCGAATTTCCCAACAAAATTAAAAATTTCCACAATTTTTTTTCGAACTTTTCACATCTGCCATTCGGTATAAAATGACATCCGTCTTTCACGGGAGTGCAAGTTAGATTACACCCTGTCTGTCGATCATTACTCCCGAATACCTAGTCGTTCAAAAACTCTGTAAAGAGTGCAAATTGTCAATGACAATAGTGATTCATGAATTTGTGGTTTTGTTTGGTTTTGTGTGAAAAATAAATCTTGGGAATCTTTCTTTATTTGGGAGTCCAGAAGTGAAATATTGTTCATTACACTTTGAGGCATAGGTATCTTCATTTTCAAGAATAACATTATCGTATAGTCAGTATCCCTGCCAATTGAGTAAGTTTATGAACGCAGCCTTAGAATGCCTGCAATAGCCCACCGGCTCATGGAAATCCGACTTGATGATCTTCCTGAGAAAGCAAAATCAATTTATGACTTTTCAAAATTTCCCACATAAATCCCACACAACTGAGGATTCATTCTAACAGAGTTGTCACTGTGATACCATGATTGCACCTTTATTTTAACGCACTCAAAATCGTTGATTAATGTCCCACATCAATGAATGATTTTCTATTAGCCAACGATTTTATTATAATATGCAACCCAACATGCATTGCTCTAAAACATTTATATTGGTTAGTACTCTCTGTCATAATTTATTTAACAATCCTCAAATCGAGATTCAGAAAATATTCAATACAGCAGTTGTCACTATTAGGTTATCAGGAATTAATGTAGCAGTCTCGTAAAAAGTTGGCCTGGTGCGCGAGGGACCTCGCGCTGTTAAAATCCATGGCTACCGGAACACCTGAGGATTTTATACCTATTTGAGAAAATGATTTGGATCGGATACCTATGATAGATTCAGGATAAAATGCCACCGACCAATAGTTCCTCACTAATTGGGGCGCCATTAGCACTACAGCTAAAACTTGAACCCAGCCTAGCTTTTGTACATATTATTCATTTGTTTTGTATTATGTGGATGTTAGATTATAACTGATACTAATGTTCATAACACATCATAAACTAATATATATATATATATATATATATATAACAAGGGGATATAGCTCAGTGGTAGAGCATTCGACTGCAGATCGAGAGGTCCCCGGTTCAAACCCGGGTGTCCCCTAATTTTTTTTGGTAATTTTTCTTTTTCAGCTCTGTTCCCCTGATCGGGATCAGGAGAGTTGCTACTTCTGCGCCATCTCCCACTCCTTCCTTTCCCCCCTGGGTTAGAAGTGTGTGGAAAATGAGTTATGTGGCATGTTATCACTCGTGACATGTAGTCATTAATTTTACAAAATAAACCTCTATTTATTTATTTATTTATTTACTGCAGATCGAGAGGTCCCCGGTTCAAACCCGGGTGTCCCCTAATTTTTTTTGGTAATTTTTCTTTTTCAGCTAGTATATTATACTGATTTTACCTAATCTCCGGAAATCAACGAACAAAACAAGAAATACCGTTCGGTTGATCCTGCTGTCAACAATGGACTGATTTTCCAATGATGTAGTATTTTGATATCGACAATGATTTTTCCGTATTATTTATTGATTCCGATATTGGTACCACTCGCAGAGAATAAACTAACAGACATTTACGATTGCTGGATAATAATATAAAATATGATGATGAAAAAAGTGTCATTCTATGTGAGGTGGCAACAAACAAAGGTGAACTCGTGAGAGTATCTGCAGAAGAAAAGGATGGAACAAGTGCGATATCACCTGAGATGATTTAAGTTGATGGAGAAAACCATAAAACCATAACAATCATAATGATTACAATAATATCCTGAAGGAATTTAAGGATGATCCAGTGTTAGGAAGGTCCTTGAATACGAACACAAATATCTACTCGTAGAAAATGCTGAAGGCTAGAGTTGGGAATATGAAAGATGAAATTTAAAATAGTAATTTACGTAACAAGTCCGGAAAACACTGTTTTTTTGGACGAGTGGACAAGATTCTAGGACGAGCATAGCGAGTCCTGGAAGTCTGCGAGTCCAAAAAAACTGTTTTTGGACGTGTTGCGTACACAATTTTTTCGGCAACCGTGTAGAATAACAAATCGAGACACTTTTATTTATTATATTTCTTGGTAGAAGAAAATTTCGAACATTTTAATTCTTATTTGTATTAAATATTGAAATTGGAACAAAAGAAAGGTACTAACAGAAACATTCTAATTCTTATTTATATTAAAATTCGAGGATTTCCCGGACTAGTCCGGAAAGTACGTACTTCCTGGACTAGTCCGGGAAGTGATACTTTCTCAAAAAAAAAATGTAGTATGTACTTCCCGGACGGTTGCCGAAAAAATAATGATTCATCTAAATTAGAAAAAATTTAAAAAGCACCCACACCTCAATCACCATCAGAAGCTATCTTATTGGAATCTACAATAATGAAGGCAATTCCTTCGCCCTTCAGAATTATTAATTCTGGCCTTCTACACCCACAATGGATTTTTATGGAACTAAAAGGAAATCGAAAGATAGGCTCCTTATTGTAGCAACATCCCTTGAATGGCAAACCTAGTTTTCGAAAAAGGAATAGGTACCTACGAGGAAGTTGACAAATCCAAGAAAGATAACAGAACAAAAGGAAGAAAGAAGAAATTGCAGGTAAGAAAAAGGAAATCAAGATTGGAGGCAAGGAAACAAATTAAGCAATGCAGAAAAAAAAAATGTTGCAAGCTAATGTTAGACGTAAAACGTGCTGCGCACTTGTCGGACTACGGATTATAGTTCGTAATATATCTAGTGATAAGACACTCAACATGAACGCACGGAAAATTTAAAATCTATCGGTGGATTGGTTTTACCACAGCCGACTTAATCTCCCGAGCCATGGTGAGAAAATCGGCAACACCGCATGGAAAGCAATTTGACGTCCTACTCATTATTTCTTTAATGTGACTTTCTCGGCTTATTCGGAAAACTAGGAAAGAAACTTAAGAGATAGAATTTTTAGAGAAAAGAACGAAGAATAATGTGGTCACTTAATTTTTTTCATCACAAACTGGAATCGCAATATATTCAATTTCTTATATATGTCAAGTTTAGTTTTTTCCATGCCGTAAAATTCACATTTCGGGAGATTTTTTCAAAATATTTCTTCTGATAAGTGCAGAAACCACATAGATGATCTCTGATTTTTTTCAGATTTTTCATTTGAAATCTGACATGAAAATTATATGTTATTGGAAGGTACATTATACAGAATGTACCAAACTCAGGTAGTTTGGCACATTCACGGATCATCTATGTGGTTTCTGCACTTATCAGAAAAAAAAGTAAAGAAAAATCTTTCGAAATGTGAATTTTAGGGCATGGAAAAACCAAACTTGACAGATATCACATAACTAAGAAATAGAAATTGAATATATTGCTATTCCAGTTTGAGATGAAAAAAGTTGAATAACCACATCAATTGTCGTTCTTTTCTCTAAAAATTCATTCTCATATGTTTTTTTCCTAGTTTTTCGAATAAGCCGAGAAATTCACATTAAAGAAATAATGAGTAGGACGTCAAATTGCTTTCCATACAGTGTTGCCGATTTTCTCACCACGGCTCGGGAGATTAAGTCGGCTGTGGTTTTATTGTATCTACCTACACGTTAAACAAAAATGATTTAAAGTTTTCCTTAAGCAGACGTTAACTCGTACTTTTCATCGTCACGAAAATTGTCAAATCTATGAATCACCAGAATATTCCTCAGAATTGAGGCGCAAAACAGTTCAGGTTGTGATCAGCTGATAAATTAACTAAAAGACTAACGGCCGTTTGCACGAATTGTAGTTGAGTTTTAGTTGAAATTAAATCCACAATTCAATCAAAATATCTTTGCACCACATGGTTTGATCTATGATTAAGAATTTGAAAGCATCTTGATTTAAGTATTAGTTAATAGTTAATCTTTAATTAGTTACTAAAGTTGGTGCAAATGGAGGTATGGCGTCAAATTTTATTCCCATTCAAAATGGAATGGATTACTGAAGATGCCG
The DNA here is from genome assembly GCA_958298965.1 of Chrysolina haemoptera. Classification (NCBI taxonomy): domain Eukaryota; kingdom Metazoa; phylum Arthropoda; class Insecta; order Coleoptera; family Chrysomelidae; genus Chrysolina; species Chrysolina haemoptera. The sequence continues at coordinate 21,176,485 of OY282592.1, read as the reverse complement.
AAATCTGAATGGAATTATGGAACTTTTCGAGTTCTTCCGCCTTGTTAAGTTATCTGATTCTGAAACTATAATTTTTAAATTTTTTATCCAGAAATGAACAATTATGGCAAAAACATATAAAATATATCATACACTCCATACTTTTATCAGTTCAACCAATTAATTATAGAGGGCGTTTCCTTTACGAAGAGTGCTGATAGCAAAAAGTGAGGGTGGACAAAAATGTAAATAGTTGAAGCAAGAAAAAAGAAAATATTCCAAATAGACAAAACAATAATCCAAAATTTATGAGAGAATATCGGTCGTAATACTCTATGAGATGGCACGGTGGGCAGCAATTGAATGTTTTGGAGATGACAAAGAAATTCTCTTCCTTGCATCATTCTTATAATATACTAGTAACTGCAACAACCACATCTTTGTGATTGCTTGAGAAACCTACACTCCATCATTTAATTCGCATTCTGTCCAAAAGCTGCACCATCTACCTACAATTACCTTAATTGGTTCAACTGCTAAATAGGTAGTAGGTATTTCTTTTAATAAGCGGTATTAGCGTTGTTTGATACTAATGCTTGTTGTATTATCAAACAACGGTATTAGTGTTTTAACCGTTTTCGCCCTAATTATCGATTTCTGCACAACACTTTGAATTCAGTGATGTTCATATAGTTTCAAGTTAAGATACCTGGCATATTTGCTAAGTGCCCCATTGCTGAATGCATCATGAGCATTTTTCATAAAGAAATCCTCTAAAAATAGATAAACAATTGTAACAAAATTAAACCAGAAATATTCCTTCTCCATCTATTGTAGAAGTTACATTAACAATTGCGGTCAGGAGCATAGCTTCAACGGTGGTACGAAGAACGCTTTCATACTCAATACATCTGCGATAGTAGTACGACAGTTATTTGTATAGATGGCAGCCAATGCCTCGGTAATCGTGACTCTTGGCATTATAGAAACCAACATTATTTAATACAGTTGTAGAATAAATTCAGAAAATTCAGTGAAATATCACAAATTGGTAGCGTTGAACTTTTTATTACCCTATTCAATCAATATTCCACAGTATGATTGCGCTTTCCGCTATAATAGAAGTTGGTTGGTTAGCTTCAACGCCTCTATTTTTTCGTTGATAGATAGGTATGCATGTTCAAGCCATTGTAGGGAATATAAGTTGAGGATTTTGAAGCTTTTTTTACTATACTCTAAGTACTTAGTACGTTTCGCTAACTAACGTAGCATCCATCATCAGGAGTGATACCTATTGTTATATTATAATATGGTAAAGATAATGATGTTCTCGTCTCCAGGGCTGGCGTAACAGTCGCCCTTGGCGCAAAAGTTTACGTTTGCCGCCCATTCCACTACTAACAAAAATCTCCTTCCTCAACAGTAACACAACGAACATATTCAGTGTATAGTAATTTTTGAAGTAATTTCACTATGAATGTTCTATGCATTTCAAAAACTAAATTCATTACTGCTGATTGCTTACATTTTTATCTCACAGCTTTCTCTTTTTGAAAAATAGACGACTTTAACTTCTCTCCATTTGTCGTCCTTGAGAAGTTGCCGCCCTAGGCGGATGCCTGACTGGCCGGTCCTGCTCGTCTCACATACAGTATCTGAAACTTTTCGCAATGACGCAATGATATGATGTCCTTCACAAGTCTATCTTGCATTGGAAGAAAATGAGCTGCAACAGTTTGTCAGGAACAGGGGGCTCAGGGATGGTGTTGGGCTGGAGACCATTTCTGTTTTTAATCCATATTTTCTGTGCAGGATATTTCCCGGGGTCCAGCCACGCCTGTTCTTGAAGGTAGACTTTCGATAAGTGCTGTTTTGCTGCAGGTTCTGAAGTCACCTTGAACTCAGATTTTACGAAGAGTATATGTCGCTTTTTGTTCAAGGTCATTCGTTTGCTGAACCCATAGAGAGTAAGGAAATATATTTCTCCTCAACTCAAAACTGCCTCTCTAGATCAGTCTTTGAATATGTTGATGGGAGGTCGAAATTCTAGGTTCTCCTTATTCAACCTTTTTACAAACTTCGTTTTGGCCTGGCTGTATACAACAGGAATTACAACAGTACGTGCTACTGGAAAACTCTCACCAAGATCTTGAAACTACATTCCAGCAAGCAAGGTGATGACTGTAGTTGACTTACACCCAGTCCAGAGACAAGTCTCAACTACCTACCAAATTCAAAAAAGGGGATTCTCCCTTAAAAACCACAAACCAACGTCTACAAGTACTTGATTCAATTTATGTACATCCAGGGTGTTTCTGAAAATGACAAAACAAAACGAAATGAAGGAATACATTTTCGTCGATAAAAAAATATTTTGGACGATATTTTATTTTAAAGTTTTCAAAATCATTTTTGGAAATCACTCATCAGAGGTATACAGCCTGCGCACACGGCGCTGAAACACTGCCAGCGGGCAGACAGACACGCTGTGGCCTGGATAATTAAACCAGTTCCTCCCAAACAAAGGTAGCTTATTGGGATTTCATAAAATTTTAATAAATTTTCGAAAATTTTTGATTGCTTCAAAAACATATATTTTGCCATTTATGGTTACATTATATGTTCCAAATAACAACCATTTTTTTTATTGCTCCACTTTCTGAAACACCCTGTATATTTGATAAATAACTAAAGGAAGAAATGGTCTTCATCAGTTATACAAGGCACCGTTATCAAAAATTTTTCATACACTGCTCCACAGTGCCTATGGAATGAGGTACAAATTCCAAGATCTTCCATAAACCTTTCCATGCTCAGGATGACGCTAGAATGATATATATTTTCAGAAAATGACATATTTCGGGTATTTTTTGAAGGAAAACGATAATAACTGATTCCAAATATATCTGATGTCCAATAATATCTAATATGTTTTCCAAAATGTTCATATCAAAGCCCAGCGATCTGTAATGAGAGAAAATGAAAAAATCTTAATAAAGTATCCTCAGAGATAACAATTGTAATCATTATTGATGTTATTTACATATTATATAAATAATAGCTCCTCACAGCCAAACGAATCCGTGAAAATGTCTGCATTTTTGATAAGTGATAGTACTTTTCAGGTAGAATGGGGTAGTTCAGTTGTTGGAAGCAAACTAACTATGAATGGAACTTTCGATATTTACACCAAAATTCTTGAAAACACTATCTTTTTTGTAGGTCTTACATAACAGTTTACAAATATAAATAACTGTTTATTCACATGATTGTTTACAAAATAAATAAGTGATATATTAGTAAGAATAACATTCATGATAATAACAATTATAATAAAGAACATCGTCGATGACAGAGTAAGAGCAGCCATTGGAAATACAGCCAATTGGAAGTCGCCAGGTTTTGAAGGCATAACCAATTTCTGGCTGAAAAAGCTTCATGCGGCAAATAAGAATTAATAACAGAATGATTAACAACAACCTGGATTGGCTGTCAAAGAAAAGAACATATTTTTGGAAAACATATTCGGTATTACTGGATATTAGATATATTTGGAATCGAATATTAAGGCCTCTCTTTAAAAAATACCCGAAATATGACATTTTCCGAAAATATAAATTATTCTAGCGTTATCTTGTATCATGGAAAGATGTATGTAAGGTCTTGGAATTTGTACCTCGTTCCATAGGCAGTGTAGAGCAGTGTATGCATTTTTTAAAAAAACGGTGCCTGATATAACTGAGAAAGACTATTTTTCAGTCGGGTTCTAGGCGTCAAATAGTCGAATTCCATCCCAACAAGAAATGAGTGCTCTCCGATGGATGAGCAGAAACCCAAAAAAATTAAAAAATCCATTTTCAAAGCTCCATATCTCGAAAACTGTCCATTTTTGAGCTTTGTGGCTGTAAACACTTTTGATCAGCTCAAGAACCACAATATACCAAAAATTCAGCCAAATTCACGGAAAGCCATTTCCCATAAGAAATGTGCGGGGTCCTTTATAATTACATATAAACCGAATGTAGTTTGAGCAGATTATAAGTTTCAATTTAATTATAAGCATAGTTTTTGCGTTACAAGCGAAAACCTAACGTGAAAACTGGATAGTTATTTTGGCCTCTTTTTCAGTGAGCTCAACAAAACAACAACAAAAAAACAATAGTATGTGTTTGGATACAATGCTCTCCAATATGAACAGACACACCTTCGAATTTTCTTTGGTTATAAAATTATTTCAAACATTTTCCCCTACATATAGTAAGTACTCGGAAATGTCAACCTTATTCCTTATTCCACGAATACCTACGACCAATGGTTCCACGCCAATTTTTTTTCTAATAATACATGATGTCGAGATTATATAGACAGTGGTGTATTTTTTCTCTTGTATACACGCATAGAATATGAAGTAATATCAAAAACAAGGACTCCAATATTCAGATTCCATAGGCCTCCTGTAGAATTAGTAAAGATTCAAAATATAACATTTAGACAAGATAGTTTGTCATTCAGTACTAAATGCATTTTTTGGACTAATGCATCAATAAATAGTATTTGCTCGAAATAAATAATATTTTGCAATAAACAACCTGAGAAGCTGCTTGAACGAAGATGGGTTAATCACCGTCTACTATAGCCTCGTATACTCAGCAATCAGTTACAATATCTTGGTGTATCGACTGGCATCATCTAGTACCAGAGTATTTTTGGCACAAAATAGTTATTTAAAGAGTGCGGAAAAGACACTTTCCGTAAGAGTTAGGTACAATATTTTTCCTACGAGTGTTTTTGTCCATCTTATTAATGAAAAAATAAGGTTTTTAATAAACAAGTTTTTATAATAATGCTACAAAATGACTAATAAGACAGAATAGTTACATAGAACATTTAGTTAGTCCTATATATCATCATTTTCAAAAATACAAAAATCGTGCGGAAAAGTAAAAATCGTACGGAAAAGTAAAAATCGTGCGGAAAAGTACAACTTTCAAAACAAAAAATCGTGCGGAAAAGTTACTTTTCCGCACGCTCGTAGGAAAAAGAATAATCCGTTCCGTATGTTCAGACTAGACTATCGAGAGCCCTGCCAGGATGTGTTCAGAAAACAAAAACTATAATCAACTTTTACGGGTATTTATTTATATAAACTGTCAACATATATTTACAAAAATAAAAATAACTTCAAGCTCACTAGCTACATCCATGACTACCCAACAAGACAAAATAATTAATTCGGATTACAAAATATGAAATACTACAAATATAGAAAATCGTCAAACTACATTAATATGCAGAAAAGAAACAGACTGGAGTCGATTTTGATCACGAATCCATTTTAAAATATACAAGAATTTGTATCTCACTCTCAAATAAACTAAAAAGGTACTGATATTTTTGATTTATTCTGTAAAAACTCTAGTATTTTAATCCACTGTTACTTATTTTGAATATTATGACGCGATGTTTACTATACTTCTATATGTCACTAGTCAACAGAAAGGCGCCTGACGTTAGTGAGGGACAGAAAGAACACTGGAGACGAACAAGGCGCCTGGACCGGATAAACTGGACACCTTTCCGTTGAAAAACTGCATAGAAAGGTCCTCGCTGAGCTAATCCACTTGATAAATAATGCCATTATCAGGTGACAAGTCTAATTAGACTACCTAAAAAAGGCAATGGTTAACCCCATACTGAGACTTGTGGTAAGGATGGCAATGAACTAGAGAGTTATCGACGACCTCACTCTTGAGTATAGTGGCCAAGATAGTAGATACGATTCTTTTGAGTCGGATAGTGAGCCTTGAGGAGATGCTCGAAATGATCTCCGAGCAGGTCATATAACACGACCTCTCAGGTGATCGTACTTGTCGCAAGACCGTTCACCATGGTCTCAAGCCAGTCTTAATTTTTCTAGATATAAAGAATCACTTAGACACACACACCCCCACACCCACACACACACCCACCTTCATTTCAGTACGAGAGAACCAATACGGAAATGTAACAGGATGACACCGCCATATATGCCCAATCGTTCGCAAACGTTGCTGATGCTACAGAGATCTGAAATCATTTGCCGTATTTAGCGGAAACGGAGTGATAACGCAATTGAGCCTTCTGAGATACCTAGGAGTACAACTAGACAGTCGTCTAACCATGGACCCCCAAATAAACCTGACAATCCAGAGAGCTGCTGCGGCAATTAGGCGCATACATGTATGATCAAATAATAGTGCTTTCGGCCTGGCCTGTCTGGTGTTTTGCAACCTGTACAAGACTCGATTTCAGATACTTGACAGGATGCCGAACAAAGTACCCCTGCATCATTACCAAAAGTAATGAATACGCACCCGATTGGATGCGTTGCAAGTGCTTCCTGGCGTCGACTTCATCCTCACGTGATAATCAGCCCGCCAAAATCCATAAATACGCTTTGCAGAAGTCATCAGTGCTGCCGATGGGGAAACGATGAATTACACAATCGGCCGCCCTAAATTACACAGAATTACACAGACATGTGATTGATGTCACTAATGATATATGAAGGTGTGATTTTTTTTTCTAGATTTATTTGGACAAAGGCTAATAATAATTGGGATTTCAAATGAAGAACGCAGCGCCGCTTTGGAGAAAACTTCAACTGATCCGCATCACTATTTCACTCTGTCAACTATTCCTAATCAAGGTTAAGGTTCATTTTCGACAATGATTCGCAACATCAAAAATACTTTCGAAGCTTTGTTTCAATTTTCTGACGAAATGAATTGATATTTTTGACAAAAAAGTGCCCGAAAGTTTGGAATATATGAGTAGCCAATTAACACGAAAAGTTCGAATTCCAGATGACAACAAAATGCTGTGGTGAAAATTAAAAATCAACATTTATTGCCACTTAATATTACTTAAATTACTTTAGCGGAAAGGCCGAATATGAATTCAAACGTTTAAACTACTTCAAACAGTTCAAAGTTCAAACTCGTTATATTTCTGTACTTTTAGTTTTGGGAGTGTGTTGCTCCAGGGCTTCTAATTTTACTAATTTTAGCTTTACCATTGGTTGAAAAATGACAAGTGTCAAATTCCACCAATAATGAAGGTAGAACATGAGCTCTGGCCACCGGAGCAGAACACTCTCAAAACAAAAGCAACAATGCCAACATTGTTGTTGGCCCAACAATGCAACAAATGTCAGAATTGTTTTGCAGTTGCACCACCCCAAAAAATTAAAATTCTTCTTCTCAATAGTACTAAGTGCTAAGGCTCTTTAATATTATCAAATATTACCGAATTACACGGTTTTACACAGAAAAATGGCATTACACAGCAATTGCACAGATAGGGCTTGAATTACACAGAAATCGTGTAATTACACAGACATTGGCAGCACTGGAAGTCATTGTTATACCAGTAACGTCCGTTAAATTTGTTGGAGTACGAGCTCTCGCGGAGGTGGTAACCAGTGACATCTCACGAGGACCCTTGGTACTACCCCAACAATGTGCACGACTCCCGGGTTGACAACGGACAGGTCGTCATGGTGCACATCTCCTGTCCTTCTCTTCTGATCCCCTAACTCCCGTTGTGAAAAGTTGACTTCGAAGATAGAGTTCGTTGTTCGAATAAAATGGTGAATATTACTGTTTACTGAATATTACTGTTGATTTTATAGAATGCAAATGTAATTCTTTTATTCTCAGTGATTGATGATAATAACATATTCACTAATTTTGTTCTACATTCCTACTCACTCATAATCATAATATAATAATTATGATTTATTCGTTCAGCTAATCATAATACATGAATGTTACCCATATCATCGCATATCATCATCAGCTCAGAACTAATAAACATTTTTCAACTCCACGTATTGGTGCACTTGGAGGCGGGATTCGAAAGATCCATGATTTTACCTTCTTTTTGGAAAGTTTTTAATTCTGAAACTGTTTCATATCCCTTGGTATGGGATTGTAGAGTTTTTGGCCAAGGTATGAAAAACTCCCCTGCAGTATATTTTTCGATGGTCTCCTCACTCGCAACATGTTAGTTTTCTGTCTTGTTTTATATTGGTCTGTCGAACTGCGGCTGTTGAAAAATATAATTGTAGGAAATCCAGAATACTTGTTTCATTATACAGGCCTTCGGTTGGGTGGGTATAAAATTTATTATCAATAACTTTGTGGATTCACATCTGTATTCTTTACAGTTTTTTAAGGAATACATCATTGGCAGCCCCTAGGCGACAATTCCATAGTTCATAGGTGGCTTTCGCTGAGCACATAATATATCATCCTCATTTGATTCATGGTAAGTATTTTGATGTTATGTTTTATTTGATATAAAATACTTCTCATCTTTTTAACCACATATGCTATTTGAACGTCCCAATTCAAGTTAGAACATCGTCTCTTCCAATCTTTACGGTTTAATTAACTTTTTCAAATGTAAGGGCATTGGAAGATGGAAGATGTTTCGAATGTGAGGTAAAAAGAACAAAGTGAGTGTGGTTCACATTTACAGTCAGTAATTGTACATCAAAAAAATCAAGGATAGTTTTGAAGTCCTGCTCAACTCATATTTCAGTTCTCTCCATTGGCTCTATGAAATATTGCTGTGTCATCAGCAAAATTCACGTTACCTTCCACCCGAAGTCATTCAGGTACACGTTAAAGAGTATATGTCCGAGTAAAGTGCCTTGTGGTACTCCAGATTCAATGAAGTTGGTGGAGCTGGAGTATTCTTTGATTTTTACGCATTGTTCTCTGTTACTCAAGTAACTTCTAAATAATGCAGGTAATGTATTTCTGAAACCCACACTCTGCAAGTACACAAAAGTGATTCGTGACTGATCGTGTCGAATGCTTTTTCTAGATCTACAAAGAAACATAATGCAAGTTGTTATTGGTCCAATGCTTGACTTATCTGTGTTGTTAACTAATTTATCGCATCTTCCGTGGATCCTCCGTCTCTGAACCAAAATTGTTTCTCTGACAGAATTTTGTATTTGTTTAGAAGAGTGAGGATTCTTTTTTTCATCTTTTCGAAAATTTTCGATAAATATGAGATCAGCAAAATGAGGCGGTATAGTTGGCAATATTTTATTTTGATCCACATTTGAAGACTGTCTTCACAATGGCTGTTTTGAGTGCCTTCGGATATATACCTACGGTCATCGAGAGGTTGAAGATATGTGTTAGCGGTTTGCAGATGAAAATTTCGGCAATTTGTAAAATTTCAGACGTTATTCTGTCCATTCCGGGAGCTTTGTTTTCAGAGTTCATACAAGCACTGCCAAAAGTTTGCCGAGTTATGTTTGTTATGAGTTATTTAATTTTGATAATATTTCGTTTTGTTTTCTTTGAGATCATTCAGTTTATTATTTATAATATAATTCGTATGACGTTCATCTAGTTAGGATCTATTTCGCTGAGGATAATTTTCATTTCATACAAATTTCTTGATATACTCCGTATATCGTTAGAGTGCATAAGCCTAAAGTTGTAAATGTCATTTGATTTTTCCAATATATTATCGAGTTCGGAGTTTGTTTCTATCGATTTAATTTAAAAAGCTTTGATTTATTTATTCATTATTAATCACAAAACATTTTATATATAGAAAATAATGAATAATTTTTTTTTGAAGAATGAATAAGGATATTTTGTCCGTTTCTCCCAAATTTTTTCCGGAGATATTTGTTTCTCCTGATGGAGCTGAACACTCCATGTTAAAAATCGAGGTGTTCGGAGAAGAACTACCAAGAGTGCGGAAAGAATAATTACAATACATTCGGCACTCTTCAATATCACCCGGAGCATGAAGCAATACAGATATTTTGTCTATGCGTACGAGTTCCTGCGCCGCGTTATGACTGCTGATATAGACTGAGACCCCCCCAACAAATGCATGATGGTCCCAGGAGCCTTCGGTTACTAGTTCCACAGTTATATTCCTGTAATAACACATAACTCGCATTCAAGCATGTTAAGTACCAGTCTGTAATTATTTGGATCCGGCAAATGTTCGTTTTTGAGATTAAACATACCGTTGGCTCCTGGACGAACTAATCGGAAATCTGTTACTCCTTCTCTATAGCCATAAGTTTGATAACTTATTACAGATTTTGGTGAGTGCTTGAACATTTCTTGCACCAATAGCTATTCAACCCTTTAATGGAGAAGCAGTTCATGTACTCTTGCATAATATCTTCTCGAATATCGCCTTGAACAGCATGCTCTCCGATTTGCACTCAGGCAATTTCCTCTCGGATCATTTGTTCTCATGTATTCATTGGGGATAATTGAAAATATACAGCTGGCTCAATGAAAGTATGCTTAGTTTAAACATAGAAAAAACAAAATTCATCACCTTTTCGTCCATAAAAAAAATTAAAAGTATAAAGTACCTAGGTGTGCTGATTGATCAACACATTCATCTAAGCTAAGCTTAGGTGGGCTCTCTTATCAAATAAATAATGAATTGTAAAGATAAAAAAAATATCTCCCACTCGCGGGCTCTTTATTATACAATTACTCTACAATGATGTTAAGTCACGATTTAACTTATTTTTCTTGAAATAACCATCATAATCAAGTAATCATTTGGTGACCACAAGCAACTGAATTTAGAGAATCAAGTTCTGAATGCTCTCTCACGCTAGTCAGTAACCTGGAATTGTCTGTTGTACTGTGATTAATGGTATTATCATTATGCAATCATCAAAATTGGTGTCATATTTTCCCACAACTTATGTCATATATGTTTTCATCAGTTGGTGTTGGGCATCATTTAAAATTATTATTGAGATTGCTGAACATTATCAATTATTTATAGAATGAGGACCAAATGCCCGTCACCCCCCCCCCCGTAAGTACACCTACATAAGTTGTAGGATTTCATTTGCTCTCTTCAAAGGTTTAAGTTTCATTTATACAAAGTGTCCCAAAAAAGCGAAGCGATCTAGAAGGTAATTATTTTAAACAATGTATCATTGCATTGTCGGTTAGGGATGATCATAAGGAATCTAACAATACCAAGTTTGATGTTGTTATCTTCAAAAACTACGGAGAGATCGTCCTTTATTTTATACATAAGCACAATGAGTGGGAGAGAAACTTTTTCTAGCGGGTCAATAAATTCTCTCTCACACTCATTGAGGTTAGGTTAGGTGAGGTTAGGTTAGGTTAGATTATCTCTCACACTCATTGAGGTTATGAATTAAACAAGAGAGGCGATATCTCCATAGTCTTTGGATATAACAGCATCAAACTTGGTAATGTTGGATTCCTTATGATCATCCCTATAACCGATAATGCAATGATATAAAGGTTGTCCTATTTAAAAAACTAAACGTCCAAGTCGCTGCGCTTCTTTGAGACACTCTATAAATTAAACTTAAACCATTGAAGAGATAGAATAAAACCCTACATCTTATGTATTCAATTTTTTTTTGTAATATGTAAAATGAATGAAGAGTGACGAGGGGGGCGATAGACTTTTGGTCCTTACTGTATAATTAATATATAAAAACAAAAATTTCAAGGACTACTTCGAATTTTTTTCAAGGTCAATAATCCAAAAAACCAGTGATTTCTTTATATAGACGACGCCACTGGATTCACGACATTTTCAAGTGGTTTATGTTGAAATTTCGTAGGAATTCATTCATCAATGAAAAAGTTACTTATATGGGAATTAAATTTGAAAATTATGTTAATAAATCAACCCACCACTTCAACTTCTAAACTTTTATCAAAATTCCGACTAAACCACTGGATTCACAATATTTCGAAATATATCTGTTCATAAATGAAAAAAATAATGAAATTATGAAATTTTAAAATAATACTGTTCAGTGTAATTTCAGGAAAAAAATTATTTTATTATTTAATGAATTTTTTACTTATTACGATGAAATTTTGACCAAATATATTCCCAAATATTCGGAATCCAGTGGTGTAGTCATAATTTTGATAAAAGTTCTAAAAGGGAAGTGGTGGATTGATTTCCATATAACTTTTTTACTGATGGACGCATTCCTACGTAATTTTTAGATGAATCACTTGAAAATATCGTGAATCCAGTTCGTCAAATTCTATTTGAAAAAATTCGCTAGTATGTTTTTTGACCTTTTGAAATTCGAAGTAGACCTTACTTCGAATTTATGGCACTCAACTAGAACAATAAATAACAGTTTCAGGGAAGTGGCCCGCTTTCAAATGGGTCACTCTGTATATATTTAATTTGAAAAAAAATGTATTTCATTCGATATTTTCTCATCAATACATTTGACAAAATCTTAGTATGGATTCCTACTAAACCAATTTCTTACCATAGAGTTCAAAACATTTTCAACAACTTTATTGAATAAGGATCAAATAGCTCAGATTTATATAACCAATTGCAAAATGGGCGTGATTTTGCACCAGGCTTTCTGTATATTCATTTAATTCTTCATTCTTATAAAATAATCGATTACACTGAATACGGACATCGAGCAAAAGCTAACATTCTTATTGAATTGCATAAGACGAGTCTCGAATAATTATTGTGATTATGTTGCCGGATAGTTGTTAGCAGAGACATTGCCAAAATCTAACCTCAAGTGACAAGTTGTCACGGATAGATACAGTGAATCTCACTTCTAATGGAAATACCCCTATTATAGCTTCCGTAAGTTTTGACGTAAGAAAAATTAAATTTGCAGAATTATTGATAGATACAGCAAAAATGTATAGAGTGTCCTTGAAGGAGTCATTTCAAGTTATCTGCACTGCACGTCAGCAGCGAAAAAATTATAGTAGGATGCAAAACAGATAAAAAAATTCCGTAATGAGAATAACCATTTCATTACTAATCTAATTTCAATTTGCATATAAACACCCCCGTATAACTTCCGTTGATTTTTACTTTGGTTTATTTTTTCGTGGATTCATCAATCCTGCAAATTTCACAATCCTACGTCAAAAACTATTGAAGTTACGGGAGTATTTACAAGAGAAATGAGACAAATTTTGATTTTTCAGAACTGAATCTTTTTTCATGAAGAAAGTTGATCAGTGGTGTAATGGTTATGCCGATTACGAATCCAAAATTTTTGATCTGATTTGCCTTATAATTGTTTGTGAATATGGTCGGTTACATCGGTGCTGCCGTTCAGTGAATATAACTTGAGATGATCCCTTCGAAGTTCAGTATATTATTGCTGTTTCTGTATGTCTTATAAAAAATTTCGATTTTTTTTAAGGGTTTGCTGAAATTTATTTAAACACTTATTCTACAAAATAAATAAATAATTTATAAAATAAAAATTAATAAATTAATGAACTGAGAAGACCCATCATTTTACTGTGGTTTGTATTCAGGTTGTAGAGCTAATGGCAATGGCATATCAAAACTTCTTCCATATCCAGAGTGACCATGTTGTTGGTAGTCTTCATGCGAAGCGGTATGTGAATGACTCAGAACAGGTTTTGATATGACTTCATAGGTCGTTTTTCCTTTGCTATCTCCTGAAAGAGACTTCAGCCCGACCATACCAGAAATTAGAAGAGAAATCATCGCTGTCATCAATGCCTTTCCTGACATGGCAGCTAAAGCGCTGAGAGCTAGGGCCATCATAGTACCTTTCATCATAGCAGCAACTGCTAATATCATCCCCATGCCACCACCTCCTTTTTTTCCTCCCCCACCACCTCCTCCACCGCTTCCTTTACGGGCAGACTCAGCATCGTTTCGGTCGAAGAGACTAATTCGTATGGCATGGTTGCTCAAATATCCCTGTACTTTTCTCAAAAGAAATGCATCCAGTCTAGCGTCTGGGTCATTGGGAAAGTCTCGAGCCAAATCAGTCACAATTTCAGCAGTATTCTCACTAACGTTTTCACTAACTATCGATACTCCAGGAAATACACTGTAGTTTTTATCTTCATTCAGTTTATCTACCCAAGATACAATATCAAGTTTAAGGCAGGTTGTAGAGTAGGATTGTTCACAATTTTTTGTCAGCGATCGTTCATGTCCACTTTTATCACTTTGTTGACGGTCTTTTTCAGCGCGACAGCAAAGAATAAGAACAATAACCGTTATGACTTTGGAGAACCACATTTTCACAGTGAGATGAGAATCGTTAGCGAGTGACTGATGGGGTTGAGATAGATGTCGTGCTTTATATAGTGGAACAAGAGATCGAAAAAAACATTTATTTCATTATACTTGAATTAGCGTCCAGTGGTTAGATAAATGGAGTTAGTAGAGCACAAAGTAGTTAAGAGCGCAAGTGATGGGGACAAATTCGATATAGATCAATAATAACGAAAATTGAGTCGTTTTGTGATATTACTTTTGAAATAACAGAAGATAATATTTCAAAAAAAAACAATTTTGTCAATGAAATCTGTTGATTTCTCTGAAATTACCACATTTCAATTTTCCTGTAAACAAAACAAGAATAGTCAAGCTCTCATCATTATCAAAATCAGGCACTATTTCTGAAGAGGCAAGACCTGAAGTTATCAAAAGTCTACCAAACGACGTGATTCATATAAATGGTGCCTTAGGTTGCTTAATGGAAAAAAGGTTCCGTAACAGAAGGGCTACTCATAAAGCGGAGTCGTATTTTGAAATTTTTTTCAATTGGATTTTCAATTTATTTTAGAATATATATATATATATATATATATATATATATATAGATTTTTTGTTTCATTTTAACAAGCTTTTATTTAAGCGATTCTGTTCATATATCTATCTGCTGATTTGTCGTTCTATTTTTCTGTCGTTTGTAGTTCTGTCATTCTATTGTTCTTTTCTTCTGTCGTTCTGTCATTCTGTCGTTTTATCGTTCAGTCGTGTTTTCATTTTACATAACTGTCGTTCAGTCTGCTGGAATTTAGTTGTGCTGAAATTGCCATCGTGTGAAAAACTGATGAAAATACAATAAATAAAAAAAAGTAAGTCCTGTCCCACTAAAGGCTAGACAGTGTACGCGTGAGGTAGGAAAAACATTTCGACGGTTTCAGATGTCGAACATTACGAGGAAAAAAAGTTTTTCGGAAGCTCGAACCCCACACCTTCTAGAAATAATTGCGAATATTGCGGAAATAAAATCGAAAAAATCCGAAAAAGTTGTAAAAACATATGAACGCCAAATAATTCAGTTACGAAGTATCGTTCCCTATCTAATCTAAATTGAGAAGAATTTGAAATTCGAAAATATTACCGACGGTTTCGGACGTCGAAAATTACGACAAAAACATATTGCTTGGGGCATCGGACCCCTCTTCCTCTTGAAAATATTACCGAGAACTTGTGATAATAAAATCGACATGATCTGCAAAAATAGTAAAAAACATCAGATCGTTGAATATATAATTTTGAAAAATGTTACCCCTCGACTTGCCTCCCAGAGGGTTAGATAGAGATCGCGTAGGAAATGTAAAAAAATTCCGACGGTTTCGGAAGTCGAAAATAACGGCGAAAAAAATATTGGTCGGCAATGCTTTGACGCCGTTCTCCCCAAAAAAGTTGCACACACTTGTGAAAAGAATATTAAAAATATCCATGAAGAATTTAAAATCATATTTCGAAGATTTCGGATGTGGAAAATTATGACGAAACAAAATATCAGTTGCGAAAATTCGCGAAAAGAAGATCGAAAAAATCCGTAAAAATAGTTAAAAATATCAGATGGTCAAATGATGGAATTGAAATAAAAATTGACAGAGAACGCGTAGGAATTTGAAAATTTTGAGGGTGGTTTCGAATATGGATAATTACGGAAAAAAATATCGAGGACGTGGCGTAGGCTTTCCTATCCTTCTCGGAAAAAGTTGCAAAAATTTGCGACAAATAATTAAAGAAAAAGTCCGTTAAAATAGTGAAAAACCGTGGTCCGTGAATAATTTCCGCAGATCAATCCGACGGTATCAATTAAGGTTGGTATCCAACAAGATATAAGTGGAGTGAAGTAGCCGATTGTGGAATACTGTTTTGTTTTCCGGAAAAATAAAAATGAAAACTTCAACAATATTATCCACATTCTGGAAAAATTATAAAAAACAATTTATGTTTGAAAGACAATTTAAAAATAAAGTGCACTTTTCCTCTAGCTGAAAAATGGGTGGGTAATGTGGACTATCAATATATGCCAATGTGGAATAGGTAATATTGGACATTGTTTTTCTTCTTACCGCGTGTACCGCCATTCTCATGTTTTCTTCAGCCATTTCTTTTCTTTCACATTTCTCTGAGGCATTTTCTGAAATGTGAATAATATTTTCAAAAGAAGCCTCTAATGTGGAATATTCCACATTCAGACCCTACTTAGTACTCCACAATAAAGACCTATTATATATGTATAAAAAAATCGTAAAACATTTGAAACAATATATTAATGAAATATTTGAAATATTTTACAATCAACTACTACCTACCTTCTCGCTTATATAGGAGTCTTGCATACATTTCTAGAAATAAAGACACAATAGTTGTTTATTTAAACTCGTCCAGAAATAAAGCGATCCTTAAAATACGTGTTCGAACCAATACTGGCAATCAACAGCTGAAAATGCTCCATGATCTTGGTAGGGGTGAAATATAATAGAAAGATTCTTGGCATGATTTTTTGGGTTTATAACCTTCCACAATCTGAAAATGAAAAAATGTTAATCATAAAAAATCTGTACAAGTGTAGAAGGGCAAATTAATTAATTTGCCCGATAAGTTACTGCGTTCACAAGACATTGGTGTGAAAGAAATTAATTTTTGTCAGTAACGTACCCTACACTGAATTTGCCTATCTGAAAAAATAAAATTAAATTAACAAAGAATACTTCTCTTTTTTTGAAAATGTTTGACGTTTCGGAGGCTGTATCTGCCTCCGTTATCAAAACTTCTTGGAAAGACACTGAAAAAACTGAATATGAATTGCGGTTTTGGAAATAAGATCTTGCTTTGACAGTCAAATGAAATCTGTCATACATTTTTTTGATTGACATTTGAAAGAGCTTCTGATTATTCTGCTCGAAAATAAATTGAAATTTTGATTTTTGTTTGAAAATTATCTGTTGTGGAATTATCTGCGGCTGAATTAAGACAAACTTGAGTCGCCATTTTCTATCGTTCTAGATAACATCTTGGGAGGTATTCATGTTGAAAAGGACATTCACCATGAAAATTGAAAAATTAAAAATATGGTTTTTCGTAATATCTAACAGAAAACAACTACTTCCCCCGCTAAAGCCACGCTGGACATTGAACTACATCTGATTAATATTGCGGACTCTAACTGTATAGAAAAAAAATCTGAAAGTGAAAATTTGCATTATCTTTCAGATAGTTGATTTTTGTATTTATCTCTAGTTTTCATTGAAAATTCATTAAATGAAGTAGATAGGAATAATAATTTATTTGATGAATTTTCAATCAAAACTAGAGATATATGAAAAAAATTTCACTTTCAGATTTTTTTTCTTTTCAGTTAGAGTCTTTTCACAATATCTATCAATGTCCAGCTTGGCTTTAGCAGGGGAAGTAGTTGTTAGATAATACAAATAAGTCACATTTTTCATTTCTCAATTTTTATGGAGAATGTTCCCCTTTTCAACATGTATACCTCCCAAGAAGTTATCTTGAACGATGGAAAATAGAGACTAAAGTTTGTCTCTAAGTCGCAGATGATTCCATAACAGATTTTATCCTATTCATAATTTCGAAGAAAAATCAAAACTATTTTTCACTTTCCTTTTCCCCCACAAAACATCAAATGTAATTTCTACTGATTTGAGTCCCACCAGTAGGTACAACAAATAATTGTATGATTTATCACCCGTTTTATAGAACACATTTTAAGGATTTTAATTTGCATATTGGATGCATAACCTTTCCTTCATTTTTAATGAGTATCATAGCAAACGCTTAAACCCAAACTATGCCCAGTTAAAATTCTCATATGCTGCTTTGAATAAATTATGGTTGAAGAACTGTCTAGACATTGATATATCTATGAATCTTCACTATCCTTTTCAACACTCATCCGAACAGTCAAATATGAAAACAACGTGCTAGCTTTATCCTCTTTATGAAATATGACAGTGAAGGATTTTTATTTAGTCGTGATAAAATGAACAACTCCTCTTGATTCCGCAACATTTGATATTATGTAGCTACGAAGTTTGTGAAGCGTTCTTTCCCAGAAAAATATCTACTACCCAAGTTCAAACTTACTTTTCTCATTATTTTTAGTTTTATGATTCTTTCCTACCGTGACGATATAATAATTTTTTAAATCAATTTCAGATGTTTGGGCCTTCGAAACAGGCATGAATATCCAAGAGAATAGCTCGCACGGTAGAGTGCCGGTCATTGATATTTGAAGCCAATCAACCCAGGGCGAGGTTGTGGTTTAGATGGGTGGCTTATGGACGACCTCCTTTCGGGATCTTTTCTCCTCGGATCGTGCTAGGAATCCCACGTGGAAAGGTGAGACCTCGTTAATCTTTAGCTTGCACAAGTTTCGACTTTTGAGGGCTGCCATTTGTAGGGGGACGGCAGCTGGTTAACGGAAATAAAAAAAATTCGAATAAAACAATATGCGATATTTTTCCCCTTAATTTCGAGTTATAACATGAGCTTAAGCTCAATTTCGAGTTACACCGCAACTCAAAATTAGCTTGATTTTGAGTTATGACTGAGAATTAATATTAATTTCGAAATACTTTTTGAAATGAGCGTTAATTTCGGGTAACAACTCGAAATTATCTCAATTTCGAGGTACAACTCCAAACTTTTTTCTTCATGCTAATAGTAAAATTAAAATTAATGTAAATTATATCTATCATGGAATTGCTAACACTCTAAATTATATCAACAAGCATTTGTTATGGCAATGGATTTTCCATTATCGCCAATTGGACCCAGTTATTCAACAAGCAACCAACAATTTGTAAAAATATGAAATACTAATACCAGGCAGACCTAATTTATATACCCATTGATTTGCATTAAAGAACCAGATATCAGCACCGCGAGCGCCACCTTACGAATAATAGATCTATACTGAAAAATAAAATAATATACAAAAAAGTTTTGCGATAGAGAACCAGAGTCGCATGGATCTGTTTTGCAATATTCTATAGACTAAATTTAATATATGATTGGATCCAAAGCTACTTGGTTCTCTATAGCAATATTTTTTCATTTGAGAAATTGTCTTATTATTACTGTTGGTATTAATATTTTCTATAATATTGGAATTATTATTATTGGAGGGATGTTCTCTGATATATTAACGTCGGAATAGAATTAGTAGAATAAGCAATTCTGGAGAGGGTTAGACTTTAATAAATATTCAGCAGTATTTCTTGATCTGCGCCCCATCTTATTTCAGCTAGTGTTTTTATGATATTGAGTGATTTTTGGCATCTCAACCTGAGATCCCTCAGGGCCCCATGTAAGTTCGGATTCGAATATTAAGCCTAGATATACAATCGAGTCCTGGAATTCTATTGGAACTTTATTCAGATTGAGATTTGGTACATCAGAATGTTTTTTTTTCTGTAGAAATGAATGGCTTTAGTTTTAGAAGTAGATAATTTGAAACATTTTCTGTATAGTTTCTCTGCAAAGGATATCAATGGATCTTTGCAGAATTTGTTCAGTTTCGCTGAAGGATTTGGAGGAATGAAATATTATCAAATCATCAACGTAAATGATTTTATGAATCATTTTTGGAATGCTTCCAATTATAGAGTTCATTGCTGTTGCAAATAAGGCCAGGCTCAATGTAGACTCTTGGGGTATTCCATTCTCCATGTTACGATAATTCAATATGAAATTCTTGACATAATTTTTTGGGTTTATCACCTTCCACAATCTGAAAATGAAAAAATTTTTTAATCCAAAGAAATCTGTACAAGTGTAGGGTACGTTACTGACAAAAATTAATTTCTTTCAAGACAGCAGTCTTGTGAACGCAGTAACTTATCGGGCAAATTAATTAATTTGCCCTTCTACACTTGTACAGATTTCTTTGGATTAAAAAATTTTTTCATTTTCAGATTGTGGAAGGTGATAAACCCAAAAAATTATGTCAAGAACTGGATTTCCTCCACAAAATCAAACTTTTAATCAATATCAATATGAAATCTTCTATTCTAGTCCTGGATTTTCTTCCACTCAGAAATTGCTGTAAAAAGATAGTTCAGTTACCATTGAATTTCCATTCATGGAGTGTTTCAATTATACCATATCTCCACGTTAGATCATAAGCTTTCTCCAAATCGAGAAATATTGCCGAGAGGTGTTCCTCCTTCATGACAATGATTTGTTTGTATCTCATGTTCTATGTGAGCTAGCGGGTCTATGGTTGAGCGGAATTTTCTGAAACCCATTTGACAAGTGGATAGCAGGTTATTGGTGTCAAGATACCAAATGTTATTAACCATTTTTTCCAGTAACTTACTCAGACTGCTGCTGAGGGAGATAGGACGGTGACTGTCAGGTTGGGAGGAATTTTTTCCAGGTTTCAGTATGGGAATTATTATCACTTCTTTCAGTCGCTCAGGAAATATACCGGAGGACCATATTTTGTTGAATACTACCAAATCGTTTTCTTTCTGGTTCGTAGGTCGGTATTTCAAGAACTCATAGTGGATTTTGTCTGAACCAGGTGCGGAGTATTTAGCAGATTTCAGTGCGTCTTACAGTTCCTCCATAATGAAGGGATGATTGTATGCTAGGTTTTCATCTGTAGTGAAATTTAAGGTTGGTTGTTCTGTTTGGGTTTTCATTTCTAGAAATGTAGGATTCTAATTTTCTCCAGAGTTGACTTTGTGATAGTGGTCGGAAAAAATTTCGGCCACGTCTATGGGGTTGTTCGAGATTACTATTTCATAATCTACCAAAGTGAGGAATGCTGTGCAAGAATATTTTATCGTAAAAGCACATTTTCACATGAAAAATTATTATTATTATTATTATAG
Organism: Chrysolina haemoptera; assembly: GCA_958298965.1. Classification (NCBI taxonomy): domain Eukaryota; kingdom Metazoa; phylum Arthropoda; class Insecta; order Coleoptera; family Chrysomelidae; genus Chrysolina; species Chrysolina haemoptera. The sequence goes on along the minus strand of OY282592.1, from coordinate 21,155,522 downwards.
TCACCACCCAGAATTGACAGCATAGTGCCTGAAGTTTTTTTTCATATAGCAGCATTGCTCTGAATATGTTTCCTGCTTGTCAATTAACCTCCCCCGTCCCCGAAATGCTATACGGGCTTGTAGTCTATTAAAGATGCTTATATATTCCGTTAAAACATAGTCATTACCTTGAGAAATCATCCAGTTGAAAATGTACGGTACAATTTTTTTTTTGTTTTTGTAAGCTTGAGAAATTAAAAAAGTAATGACATTCTAAAATTTACTTCTCTAATAAATCATAGTACGATTTTTTTTACTCATGTTTTTATTTAGTTCCATTAATTAGAACCTGATATTACGTAAAATGAAAATAGTCTAAAAACCGATTGCCGTAGAAGCATTTAACCTCCCTTTGAACAATATAAGATTCAAACCCCAAATGTTGGTATTTTTTTTTTTATTTTATGCACCACACGGCATAATTTGTGAAAATCATTTTATTTGTTGAATAATAATGTGGAATCGATGCCGTACATTTTGCAATGATCTTGAAGCATACAGGTCTAAGTACGAATTAGCGTGCGGGACTCCCTGCCCTTGTACCAACAAATTTGTACGTCATTGCTAAAAAATTAATTTACATAGTTATACAAATGCCGTACAGTAATAAATCACCTGAAGTCATAACAAAAATTTGGGAAAAATAAAAAACCGTTCTTTTTGTACGGCATTAGGTCCTACTTGATTATTCTTCAGTGATCTTATCATCTTGATAAATGCCGTACAAGAATCTTTTGTAGAAAAATCCCTCATCTGGATGGAAAGTTTCGTTGACCTGCGTACTCATTTGCACCGCTCACAACTGACGGCATAGTGCGTAAAGTTGTTTCGTATGGCACTATAATTCATCAAATGACCCCTCCAACATTGGACGGGGCTTGTAGTCTAATCGCATTGCAGTCCTTATGGATATACAATAAAAATGGAGAAAATTAAGATATAAAGAATATTCAGCACATATAGAATATGGGAAAACGAAAAATGAGCAGTCTCTCGTCATGTTTTACTATAAATTCACTAATTTGTTAAGATTGGTCAAGCGAGATAAAGCTAGCAAAGCAAAGCGTGGAAATAAAATTATGGATGACAGTAATAAACTAATGGATAACAAATTACCTTACAACTTAATTAGTGTAATAATTAATTTTCAAATCTGGTAGACAAATATAGATACCTGAGTAGTAAATAATGCAAATTATATGTAATTTGAAACAAATGATAGATTACAATTAGGTAGAGGTACATGACTTCAGCTACATCAAGGCTACAAAGTCCTTTTGTGAAATGATCGTGACCTGAGTACCAGTATTACATAAACATTTGAGAGATTTTCCATCAATTTCCATTTTGAGACATCATTGTAGGTTCGGAAAGCGAAAATGTCGACCACTAGAAATTTCTTGTGAAGAATCTGTATTATCATCTATGGCATGGCATCACACGTTTAAAGGTAAGGGCTGCATCTTCCCTAGCTCGCACAAGTCTCTCGAGGACTTCAGAGGGTTGCTCGTAAGGGGGCAGCCGGTTGATGGAAACATGGTATTTGGAATTCTTCAAAGAAGATTTGAGACATACTTCCGTCACATGGTTTTCCTTCTCACAAAGTTTGCGGAATCATTTGTAAGAAATTGCTGTTTTTGGATGTCATTTCATTCCTTCCACTGAAAATTTCTGGATTTACTACGACTCCTGAGATTATTCAATTTGCTTTTCACTCTGTGCACCGTAGCATTTGAACTTTGTTAGATTTATCTGTTTTGTATTTTGGATGCCTCTGTAGCCGGAAGAGTTTTTAGGGATTCTTGCTGTATTTTTCCGCACAGAAAAAAATGCTGGTTTAGATTTAAGTATAACGATAATTTTGAAAAAATATTCTTAAAATATATTTAAACTGAAAGAAGAAAATTCTTGAAAAGAGAGATATTCTTGAGTGCCAAGATTACGATCAATTCAACATGAATAATGTCTAAAAATAAGAGAGGATATAATGTTTATTTGAGTATTAAATTGTATTCTTTTGAGGAAATGCAAAACTTACGTCAAAATGTGTTATAATTAATCATAGCTCTAAATTCAACATTGAATCAAAATGAATTCATTTTATGAACAAGAATATTCATTCTCAATTGTAGAAACATCTTCTTGATCGAATAGTTTCCATAATGTTATTGAGTATTTCTCATTATGGTTGAAATCAATGGAAACTTAGTTAGATACTAGACACAGCTTTACACAAGACTGAGTCTATTCTAACTTGAAGTATTTTATACTTACTTGGAGTCTTGACAATACAATTGTCGACTTAGTGGGGGTGATCTCGCGTCGATCGAAGTTCGCCGATTGTCTTGGCAGTACGCGACGGCCATGTTTATGAGCGAATCAACAAAGATTTGGTTGTGGTTTTGTTTTGTAACTATCATTTGTGTTTTTTATAACATTGAGGAATTTCTGCGATAACGGAAATAAGAAGAATTTATTCCGGTATTCAACGGTAAGTTAATCAATTAACATCTCTGTAATTGCGAGAAAGAATATGGCGTCCTGTTAAAACATGATTTACGCCAAAAATGTTGTCCATCAGATTCATGAATCATAATGGTATTAGACTGAATCAATTATGTTTGGCACATATATATAAGATTATGGAAATTAACGCATAAATATCGGGGTGGGTGCTAAAAATTCGCCATTATTCGAATTGATAGCTTGTTAGCCCTTACTGGAAGATCCCCAGGGTGTATTTTTTGATATAAATTGAACAGAGCCTCGTTAATAAGATTTTTGACACAAAACCAAATTATTCTTTTGACTTTTTCAAATTGAATAAGAATTAAAAAATAATTTTTGTCTGTAACTTGGCCAAACTTCAATTCAGTCTCGTACTTATATACGATAACTCAAACATTATATTAATTCTGAGCTCCTTGTGCGAATAAACCACTCTCCATTTTCTTGGTTTCTTCGCACAAGGAGTGGAAATTCCCTCCGTAACAAAGTTTCATTACCGTTGCCAAATGTTAATTGGTCAACGAAAATAATTGCTTAATTCATCCATAATGTATCTCCAACTATTTTAATATTCTTCCTTCGACTGAAGATGGGTTTTTCTAAACCCGAAACATGTTTCGCCTGTTTGGGAAACCAAACTATGTTTTGAAGATTTTATTAAATTTTGTGGAGATGACTTCGAGATTTATTCCTACATAAAAAAAAAATATTTTATCTTTCAGATTGAAACTGACTTTGATTGATTGATTTGAATTGATGCATTCGGGCAAAGAATCAATGCTGTTTACAAATTGGGATACATTCTTTAATAAGATTTTGAAAAAACCTCAACTGGGCAACGAAGACTCTATTTTAGACGTTATTTTGAACAAACTCAGAAAGGAAAATTAATCAGTGGGTGAGTGGACTTTTAAATTATATAAGATGTCATTTAACATTTTGTGCTTGTATGTGAATTGATAAAATGGGACATTTTCAGGAGTGCGACTGAAACTGATGTTGATAAGTCGAGGGAAGTACTTCGACCACGCCACTGAAGATGACTGCCGTAGTTGCAGTTGAAACGTATGGAGATTTTAACCAAAGAAGACCACGGCAAACCCAGAAATCAAACAGAACAAGGATACATTTGTTTTTCATTGAAAAAAGATATTTTAATTTTAACGAATATAACTATATTGTTACACATACTTGGATGGAATATAGCTGTTATTGAAGCAAATACAACTTATTTTACACGTTCTTGAAAAGTTTCGATAAAACTCCTCTCATTCCTAATTAAGGTTTATTTATTTTTGCCCTGGAGTTCAGGAAATAGTCCTTTTGAAAATAACTACCTATACTTAAATAATATTTACCTTAAGAAGAAACTGACGTCATGTTTGGCACAATTTTATATATCCGACATAACTACGTTAAAATTCCCAATGATATAAAATTTGACGCATTTCATTGGGAATTTTAAACGTTGTTATGTCGGATATATAAATTTATACCAATAATATATATATAATGATATAAAATTTGACGCATTTCATTGGGAATTTTAACGTTGTTATGTCGGATATATAAAATTACACCAAACATGTCGTCAGTCTCTCAGTATATCAAGGCGTGGTATAATTATTAATGGTTAATGACTTTTTTTATATTCTTTTAGATAATGAAAATAAATTCACATTATGACGCGCTTTTCTCCAACTAAGTTAGCATCCTCAGAAGCTCAAAAAATACTGGTGAGTGCTGATATATTGGCTAAACGCGCGTCGAGTAAAATTGCTGTAGTTATGGTATCTTGGGTAGTTTCTCTTTCTTGAAAAGTATAACAATTGAAAACTATAAGTGGTTTTTTAATAAAAAATATATTGAAATGGTTGTATCAATTCGAAAGCGTAGAAGGCCATATATTTTTTTTTAAATATTTTTCACTAAATTGCGACTTTTAAGTCGGAATTTAATAAAATCCCGACTTCGAAGTCGGACAATAATAAAATTCCGACTTATAAGTCCGAAAATAATTAAATTCTGACTTCGTACACAGTAAAAATAAAAATCTCGAAATAAAGAATAATATCTCCGATCAAAGAAATCCCTGTCTTCTATATTCATAAAGAAATATTTTCACACATAGAGAAATCTATTCTCTCAATTTGAAATTGGACCATTTTTTTAATAGGTCTAAATATAATTTCCCATCAAAATTTATCGATGTATTCAAGAGAAATCTCCTAGTTTTTCAGAACAAAACAGATATTATAGTTATTTGAAATTAATTAATTCTTTGATCGAAGAAACTTATAATTTCAAGTAGACATTTCTAAACATTTGGAGAGACCAAAAACGTACTCGGAACAAAAATGTAATGATTTTCTGTTGAATTAAGTATATAGCTTATTTGAAGAGGACTAGAACTTAATTTAAGAAAACTTGAAGATTTGGTTTACTTCAATTGAGAAATATCACTTGTTCAATTGAAAACATAAACTACATGAAGCACTCATTTGAAGACACACTCATATGTTCAACTGAGAACTTCAACAACTTCCAATGAGATCGATCAGTTATTTTGGCTGAAGTTTCAAAATAACTACTGTGCTCGTGATGAATTATTTCTCTTGAGACCTTTTCTACCAATGTGTGTCCAAGAGAGGATAATGAAAACCGTGTTTTCAAATATATATATATGTATATTTAATTGAGTTACAGCGAAAAATTTTGAGATAATCGTTGTTTCTATTTGATAATTTCACAAATCATGATGTAAAGAATTATTAATTTTTTCATTAGTCAATATTCAAAATAACATTCAAAGGCAAACAGAGACTACTCTCACTTGTAGTTCTTCTTAAATGGAAATCTTCATTCCAGTGTTTCAGTGACTGACTTCTTCCCATGGTTCTGACCTCGAGTTGAGGAACCTTTGTGATTCAATATTTTCTTTAGCTGTGAAGAGGAATCGTTTTATTAAAATCATCTACAAGAACTTTGTGCTTTCTTACTAAATAATGTGTCTTTTGCTGGATCTTCTAGAATATATCTACCTTTCCCGGCTTCCAATTCCTGGCCTGATCTATTCATTTTCCTTTCGCAGAAACTGAATTAATGTTTCTGAATTTCTTTTTGGGAAAGAGTGTCATGGTTTTGGTTGTCATAATATTGTAATCTTCATGTTTCTTTCTACTACAAAAAAAAACAATAATGGATATTCAATATTGTAGAAATTCAGTGTGGAACGAGAATGGAAGAATAATTGAACCGTATTTCATGCCAAGGTTCAATACCTAAGTCAAGAATCAGAGAAGTTTCATTGATTGGATGGCAAAAATGTTTTCTTCTTTTAAAATAATGAATTTACTGAAACAAGAGATGGACATTCTTGAAAAAAAAAAACATGATGAAATTGAAGAAAACTCACTAAGTGAATACGTTATTAATTCAAAGACAAGGGAAATATCTACTGATCTCATGAAAGTACATAACTTATTGTGAATGATTTTATTTTAGAAAAAAAGTTGTAACATAATCAGCGAGGATAATGAATGCACATATTATTGTAGTGAAGAACAGTTTTTCCAACAATCAACGTGGTAAAATATTGACATGAAACACATTATATCATCACTTACCTTGAAAATCTTGGATCAACTGAGGAAGCTTCCACTCTCGAAGATGCTCTGGGTTTTAAATTGTACCTATATAAACTTCTAAAAAGTACTTTTATATCAAAAACTTGGAGCATTGGTACCTTCCACACCCTTTCTTAACGAACACTCAACAATAATGGACTCGACCGCGTGCACATAGAACCGTTGTTCCCCTCCCCCTACAAATGATACCGGCCTGTGAAAAACTAATTTTGTACAAACAAGATAATCTTCGCTCTATCGAATATTCTCAATTTCTTGTAGTAATGAAACTGAGATTTTCTAAAAATTCTCTTGGGATATACTGAAATGAGACATTTTGTCTCAAAATGATACGAATAATGAGCCAGTTTCAAGACATCAGTGTTAGTTCAGTATGAGAATGACAGTTTTTCGGGTAGAGCTAAATACACTCATTCCAAGACCTTTTTATTTCTGGTTACAAATGAGTTAAGATCTTTCAAAAGTGATATAAAGCATTAAGTTGAAACAAAATATATTCAATCAGTTCAATTTCATCGTATTCTCAAGGAAAAATATTTCGTTTCTCACTTCAAAGATGTAGCCAGTTTCAAAATAAAAATCACTAATCTTGTTCCAAAGTTTCTTCATTTCAGACAAGTTCTTCGAGTGTTCCATTTTATTAAATGACCAAGAAATGGCATTTCTTGGTGTAAGAAATTGGATAACTTCAGTTGTACATGAGATAATTGATCTGAAGAAGTAAACTCTTCATCAGAGATATTATTTTAAAAAAAGTTCAGTCTTCTTTCAAAACAATACTTTTTACAGTGTAGTCGAAAAATAATATAATTCCGACTTCAAAGTCAAAGTCGGAAAATAATAACATTCCTACTGAAATTGAACCATATCTGATAGATATTGTGAAAAGACCTAACCTAACCTAACCTAACCAAAAGAAAAAATCTGAAGGTGAAAATTTGCATTTCCATACAGATATTTGATATATGGTTGATAGAATCACTCAAAGAAAACGTTCATTCTTCAAAGTACCTTCCTGGGAAGTATTCATGTTGAAAAGGGGAACATTCTCCATTAAAATATTTTTCCGTCTTCGAAGTCGGAATTTATTGAAAAATATTTTAAAAATTATATGGCCCTTCTACGACTTCGTATATCAATAAATGAATTATAAAGAAATAAAATTTGAAAAATATGCCGTTTAATCAACCCACCATATCAATTTCAGACTTTTCACACCATTGGATTCGGGAATTTTTAAAAAATCATCATATCATCAATCATAGGATTTTTTAAACTTTTTGCATATAGATTCAGTAAACACACTGTATAGTGAAAGTTTCTCTTATACCTTTTCATAGTAAGCATTGAAGATGCTTCAAAGTGTGCAATGTTTTGGTGTTTGAATTTCTTTCAAAGGGTTGCTTTCACAGAGATGCGATTACGAACACTCGATTAATAATAGCACCCCATCAGACTTGTGAAATCTTATAGAGCTGTATATATTATTATGCATTATTTTTCTGTTTGTGAACATTTATAGTTTTGGAAAAAGTCTCATTATTGTTATTTTTTATTCAGTAGTGAAACAGTTGAGGCATTGGTCAGTAAATTTCAGAAATAGTACACTGTATACCTACTAGATAACACAGCTTACATTCTTGGAAGACGTATAACCCTTTTTTACGTGAAATTCGTTCTATGATTCCTCATATTATTCGGAAATTGTTGAAAAATGTCACGATATTGGATTGTCAAACTTGACTCATCTCACAAATAACTGTCATTTCATTCCCTCACAGTACAGAAACAACGAATATTTTGTATCCATTACTTTTCGTCGCTTGCCAACAACTAGATACATAGAATATAGACTTTTCACCCAAGAAATTCAATCAGAACTGTAAAAGTTTCTGACGGATTTGCGGGGAGAATATATTGATCATTTTATACTAGAAAATAAAATCGATGAAATGAAAACAAATAAATAATTTATTGGCTGTAGAAAATAAATAACAAAAAAATCACACATCTTATGCAGGTTTGTACTCCGGCTGTAGTCCCAGTGGCAGTGGCAAAGGCACATCATCGAAACTTCTTCCATATCCTGAATGTCCATGGTGTCCATAATCCTCATGGCCAGACGAGTGTGAAGAGGAATGTGTGTAGACAGGCTTGGAAACGACCTCGTAGGTAGTTTTACCACCTCCTCCGGAGAGCGATTTGAGTCCAACGATGGCCGAAAGCAGCAGGGAAATCAAGCCGACCATTAAGGCTTTTCCGGCAAGAGCTGCAAGAGCACCAAGAGCCAGGGCCATCAGTGTCCCCTTCATCATGGCACCAACAGCTAGGAGCATCCCCATACCGCCATCGCCCTTCTTTCCACCACCACCTCCGAAACCACCACCTCCCTTGCCTCGACCGGTCACAGCGTTGTCTTGGTTGAAAAGGCTAAGTTTTATGGAGTGATTATTCAAGTAACCATACAATTTCTTCAAAAGAAAAGCATCGAGTCTAGCGTCTGGATCATTGGGGAAGTCCCGAGCTAAATCTGCAACTATGCCGGCAGTATTAGCTCTAGCGCTAACGTTTTCACGCACAATTGTTACACCGGGTAAAACACTGAAATGTTCATTTTCGTTCAACTTATCCACCCAAGAAACGATATCCAATTTTAAGCATGTCGTTGAATAAGAATTTTCACAGTCTTTGGTTAAAGCTCGCTTGAACTCACTTCTGTCACTTTTGTTCCTCGATTCATCCGCCGAACTATTCAAAATTAGAACAATCACAAGTAATACCCGAATGCACCACATTGTAAGGTGTGAAATTGTCAGTGAGTTACTGATGGTTTACGTAAAATCCGAGGTAGTTTATATAGTAGTGGTATCATATTCGAGAAAAAAAAAACGATAGTTGTTCCTACCTAAATAAAGACACAATAATTATGAATGAAGTTAGTGGAGCACAAAAGTAATTGTGAATGTAAGTGACGGGCAAAAATCATGCACTTTTTTCTGGCCAGTACCGGAGTCGAAAACTATTAAAGTATTATTTGGTATGTTATTTATTAACTGTGAATAGAAGCTCGCTCGTTATCAAACCAAAAGTTCAACTACATAACGGGAGAGACAGAAAAATATGGGTGAAACGAAGGTCTAAAATATATATTCTGATATCTACGTTATATTTCAGATGAATGTAATTGAGAGTTTCTTTATCATGAAAAGTAAATAACCTGCGGTAAATTCTTTCAATTATCGGACATTTAATATTTCATACAAAGAAGAAAAACCGTTTGATTTTCACAAGGTATGAATGACTCACCTTTTCTATACTTAATACATCAGGTATAAGTACAATAACAGTAGTAAATAACAATTATAACAAAGGTTTCATTACAGAAAAAGAGTGATAAAATTAAATACAGATGCAATAAAAAAAAGAAAAATAAATGAGAAGTTAGAAATACCCAAGCTAGCAAAAGACTATCCAATTATTGCTTTCTGAATTGGTTCAAATTTGAAAACAAAATGTCTACGCAGGCTACAGTTTCGAGGCTTCTACAAATAGTTGTGATCGGTCTAATTCGTAGTAATGCTACTTTTCCTAGGGATAACAAAATTAAATTCTTACAATAGTAGATCTTTTTCAGAATGATAAACGCGGTAAGTGTTGTGTTTCTTGTAGAATAAAAATTTGAAATATTTTTTTTAACTGATTGCAATGGCTGTTATGTATTTGACGTGGTTAGGATTCCACACTGCACTACGATATTCGTGTTTGCTACGGACTAGACTGTAGTAGACGGAGAAAATCGCTCAGAGCTCTTCTAGCATTGTTGATTATTTTTTAAAAGTGTTGATTAAATGGAAGTTTGGTATCAAAAATAACACATGAGTCCTTATATTCATTCAGTCGCCTTAGTAAACTATCATCGATTCTTTCTGTAATCATATATGGAGGAAAGCACTTTTCTAGAATAGCACATTATTTTGAATTGATCAACATTCATATGTGAGATACAAGATTCAAGATAGTCGTTGCATACCGATGTTTTACCCTTTTCACTCCCATGCATAAATACTTACAACAAACGCTCACTGTAGCAAATATCTGTTGGGAAAAACTACTTCTCTAGCTCATATCACGAGGGGTATTGAATAAAATCTAATACTTAGATACTTGTTCGCAATGTACCTTATTGCAGAGAAATCAATTGCAAGTGCTCCTTGTGACAGATTTTTGTTTGACTCGGACAGGGGGCAGTCTAACTTCGAGGTTTTTGCCAGTACAGGTTGGGCCACTACATACAGCTTTAAGGCCATCTCTTCTCCGACCAAATTATCCCATCATTCCGTATTAGGTCACTCTAGTTTCACTCTGATGATACGAGTGTATAAGCCGTTCCACAAAAAAAATATTATGAATAATTTTGGTTATTTATTTGTAGGGAAAAAATGCAAAATAGTCGTAAAATGGTGGAAACTATATAACTATCCTTCATGGTTCCCCGACCATTCTCAAGTTTGGCTTTGGTGAGACTTTTGACATAGAGAGAAACATTTTTTTACGTTCGTTACTCTTTTAGATTCCTTTGGCAAAGTTTTCAACAAAATTATGCATAAATAATCGATTTAGTCTGATGTAAAACTTGGAAATGGTCGTAAAATTGGGAAAAGATGAAGGATGATTCTTATTTAACAGTATTACCGATCTTCTCCGAGGTGCCAAATTTGTATAGTGTTTTTAGTTCGAAAATATGAATAGGACATTCATAAAATCTATTGTGGAATCATCTACGACTGAAAGACAAATTTTCATGGAGAATGTTCCCCTTTTCAACTTGTATAGTGTTATTGAGCCACGGAACTCAAGTTTTGTGAAGGTTTCCCCTCTTTTGTTTTTTCTCCATTTTTGATGGTTAATGCTAAAACGATTGGTCTTATTGTTGAAAGTTATAAAAACTTATAAACGAAGCTTCACTGATTATTTTATGGTACCTCATTTATTTACACTTTTTATTAGTTTTTCAAGGACATAATTTATGTTTACCCACACTTAACAATTTCTACCACCTTTTCACTGATTCTCATTGTGTTCTCTGAACATTACAGAATTATGATTTTCATGTAATCACCTGGTTTCGAGTTTTATCTATGAAGAATGTGATTATAAAGGAGCAAATCTTAACTTTGACATTGAATTCAAAACATTTCCATCGAACGAATCTAATTTCATCTCGGTACCAAACAGAAAACAAGTGTGAATCACCAATTATTATACATAAATATTATTATACAAATGTGTGATCACTTGACTACTGAGTTCGTTGCTTTCCTCAAACATTTTCCCTCTACAGTTTCTTCATTCGAAATGGTAATAAGGACATACCTGTCATAATGTGAAGTCAGAAGTTGTTGATGATGGCTTAATTATGTGCAAACTGTGAACTAATTTCCACAACTAATTTTTCCTGTGGATTTATTGCAGCTGAAAAAGTGTTGAATAAAATATTTAGAGTGTTTCCAAAGCTGAGGCATCTTTTCGAACAGGTTGTTGTACTCATCAAAATAAATCATTTCATCGAACACTGCTTGCTTGGAATTACTGAAATCTCGGTTGAGCTTGTGAAATCTTTTTTCAATATACAGGGTGCTCCGATATTGGAGCGATTAAGAAAATGGGTTGTTATATGGAACATAATTTAGCATAATAAATGGCAAGGATTTTCGTTTTGGAAGCAATAAAAAATTTTTGAATTTTTTAATGAAACTTTATGAAATCGCTCTCAGTTACCTTTGTTTGAGAGGCACTGGTTCGATTCTCGAGGCCACAGCATCTCAGCCCGCTGGCAGTGTTTCAGCGCGGTTTGTGTAGGCTGTAGACCTCTTATCAGTGATTATGAAAAAACGTATTGAATACTTCAAAATTCAATATCTCCCAAAATAGTTTTTTTTCGACAAAAAAGTATTCTTTCATTTCGTTTTGTTTGTCATCTTCTACTTCCTATTTCATTTATCGCTCTAATTTCGGAAACAACCTGTATATTCTCCGTTATTTGTCTATTTTCATTAAAAACATTTTTGGTGAATTCATTTACTTTGACGAGGTACACCCTCTAAATCTTCTATAGTTCTGAAGATACAGATTTTAAATTTGTTATGTTTGAATTAGTATTCGAATACGCATATTTTTACGCCACTGAGGATAGTTTACCACTTTCGATTTTTGCAGACATCCTGTATAATAATACATGATCGGTTGGGGATGATCATGAGGAATCCAACGATATCAGTTTCCATGGTGTAATCACCAATGACTACGGAGATATTGCCATCTATTTTGTCCATAAGCTTTACTTCTGAGTATTTGTTGGTTTTTGGGTTTGTTCTGAGGTTTCGTTCACATCTTCTCCATTAAGATTAATTTATGGTATAGAGGTAGTTCCTAAATAACCAGAACAGAGGATTGCTCTCTTGATAATATTGAAAAATCAACATGCATGAATTCACGAGGAGATTACATTTTACTTTCAGAAAAATGTTTTGAAGCCGTTTCCTTCCTAATTCAGTTACTTTTGGAGCTCTTTTCAAAATAGCAGAGGTTGTATCCAAAATATCTTAAATTGTCTCTATAGAACCAGTCGTACCAATCAGTGTAATCAGAATAACATTTTTGCCAAGTACACCTGAGAGCAAGATATATAAAATGAGCTGCATATTGATTTTGAATATGTAAATTTTTCCTTGCGCGCAAATATATAACGCGGCTTTTTTCGAATCCGGCCCTGCCAAAGAATCGAAGTAACCTGTATCTGAATAATATACCATCACCGAGCTTTTTTGCAGACTCTCAATAAACAGTTACTATCATTCTTGCTACTTTCTGCTACTCTTTTACTGATTCAGTAACGCTTGAAACAGGCTGCTTGCTACTTTATCACTCAGTCGTATCTACTCGTCCTCAATTGAGTTTGTCTCTAATGACCACTGTCGTGATGTCCAATTTGGACATGGATGCAAACCCCTCAATTTTGAATCATATTTGTTGCTATATAGAGTGAAAAATTTCTTTCTGCAGATGATATTATAATTATTAGATGTTTTTATTCATAACGTGTGGGAACTCAGTTTTGAGATTATATAGCTGAACATTGTCAGAACTAAGCTGAAAGTGAAACCCCCATATTAGAGATGTTACTGTTATGCGTCGAATACAAATTTCACTTTCATTGTTTTAGTTTGAATGTTCACGTGAGCTCGAGAGTTATTCGCTGCATCGTCTATTTTTTGGAATAGATAATATTAGGTAGATTTTATTATTTACTTTCAAATCATTTTTCCAGTGATTATGGGAATCTGCAGCAAAAATATTGGAGGAAAGTTACCTTCACCTTGTTACAGTCAGATACACATTTTTTGAATCGAGAGAAAGTGAACTTGATATTGGTTGTCACATCTTTGATTAATATCAGTTGATATGCACTATTAGTTATAATGAACGGAACTTTGAGCGATATTCGATGCAGAAAGTAGAACGATGATTTATTTGGTTGACGCTATTTAAGTGCATGAATTCATGAAATCTCACTGCTGTTTTATTTAATTGAGGAATCCATGGGAAACGAATAATATGTTTTCCCTTTACCACAAATTCTTAGATGCGCACTGTGGTATTCAAAAGTTATAGAAATCCTGCAGATGAAGACAATGGGAGTATGTGGTTGAGCCTACATTTCATTACACCCACAGTGCGTTGTTCGAAATTTCATTACTACCACATTTCGTTGTGCCTTAGCCATCAGCAAACCTAAAGATAAATAAAACAGATTAGCTTGTATAGGTTAAATTTGTACAGCGCTTCATTCAGCTATGTTCGGTGACTGTGGGCACAACGATATTTGCATAGGCACAGAGATATATTGTGGTCACAACAAGTTGTGTGTGTAACGAAATTTGGGAACAAGGCAATGTGGGAGTAATCAAATTTGGGCACGAGGCAGCGCACTCAAGATAATACATCAAACTGCGCAACTAGGAACTTGTATAAAAAAATACGGTGAAAAGGAATCACATAACCCATTGACCATTAGAAATACATATGGGACTGAACAGAGTTTGAATTTCAGATCAAACCAATCTTTATATTATATACTAAAAGAGTGAACTATGAATTGAAATAACTTTATTAGGATGAACACAATAAATTACTAAACAATAAAAATAAGGTAAACTCAACGAAAATAAATATTATTTGGTATCACTCATGCTGGTTTATACTCCGGTTGTATACCTAATGGTAATGGCATATCAAAACTTCTGCCATAGGATGAGTGTCCATATCCTGGATGACCATGTTCTTCATGGCCTACTGAATGACTATTCGAATGTGTGTAAACAGGCTTCGATACGATCTCGTATGTCGTAGACTTATGCCCCTGACTAGTCAAAGCTTTGAGACCAATGATACCAGAGAGGAGGAGTGATATCATACCAGTCATCAGAGCCTTTCCAGCTATAGCCGCTATACCTCCCAGAGCCAAGGCCATCAGCGTTCCCTTCATCATTGCACCGGCAGCTAGCATCATCCCCATTCCTCCACCGCCGTTTCCTCCACCCCCGCCTCCTTTTCCGCCACCTCCTTTGCCGCCGCCACCACCACCGCCTCCCCTGGCAGAGCCTACGGACTCCTTGTTCATCAGATCCAGGCGTAAGGAATGACTGTTTAAATATGAGGTAACTTTTTTCATTAGAAATGCGTCGAGCCGAGCATCTGGATCATTCGGGAAGTCTCTGGCCAATTCCGCAACCATATCCGCAGTATTGGCTCGTGCACTACTCTCCTCACGTACCACAGAAACACCCGGTATCACATTGAAATCATCATCTTCGTTCAGTTTGTCAACCCAAGAAACTATGTCCAATTTTAAACACGTCGCCGAATATATGTTGGCACAGTCTCGCGATAGAGATTTTTTATATTCACTTTTGGGTTTTGGTTCCGATTTGATTTCTTCATCAGCTAAGGCACTAAAGGCTAGCGATAATAACACAAACACCACTAAGTTTTTCCTAGAGAACATATTGTTGGTAATGTTCTCTGAACAACTGATATTGGAATTGCAGGCCTATCTGGTTTATATAGTTACTTATACGGCATTCAAAAAAAAATATAGCATCTTGTTTATCAAGAACCAGTAGTTATAATTTATCATGAATGGAAATTGCTCTCTTTACTAGTTTCCTACGCTGATCGAAAGTGCACTGGCGTAACTAGACAACTATGTTGGGGTATTCTGAAGTAGTCGTCTTAAATATTATATCTTCTTGTCCGAGTATAATAATAATGTGTATTATCCTTTTTGACAAAATACAATTTGTACAGGAATGGTTTAATTAAAACCACCACAAAAGAGTAACAATGAATAGCATAGCATGGCATATTATAAAATACTTGGTTACATTAAAAGTAATTGAATATATCCCTTGTCATGGAGATTCAAACGAACTTCCAATTAAAATTTTATTTACAATCATTAACTAACCAAATTGGGCAGCAGAGTAAAATGAATAAAACACATAACACGAAAATATGAAAATCACTTATATACATGAAATACATAAAAAGTATATAAAAATACACTCAAACATAAAACAACGATAATCATAATCAGCATCACATTTCCAAATATTTTTAAACGCTGTAAAAGCAATAGGTACCTGCTTGTTGAGAAAGATGCTTCATCGAGTTTTTCGTTGTTTTTACAATTTTATATCTGGTGGGAGATTATTACTAAGAATAGAATGAAACACTTTTGTATATTTTCCACTAAAATATTAAATATTTGTTGACTATTTTCGATTTTCACATCATAATCATAACTTTTAGTTAGTTTAGTTATGATAATGATGTGGAAAATCGAATCTTTTAGTGGAAAATAGACAAAAGTGTTTAATTTTATTCCTAATGAACATGAATTTCTGAAAAATAAAAGAGTCATAGACCAAGTTATTTAAATCTGGAATATTATTATTGAATTCTGCTCCCTCATATGATAGACAATTTTCAAAAACTGTAGATGAATGTTAGTCTGATCAATCTCCAATGTCTGGTGGAGTAGATATGAAAATCAGAATTTTGATGATGAGCATAGATATTCTTCATAAATGAAAGAACTCATTTATAAATGCATATGCATGGCACACACATTATTTTATCATTCATTAAGTACTCTTTATAATTTTAAAAGAGTATATAAGAAATTCCTTGACCTATGTTTTTCGCCAATTCCAAGAATTAAGTCAGATATCAGTAAATCTCTGAATTTGACACCTAGATTTGATCAAAAACTACAATTATGATTTCAATATTTTCCGAATTGCTTTCCTCACCTAATATTCCGATGTTTCACTAGACAAATTAGTAAAAAGGAAATTGCGTATTTCGAGAAATTTGCTCTCAAATATTTGTTCAATTTTAAAATACCAATAAGATCATCAGCTATCTTACTTGTTGTACAATAATATTATAAAATATTGAAACAGTTCATATCTTAAAGTTGAGTGGATATGCATATGGAAATAAGGTTCAAAGTCATCTACACAAATGTAATTGGATGGGCTTTAAAAAACCATCTAGAGTTAGAGAAAAATTATGATATTTTGTTTTTATTTGTTTCATTGTTTTATTTGTTTATATTTTGTTTCATGCCCGTGAAGATGACTTTGAGCTTCTCTTCTACATAATAATATGTTGCATAACAATCACGAAAACAAAGCAATTTTCCAAGAGTATGAGATTTGTTATAGTACTATACTTTTTCGACGGATATAATTATTATATTATAATAGAGAAATGATTTCACGAGAGAAATTTGTACATCAAATTTAATTGTACTCTGAGAAAAATGTAAATGTAGTGGATATTACCAGAAAGATGGTATGTAGGTAATCTTCATAAAAATGTCTGGTACCTTATGTGATAGAAATACGGTATTGTGTTAATAGGCATTGAATTATTATAATTGAATCATGGTCATTATTACGGAATGAGTATTGTAATAAACATTGGAATTTTGTGTTGTAGTGAAAACAATGAATCGACTCTTACGAAGATAATTTGTAAGTGAGTTTTATACTTGGAAAATATTATGGTAATAAATAATATATTTTATAACGAAAAATTGAAGAGAAAATTATAATCATATACCCTTCAAATATCAATGATAAAATATTTCCATGAATCAAGCCTCGAAGTATTCAACAAATGTTTTGGAAATATACTATTTTTGGGAAAACCGCTGAGAATATTGTGTACGCTAATTCCCAAAAATCGTAA
This sequence comes from Chrysolina haemoptera, assembly GCA_958298965.1. Lineage (NCBI taxonomy): Eukaryota > Metazoa > Arthropoda > Insecta > Coleoptera > Chrysomelidae > Chrysolina > Chrysolina haemoptera. Next base: position 21,138,009 of record OY282592.1, on the reverse strand, counting down.
GTAATTTCTCTAATACCCTAATAATTCCCGAGTAATACCCAGTAATTCCCAAGTAATGCCAGTTCAAAAAGTAAGAAAAATATAAAATCGTGCCTTAATGTTAGGTTGATTGTTGAATTCAAGTCGAAACACCTTTTTTTGTAATGCTCGTGTAATGCCCAATAATTCCCAAATAATTCCCCTAATACCCGACTAATACACCAGTAATACCTGTAATGCCCAATAATTTTCATGAAATGCCCCTTATTCCCAACTAATACCCGAGTAATGCACCTAATTCCCGACTATTACCCGACTAATACCCGAGTAATGCCACTAATTCCCAAGACATGTACACCAAAATTCCCCAGCGGTTTCCCCCTCAGCACGGGCTCTATAGTGAATTTTGGAGAGGTTTTAATACAAACTCAGATATTGTTATGTCGAAGCGAGTGGAAAATTCAGAACGCGAGCTGAAGGTGAAATTGATTAAACACGAGCATTAAATTTTCATTCCAAAACCAAGTAGCAGACTACACGAGTCAAGATATGACAGAAAAAAAAACATCACAGTATCAATTTAAAAAATCTGTACGTTTTATTGCACATCAATATTTATACTCATGTTATTTGAACAATTATAGTAATTCATTATACATGACTATCTGTTGCATGGACGGTGTCTGCAAGTAATTTACTGATAGTCAAGGATTACCAAAAATATTTTGTAAACTGTTGAAGAATATTCATAACAGAACAAGTGTTAGAATAAAATGCATGCAGAATTCATATATTAATATTTTTTCGGTAACAAAAGTTGTTACGTCATCTTCCTAATTGCAAATAAGTTTTAAAATTGCCAAAGTCCACAATGGCCTAGAAAAGAGGTATATTTTTCATTCTGATCGCGAGACAGATTTTTGCAAGGAATAGCTAGGAAAAAAAATCATTCCAAAACAGAAAACTACTTCACAATCGAGTATGAAACAGTATTCTATCAATTATTTGACTCATGCTAAGACACACTTATTTTGTTTGAAAATAAATGTTTTTGCTGATAATCGAATGAACGATGTTTTGGATTTGGTAATTCGGCTCTTGATTGGATATTTATGAGATGTGTTTTTGATTTCGCATGGACAGAACACCACCGCATCCTGTGGAAAGATGCCATAGACATGGAAGAAAACTGGTTTAAACGTAAATTTGAAGAGTCCCTTTAATCCAAGCAAGCAACTCTTTCAGTCGACCAAGCGTAGAAATTAAGAATGTGTGGAAAAAATTAATCAATGAAGAGAATACAAACGATAAGGGTGCACTCCCATTACTACGCTCACCTATGGCCACTTAAGAAAACAGGTAGTCCGGTTGATCACCTCAGATCATAAAGTTCCCCTCATTAATCTGGTTGTTATTTAACACTTGATAACGTTCGGAGATATGTACCGATTGAAACGTCGTACTAATAAAAACACTCCAGGCAATGGAAGTCCGCAATGAAAGTAATCATTTCACAACATTGTCGAAAACTTTCAAACAAACATAATATTTCCCTATTTCAGAATTGCCACAACGCGGTACTTTGGCCAGAACTGTGATAAGCACTTACTATTAATTTCGACAAAAGAAATTATCGTTGATTATCAACCATTTCTTTTCTTTTTCGAAATACTCACACTTTTTTGGAACCCATACTATCGCTATGCGTTCGTGTGGCTTCCAAACAACATATTTTTTTCTCAAAATCGAAGGATTCGTATTTCGATAATCATCAAACCACTTGTTGAATCAGATACGAAAACCATATCCCACAGTTCAAATATTACAAAGAAGCAAAAAAAAAACGTTGAATTCACTAAAATAATCTATCAACATAACAAATGGCATTTAGCCTTCGGTTACGGACCTCGCTAAATGATCGATCAGTCTCAGACTCACAGTATGAGAATAAACCGAATTTTCAAAACATTTCCTTGGAAACTCCATACTCTAAATACATTAGTACGGTTACAATTTGATTTCAAAGTATGAAAACTCTTCTAACAGACCAAGTCTTAGTTTGTCAGTTGGAATGGCATGGTAGCCTAAGAGAAAAAAATTTATTTTGTTGTTTGAATATTATGTGTTCGTAGAAAAAATAGGTACGGTATATCATACGTTTATAATCTCTTCCAGACACTCGTGAATATTGGAACACGAGCGTGTGGACCAACACATCGTTTGCAGAAAATTCGCCATTTTGTTATGTGTTATTTACAACGCTTTTTGTGATTTCGTTGGATTCTTCATTCATATATTATGATTACGCTATAATTCTATTGAATTGCATAACACGATTCTCGAATTATAGTTGTGATTATGTCCGGGTAGCCGGTAGTGGAGACACTGCCAGGATATAACCTTCAATTAACAAGTTATTTGGATTAAATGTTCTTAATTATATTAAAGCTGCCGTAGAGAAGACAATTTTGAATTAATTACCGAATAAATCTGAATCAATGATTTTCACACTGGTGTCTATATGAAGTTTCATATTCACGCTAGGGCAAATATGACCATCGCGTCATTTTGACATTAAAAATGTTAATAAATTATATTAGGAATTGTCGTCATATTATGAAAAGATGACCTACGAGTTTTTTTTTACGCAAATTGCTGTATTTTTCAATAATGCATAAATGTATGAGAAGTGTGTAAAAATTCACTTTACGCACTGTTGATGATTTAACACACAGGTGATTTTTTTTGGTACTCGTGCGAAAAAGTATCACTCCACGCACTGTCAGCAGTGCGTAAACACTCAGTTCAACTGTCGCAGAAAAGGGAAATTTTTAACTCGGTACAGAAATATTCAGGAGTAATACCAGGAGTGATTGAATTTTCGCGATAAGTCTGTCGATTTATTTCTGAACGAAACTGAATTGCTTCGTTAAAACACCACGAGTCCGCAGGGCTCTAAACAATTCAGTTGAATTCAGAAATAAAAGACATTTTATTAGACTATTTCGCGAATAAAGCTTCTTCATTAATATAAATACGAACGATGTATGACGGTCATAAACAAATTATTAAAATCGGCAATAATATAATGTTTCGTTTCATAATTTCATTTGAATTTGCAGTGAAGCGACTCATTCTGACATATCTAGCTATATTTATTATTGATCGAACTGTCATTTCGTCATGTTTACGTCACTGAAAATACCGAAGCTGATCCTCCAATCAGAATTGAAAGACAGCTGGTGTTATCGCGATAACACGAGTTGTCTTTGACTTCCGATTGGTCAAATTAAGTGACAATTTTAAGATGAGTCAAATAGTCAAGTTAATTCCCAGTTTAACTGTAAAAACATATCGTTGTTAAAATCAGGGATTGATTTTTCATTATGTTTCAATTGTAATATTCTAGTATTTCATACGTGTAATTTCATTTTAATGAATAAAATGAAATATGGCAATGCCATCAAACGAGTTCAAAACTCGATTGTATTTAATTTTAAACTAGTCGAATAAAGAACACAAAAATACAAGAATTGGCCAAAAAATGTATCATTAAATTATTTTTCAACAACTTTCATTAGGAATAACATTTTCCAGCACGTCCCTGACCGCACATGAGACTATCTTAGCAAAACTTTCATTAAATCGAATGCATCAGCTTCGATGCATTCTGAATGTGGCGAATGTGTGAATTGCATTTCTACAGTCTATACTTATTTCTCGAAAGAGGACAACTAAACACAAGTATTTAAAAATGATTTGGTTAGGAAAGCAGAAAAAATAAAGTGTTCTCCATCTGATAGGATGTTGCAAAGTGCTCTACATTCAATTAATTTCTTCTAATATCCGCCAAGAGAGCAGGCAGTCCGATCTCGTCGTTAATTATATTCGAGAAATTAATATCTAGGTCGGTGATAGGATCTTGATATTAGTGTAAATACATTTTAATTCGCTAATTGTTTTCACTGATCATTTTTATCATGAGATAATCAGTAATGATACAGCTGTGCACTTGTGAAGCCGTTAGTGATGAACTGTTCCGCTCATCCTTGAAAGCAGAATGAGTATAACTTCTTTGAAAAATCTTTAGGCATGGAAAATTTCTCTATGTAACAAAATTTCTTCACATGTCACATGATTAATTCAAAATATGGTACAGCCGATTTCTGTTTTATCGACAACGATTGGTATTGCGATACATTTCTGTTGAACTTATAATATATCGGTTATCATTTCTATACAAAAAAAAACATATTGGTGATTAGTCGATTTGTAAGGATTATTTTGAAGGAAAACCTTGCTTAATCTCAAGTATTGCTGCTAGTTTTCCAGCTTTAGCAAGACATTATTGTTTCTATAACTCTTTTTCAATGAAGTGCTACTTCACAAACCTTGTGTTTGGCGCTCCTTTGGAATGGAGCCCGCGTGCGCGGCACGGATTGCACTCATGGTTGCGGAGGCCCTGTTTCGGATCATACGCAAACATCTCCGTGAAGTGCGACAAAACCCATTTTAGGTACTTACTCAAATACTCGCATATTAAATTTGCATGAGAAGATAGGAGTCTTTAGAAACGATTTCCGTCTTCGATTATTTTTAGCAGAGTTATGACCAATCAAATATTCGGCCGCCAGAACTTTCAGCGGCGGGTAAGGGTGAACGTTAAATTTGATATCGGCGTTCAATCACGTTTTCTGGGAAAACGAGCGCATTTCATAAGAAATTAATAGGAATAATTTTTGTGGAAAATTGAATTGTTTTTCACCCTGTTGAGTTGTTTTTTCGATAAATCATATACTTTCTAAGATTACAGCATAAATCTATTTATATATTTTTAAACAAAAAAAAAATAAAAATATATATGTTTTACCACTGGAATTTTGGTGAACAATTTTTTTTCGTGTTTATCATGGTTCCAAGAACTAGCCTACCAAATTTGGTGGTGCTACAATCGATTCTTGTCTCAAAACCCAATCGTACTGGATTAAATATGTGGATGGACAAAATTATATTTATATGCCTCCATAATCATTCGCCTTCATCAGAATGTCACCAATACATTGCCTTAGAATAGTTGGAAGGTATACGTATTGTCTTAGAGTATTCAGCCATATTTTGAAATATCCAATCTTTATTATAACATAGGTAGAATAAACATATCAGTTGTGTTCCTTGCTTTCTAGCTGTCTATCGGAACGATCTCTCCACGAGGTGGTCGATATATCATCCAAAATTCTACCTATAAATGCTGGTGTTCCGCAGGGACCCGTTATAGAACCAACACTGCTTCTTCTTCACATATCTCTTTGTTGAGGAGTACTTTGTGAGGTTTTTTTAACATTTTTATGAGTTTTTTATACATAACTGCTGAGTTTATTTCACGAGTTTTCATCAGTAGTATTTTATTAAATAACCAATATAAAATGGCTTCTTGTGGTGATACATTAATTTACTTGCAGGATGGATTGTGATTAAGTGCTTTTTTGGATCCTAATTTTCAGTGAGGTTTGTTTTTTTCCAATTTTTTCTTTATTTAGTGAAGTCTGAAAGTAAACCTATTTGACGTCAAGAAATAAAGACGTATTATGAAGTTTTACTGTGGAAAATATCCTGTTTTCTCAGTAGATGATTGGTGATATATGATGATGCCACCAAACCATATGTGAGCAGCGATTCTACTTATTCGAAATATAGTATAATACATTTCTAGTACGGAAAGTCACATTTTTCACACGAGTGGGAAATATTGTAACACGAGGCATTAGCCGAGTGCGAAGCCAAGTGCGGCAATCACACAAGTGTGAAAAATCACTTTCGCACGAGACATGTACGAGGATATTACATTACTCGTGGGATTGTCGGACTCAGCTTACGCTTCGAGCTACAGTATTTCCCACTCTTGTGGAAAATCACTTTCGCACAAGTAATGTAGACTATTTTCCCTACGACCACCTATTTTATTGAACATTATGTGAATATCAAAACGTGTTGAAATTGAGTTGTCTGACTAATCTTACGTTTTATTTGTGACAGTCTATGTTTGAATACTGTTTCCATGAAAAGTGCACATGAATTTACAATTACATTTACAAGTAGTGAAATAATTATGAATTACCAGTTTCAAGCTTTGGTTGCTACTTAATTACTTGAACTTTGAAAGTAGCTAAGTTTTGTTTTAATAAAATGAAAATACAAGAAATATCATAATTAGATTAGTGTAAATCGACTTGCGAGATATACATATCTCTGATAACGTTGATTCAAATCTGAATTAGCTGAGTTGGTACGTTGGAAGTGTATTTGGTAAATCAGAGGAACCAGAAACATTGACAACTAAAGCGCAAATCATTTTCGATCAGAACAGCCTAACGGGTCGTCCCTATATGAGCGACACTAACCCTTTTCCGGACATGTCATACAAATAGGGTTGGCTACACATTCCCCAAAATGAAAAATGAGGGTAAGAAACAAAAATCAATACATCAATACCCACAAACCTACTTTAATGAAATCATGAATATGGATAGTGTGGCGAAATCATACTTTGCAGAAAAAATTATAAGACAACGGAAAGTTAGGTGAACCACAAAGTCACCGAAAAACGACTTAGAGTTTTCGAAAGTGTGGTGAAAGCAAGTAATCGAGATAGAGCGGCCAATCTGAACTTGGAAGAAAATTCCATCAAAAAATTCGGAAGTGTAGTAAACAGTGACGTAAGCCCATTGAAAAGTGTGGTGAAAGACACAAAAATGGAAAGTACGGTGAATCTGGACTCAACCCAAATAAGAGAAAGTGTGGTGAACAAGAAAATGAAGGTGTGGTGAACAACATAACCACATCGGAAAGTGTGGTGAATCCAGCACTTAGCGGTCGAACTTGGGAACCATAAAATGTTGCCAAGAGCCAAGAGAAAGCGAAAAATGCTACTAGAGAGAAAGAGGAAATAAAAAGAAAAGAAAAAGAAAATGAGAAATTCATTGAAAAAGAGAGATTTCTGCATTGGAACGTGCAAAATTGTTGGGGTATAGGCCCAAAGAGATTTAGCGAAGAGAACTGCCAAGTACCTCCGAATCTGAATCAGAATGCCAAAGAACAAATGAAAAGAAAGTTTTTACTAGAACAAGATCGAAGAAACACTCTCATTTTAACACATACGAAAGCATTGAAAGGAGAATGCAAGAGCTGAGAAAAGTAGTAGAGTATAAAGTCGAACCTAAAGTTCAAGAATATAACCATTACCAAGATGAAATGGACATAATTTCTGACATGGTGAAAGTAGTCCAATCCCCGAATAAGGTAATAAAGAAAAAACTACCCCCACTCCCACCTACACCAAACCAAGCAGATGATGGTTTGTAAAACCCAAATCTCGTGTGGAACCAAAGCAGGTTATTTAGCAGATGCCGCTTACCAAAAATACCTTCGGCACACTTGTCTTCTAGTGAAAATGAGGGTCCACCACCTCAATCTCAACCTCCAAAGGCTCCCAACAAAAAAGATCTACCTAAACGGGAAAAATGCTTTCTCTCATAGGGGTTTAAGGAAAAATAAACCTTGACGAAAACCCATCTCTACAGCTTAAAAAAGAACTCAAGGGGAATTTAAAATAAAGTACACGGGTAAAGAAACTCAAATCTACAACCCACAGGAAGTAGACAGAACATACATGAAAAAACTTGGAGCGAACTTCGAGAGAAGTTTCATACATACACCTCACCAAAAGATAAAACCGATACGTTCGTCCTACGGGTTTTGGATGTAGACGTTGATCAGCAAGAAATTATCGATGAACTCAAATATACCTATGGCATCGAAATCCGTCCCATGGTAAGAATGAAGACAAGGTTCCGCCCACGACCTCCTCGCTACTCCCAAAAATATTACTTTGAAGCAGTTGCAGAAAACTGTTAGGGTAATACAGCACATCAGAATATGCTGAAAGATGAGCAGGAATGGAAGATCAATCGTGCAGTGCCATCGTGCACGCTACTTCGAACTGCGCGAGGGGGCGCAGTTTCCGAAATATACAGAAAACCACTTCACATATCCTCGGGAAGAACCTGCTTTCTATGTGAACTGTGAAGGGATCCACCCAGCTATTCTATAAGAGAAGAATTGAATTTCTGGAAGAAATAGCTGAAAAGGCGTAACCCAGAAATATATTTGTAGCTGCACCTGCACTAAAGACTAATGCGTGGACGCATAGAGGCCAGGGGTCTAGTCTCTCCACATCAGTAAGGCAAGTCCCCCAGAACAGAAACGCACAACAGTAAAAAGAGAGGCCTAGAAGAATCATCAATAACCCAGGTTTCCCTACCATTTCCTTTACCCCTCTACCCCAAACGCCGAAACATAGGCACCCCTGCGAGTGAGATACCGGTATAACAAATCGCTATTATAATAACCAATAGCGTTCTGTCACAACTGATTGACCGAGCGAAGTCATTTATACTAAAGCAATAAAGTAATGTATGGGAACGGTGAGCTCTCTGTCAAGAATTAAGAATCATACCTCACAAATATTTCAGATGTTTCTCTTACCTTGTCATGTCTAATTCTTCTCTCCTGTGCCTTGGACAGCATCTCCAGCGATTCCTTACTCCACTGGCTAGAAGTTAACTTTTCGCGAATTTTGCTTTATTCGCGAAATTTACTTTATCCTCGAAATAGCACTTATTCTGTTCAAACTTCTTATTCGAAATGCTCAAGTCTCAACTCAGTAAGGCTTACAAAAGCCTATATGTGAATTATTAAATAAATAAAACAAAGAAATCAACAACACTTATATCTATTGAACAATGGAATAATAAATAAATAATAGAAAACAAATACTTCATTTAAGGACATTTTAAGAATTAGTCGACAGTGAAAATCTTAATTTTTAAATAACATGATTTGAAAGTGAATAATAAATAGAAAATGATACGAGATGTAACAATAATCAAACATAAATTGAATTCAATAGAATGAAACCATGAAGAATGTAATACAATTTGATTGAGAAAACAAACTGGTGAGAGGTGAGAAAGATCGTTCTAAAACTTGAGACTTCATAATAAAAATAATAATGGAAATTATAACGGAAATTAAGTGGTTATCAGATATTTAAATACTTAAAACAAAATGTACTTATGAGAAAGAACAGAATTTACGCGGAAAATATAACAATAACACAAATTTACGAACTACATGCTTTCTGTATGGATTGAAAGCTAAGACTAATTTTGTCTTGAAAAATAATAGAGAATTTACCAAACCAATCTTTCTACCCTCTCCATTCTAAGAAGTATTTCTTCTTGGAAGACCACCGGATGTGGCCTCTTACAAAAATATTCACACGTAAAGATTAAACTAGCTATTGAAAAGAGTCGTTAAATTTATGGTCCCTTCGTATTCAAAACTCAAAACTAAGGGAAAAAGGAACTTTCATAACATGTGTCTCGGTATAAGGAGGCTGTAATTTGATATTTTCCGATATTTTGGATATGAGTAAATTTGACCTGATCATTTTACGACTTGAGGAAATGCTAAAACTTTGTGGGTGGTATTTTTTTAACTAAAAATTCTTCAATATGTTTTACTCTTTACACGTTTGGTTACACCGGTATTAAAGAAGTCATGGGTCTAACCGGCGGAATCCAACAGGTTAATTCGATGTTAAACATATCGGAGTTGTGTAGAGCTTTAGACAATCTGATCGGCAAGCTCACATAAGCTAAAAATCCTCTGGAAAAGGCTATGCCAAGCGGTATAGCTTTTGAACGAGCTATGAAGGTGTGCATGTTCAACGCTGGTTCGGTTAATAATAAGCTTCCGCTTATTATTGACTTTATCGACAGGCATAATATTGACTTAATGCTCATATGTGAGACATGGCTCAGACCCGATAATCGATTAAGTCTGAAGGGTTTTTTGGCTATCAGGGTTGATCGTCCTAAAGCAGTAAGAGGGAGAGTAGCCATCCTTATCAGGGATAGCGTCACGCATGCGCAGCTCTCGCCCCAGCAGATTTCCATAGAACATGCTGGAAATTATGGCAGTTCAGACTCACCACAGAACAATTCAATGATGTGTCGTGTTTGTTTTATGAATGAGTGCTCTTTGTTTTTTATACCTTGGAGACACTTGATGTGCTGTTCCCGATGTGCTGGTCTGTGCGACACATGCGCAGTATGTAGAGGAACAATTAGGAATTTATTGAAAATATATGTGTCTTATTACATTTTTGTTTCACTCTTTATTGAATATTTTGTGTGTTTTTTGCATTAATTCAATCAATATCAGAATCCTCATCACCAGAGCCAATGAATGATATGGAGGAGCGTTTCAAAACGAAGACCTTTGTTATCGTACACATGCAAGTCATAATGACATGAATAGCTTGTTTTCAGCGTGAATATAGTACCTCGTTGAATCTGTTGTGACACCATGATGAAGGATTTCGATACAATTCGTTCAAGTTATTCGAATCGTACACGATGTGTATATGGTCTCTGATACTGTGAAATATATGGTGTTTCAGATCCTTTCTGAAGGCTTTGAAATAAATATGACACAGATGCTATCCGAAGTCCGGAATATGGTACTGATTCAACCATACACAATAGACATCGTCAGCGAAATGTATAGACCAGTTTTCTCATGAAGAAGTAGGTTTTTATCTCCTATTTAAGCCTTCAAAATTTCGTTGCGACATACCAGGTGGTTCAAAAATTAGTAGGGCGGGAACGAACTTTAAACTAGCACTGTATAATTTTATTTCGAAATAATTTTGGATTATAGAAGAATATCTTTTAGAATTGCTGAAATCACAAAAAATCATTGTAACATTCTTACAAAATCTCTTGGATGACTTATATGAACTATCTGAAAAAAATATTCAGAAAGGATATTACCATTACATTTATTTATCTGCTACTCGTTTGCAACATAACATGAAACTTTTGTTTTCTATCCATTTATCAAAATATTTCATTAACGATGAAAATTGATGCATTGCAGAAAACTTACATTTGAGTTATTGAAATTATAAATTTCCAAACGATTTACATTAATTTCCAGCTAGTAGCTGAAAAGTCAAAGATGAAATTCATATGAAAGTGACAGTAGGCGTCGGTAAGTAATTTACTTATCAACGCCTTGGCAACCAATATTATGAAGACGTCGATAAGTAATTTAGGCGTCGGCCTTTGGCCTAGCAACCAGTAAACAAAACATACCGTTATGACAACAGATGAATAAAACTGGATCGTGCAGAAAATGACCAGATACTTGTAGACTGTTTTGTATTTAATTAATGAGCTCCAATTACTCAATTTATTCAATTATTTTCTTCCATTAAATCATACTGATACTTACACCAAAAATTTTGTAAGTACAAATTCAAGTAATTGTCAACAAATGTCGATATTCTAGTACAAATAATAAATTGGACCAAATTTTGCTTTGAAATATCATATCGTAATATCAAGGAGCCGCATGAGGCGTGCATGAGATACTAGTACCCTTTATGAGGCTAATAGACACAAAAAATTATTGGAAAACTATTTTTTATTGTGCAGGTAGGTAGATGTAGATAGGTAGGTGGTAATACCAAATCTAGATAAGGTTTTCCATTGTTAACAACTTTTTGGAATAAACTTTTTTCATAATGTCAAAAATAACGATTGTTTACTCTTGATAAAAACTTCTGTTTTTTGTTTTTTCCTATATACCTGCATACGTTAAATAATCGTTCTTAAATACTATCGTCTTTTAACATGTTCAGTTGATAATTTCGATGCCTTCTACACGAGAGCAGAGTATGCTTTTTAATTTTTGTGTTCAATATAACACCAAAAATGAGCCTGTGGAAAAGCATAGGTTAAATCATCGTTCTTGAATACTATCTTTTTTTTACATGTTCAGTGGATAATTTCGGTGCCTACTACATGAGAGCAGAGTGTGCTTTATAATTTTCGTGTTTCACATAACACCAAGAACAAGTATGTGAAAAAGCATACGTTAAATAATCGTTTTTGAATGCTACTTTTTTTTAAAAGTTCAGTTGATAATTTCGGTGCCTCCTACACGAGAGCAAAGTATGCTCTTTAATTTTCGTGATTCATATGACTCCAAAAATGAGCCTGTGAAAATGCATACATTAAATAATTCTTCAGAGATGGGCAAAATTTTTGCAACTTCCCATTTTTTTTAAAGTTCTACACGCCAGAAGTGTATGCAAATGAATATATTGTCAATGTGCCATATGAACTTTACACTCGATCTGGTTTTAAGTGTTAAATAATTGTTCCGAGTTATTACAAAAAAGTTGCATATTGACAGAACAATTGCAACGCATGTCCACGCCGCGATTGTATGCTTTTCAATTTTCGAGATCCATATAACATTAAAAATGAGCCTGTGAAAAAGCATACGTTGAATAATCGATTTTAGATACCATCTTTTTTTTTACATGTTCAGTCGATAATTTCGTGGCCTTCTACACGGGAGCAGGGTATGCTTTTTAATTTTCGATGGTTATTCAGTTCAAACTGTCGGAAAAACCAATTTGCATACATTAAAAAAGTGTTCGAAGATATCAATTTTTTTTTGCAAATTCAAATTTTGTTGGTGGCGGCCGCTGCATGCGAGTAGTCTTGGATATTTGGTGAAAACATTTAAAACCATATGATAATCATAACTTAAAAAAGGAAATACGTTAAAAAAACGTTGCAAAAAATGTGTCATTACCGGCCGGTCTATATTGTATGCGCGCAATATCATATGAACCGGAGTGGAAGAGCATTATATCCCATTTTCCTAGGACCATCTAAAACCGTGTATAGTATAAAATAAAACGATGAAAGTTCTTGCCAACAGACGGTACAATGTTTGATTTGTAATTGTTGACTGAGGTTTTGATTTTGTAGAGTGAATTCGTTTCTTCGCGTGGTTTTCGGATATTTCAAACTTGCATGCTCCGAAAATAAAAATAAAAATCAAATTCAAAAAATTGTATTCATTCGAATTTGTAATGGTATAATTTTATTACCTCCAAACATAATTCAGTTTTTACAAAACCCTTTTTTTTTCGAAAAAACACGTTTTGGTTATTTTAAACTAATTTTTTTAAATGTTTTCAGATGGGAAGATTCAGAATACGATACAATACTGACAAATTCAAATAACATTTTTCAAGACAAGTTTTGTGATCCCAGCAGCTCATTCGAGTTAAACATATTTACAATTGTATAGATTTCCTTGATTTCACATATTTTTCATATTTGGACTTTGGAAGGTTAAAATAGCAAAGAAAAAGCAACGTTAAGAAATGATTTGGACTTCCAAATAAAAATAGTATAGACGGTCTCGGATGCAATACCAAGTCAATGCGCCATGTAGCTAAGTCAAAATTTGATGAGATGTATCATGAAACAGAAAAAAAAGTGGAACAAGGATTTGATTTCACAAAATCGAAAGGAAGCAACAGCATCATCATTTGCATCATGGTGAGAATACCTAGTATGATGTACTAAACCTGAAAAAGAATATTTTACTTCCCTAATTTCGAGAAGACTTTCTCTGCGTTCGTGATGGTAATATTTTTAAGAAAACTTCACCCACTCTAATTCTCTACCTTGCGTTTCCAACCGTGGTTTATCCTGGGTAATTTCCATGTTTTGCTTCTTATCCATACATATTTCTAGGTATTTCAATAAGACATCACATTCCATAATTTTTATCAAAGAGTAGTTTCCATTATTAACAATACAATGATTTTTCGAACCACCAGTTCAATTTGAATAAAAAAACCATATGTATGAAACCATTTTATTTCGAATAAGTTAACAGAGCAGATGAAGAAGTCTCAACACAATATTTTAGTTCATTGTGTGATATCCCGCGGTGAGAGGTGATCCAGCAATTATTCCATCCAATGATGACCTACTCCACTGAGGTGCAAGGACTTGTGGAAGGACTTCATAGGAAATCTTCGATTGACCATGATTTTCGAGAAGGCTTTTAAATCCTACAGCTCCTGCGATGGCCAAAGCGGTTAGTCCTGCTCCGAGTCCCTTGAAGGCTACTAAGGATATAATCGATAGGATAATCGGGATAATTATGGCTGCTTTCAGTTTCAGAAGCAGAAGAATAGGCAGTATGATTCTCCTCACTCTCTTGTTACGGCCTTCTGAAAAAGAAAATATATATTACGTGTCAATTCAAAGTATACTCATGTGATTCAATGACTGCTTGTGAATCAAAGCTCATATGATTCATAAAAGAAATTGTAGCTGAAACAATTGACAATATTCTAGAACATCGGTCACATTGGATTGGAATGGGGGTGTTAAAAAAACCTCTTAAAGTTAAGCTTTTTTTCAAATGCACTAAAAAGTAAAGAATAATTTTTAAATAATTTCTCGAGATGTGAGTTACAGATTCAAAAGCTTGCTGCCCGAATAAGAAAGAAGCAAGCTTTTGTATCAATAACTCACATATTGGAACCGCCATCTTGAATTTTTCAATATTGACAAAAGAATTATAATTGCCGACTCCAAAAACCTCCAGATACAAATTTTTGCATAGAATTGTATAATAATTACAAAACTCGGCCGCTATTTTTCAATATTGACAGAAGAATCATAATTACCGACACCAAAAACCCCCAGGTACCAATTTTGAATATAATCGGATCATAATAATTACCCAAATTAAAAATAAATCGTCATCATAGCAGTCGATGCCAACACACCAAGGAGAAAAAAATCGGACGATTGGAAGTGTATCGTATTGTAAAGCCCTTTGTATTTTTGGTTATTTCCCGACTTTACTAAAAACTGGAAAAATAATTGCAATTTATAAAAAATATTGTCGTCAAAAACTAGAAAACTATAGACCAGTTACAATACCCTTCCCATTCTCCAAAATATTTGAATATTGCTACTTGAATAGATTATTATCATTTTAGCAAGCCAACAATATATTTTCTCCAAATCAACATGGGTTTCTGAATAAAAAATCTACTAATACAGCAGTATACTCCTACTACCAAAAAATGACTGATTATATTGAAACGGGCGAGTATCCTGTTTGAATCTTCTGTGATCTCAGCAGGGGATTCGACTGTGTGAATCACAATATCCTTTTGGAAAAATCATATAAATATGGAGTAAGAGGATGTCCGCTTAACTGGATGAAAACTTTTCTTTACAATCGAAAACAGTTCGTAGTTGTTGACGATAATCCATCTGAATATTCAATTACAGATATAAGTATGCCTCAGGGTTCCGTACTTGGCCCTATACTTTTTATATTATACATCAACGACCTCGATCAGCTTCCTGTAACAGCACATTTCACGACGTACGCTGATGATACCTCATTTGTTATTTCTAACTCATCAGAGCAGGCCTTGACAGATATGTGTAGTGAAGTATTGAGCCGTCTTAATAACTGGTTTTCAGCTAGTCATCTGTACCTGAACGCTGACAAAATGAAAGCGTTGAGATTTCATCATGCACAAAAAACGTGTGAGGACATAACGTTCAGAACTAATGCAGAGAGTTCAGTAATTTCAACCAACTTACGTCATACCACAATTCTTGGGTCTGCAGATAGACAGAAATCTGAACTGGAAAGAACACTTCCAATACCTAGTTTCTAAGTTGAATTCAATTTCTTTCCGGTTGAGAAATCTGCGACGTGTTCTGAATATTGATCAATTGTTGCAGCTTTACTACGCTCAGGTTGAAAGTAGGCTCCGGTATGGAATCATTTTCTGGGGATTATTTACTTCAGCTGAAGATGTTTTTATTGCTCAAAAACGAGTATTACGCTCTATGATTGACCTTTCAAACCGTGAATCATGCAGGCTTGCATTTAAAAATCATAAAATATTACCACTGGCTTTTCTTACCATATATCAATTATGTCTACATGTTTTCACAAGCAATGAATCTACTTTTATTAAAAATAAAGAAAAACATCATGTGATCGAAGGGAAAACTATTTTGTTCTATTTGCAAAATTCCAACTAACATATAAATCACGTAATTATATGGCACCTAGATTATTTAATACTCTTCCAACGGATTTTAAATGTTGTGAATCTTTTCATATTTTCAAGAGAAAGTTGAATTATTTTTTGACAGGACATTGTTTTTACAATCTTAAAGATTATTTGTCATGATAGGCAGATATGTGTATATTTGTGTATTCTTTTAGTATTTTTATGTGTGTGTTTTTCCTTGTTGTATTGATTTTTTCTTTACAGTTTTATAGCTCTCTTAAAGAAATAAACATATATTTATTTATTTATTTATCATATTCAAGTTGCATGATTTGATTATAGACACACAGCCAGACACCGGGACAGGTGAAACTAAATGAAATCTTGTAAAACTAAGTGTTGTCGCTAAACTATTATACAAGGAATGTACAAAGGCGGCCCTAGGGTAGAGCGAGAAGAGCGTTCACTCTATGCTCCAAGTAGCAAAGGGCGCCAGAATGCCAAATGCGAAAACAACTTTGAAAGAAAAGTATAGTTTTTGTATACATAATGAAAATTAATTTTTGAAAAAATTTATAATAATTATTATTTATGGTGACAATCTCTCCCATGATTCAGTGCTGAAGCCGGCGCTGGTGATGTAGAGCATCCTTTAACTTTTTCTTTTTGCTTAACTTACGATAATCCGGCCCAGACAATTTAATCTTTTCATCCATACTCAAAAAACTATTCTTTGTACAACTGTCATTAAAAATGACGTTTTAAATTCATTGACATATGAACCAAAAACTGTTTTCACAAAATCACTTTTAACACTAGTGTTCAAAGTAAAATGACAGACAAGATGATGGATACGCAGTAATATAGATCTCTATAATAGAAACACTTCAATCAGGTATTATAATCAGAACACCTACTCAAGAGGATTCATTCATAAAAGTTCACACATTTATTTGGCCGTTTGTGCAATTGGAAAAACTAATTCCTTTTGAAGTTACAAACGAAGTAGTATTCAGTCCAACTGTAGAAGGTCCTTCATCACTGACAAAAAATGACATTCATTAATAAAGTGCGTTGGGGTTTATTATAGTTGGAGCCTCTGCGTTATAATCCAAAGATCGTGAGTTCGAATCCTTACGTATCTTATTTTTTTTCTCACTATCAGTAACTGTTGTACAAAAAAAAATTGTATGATGCATTTGTTAAAAGTGATTTTATTTTGCTCGTGGGGTTGCTCTACTCGCTAACGCTCGTTTCGCAATATTCCCCATTCACAAAATATAATGTCACTTTTAACACTCGTATTATAAATAACTATTCTCGTCAAAGTACCAAACCAAACTGCCACTACTACCTGACCAGGGTACAATATTAATGTACAGTCTCTTAAATAATGATGACAATATACATTATAGAGATGGAGAGAGAGAGAGACACAGCAAGTAGTATAGGATTCATAACTGACCGAGAAATTGAAAGCGGATCCAGCCACAATTATTGTTTTTCCTTGAATTTTGTAGAAAAATTTGTTATGTACAACGTTGTAACACTACATTTGTCCAATATCTAATATAGAAGGGGGCGCTAAAAACGACATTTTGCTAAGGGCAGGGGCATATTTCCCCCTTTGCCCCCCCCCCGGTGGCACCGCCACTGGTAGTGTTTTCAATTTCAAGGCTTACGAACTTTTTTCAAGGTCAAAAATCCAAAAAACTCATATACCGGTTTTTTTTAAATATAATTTGACGACGCCACTGGATTAACGACATTTTCAAGAAATTACGTAGGAATGGGTCCATCAACAAAAAAGTTATATGAGAATGAAATTTGAAAATTATGTCAATAAACCAACAATTTTCGGAACTTTTACCAGAATTCTGAAAAAAACAACTGGATTCCGAATATTTCGAAACATATTTGGTCAGAGAATTTTATTCACAAAATAACAACGAAGATTCAAGTTGGTAAATTGAATCCGAGTCACCCGATAGATACAGTGTGACCCATTTAAGATAGAAGCACTCTTATAAAATTTACAATTTTCAACCGATTGGAATGATTTTTGTTTCGTTAGGTAGATATCCAAGAAATCTACTAGGACACCAAATTTCATGAATTATTCTCCATTTCCAGGGCCAACTAATTTTATTTTTCAGGGTAAAAAATCTAGAAAAATTACTAGCGATTTTTTCAGAAATAAAAAAATTATGAGATTAAATGACATTTTCCTGAGAATCCATTAATATATTTTTCAAATTTTATTATGTTATTATTTTTTTATTTATTTAGAGATTTCGATAAAATCTTGACTAGTGATATATCGAAACCTCCTTAATACAGTGGTGTCTTCCGAATTTTGATAAAAGTTCTGAAATTGAATTGGTGGGTTGATTAAACGGCATATTTTTCAAATTTCATTTCCGTATAACTTTTTTATTGATTGACGCATTTCCACGTTATTTACATATAAACCGTTTGAAAATAGTGCGAATCCAATGGTGTAGTCAGATTTTTTCTAAAAAAAAACGCTAGTAATTTTATTAGATTTTTACCATGAAAAATAAGATTATATAGTTGGCCCTGGAAATGAAGATTCAGTCATGAAATTTGATGCCCTAGTAGACTTCTTGAATGTCTACCTAACGAAAAAAAAATCATTCCAATCGATTGAAAAATGTAAGTTTTATAAGGGTGCTTCCATCTTAAATGGGTCACACTGTATATACGTTAATTCTAAAATACTATTGCTGGTTCGAATTGGAATACCGAGTTATCATACGTAAAAAGGGTCAATTTATAAAAATATTCAGGTATCATTTGAATTTAAATATATGAATTATGTTGGCCCCTCTTACACAAATATTTTTGTGATTTGACCCAAAGAGTTTCACGATACAGTTTCAAGTCGTTGGCATAGAGTAGAAGTGAGCAATATTAAAAAGACGTAATAATTTCATTTATGTAAATGTTGAAGATTGACGGTCCAAGGTCACTTCCCTGGGAAACTCCAGCAGACGGTTCTGAAGGATCTGAAATATATCCATTTTGTGCTACCATCCGGCCATGTAGATAGGACCATATCCATTTCAGTTGGTTGTCGCTGACACCAGTTTCAGTAAGCACAAATAGTTATTGAAATGATGTGAATTATTTTATCAATGACCTTGCTGAGGTCAGTGTAAACGACATCCACCTGATCAGCCATCGATTCCAATAAAAAATCAGTGAAAGTAATCAGATTATTTTCTATTGTTCGGAGAGCAAAACATTTGCGTTGTTCTTGAATTATTATGTATTTACATCTATCGAGAATTTCATTGTGAATATTCTTTAATGGAATTTGCCTACTATGCAAAATTGACTGATTGTTTATAATAATAATAAAGGTCTTTATTTCCCATCAGCTAAATGAAAAAACAGAAGAGAAACAGGCAGTACAAGTTTCAATATAAAAATAGAATGATGAGAAAAGGCCGGGGATCATATAAGCAGACAAGCAAGCAGTCCCTGTTATTATTTTGTTGTTGTTTGTTTTTTCCGTTAACCAGTGCCCCCTTACGAACGGCATGATCCGAGAAGGAGGTCGTTCGTAAGTGACCTATGCAAACCATAACGTCGCCCTGCGTTGCTTGGCTTTAGACATCGAAGACTCGCGCTCTACCGTTCGCGCTATCCTCTGGTATCTGATACGTCCATAGTTTCTGATATTGTGTTTGCAAATGAAAATGCCGTACAGAAGAGATAGGTTAAAAATATATGTAAGAGGGGACATTAAATTGTTTTTGCATTGATTTATGAATGACACTGGGATTCCAACACGACCAGAACATTTTTGAGGGGTCTAAGGATTTTATGGCCACTATATACTAGGTTGTTATGGGTTATTTCGATTTCTTCGGGTGACAGATTTGTGTATGATGGGTTTTCTCTCGTAGTTGGTTGAATATACCTACTTTTGAAAAAACTGGCAAAGAGATTGCAAATAGTTTCAAATTTTTTTTTTCAGAATTGTACGAATTGCTTCATGTCTGAAGAAATTCGGAAAGCCACTTCTGGTTTTCATGGCAGGTACGTGCTTTTTCATCATTTTATTGACTTTATAGTAACAATAACTTCATTTACAATTACTATAAATATAACTAGCTATTATAGGGCAAAAACTACTTTCGATTTTTTTTATTTGCCGTCTCACCAGAATCTGAGCTTTTCACCGCTTAGGTATCATCAGGAGATACAAAGTTATAATTATACATTGTTGTGGTCGGAATAAAAGAAAAGTAAAATGAAAAATTTGTCACCAAAATTTTCTAATGGTTTCAGGAATTCTGAGGTATTTCAGAAACTATTTCATACAAGAATTATTCTATGATATTCAGACTATGCCAACATTCAATTACAGGAATCTATTCGTGTTGCATCTGTTAGAATTTTCACTCAATTAACATACATAACACAATCTACTTTCTGAGTAGGAAACGAAAACATTTAATTTACCAATGATCATTGCAAGAAGAAACGGAACAGGTGTATCTAATAATATGATGGTGATTTTTACGACAAGAAGTATTTCTTGAATGAGTCATATACCTAATAGCGAAGCATAAACAATTAGGGAAACCAACTATATGTCTGTCTAGACGCATGTGCATATAGGTACCATGTGTGGTAACACGAAACCGGATATTTTTTGTTTGCTTGGCAGTTCCACTAAAATATAAGGTCGAGACATCTCCTGAGCCATGTTTTTATTTTCTCATAGTGGAATACATATTATGAGCGATAATTCCAGAATATATCACATGAGATGTGACACTAGTCATCTTCAAAGTTCAAGTTCTGGCAGACATATCGCACTATATAGTGTTGATACTTGAATTCTGCGCAAAGGGTACGCTATCTAATGGTTAAGTCGAACTGATAAAATCAGGATATCAGGTATTTCTTGCCATAAGCGGTACAGCGGTAGTGTATCTATTTTAACTGCTTGAGTTTAGTAACTGATTTGGTAGTTATCTACAAAAGTTTCAACAGGCAGAGTAACACATGCCTGTTGAAACTTTCATAAATCTTTTCTGTTTATGTTACCTCTTGGTTTTGGGATACCCTTTTGTCGCTTTGGGGAGTGTGAAGGTTCTCATTAGACCTATCTCATGATCCTGCGAATGGAATTGGTTTCACAAATTACCAATGGACTGTGTCTTAAGCCTGGTTCTGTGCACTTCGGGTGGAGGTTCTCATTAGACCTTTCTCCCGGTTTGTCATATTTCCTGGGGTTTGGATTAACAGAACTATAAATAGATTTACAGATCAGTTTGACTAATTGGTCATTCAACAACTTTCAAAACATAGATCAGTGTTTCTAAAAGTTCATGTTCGAAGCCAAACGTCATTGTCATTATCAACTTTTGACACAATGTCAATTTTATTCATATTTCATTTAGTTTGACAGTATACTAAGTTCAGCAGACATGTGTTACTCTGCCTGTTGCAACTTTTATCCAACTCAATCATGGAATAAGGATTTTTTAAAATGTTAATCATATGATTTAAATTTTTACATGGTCCTATGGACACATGATATTTTTATGGTCTGGCTTTTGTACACCTGACGAGTAAGTAATTTTTCAATTTTTCAAAATTCACATTATCAACATTTCTTAAATTCAATTCAATGTCACTTACTTACAGGTATGCACTGATGATGACTTTATAGTCGAAAGCGCTTTGCTATGATTTTATAAATAAATTTCTGCACGAAATACAAACCTTTTCTTCATCCAATTATATGGAATATGGCATCTGATTACCACCATAATGTTATCTAAATTATGAGCGCCATCTAGCGGGAATGCATTTAGAGAATTAACTAATAGCATGATTCGTTTATCGAGAACTTTTTCAGTTACACATGTTAAAATGTTGAACAGAATTGAATATTGTGGAGTCAGAAATGAAAGAATATATTGTGGAACAAGTTCCAAGTGGTGAGGAAGAGAATGTTCTATTATAATTTTTTGAAATCAACCAAGATGAAGTAGATTGTCTGTATAGTTCTAGAAACATAGATAGGAAAAATATTATTTACAGGAAAACATCGTTGAAAGTAAATCAGTAAATATCAGTTACGTTTCCATGAAAAAGTTCTCGTGGTTTTTCCCATTTATTTTTTTCTGAGTAGCTATAAGAACAAATTATAGATTATAGAAGAGACTAATTCATATTATGTGCAGAAAAATCCGAGGTGGCAGATATCTACCAATTGTTTTAGAAAGCGACATAAAACAATATTTTGTTGATTATATTCCTGAACAAAATACTGGATAATTTACTCAAATAATATTAATTTAATTCTAATTTAAGTTCCAATATATTATATATGAATATACAAGATGTTTACTTACTTGAAGTAGGCCAATACGATTATCCTGTAAGTTTGTTCACTAATGAAATAAACTGAAAATTGTACGTATAGCAGTATAAAATGAACAAATATAATGAGATATAAATGTCATTATGGTCTCCAGATTCTATTTCTAATACTTACAGCTGATTTTATACAAAGGCAATAACTTGAACAACTATAAATATCGGTGGTTGTTTTTATTAAATGAAACATATTATGGTATGTCTATTTTATTCGAAATTTTGAAGAGGGACGTTCATGAAATCAGTTGTAGAATCATACGCGGCTGAAAGACAAACTTTAGTTCTATTTTCCATTGTTCAAGCCTGATCTCTTGGGAGGTATCCATGTTGAATAGAGAAACATTCCGCATTTATTTTGAAAATTGTGATTTTTTGTAATATCTAACAGAAAACAACTACTTATCTGGCTGAACATTGAACTACATCTGATAAATATTGTGAAAAGACCCTAATTGTAAAAAATATCTGAAAGTGAGACTTTGCATTTTCATTCAGATAGTTAATTTTCAAATTATCTCCAGTTTTCATTGGAAATTTATATAAATAAATGAGAGTGGGACAATGTTATTTAAAAGTAACTCTCTCAGAAATCGTTCAATTTATTGATGCAAAATGAACCTCGTACGCCACACCCCCAATACATTTTTGTCGACAATGTTGGAAATTATTTCAATCTCTGTCTCCAGTATGTCTTGTTTTGTATTTTGTTTTGAATATTCCTGAAAAACAATTGTATGTTATGAATAAATAGTTACAAAGAGAGTGTCAAAACATATTTTCATTTTTGAAAGTATTTGGAATATATTTAAAATATTATCCTTACTGTGACTTTGACTTGTGAAGCCACCTTTAGGTTATGACATGAATGAAGTGTGACATTTGAAAAATCTTGTTACCAGAAAGGTTGTTGATGTTGTTGATTATATATGACAGTAGTTTGTTTTTTGCTATTAAAAAAACTACAAGTAAATTCTGTTTTCCTAGTCTCACAAAATCTACTAAAATAACAAGTTATGGCCCAGGTTCCCGTTAAATGTAAAAGTTTTTCGTCGCCAAATTTCCATCCAGAATGTCGACCGTATTGCCGCCAATTGAGAAGTTACGAGGACGAGAGAATTTCGACAGTTGGAAATTTGCTGTCCAAACGTATCTGGAGCTTGATGAATTGTGGGACTGCGTAGTAGGAACTGATACAAATAAACAAAAGGATACAAAAGCGAAGAGTAAAATCATTCTTCTGATAGATCCCATTAACTATGTACCTACATGTACAAAGTTAGAAAACTGCCAAGGAGGTATGGGATGCTTTGAACAAAGCATTTGAAGACAGAGGGCTCACCCGAAGAGTAGGGCTTTTAAGAACATTGATCACAACTAGATTATAGAAGACAGCAAGTCAGTTGAAGACTACGTGAACAAGATTGTTAGCACAGCACACAAATTGTCTGGTGTTGGTCTCACTGTCAGTGATGAATAGGTCGGTACTATACTTCTAGCTGGTTTACCATTGAGTATGAGCCAATGATTATGGGAATTGAAAGTTCTGGAGTATCAGTAACTAGAGACTCCATTAAAACAAAGTTGCTGCAGGATTTCAAGTCAAATAAAGGAGAAATTGTCATGTTCAGTAAAAAATTGTCACATAGGAACAAAAACTTCAATAGCAGGAGTGAGGATTATCGTTCAGTGAGGAAAATGGAAACAAAAAGATGTTTTCAGTGCAACAGATTTGGACATTTTGCCAAGACCTGTGATAAATCGAAGAAAAGCAAGACCAAAGATAAAGATAAAAGTAGTGTGGCCCTATATTCTGCATTATCAGTGGCACCAAATTGTGATTATAACAAAAGTGATTGGTATTTGGACTCAGCCGCTACAATTCACATGACAAATAATTTGGACTCACTTGAAAATGTGAAAAATACCACAGAGTGCTCCATAACCACTTCAAATAATCAAATAATGTGTGCAAACAAAGTAGGTAACATCACCCTATCTTTGTCAGACTCACTGAATGCAGAAATCCAAAATACTGTGTATGTGCCAGACTTGAAAGTCAATCTGCTGTCAGTAAGCCAGATTGTGAAGAAAAATTACTCTGTTGTCTTTAAAATCACAGGTTGTGAAATTTATGATTCACAACAAAACGTTATTGCGACAGGTACATTTGATGAAGACTTATTCAAACTCGATTTGAAAAATCAGCATGTAGCATGTCATACAACAGTAAATTCTATGTTATGGCACCGTAGGCTAGGACAAATAAATTTTGGCAGTTTGAATAAACTCAAAAATGGTATGGCATCGGGGCTGAACTTTTCCAGTACTGAAATAAATTGCAGATGTGAAATTTGTATAATAGGCAAATGTCAAAGACTACCATTTAAGGATAGTGAAACGCGTACAGAGGAAGTCCTCCAGTTAGTGCATTCAGACTTCTTTGGATCTATTGAGGTCAAGAGTATCGCAGGTTCACGCAATATGCTCACTTTCCTAGATGATTATACACACAAAATATTTGTGTATTTTCTGAAAGCAAAAGATGAAGTTTTCAGCTGCTTCAAGTCTTTCAAAAGTTTAGTAGAATGGCAAAGCCAAACGGCTCAATCGTACAATTTAAAATATTTAAATTCCTTTAGCGCGTACATTACCTTGAGATTAGTGAAGGAGTTCAGAGTGTCCCCAACACGCAGTCCAGGCGGTTAAGCCAGCACTCCCGTTCCCTCTATGACACGTACTGTAGAACTATAGGTGTTTCACGTATCCTTACATCACAATATGTTTACGGTTTGAGTCGTGAACTGGTCGCGGCGATGCTTCGCAAAGGATTCAAGGTTTTTTAGGCCCCCGTACCCTACTTATGGCTATCGCTGGCCAGGGCCTGTAAGGACCTCGGTTCCTATCTGCTACCTGGGACGCGCCTGGTAGGTAGCTCAAATTTCCTATATTGGGCAGGTCAAATAGCCTATTGATCACCATGTCTCGAAAATAAATAAGCCAGCGTTCCAATTATATTGTCATATTGTCAAGGCAAAGAAAAACAACCTATTCAAAACATGCAAAGACCAAAAACGCGTCCAAACCTAAAACTAAACAGCAGCGACTCCGACCAAAGCCAGTGTCGTGGCTAACCTGACAAAGGACTGGAAAGTGATACTGTCGAGGCTTACCTGACATCGGATCGGGACGATAAAATTTTACTGTCGTGGCTGTCCCGACAAAGGATCGAAAGGGTTAATAGATCGTCACATCTGATTTTCGGATTGCAACTCAACCAGCCACAATCAAGTGGTCTTGGTGTTAGAAATTGTGCCTATCGCCAAGGCGGCTCGGGTTCGATCCCAACGGACGTCATGAAGCTAAAGTGGTTCGGAGTCCACTTGTACGTACAGCTTGGCAAATCTAGATTTGAATGTAAAATCGATACGCCTATAGATGGGCGGTAGCAGAAGGGATCAGTACAATCCGTTAAACAAGTATGAGTTTCAATTGGTGTATCTGTCGCATCACGGCATGCACTGTGAAGTTGAGTGATTTTTGAATCACTGAATGTACAATTATAAAGCACTCCCTTCATCGTTCGAATACTTTCTTATTTTAAAATCGCCCATCTCATTCGTTTCTCGATATTCATAGCTAGATTTGTCAAGCTGTAGGTCCTGTTGGATCTCCGTTTGGAAGATTCGTGAAAACAAATTTTACAAATAATTTCTATGATTCTGAAATTGTGTTAGGATTCTGGATGGTTATTGATGTATCAAGTGAGTAGAGTATTAAATTTTTTTACGAGTAGGACCACCGAGAAAAAATTTCAATAACCATTATTGAAACTTTAATACTGGCAATCAAAAAAAGCACCTGTATTTGGGACTGGGTCTCACTTTAATTGCCACTAGGAAAAAAAGACCCAGACAGAGTTTAATTGCCACTATCGAACTAAAATACAAATACTTATAAAGTAGTGCTTCCTACTATCAAATGAAGTACTTATACAGTACCGGAAAGTTTTCATCGGCTATGCTGGTTTGTTTCATACGAGCGTAAAGAATAGCTTGCTATTATGTTGAGAGAGCATTACAATTTCTCCTCGACTCGCTCGAGGAAGGGATATCGACGTGGCTGTTAATTTGTCGGACGAGATAGTAGGGGAGGCGTACAGTAGTGCGTCTCTCTTATTTATGTGGTATTATCATATCATTGCGTTCCTTGTTGCTCGTATAGATTTGTCTATACCACCGATGAAAACTTTCCGATACTGTAGTAATGACACAAAGTAATTGGCCCTTAATAAATATTTTAATTTAGTTATTGTCGATTTTATTTGGCATAAGGCAAAAGTTACTTGTGTCGTGAACTATATGATGGAATTCCTGAAATAACTAGAAGCTTGGGGGTTATCAACATTTTCGATTATTTCTTAGGAGAAAAGTTTTAAGCAAACTTGATAAGCTAACCATCTTTTATTCATATAGAATATTGCTTATTGTAGGTACATGAGTTAGTGTTTTATGTGAAATTACTAATTTCAAGTATAATAGTACATTATAGTATGAGTGGATAAAAAGGTCTTTCAAACACGAGCGAATTTTCCTATTATACCTACTACAAGAAATATTTTCTATGCATAATGATGAAAGATAAGCCCAAACTCCGTTAAAAAATTGTACTCACCTTCGAAACTATCGAAAAATTTTGATAATACCCAAGCTTTTAATGATTTCTGGAATTTCATCACATAGTTCATGATATTTATAATTCACCAGCATAATATATTCGAGTAAAGACGCGTCCTTCTGTATATTTATCTATATGACGCAATCATATATCTTCACACTCTGAAACTTTAACTGAAATTGATGTGCAATGCAAAATGCAACCGCAGTTACTCGAAAGACAAGCGCGGGAAGCGATACTATTGGCCGTTGGTGATAAGTTTGCGCATGCCCATGATCTTCCTAATTGAACTGTATGCTTATAATAAAACTACGACTGATAGTAGCTAACACTCTGTTTATTTCTGACTATCAATGACACTCCAATTATATATCTTCAATTATGACGGGAGCAAGTTATTTGTACTTAGTGCGGCCGTTGATTGAAGTATGGATAGTTTGATAATGGTAATTACTTCATTATCAGGGTTCTAAGTAAAAAATATATTGCTATTATTAAAATAGTGTCAAGTGCACTAGTGCATTTGGACGTTTTTTCTCGGTGAAATATTGACGTCCGACGAAGGCAGCGTAGGCAGAGAGCGGCAATTCCTACGAGTGGAAAAAACTCGTTACTCACGAATAACATACAACTGTCAATAAAAACAACCAATTCATATATTTCCTTCAAACATGAAATGAATTTCGCATATTTGTTGATGTGGATATTATAATTATTAACGTTGACCTAACTTTCAAATAATTAGTCTCATTTTCTCAGATATCTCATAAAAACTAGGTAACAATACTCGGCAAGGCTAGGAATACATTTCAGGCTATGTCGAAAAATCTCGTTTTCGAACTATCCAGGAGTTTCTCTATTCAGTTTTCATTGCTTTCCATATTTGTTTCATAGTTATCAAGTATGTCGTTCTTCCGAGAATTGCGGGAGGCGTACAATTTCACTAATTTAATAATTAATAAGCCACAGAACTTTGGCAAGATTTCGTTGTAATTCGGATGTGTTTTGTCGTTGCTGTCTATTGCCTAGCAACAACCGTTAAAAATAGTGCACTTTTCTCATGCTTTTCCGTAAAATAATCAAATAGTATTAAAGTACACTTTTTTGACAGTTGCAGAAAAAAGTATGAGACGGAATGCATGCGGATTAAAAATCATACTTTTGTTAGTAAATGTATCAATATTCTGAAATATTATATTTATTTCCTAACATACATAAAATTCTACAATGATTATTCCACTGACACTTTTCAGATAATCTCCAGTATCCCGTTAAACGGCATGAATCAGAAACGCTTTTCCTTATTCTCCACACCATATTATCAATAATCGCAAGTCGAATGCGTAATTAATGACCAGGAGGTCGCTAAATACCTATCCCCAGTATTTGCGTTCCGCCAACTAGACGAAATGAGAAATTGAGAAATCTATCGAAATCAAGGCGGAGAAAGACAGAATAAGAGAAAATATAACGTGATTAAGGAGGTCAGGGAGAGACGGAAGAGATTATCTTCAGTGGGTCAGTAAGTTAATGAATCACGCGTGCGCAATAGCTTGGCCGAACCCATGTCAGCGTTGTTGGAGTGTTAATGCGCCAGTGGTCGGATTTTGAATGTGGTCTAAAGAAAAC
Source organism: Chrysolina haemoptera (assembly GCA_958298965.1). Taxonomy (NCBI): domain Eukaryota; kingdom Metazoa; phylum Arthropoda; class Insecta; order Coleoptera; family Chrysomelidae; genus Chrysolina; species Chrysolina haemoptera. The sequence continues at coordinate 21,109,307 of OY282592.1, read as the reverse complement.
CTTGACAGATTTATAATAATATGGCGGATTTAGCGGATTCGAAATGCACAATTGAGTGCGTATGCATAATTTTATTTCACTGTGGTTGAATGAGGAGAAAAATGAAGTAATTCTGAGTGAAAGCATAGTCAATGATAAAAAGATCTAGATTTCTTTGAAAATTTAATTTTTTCTTTCTTTTCAATACTCAGCAGAATAAACTTATTCCTATGCATTAAATTATGCATTATGAATCCGCGAAATCCGCGTTTGACACAAATCAAATTATTTGATGCTGTATAATCAGCAAAAACAAAAAAAGGTTGTTTATGACAAAAAGTATAGATTTATTTTCAACTTTCCTTCAAAATTTTTGTCAGTTGACTCAGCGTCCTTAATTGTCTCAGCGTCTCTCTTGTTTATGTGGTATTATCGTATCATTGCGTTCCTTGTTGCTCGTGTAGATTTTTGTCTATACTCCAGATACATTATTTTCGATACTGTATGTATAAAACTGAACTCCTAAAACACCATTCATTGAATTCCAAATCTTTCCAATGAATCGTCTTACGCAAAAATCTCACAATCATTGCAAAAATATCAATTTTGAAAGCTCATTTTATGGCGAAGTTAGGTGGCGAATGCCAAAAAAACATTCTGTAACGAACTGTGACTTCAAACCGTTCCCGAATTCATTCAACACACACACAAAAAATTACATCAAAATTGGTCCAGCCGTTTAGGAGTTATGGATGCACAGAAGATTTTTATATATAAAGATGGCCACAACAAATATATTCATTTAACACACTATGGTGAATTATTATAATTGAAAAAATAATTAGTAGGCTGGCTGGGGTCGCCTCCCAGGCATGGGCCCTGGACCCAGGGGTCCACCCAGCCCCACCCTTGTGGGGGCCATTATTAAGTATCAAGAACGGTAAGCATATTGTACCGATCGAAGACAATTTTTTGGAGGAGGAGCGTAGAGACGACTCCAATTATTGCCTGAGATCGGTAGTACTTGACGTTCGTGATACTCATAGCGTTTTTTGCACGGTCCTAGAATTTTTTCCATTGACTGAAACTCATAAATTTTCTGGTACTAACTGAAAAGTCAGTAGTGACATTCATATAAACGTGACACTAGGCATCGGAAAGTAAATAACTCATCGACGCCTATTATGGAGTATTATGGAGACGATGGTAAGTAATTTAGGAGTCGGACGGTGAATATTACTTACCGATGTCTTTGGTCTAGCAACCAGTAAAACAAAATTTACCGTTTTGACAACAGATACTGTAAGTAATCAAGAAAACCGGATTTGAAGACCACTATTTGTAAGCAGTCATTTAATTCTGAGATGACCATATGTGCAGCGGTTCTCCAACGATTATTTCCTTCCTCAATCGATTTGCCTTGGAGAAAGAATGCGAGCGCATAGCTTTTACTCAAGATTGAGAACAGGTTCTTCTTGAACTTGACACTACTAGCATTGCAAATTACAAGTGAATCTCTCTCGCATGCCGACTGACTGACTGCATTCCGGTCGTAGCGTTTCGCCACGATTTTCAAGGTTTGTTTGGTTTGTGTGTAGATATTAACAACTCAGTTCATTGTCTTAGATGAATGGACCAGAGTTCATCAACTTCTGAGTAATATTGAATGACAAATGATGGAATAGTTGCAGAAACTTGTATGAATACCTATACTTACTACGTGTTCATTCCAGTCGTGTCAGATACCTCAAACGACAAAAGAATAATTGAAAATCGACACGTAATAGGTATCAGTTTCTTTTTCGAAAGTGCATTTTTAACAAATATAGGGTTAGTTATCTCAATACAAAGCTTAGAGTTCTTTTGGGAGATTGTTTGATAACGATAGTCGTCGCCGACCGATGTGTTTACCACTTTTACCCCCATATTCACCTACAACGTAGGCTAATTGAGGCAAACACCTGGCAGAAAACAACTACTCCCCTGGCTAATACCACGACGGTTTTGAATTGTATCCAACAGATACTCATGCAATGTACCTCATTGCAGAGGAAACAATTATAAGTGCTCCCTGTAACCAAATAGCAGAACTTTGGTTTTGTGGGATGCGCCGGACGGGAAAAAGATGGCTTCAAAGCTGTCTGTAGTGACCTACCCTGTACTGATGACGAGGCAATATTCTCGAAACTAGTCTGCAGGTGGTCCCCCCTGTCCGAATCAAAACAAAATTCTGCTATTTGGTTACAGGGACCACTTGCAATTGTTTCCTCTGCAATGAGGTTCATTGCACAAGTATATCTGTTGGATATATTCAATGGTATAGTTGCCACGGGAGTAGTTGTTTTCTGACAGGTGTTTGCCACAATTACCCTACGTTGTAGATGAATATGGGAGTGAAATGGGTATAAACATCGGTCGGCGACGACTATTTTTTTAAATACAGGGTGTTTCTGAAATTGGAGTAATTAAGAAAATTGGTTGTTATTTAAAACATAATGTAACCTTAAATGACAAGAATTTTCGTTTTCGGAGCAATCAAAAATTTTCGAAATTTTCATTGAAATTTGATATCGCTTTGTTTGGGATGCAGTGGTTGGATTCTTCTTCAGGCCACAGCGTGTCTGCCCGTTGGCAGTGTTTCAGCGCGGTTTGCGCAGGCTGTAGACCTCTGATCAGTGATTACCAAATAATTTTTAAAAACTTTAAAATTCAATATGTCCCAAAATGATTTTTTTTTCGACAAAAAAATATTCTTTCAATTCGTTTTGTTTTGATTTTCTACTCCTCATTTCATTTATTGCTTTAATTTCAGAAACAAGGTAAGGTCTGATATCCGTCAAGAAATTGTGACCGCCGTTAGATCTTCGATATTGAATTGAAAACTATCTGTTATCTGTTATCCCTTATAAGAAAACATAATATTAATAATACCGCAAACGAATAAATACACTACACCACATGTAAAAGTTATGAGGAAAAGGGATTTAGTAAAAAGTACAAATTAATCCAAAAAACTAACACCGCATTGAATGAATTAGGGATTGAATTTCCTACAGACGAAACAGCAATGGCAAATTGAGAGAAAGTAGTCAGATTCTGGAACTAATGAGGTTGAATAATAACGATCAGAAGAAATGGCATAATACCAGAAGGCCCATAATCGGGAAAACATGATAAACCTAGACCTCGAGATAAACGCCGAAATTCAAAACTATAAGAACTATAAGAATTTGATCTGCAGGAGAAATCTTGAAAATCTTGAATATCGGAGACAATAATTACTTATGGCGGATGTCCAGAGCTCTCCGAAAGAGGCACGAGAACAAACCAGCCAGCGGTGGGGAATGGTCAAAGACGGCCAAAGACAGGAAATGACCAATGCAAGGAAAGCAGAAATGTTCGAGGAGTACTTTTAAGATAGGCGATAATTCCTCACGGGAATATGAGTCACTTTCTAGAAAGCCAGACTGTTCAGGTATACGCCCAAAATAGCATTGAAAAACAGGACCTTCTAGAGGTTGATAACTAACTTCGGAAGGTTCAAGATAACATGAAAAAAACTTAAGAACACGTTTTACTTGCAACATGGACTAAAAGTAAAATATAATTAACGCCTGGATGAGACTGAGGCAGTTCTACTACTAGGAATCTTCCAAGGAAATTTTCCGTACAAATACTACATATAATCAATTTCATTATAAAATGGCAGCACTATCTGCAATGCCTTAAGTAGGCGGTAATTATCCCTTTCTCAAAACCAGGAAAATCGGATGCAAGGATGCAAAGCTATAACCACATCTGCAGTGTCAGTGCTGTTGCCAAGGTGGTTGATAGAATCGCCTTTTCTGAATATGAAGGTATTACAGAAAAATTGCTCCGCAGAAGAAAATCGACACATCCGAAAAAAATTCTGAAATATATTCATATTCAGAAATAAATATGTTATTCGTTATTTTATGTATGCAGTGTATAAAGGATGTTTCCTAACTACGACGGAGGGTGATTTGGTGGATCATTTTAAGAAAAAAAGTGAATGAACATATGTCTGCCGTTGCTTTGTTTCTGAGATACAGGGCGTTGAAGTTTAAAAAACACGGTATTTATAAAATATCATGAATATCCTCAAACCGATTTAGTTAAAATTTTGTACAGGCATTTGAAATGATAAGGTGCTTATTTAGCCCTGACTAGACTGAAATTATAACGACCAGTGGCGTCTCAGTCACCAAAAAATATTCTGAAAAAGTATTTTTCTAGATGAGGCATCTGCAAATACAACTTTTTGTGCAATTGTATTTTCTTCATATCTAAGTACGTTTTCGATAAAAAACAAGAGGATCGAAAAAAAAAATTCTTATGACCCATCTGCTCGTAGTTTTTTGAAGCTAGATATGAAGAAAGTATAAGAAACCAAAAAGTTGTATTTTCAATTGCCTAAACTAAAAAATAAAAACCTAAAGAAAAAACTAGAATAGATATATAGAGATGAACTACAGCGACTCACCACTCGTCATTTTCCTAATAATAGAAGGTGATTTAGATTTGGTAACAGGAATTTCGGTGGATTTTGGTGTGGAACTTTATGGATCAAACATTATTCTGAACAAATGATACTCTGTTTAATAAAACTTTTGTTTGTTCATTTTTTAAAATAAGACGCAAGAAATACAAGAAGGAAGTTAATTACAACTTGATACGATCTTTACCGATATTCGTTATTCGTCCTTCCAATGTATCGATACACCGAGTAGAATTTATAGAATAATCACTTTCATAGTTAAACACAACGGTCGAAGGTCGAGAAAGCATTATGCAAAGTCAAGTGCTACCTGGCTCAAAACTGGGATCTGTCACGTTGAACGTTGAACGTTGAATTACATCTAATGAATTTCCGTGCAGAGTCCTACAAGGATGCCTCCGCAATTGCTAGTTGCACGGAAGTGTTCATTGAAACATTTAGACCACCTATAGATCGATTTCTGGGTTCTTGCCCTCATCAGTGTAGGGTAGGTCTCTGCAGACAATAACTAATGTCTGCAACAAACGATTCAACAAAATCTCCATGTAAAGGCAGAAGCTGAGACACCACCCGCAGCCTAGCGTTCACTAAACTACGGGCGCCATCTGAACTCCAGCCCCTCAACAAAGCAATACCCACAACTTGCGTGATTAATTCAACCACAAATACAAATTAAAGGAATCTGCATGCATTGTTCACAATAAGCTTGTCAAGAGAGAAACAAGATGTCCTGCACTGAAATGTTTCAATGAACATTTCCATGCAACTAGCAATTTCGGAGACATCCTTGTAGAACTCTGCACGGAAATTCATTAGATGTAATTCAACGTTCGTCGTGGTATTAGCCAGGAAAGTAGTTGTTTTCTGATGGATTTTCGACCCAATTATTCCTATCGTATAGGATTATGGCAATAAGCGTCGTCCTGGTAGTGCAGGACATCTTGTTTCTCTCTTGACAAGCTTATTGTGAACAATGCATGCAGATTTCTTTAATTTATATTTGGGGTGATTAATCTCTCAAGTCATCCTGGGAGGAGGTACTTGCAAATACGCAATTTATAATGATTAATTTTGGTTTTGTTATGTCCATTCTCCACAAAGTATGTCCCAATTCCTATCATTTGTTAGTAATATTAATAATTCGGATTTGATGAATTACTCGAATTCTGAAATAGAAAGAATTTTAAAAAATACCGCCTTCTTGATGAACACATATTTGGGTCTACTGTGAACAATAAGCACGTTGCTTTTGAACAGTTCGTCAATGAAAACCTACTATTCGATGAAATTTTTTAATTCATTCACGTTATTCTCTTTGAGTTCGTATCCATCGTTTTGGAGAACTTCCTGAAAATAGACATCGTGAGGTGTCATATCTGGTAAACAAAATACAGTTACAATGAATTATAAACACTTCAGAATTTTTGATTACATGAAAGTAACATCAAAGATTTTCCGAAACAACAATTGTTATTTTTAGTATCGCCAGTATCTATGCTATATAGGTCACACCAGCCGACTTAAAATTATTTTTCCAACTAACTTCCTCACTTTCCTCTTCGGCAAAGAAAGTCGTGAAAGATATTTTGTTATTTACAAAATATATCATTTTGTGAAATATTTTCAGAACGCGATTGTCAATCTTTTCCAGCATCGAGCATCGAGTGCCGACTTAATTTGGAGAAGGCTGTGTAGATCTCGAAGGCAAATACATTGAGGAATGAAATGATTCGTTACAATCATATCTAGTTTTTTCTCACATATCGCTTTGTAGCCTTGGTAGGAAACGTAATACTTTGCTTTCTTCTGCAGACATTTGTATTTTGCTGTCAACCAGAGAAAAAATAATTTACCTGCTTCTAGACTCCTCGCTTCGGCAGGTGAAATTCTCAGTCTTAGCTCGTGTTCTTTCAGAAACCTAGCACTTCTCTCGAAGAGATCTTCATTGTTGTATTGATCAGCAGTAGAATTGGCAATGGTACTGATTTTTGTTACAGATATGATTTCTCCTATGTCACCTCCTTCGTCCATATTATCAATATAGCGAACTAATTCTTTATCGAAGCATTCTAAAGACACACAATTCGTCGAATCACCTTTTGAAAAAACAGTTAAACACAACAAACATATCAGTATTTTGTACATGGTGCTTTTTTTGGTACTAGCAATCATTTCGCAGAAAGTGTTACTATATTTATATTTTTGGGTCAAAAATCATTTTGAGAGGGGTTTGATTCATTACAACATATATCACGGATATGGAAAATACCATGCTACATCATGTTTTGTGATTCAATGAGTTGAAGGTATAGCCAATGTCTGATCTGCACGAACAACCAACTTGTATCGATGTATTTGTGTATGCAATGAATGAATCGTATTTTTTATATTCAGTTGCTGTTCAATATACGAGACGGCTTGTAAGTGAAGAATTCAGACTTGTATAAATTAAGTATTGGTGTGAATAATGAATGTATTGAATAAGTAATAAATCTGAACTACTAAAAAAACGCACGGAAAGAAATGTATAGTATTAAAAATATAATATATTCAGTACAATAAAATATCATTCCATATAGGACGATTACCTATAATAATAAAACTTAAAGTAATTTTATAATGAAATTTTAGAATATTTTCTTTCAGAAATAGTTCTTTTCATTGTAAACTATATTATAAATCTTTGATATGTCCGACAATGAATTTTTTATTGAACTTATTATTTTGTATAATATAATTCACCAAAATAGTATCATTAGGTCAATAATACTTGATTTTAAGTGGAATAATATTGTCCAGTATACTGTATTATATGGGCTTAATAGAGTGTAATATTTTTCATATTAAATGATATAAAACTTTTATGTTAAGTGTTATATTCTTGTATAATAAATGTTATTATACTTTTATAAAGAATTTTATCATAACGTATAATAATATTTTGGGCAGATATATACTGCCCTGCAAAATAACTGACCAACGAAAATTTGCCCGAATTTCAAAGTTTCGGAACTCTCATGAAAAAAAAATTAAAGATCATCAATATTAGACGAGCGACTTGGGACGAAGCTTTGAAATCAGGGCAAATTTTCAGTTCCCGTTTTTTGTAGAGCAGTTCTGAATAAATAAAACATATTATATATTTCAACATAATTTATTGCACAAACTGAAAATATATTCGTACTTGAATGTGAAATTTATTGACTTAGTAGGTACCTCATATTAAAAAAAAACGTAAGTTAACCTATGTGTAGTGATTTGGAAACGCTGAATGAAAAAATATTGGCACTTTTCTGAATTTCTTGAAAATCGAGTGCCACGCTTACAAAATTTCATATTTTAAGATCATTTTTTCTATGCAACCTGAATAACCTTTCTATTGATTACAGTCCACAACAAAATGAATGCTGCCATAACTTTGTAGACAAAAATGTATTTGTCCGATTCACGAATTAAGCTAATAAAATGAAACAATTAATGAATCGGACAAATACATTTTTGTCTCCATAGCATTTCTAGGCCCTGCAATAAAACCTCCTTCATAGAATATACCGAAAAAATTATATCAACACATTATTGTTGGGAATTTTTCACTAACATTTGGAAATGTGGTATCATTCAAATGCAGAAATCCATTTTCATCTCTATGTTGATTTTGATCAAAGAATCATCAATGTTTTGCGAGGTGCTACTTATCGAACTCAATGCAGCATCTTCTGGACAATCTAAAAAACAAATATGGAATGGTTTCTACAAAAAAATTATAAGAATTTCATTTATTATTATTATTAATAAAATTGCATGTGGCATTTTTTTTGGAATAACTTCTTTTAATAATTCAGGATACTGGGCTGATTTGTTGAAAGACTCTAAGTCAATATCGCGTGTTGAAACAATTATTATTTGGTGAATATTCTACAACCATAACCGACCATTCAAGAAATCTATTGGAAAGGCCAAAACTTTTCAATATTTCCTTTACTTCCATTGACAAATGGGACAAGAATATAACACAAAACACAATTTATCGTTGATTGTTTCATCAATCGAATCCGATTATATGGAAAACATCCTCAAAGCAATAAAAAAAACGACTTCTACGCGTACTCTTTCAACACAAAACAGCGACTGAAGCAAAGCCTGCGAATTTTCGGTGCGTAAACAGTATAACCGAGGGTAGTGAAATGTATTAAATGAGATAATTACCTTTATACTATGGCGTTGATAGAAATAAATCTTCTATTATTTGAATATTTCAAACTTTATTAACATGGCATTATGAAATATCGTTTTACCTTGAATAGTTTATGCATGTACATCAAAGACAACATATCTTGAAACAATCAGTTTATTATATTGTATTATTAAAACTACTACTAACTTTTGGAGGTAATCACTCTTAATAAATGTTATTGTATGATTAATTATATATTGACTTTTTTTCTTTAATGAGAAAATTAAAATGATTGACATTATATGGGTATGATAAATCGAAGAAAAATTGTCATACATGGTATTATACATTTTTTACTATAAAATATAATACAGTTATTTTTTTCCGTGCGGTAAAATTTTGTCGCGATAAAACGAACACTGTGTAAAAAATTCAGAGTAGAAATTCAGATATCGCTCTTTTAATCTATTACCAGGACAACCGCTGTTTTTTAAAGTGAAATTATTCATTATTACTCGAGTATTTCTCAATATAAGTAATTGTTGAGTATTGAGTAAACACTATCTACCCTATTATTTTCAACTATTGTAAACTATTGTACTCTGAAATAGAGTGTTTCTCACGGTAATAGTGTTATCACAGAGTGAATACGTAAAAACAATAATAATAACAATAACCATAATATTTCATTTTTAATAAAATAATAAACTTAACATTTTGAATCTGATGAAAATAATGGTCGAAGTTCAATTCAGTCAGAGAAGACTTATTGAATGAATTATTCTTCCACTCAACCGCTAACATATCTCCATATCTATTAGAAGTGTATGCATATTTAGATAAAACTAATCTCAACCTGACAAATGATATTTCATCTTACATAAATTTAAATCAACAAATTACACAAAGTAAAAAAGTATGGAGAAATACAAAAATATACGATAATATTATTAAAAGAACCGTTAGATTACACCCTGTATATGCCGTCATTTTGGAAACATGCCAAACATCTCTTTACCAGAGCTCATTTTTTCAACGAATGGCAAAGCTTTGACTCGCTGCCTCGGGAGGTGTTTCCTGAGGCATTCATCCTTCTGAAATTCAAGAACACCAATTCCTACCTACTTTCCCTCAGCTCTCACGATCTTCTCCGAACAATACAAGAGTTTCCTTTTCGTGGGAACCAGAACTTGAAAAATACTGATTATGTTGTATATGTCATGAATCCGACTAGTCCAATATACCTAAACACACATCGAAACTTTGGGATTCTATCTAAAAAAGAGCCATCTGTCTCGTCGATGATACATCGCTTACAAGCTCGTTCACTTCTCTGGAACACCGCATGAAGTTTGGCGCTATGACTAGGTTTTATACATATTCTCGTGGACGATGCTTTTTTGAAATGGCATCAACCGTTAGCGGTCCCATCGACACTGACGCATCGAGCTCAGTCCATACCCACATCCATATGCTGTCACTTTGGAGACATACGGAATATCTCTTTCCCAGGGCTCATTCATCCAACGAAAGGAGCAGCTTTGGCAGTCACTGCTTCGGGAAGAGTTCCCTGAGGCATACACTCTGAACGATGTTCTCTGAACGTTACAGGATTTTATAGGATGTTAATAACTAGTTATATTTTCTACGGTAGTGCGTGAACTTAGTGTTTGCGCGCTGTGAAAAGTACGTAAAGTGATACTTTTCGGAACAAGTGCGTGAAAAAATCAACGGTTAGTAAAAACATCAACTGTTCGTAAAGTAATTTTTAACACCCTGTTTATACATTTATGCATTCTTCAAAAATTCAGTATTTTGTGTGAAATTTTACTCATAAGTCATCATTTGTTAATACGCAGACAATTCATAGAACATTCAGATTAATTATACCATTTGCTACGATTTGGCAATACAATAAATGTCATAGAAAAAATTTTTTATGATCACTTTCGTTTGATGTCTTTTTGTACTGGCGTGTTTTATTGAATTTGGCTGCACCTCATTCATCAAACTTCATGCTCCTACAAAAAAGTCTTACTTTACGAACTTTGTATCATAAACAACTATTCTTTCATTCGAATTATTTTTGCACTACCATTTCACTTTTTGCATTGGCGTTTTCCACATTGAAATCACAACTGAAAAATAGTACAATTTAGTTTTAATTTCCTGCCATATTAACAGCCCTTATGTTACTCATATTTCCCCCTATTCTCCATGGAGGAAATCATTACGTCTGATGTTTGGAATGCACACCGACCCCCGCGGTGTTTCTGTAGGTTTTCCACAGCTGAAAAGTGAATGCGCCAAAAAAATCTGCAAGTTGTCCCAGCAAAAAATGTTAATAACCGTCCTCTACCAAGAGGTACACTCTTATGAGGTATTATTACTTTTTTATACGTCAGGATTGTTCAAATCACGAATTTTTTGACAAAAATTAATCTCGATATATTCAACAAATACTCCAATATGTTCCAAATGTATTTGCCAAATACGAATGCACGACATTAAACGGCCACCTTAAACTCTAATCAAAATCATTTATAGTGTTCGGTAAGACATTCATGAGGCAGCAAAGACCAAAAATTTGAATTTCAAAATTTCATGAAACTGAAATATATTATGAACATCGATTCAATAAAAATCGCAGAGCAGATAATATTAGCTTGCAGAGAAATGATTCATTTAATAGTGAAATATTTCTTTTAACAGTGCCCAAAGTTTTGATAAAAGCGGGACAACAAGCTCAATTGTCCATTCTCATCTGATTTTTTCTCAATATAAAATAATTAATCTGCCCACCTATTTTTGCCGCCACCTACTGAAATTACATGGTAACCTACCAACATCAGTTTAAACGCGGTAGCTAGCTATTCAGCACAGTCGTAAACCTGATCTAGATTACTTTTAGAGAGTTTTCGTTTGAACAATTGAGTGTTAGCGTTGGCTAATAGATGTTAGTAGTGATCATAATAATATACACATTCTCTGTGGATAAAAAAATAGTATAGAGTATGAGAATTTCAGAAGTATGATTACATTTTTTCTACATTCATGCAAAAAGAAAAACTTCATTGAACTATATTTAGTGGAAAAATGTCTTTATTAAGTGCTAGGAATCGCACGTTGAAAGGTAAGACCTCGTTAATCCTTGGCTCGCACAAGTTTCGACTTTTGAGTGCTGCCGTTCGTAAGGGGACGACAGCTGGTTAACGGAAAAAACAATTTTAACAATGACAACTGCACTAGTGCAATAAAGCTTTCATTGCAAGCATCTGTCATTCTACTTCAACGTACTGTCATCACGACAAACATAAACGTTCAAAACCACTACATATTTAGCAGATATTTGTGAGATTGACAATACGTTTTGAATAGTTACATATTTGATATTATTTTGTATTAGTATTATCAGCCAGAGTTAAACAAACAATGCGTTCCCGAGAATAACTCCATTATCAAAACTGATCCGCTTTGTTCTGAACCATCTACCTGCAGAGAGCAAACTGTCTGTACTTGTACTATGACCACAGCTCATGATAACATAGTACGCGCTCACGCCTACTATGATATTGATTTTTATAATGAAACTGTGGTTATAGAAACGTCAGTCCAAAATTATTTCTGATAATTACAGAATTGAAAGTTTTAAAATGAGTATTATTAATGGAAAATAGATGATAGTGATTTGTTTCAATGCAAATCGATAGTAATAATTAATTATTTACGTTGCGCTTTTCATTTTCCTACACCTAGTTTTGCATGAACGTAGAACAAATGTTGTATGTAACTCATGCAAAAATTGTTTTATGCACTTGATGTGTTGTTCAACTTGGCCTAGCTTACTTTTTGCACTTGTTGGATAAATAACTATAATGATCTAGTCATAAAACGAAAACAAGAGAATATTTGACGATGTATTGATGCAAGGTTGGCGTTCTGTTAAACAAATGTTGAAAAATTGAAAAAAATTGAAATCCAACTTCTTACTTACTGAAGCTGTCTATATTATTCATGAATGGTTCAGGATATACCGGGTGATCACGAGTCACGAGGTTAAGTGTACGTTCACCAACTTTTTGTCAAATCAGAGATATATAATTCAAATTTAGTTAATAATTGAGTAATCGAATACGCTTATTCTGACGCTGAAAACTGAGTTGACTGACCTTATGATTTCACCGAAAGTGCAGACTCCAATATTTTTTTTCAAAGGAAACCCTAAATATTGTTGCATATTGTCCGAAAGAGTTTCGAATTTGTGACAAGACTATTGATAATTGGCTTGAAAATAAGTGGCGTGTCTGAGGGGGGTAATAGGGTAATTACATTAAAAAGTTCTGATGTTTCCTTAACTGACTCATTTGTCATAATTTTATTATAGACCCACTCACTCAGAATAATGCACATTTAAAATGTATTTAATTAGCTGCTGGAAAAACACTATAACTGATAGACACATTCTTCGATCGGTAAAATCTTCTTTTTCATGAAAAATATGCAGAAGGTCTCCAGACCCTTCAATTTATCCAAGGAATTTGATGAGGTTATTTCTTATTATTACTATGGTTATCTTCTGCTAAGTAGGCGTATATTTGTCAGAATTGTTAATTAGTTTTCATTGAGTAGATGCTCAGTTCCTCGTCAGTCGTATGTCATAGAAATGGGCTATAACACATAACAATACCAACTCGAAAAGGCTATTTTAACACGCTTTATATTAGCTTCAGTTGTATGTTTGTTTGTAAATGACTCCCTAGGGCATGATTTTCACCCATTTCCAGACGTCCGAATGATTTGAAATTTGGCAGGTGTTCTTAGTTCCGGTGACAATGCAATGTGATATTTTTTTTGTTATAAAAAACAAAATGGCGGATCCAAGATGGCGGATGATATTTGTGATAATGGTCCGATTCCATTCAAAATAAGTTTATAAGGGTTTTCGGAGTCAGAGATTATGATTGTTTTTATCAAACTTCATGAATTCAAAATGGCAGCTCCAAGATGGCGGACGAGATTTGTGATAATGGTCCGATTCCATTCAAAATTGGTATATGAATGTTTTTAGGGTCAGATATTATGATTTTTCCATCAAAATTCATAAATTCAAAATGGCGGCTCCAAGATGGCGAACGAGATTTGTAATTATGGTCAGATTGGATTCAAAATTGGTATGTGAGGGTTTTCGGGGTCAGAGATTACGAATTTTTCGTAAAAATGTATGAATTCAAGATGGCGGCCCAAGATGGAGACGAGTATTGTGATTATGGTCAGATTCGATTCAAAATTGGTATGGTTTTCGGGGTCGGAGATTTCGATTTTTTAGTAAAAACAAAAAATAATAGTTTAAAAAAACTAAAGAACACGATTTACTTTCCATGGATTAAAAAGTAAAAAATAATTGACAATTTAATTTCTCAAATGTAAAAAAAACGTGTTTATCGTCTCAAATGTCTGTAAACGGATGAGTTTCTCATTCTCAAAATGGAGAACAAAATGATAATGAAGTGAAGAAAAAGAACATATTGTCCAAAGAAGAGAGTAGTTTTTTCATTCAACTAATTAAGGAAACATGTTTTTTGGGATACATGGATGAGGGAAGGATTAGGGTCTGGCATATTTTCAACACCGATTCGTAAATCAATTCGCAGAACACAAGAAATTTTACGTTATAAAATTCTACAAATTGCTTTGAAGTTAGGTTTTTTCAATCGGATTGAAGCATAGGATTCCTCTATCAACTTATATATTGCGACATAAACTGAAGGGTGGTTTAACTTGACTCAATGCTCTCGAATTTGAAGCGGATAGAGACCGTCGAGATAAATGTACTCAATGTTATTTGAGTTAATTTAGAATGGTTTCGATTTGCTAATTGTTTTAGGATTCATAGGTTGTACTGAGGAATGATTTCTTTCCTTCTTTTTAAATACAACTTCGAAATTAAACTACTCAGAGTGGAAAGATTGGCGATATACCGATCATAAAAGTATCTTATATGATTGGGTCGACACTTGATCTGCGGTATTATAGAGAAGTGGGCGAGTTGTGAGGCATTATCAACAGGACGAATTGCACCAAATATTGTGTTTTTCTCTCTCTCTCTCTGTCTCATCCATTGGTTGGGTCCGTGATCTAGCACATATACCCAGAATCAAGTTATATAATTGTCGAGGGAATACAGTTGTCTTGCTCTAGGCAATACTGCATCACCACACAAGCCATCTTGTTTTTTTTAATATATTTTTCCACTTATATTATCTCACTAATACCCTCTTGATACGGCAAATCCGTTGCCATCGGGCGTCTATACCCTCGTAGATACCAAGAGGGGCTGATGATTACATAATCAATTGATTTTTTACACAAACATTCATGTTTTTCACGAACTTTAACTATAATGCATGTCTTATAACGGCAAACGACCATCCATCCACGTACCATCTTCGAGGCCGGACGAAAAACGTGTCCGACCTCTGCTACAGTCGAACCGGAACTTATATTGTGTTTCAATCATGCATTATATTCTATATTAGAATTGTTTTAGGTAATGACTATCAATGCATTTTTCTCTTGCGACTCCCGCAGAACATATTTATAACTTCTATTGCAAGTACTTCTATTCTTCGCGTGGGTCTGTGCTTATGGCCCTCGAGGTAAATAAAACAATTATATTTGTCACTTTATACTTCATTCAACCTGGAATCATTTGAAATTTAACATTAAAAAATCTCATAAATACTTACGATGTGCATCTTGGTTTATTGAAGTTGGTGTCTTTGACAGATGAGGAGGTATGAGAACCATATTCATCATGACATCTTATCAGTAAAAATAAGTTTCTTATCACAGTTTGTAAATGTATATCATGACATAGCTGAAGGTACAGTGTAATTGGCTTAGGAAAATATTAGACTGTTGAAACTTGAACAAATATTTTTATAGAGAAAATTTTATACTACTGTTCGAATAGTAAATCAAATAGAAAAAAAAATCAACCTACACATGGAAAGTAGGTCCATTCTACACATTTCAGAGTATTTTCTACGGTTCTATACCTACTGCCTACCGTGATGAAACAACAACCTGAAGTCACTGGTAGTTTCTCAGATGTCTGTAAAGGTACTTACAGACCAGTCCAAAGAAGGCCAATGGGCGATATTCAGCAATTACTATCGCACGTTCCTTTTGGTGTGCGGAGACCCGTACATAACGGTCAGCAAACGGAAGAACATTGGTCTGGACAATTCAAATCCAATTTTTCAATGTTCAGTCAAGTCGCATTGACTGACAGATGACTAGTAACTCTCATTTGAGTGCCCTAAATGCAAAACTCTGTATTTGCATCTCAAGTCATTTCGAGTAATCTGCAAAAAACTCATAGTTCACTTACATATCGTCTTGTGCTACTGAAATTGGTCACGATAGATGGAGATAGAATCTAAGATCCTATGTTTTCTGTTCCGCACATATTGGAAATGCTATGACTCCAAAAACAGCGTTTGAAAATTGTAAATACAAAGTTTTGCAATTAAATAATGCAAAGAACCAGTTTCGCATCTGAACAAATGAAACTTACCTACTTTTACATCTCAATGTAGTTCTACAGATATGGATTTGTCCATGAAAATCAAGAGTAGAATTCAAAAACACATTTCATGTCAGTTCTCACAAAAATCACATCAGTGTTTGAAGAAGTTTTGATTGCGAATGATGAGTTAGTGAAACAAGAAAACAGAAACATTTGATTCAATACCATGTGTTCAACCACGTGATCCATATTCCGGTACTCTTATTGGCTAGGTTACATATACCGACTTTTGAAAGTGAAACTCGCTTTTAAATAGAGAGTTTTGCATCTCACACGGATTTTTTAATGGGATTTGCATGGAAACTACATTGTTTTGCAGCTAGTTCTGATATTTGTATGGTAAATATTGAAAATACCTTTCATTTGGTACCAATATCTCCATTAGGCATTTAGGGCACTCAATTTAAAGTGTGTATTGATGTTGAAGTTACATGTAACTGAAGGACAATTCGAAATTTCAAGTGACAGAGACTTCACTCTGTTACTGAACTAACAGCTGATGTTTGTTGGCATCCATATTTTCATTGACTTTGACTTTGCATGCTATATTTCTTTTTGTGTATTTTAGCATCGATCCTTGATCATTAGCCATGATGTTCTAGGTAGGCTATGCTCACTTCTCACGCCACTTAAGGAGCAGCACTGTTAATTTTTAACACAACAGTGAATCATGGAGGATTATTATTATTAGGAAATGCAGTCGTTTAGACTCTCAAAAACTTCACACCGGCTGGGAATCGAACCAAGCCTTTTCCACCGCGGTAATTCATTATTGGAGAGAGATTTGTAAGTTTTTACTGAAATTAGGAAGCGAGGTAGATGAGTTCAGCGACGATGAAAGAAATAGTTTACAGATTATGACAGAAGTCCACGTATGTATTGAGAGAAAGACCTGACCATTTTGTAAATTTGAACAATGATGTTACAATTTGTTACAACTATGTCGAACGAGGCACAGCCGTGTTCAACACACACGCGAGTACAACAATGCTCCCTACGAAAATGTATCAAACGAAGTTTTTCTTACGACAGTTATTGACAAATTTTACCAACTATGATTATATTGAATGTTTGCATGTTATGAATTGACATTGTAATATCAAGTGATGACTTCCGGATAGAATTTGACATAAAATATACTGTCTCTTCCAAAAATGAGTAAACGTGTATGAACATAGTGTAGAAAATTGCTTTACGCACAGTTGCTGTCTTTACGCACTGTTGATTTTTTACGCAATGTTGATTTTTTACGCACTATTGATTTTTTACGCACTGTGTTAAAAAGTATCACTTCAGCAAAATATTTTTTCATCGCATTCAGATTAAATCATCCGTTTTTTTAATTTTCAACAAAATTTTGTTTGCTATTCACAATTTTCTGGAACAGTTAGTTCTTGGTCTGACGCAAAATTAATATTTACAAATATATAATTACAAATCAATGATAGCTGACAGTTGACAGCTACATAACTACTAGAGGAAGCTCGAGTGCATAAACACTTTTTCATTTGACTGTTAGTCACGTATAGCAGAGACATTGGACAGACTATTCAAAAACCGGCCCTTACTATCCTTATGGCTAAGAAGAAACTTTTTCAGCCTAGCATTCTGATTGAGACGTCTTTTCAGTTATTATTCATTCTAGATTGGAATATACACGGAAGTACAATTCCATAATTTCTGGGGTTTTCTGGCCATGCCCTTGAAATTGTTAACTAGAAATCTTGTCAACGTGTGCCGTTATCGGAACGGATTTGAGTAAAAGAACCCATTTTATACATTCCGTAGATTGAAATATGTAAGTATGGACTTTCCTTTCAACATGTTAATATGGGTAGCATTCACAACTAGTGAGCCGTCTTTGAACGTCTAACATTTTCTTCCCCAGAAGAAATGTCCACGAAAACTTCAAGACACGTCAGGTAACATCCAACCATCATAGAGAAGATTGTAAGACGTTACCTGACGGCCAATATATTCGAAATATTAACCGTACTAATGGAAGTAATGAAAAACTATTTTAAACTGCATCGACTTCGCACTAGAAACCCCTTCGATTCTTATACACGATTTTTTCCAACTCGATTGTTAAGTTGAAAAATAAGAGTAATTGAAAAAAAAATTGTCCTTTCTTTCTACAATCGCCTAAAACTCGAAAACCAAACGATATATGAAAAAATTGTTTATAAAAACTATAAAAGTGTTGTCTTTAAACAGGACTAAGAAAAGTTCAAATAAAGTTTTTCCATTACTTCAAAAGCAAACTGTTCAATTTGAAAAACTGTTCAATTTATGTTATAAAAAAAAATCGCCAAAATCTCGAAAACCAAACAAAATATCGACAAATTTTATATAGACAGTTTTATTGTCCTTAAACAGTTCTACACAAAGTTCCAATGAAGTTCCTCTGTTACTTGTTCGGGAGGCTGCCACTGCTCAACCCACCCATGGAATCGCAGCTGACGTAGTTTTTCGCCTGGGAGGAAATTGGTCACGAAAACCTGGTGCTGGCTTACGGCCTATTGGCTTTCGTTGGGCCGGTTTGTATGAAGCTTCAGACCATTGATAAAGATGTTTGTAGAGTTTGGAGAAATACAGGTTTCGTTCGGAAATAAATGAATTCAATTGGAAACATACAATGTATATTTTACAGGTGTGATGAATATTTCATATAGAAAATTATTTATCTGCTGCAACTTCAGGCTGTTTTTTTCTTATCTCGGTATGAGATAACGACCGAGCGTATGGATACTTTTCTGGAATGTTCCATCCGCCCAAACTGTTCGTGCCATGTGGATAGTTAACTGGGTAATTTACTCCGTAATTGGTGGATGTACCATAACCGTGTCCGTTATATCCCAACATATTCTAGAAAAAATGAAAATTAGTTTTCGTCTCAAATTGACTTTCTTCGGAATGGTTGTGGAAAACTAATTTTACCGTGTTTCATGAAAATTCTCCAGCTTTCCTATGGTCATTTTGATAACCGGTTATTGGGATATCTTGAAAATCAAGAAAATACAGAATTATCAAAAAACTTTTACAGCGAACCGATATGTTTATTTTATTATAAAAATGATATGTTCCTGAAGTGTGCTTTTTATTTTTAGTGGTTGAAATACCATTTTTGACAAAAAATTTGAAATTCAAATATTGAAGCGGTGCTTAGATGAAAATCATATTTGACTATTGCAAAAATATATATTATACCCTGAGTTTCAAAAAGTTTGCACCATATGAATACTTTTTTATTATGCCTTTGTTAAGAAAATTTTAATCTTTTATTTGATTTATTTTATTTGATTTATCAAAATTCTGGGGAGAACAAAAATTTGAAATTATTTTTGATATTATCGAAGACGTTTATTCAGAGAAGTTGTTTAAAATCGAAAAGAGTATTGAGATTTGGAATCACAGGCACCTACGCCACAATATTTTTTTCCTATTTTTCATGGTTATAGCGTCATAAAGAGTACTAGTATCTCATATGCACCTTAGGCGCCTTCCTCATATTCCTACAACGAAATTTCAATGTGATATTTGGTACAATTTTCCAGTTGTACCAGAATATCGACGTTTGTTGAAAATTGTTAGGATCTTTAATAGTTTTCTGGTGCAATTTTGATATATCACTCTGTATGTATGTCCATAATAACTGTGAGTATGATTTCATGCAAGAAAAGTATTAAAAATATCAACTCATTATTGGTAAACGATTGAATAATACTATTCTGTAGCTTTACGATCACTTTAATCACAAAATATAATATATTTTAATTTTTTTTATTAAAATGATCGTTGCAGAATAGTATTATATAATCATTTATCAATTATAAGTTGACTTATTCAATAATATCCTTCCATAAAATCATACTTATAGTGATTATGGTCATACATACAGAGTGTTATATCAAATATGCACGAAAAAACTAGTGAAAATTCAAATAATTTTCAATAAACGTTGATATTCTAGTACGAATGATAAATTGTAGGTACTAAATTTCGCATTGAAATATTGCTGTAGGAATATGAGGAACGAGCCTAAGGTGCATATGAGATACTAAAAAAATTACGGAAAAAAATTGTTGCGTATGTGGCTGTAATTCCAAATCTCAATATTGTTTCCGATTCTGGACAACTCCTTTAAATGAACTTTTTCGATAATATCAAAAATAAGGGTAATTTACTCTTTATCAAAATTCCTATTTTTGGTTCTCCCCTGTACACCGTTTGGAAATTCAGAATTTTGACTCAATCAAATACAAGTTTTTCACGAAGCACCGACTTTTCTGAAGAATAAAATTTTCTGACAAATGCGTAATAAAAAAGTTTCCTATATGGTGCAAACTTTTTGAAACTCACTGTATATGTGCAGTTTATGATCTATTGTGCTGTTTCAATCCTTCAAAACCACCACTTATGAAATTAACTACCATATTTGCTTACAATTGAATAGTTGAATTAATATATGAGTTATAGAGAAAAGTTGCTAATCTACTAATATTTCGTATATGTGAAAGTTTGTACATATGGATGTTTGATTGTTTGTTATACAATAATGCAAATAAGGCTGAATGAAATTTGGCACATACATAGTTTTTACAATTAACCTATTTGAAAATTGCATATTTTTCATCCCGGTAAATGACATGACTTAACGACGGTTATCAATTTATGTCAAAACTAGTTTGTGCCTCGTCTAAAGTATACATGATGATGAGCAGCGACGACAGTACAACATACCAGTTAGAATATTTTGACACTTTGGAAGTAAACTGGAGGTAACAAAAACAAAAATAATTTTGCTAATCTAACATATCAAATCTCTAGGGTTGAAATATTTTATCCTTATAATTTTTTTATCACTCACACATTTTTCATTTTTTTCTGGACCCGATTCAGAAGTCCACGCAGACGAAATCGCGGACAGAAGCTAGTATACAGGGTGTAATCTAACCTCTTGCACTCCCGTGAAGGACGGATGTATAATGGCCATTTTATAACAAATGGCAGATGTGAAAAATTCGAAAAATAATTGTGGAAATTTTAAAATTTGTTGGAAAATTCGGAAAATCTTGGAAACCGCTGTTCGAAATTACACTGTTACTTCCATCCTGCAGTTCCAATATTACTGCGGATCTCCAGTCAGCTGACGTTCGGCGGACAGCGGTTTCCAAAATTTCGATGGATTTTCCAACACAATATAAACTTTCCACATTTTTTTTTTCGAATTTTTCACACCTACCATTGGTTATAAAATGGCATTATACTCCCGCCCTTCACGGTAGTACAAGAGGTTAGATTACACCCTATATAATATATTTGTATTCAATGTCAATCAGTGACTCAACAACGATTTGCATCAAGATTTATTGCACCATACAGCAAAACTTCAATTATTTGTTGTGAATGAATATCCTGTTATTTACCCGTTATTGAAATAATCCACTTAATTATATGATTAACTTCGCTATTCTGTATGACAGTTATTTAAAACTGATTTTCATATCAACAATGAATTATTTGAGATATTAAGATAACTATAATGACCTAGAATTCGAAATATCCACTGAATAGCCTGGAGATGCAAATTATCCATTTATTTATATAAATGAGAAATTATGAGTTTTACAATATATGAAGTCTTAAGTTTTCAAGGTGAATGACTATTCATTACTTCCTCTTTTCATGAATTGTATATTTATTACATTACAAGGTTAATGGGTGTTACCATCAGCAGTACCCTTTCATGGAAAAACCATCTGAGGTCCACTACAGAAAGTGCCTCTTGAAAACTTGGTTATCTGTTTGGTGCCAAGAAGTGTAGCACTTTCTGTCAACTGATTATGACAGATTTGACAGATTTTACTGACTCATTTCCTCTATTGTGGGATTTTAATAACTGAAAATTATGTCAGTGTTGAGCTCAAAAAATAAAAATTTAGCGATCGATCGGACGTGTGCAAGGCATATGAAAAAAAATTTCACAAAATTTTCCGGCCGGGTAATTCACTTCAACAACTGACCGCGGCTTATAGGAATTTTTTTTCGGGTTCCCAGCGATATCAAATTTAATTGTGTCGATTGCCATAAACGAGAACATGCATCAGCAATCAAGTATTAACTTCAACCCTTTAAGTACGTGCAAACCTTATGGGTTTGGTTTTTCACCGTTAGATTGTTCCTAACTGTTAATGTGTTAAAATGCCATTAACGAGAGATTGGAAACAAAAATCAGGCAACAGGAAAATTAATTTTCCATAATTTTTGAGCTCAACACTGACATTATTTTCAATGGTAACAATCCCAGAAAAAAGAAAATGAGTCAGCAAAATCTGTCATTATCTGACTGTCTATTACTGTTTCCAGATATGGAGTGCGGCACCCATTTCGTCACATAAAAGTCATTCGTCTCATCGGGGATACTGCGCTCACAAGCTAGCTAACTTTTCTGGAACACCGCAAAAAGGTTGGCGATCTGTCTCCGTTTTATAGATATTTCCTTGGACGAAGCTCTTCTGAAATATTATCAATCTATTCACCGTCAGCGTTACTATCGAGACTGACCCGTCGAGCTCACTTTGAAGACATGCAGACCATCTCTTTCTTTCAACGAACGGCAAAGCTTTGGAACTAGCTGCCTCGGGAGGTGTTCCCTGAGGCATTCAGCGTTTTGAAATTCAAGAAGAACACCAATTCCTACCTACTTTGCCTCGGCTCTCAGGATGTTCTTTGAACAATACAGGATTTTTCTTTTCGTAGGAACCAGAACTTAACAGTGTGACTCAGTTAAGATGGAAGCACCCTTATAAAACTCATTTTTCAACTAATTGGAATTCTTTTTTTTCCTTAGGTAGACATTCAAAAAGTTCACTAGGTCACCAAATTTCATAAATAAATCTTTATTTCCGGGGGCAAATGGACTTATTACTTGGTCAAAAATTACTAGATATTTTTTGAGGAAAAAATCTGTCTACACCGTTGGATTCGCGACATTTTCAAATGGTTCACATATGTGAATTACGTTAAAATGCATCGATTAATAAAAAAGTTTTGGAAATGAAAATTGGAAAATATGCCGTTTAATCAACCCATCAATTCAATTTCAGAATTTTTATCAAAAATCAGAATACACCACTGTGTATTCAATAGGTCTCGATATATCACTGGTCAAAATTTATTCGAAATCTGTTCATAAATAAGAAAATCATAAGATAATGAAATTTGAAACATATGTTAACGGAATATCGGGAAAATGTCATTTTATCTCATAATCTTCACTTTCTTTTTATCTAACAGAATTCGAAGAAATTATGGTCAGTGATATTTCGAGACTCCCTGAATCAAGTGGTGTAGTCAAAGTTTTGATAAAAGTTTTGAAATTAAAGTGGTGGGTTGATTAATCGATAAATTTCTCAAATTTCGTTCCTCTATAACTTTTTAATTGATTTGCACATTTCGACGTAATTCACATATGAACCATTTGAAAATGTCACGAATCCAGTGGTGTAGTCAAATATTTTCTAAAAAATCGCAAGGAATTTTTTTTTATTTTATACTTTGAAAAATAAGATTGCTTGGTCTTGGAAATGGAGATTTATACATGAAATTTGGTGTCCTAGTAGACTTTTTGAATGTCTATCAAACGAAAAAAATAAATAAAACGCTCCAATTGGTTAAAAATGTAACTCTCATAATGGTGCTTCCATCTTAAATGGTCACAGTGAAGGTGAAAATAAGATATTTTCTTCATACAACTTCCTTGGTTTTCGAGATAAAGGGTGTCAGTTTTTAGAAAAAAATCAGTTTTTTATTCATTACTCAAAAACCTTTTGGTAATTTAAGGCTTATTTGAATTTAGAATAAAATTATTAAACAACCTGTATCTTGAAAACGAAGCAAAAGGGGAGACAAGCATAGGTACATGAGGAAAAAAATATATATTATATATATATTTTTCCTTAAAAAACCGATTCTGAATGTATGGCGGTTTAACCATGGGTCACCCTGTATATCAGATTGTCCAACTGAAATCCCACCTCCGTGTAGCAAGTTATTTTCATTGGTCCACTTCTACTAACATAGCTGAAACTGTGAACATATGCACGGTCGTGATGCGCATTCGTCGTACAACGGACTACAGCCCGTAATATATTTAGTAATAAGGCACTCAACATGAATGTTGGCGCAATAAAGGAGAATTTCACAATCATGTTCAGCTATGTGGGTAGAACTGGTACCCTAGTGACTGTTGACAAGCAAGATCAGCTTGCTCATATCAATTAATACAATTAGACGCTTTCCATGGTAAATAATATAACTTCTCATTGAACATTGCAACCTTGAGACATCTTTAACGTTAGTCTAGTTTCCTAAACCATACATATTCGATCGATAGTGAAAAATACACAATATATACTAACATAACTGAAACGACATTCAGGGTAAGGATAGGTACCGTAGTACACACATAGCTGCAAATTTGAATATATTCACGCCCATGATGCGCAGTAGTCATATGACGTACAAACTAGTGATGAGACAAACGTTTATGCAGGAAAAAATTGGTACACTCTGTGAAAAATTAATTGACAATAAAATTGGAGTTTTGGAGAATTTTTTTCCTTCCTTCCTTCCTTTTATTGTCCTTGGCCTATAATGAACTTCATTATGTCATTCAAATACATTGACATAACGATGTCATTATGACATGCCAGCAGATAAACTCTTTTATACACTTGTGAAAGGAAGTTTATACAACTCAAATAATATACTAATATAGTTGGACTTTTCTGGAAAATATCCATATAATACTTACTGTTCCACCAGTGAAGAAACCCTGCACCAACATAATGAGTGACAACACCAAAGCTACCTTTCCAATAATTAAAGCTTTGGCTGAAATCAAGGAAACTCCCCCAATCATTATCGGAAAAACAAGTGTTATTACAGCTCCTAATATCCACATAATGGGATTCAGTTTCTTCATTTTTCCTCGTCCTGTGGAGAATAACATATTAATGTATGTTTATTAAACTTTATTAGCACAGTGCTCTTCAAAACAGTACAATATACAAAGAGTACAATAATGTCAATGAAGACAACAAATGGCATATTTCAAGATAAGAAAAAAAATAAATAGATGACTATATCTAATGTACGGTACACGAATAACACACACGAATTTTTAAAATTATCTAGTGACACACTTCTTTTCTTTTCGCAAGGCAAATTGTTGAACACGACTAGACCTTTTGTAAATAAAGTATCATAGAAAATATATTCAGAATTTAAAAAAAAAGATTCTCTGCTTTCTTTCTAGTATTATGACAATGTATCTTGAACATAATTCAGCTCACTTGATAAATAGGAAAGTAAAATGTTATTTTTCAATTTATATACAAAAATCAGTGTGTTATATAGAACTCTTTGTTTGGTGTTTGTTAATTGCAGTGTGTTTAGCATTGTTGAGATTGGTGTATGCCTTTTACAATTCAAAACCGCTCTTATTGCACGATCTTTGATTTCTTTTAAGTGTGTTAATATGTTCATTACTTAGAAACTTAGTAAAGTGCCACAATAATCAATATAAGGTGCAATAATCGACTTGTAATTTGTTAAAATGTATACTGAGCTCTTCTACTACTTCGCATCAATAGGCGTTCCGATTTCATATTCCTTGCTATATATGTGCTAGGAATCGCACGTTAAAAGGTAAGGGTAAAAATTTGGTTTACTGGAAACCTGTTATGAAAAAAAAAATTGAACATCGCGATTCTGTGGCATTAGGCGATTCATATGGTACCATTTTTGTTTTGCGGAAATGCGCTGTTGCCAAGTTGACCTCTTCGGATTACTAGAAATCTGATATGAAAAAAACAATTGAACGTCGCCATTGTGGACCCTCAACTAATTCTAGTGGTACTGTTTTTGTTTTGCGGAAATGCGCTGTTGCCAAGTTTTGGACACTTTGGAGATGTGGAAATCTGATATGAAAAAAACAATTGAACGTCGCGATTGTGGACCCTCAACTAATTCTAATGGTACTATTTTGTTTTTGCGGAAATACGCTGTTGCCAGGTTAGTCAATTCGGATTACTAGCAACCTGGAAATTTGTATTGATATGGATAAGTCAGTCGAGAATGCATGAAATCGTTTTTCGCTCGCAATTGACACACAAACCTAACCTGAGCAAGCTAACCTAGCTTGCGAGTCAGTCGAGAATTCATGAAATCGTTTTTTGCTCGCGATTGACACACAAACCTAACCTGAGCAAGCTAACCTAGCTTGCGAGTCAGTCGAGAATGCATGAATTAGTTTTTCGTTCGCAATTGACACACAAACCTAATCTGAGCAAGCTAACCTAGCTTGCGAGTCAGTCGAGAATTCATGAAATCGTTTTTCGCTCGCGATTGACACACAAATCTAACCTGAACAAGCTAACCTAGCTTGCGAGTCAGTCGAGAATTCATGAAATCGTTTTTCGCTCGCGATTGACACACAAACCTAACCTGAGCAAGCTAACCTAGCTTGCGAGTCAGTCGAGAATGCATGAAATCGTTTTTCGCTCGCAATTGACACACAAACCTAACCTGAGCAAGCTAACCTAGCTTGCGAGTCAGTCGAGAATTCATGAAATCGTTTTTCGCTCGCGATTGACACCCAAACCTAACCTGAGCAATGCATAAAATCGTTTTTCGCTCGCAATTGACACACAAACCTAACCTGAGCAAGCTAACCTAGCTTGCGAGTCAGTCGAGAATGCATGAATTAGTTTTTCGTTCGCAATTGACACACAAACCTAATCTGAGCAAGCTAACCTAGCTTGCAAGTCAGTCAAACTTGGCAACAGCGCATTTCCGCAAAACAAAAATAGTACCACTAGAATTAGTTGGGGGTCCACAATGGCGACGTTCAATTGTTTTTTTTTATATCAGATTTCCAGTAATCCGAAGAGGTCAACTTGGCAACAGCGCATTTCCGTAAAACAAAAATGGTGCCGTTACAATTGGCTGAGGGCCCACAATCGTGACGTTCAATTGTTTTTTCCATATCAGATTTCCAGTAAACCAAAGTTCAGCCAAGGTAAGACCTCGTTATTCCTTAGCTCGCACAAGTTTCTACTTGTGAGGACTTTCGTTCGTATGGGGACGACAGCAGGTTAACGGAAAAAACAACAACGTATCAGTGAAAGTTCTAGTTGCCACGTCAATAAGAGATGACTGCCGATAACAACTAACAGATCAAAACTCCTTTTTTATTTATTCTATCGACTTCATCTTATATTGGTTTTTAGTGCATCTGCTGTAGCCATTGCGTAAATATCGCGTAACAACGGATTTAAGTTTTTCTAAACGTGGATTTTTTTAAATTCATGCGCTATTATTAAAGAAATTAACTGATCACAAATAAAAGTTGAAATCAGATTCCAAAAACGAATTGTTTGAAAATTTATTACATAAAACCAATTAACAACTTGGACCTCCATAGGCAAAGCGTTTTAGACTGTAAATAAATTTATTTGTCTTACTCTGTAATTCCAATCAGCTGAACGTATCGGAAATGGCCAAGTGTCCCATAGTGTTCGACCACAAGTTTTATGCTGTGTGAACACTCAAATTATAGCGGACGTTTTTATATTGACTTTTCCTTTGTTTACCGAATTAATGGAAATTTAAGAGACCGGAGAAATACTTAATCAGTGCATATGAACATGCAAATCAACCCAAATTCTCCCAAACCGTGCTCAAATGACCAATAGTTGGATTTTGAATCTCAATTGTTTTGTTTTCTTCGATAAATGCAGGATTTGGACTTTTTAACTAAATAAGACATTTTGAATGATGACGTTAATTCAATGTGTTGGTTGTGCAAAGTCAAAAAGAGTCTTCACGAAATCCCTGTTAGTCTATGAATTTTAAAAAAAATCAATTCATTTGAAACGATTTTCTTTGTTAAAAATGTCTGGAAGAAGTTAGATGTTAATGTTGATTTTCTCTTGGAAAGTTTGGATTTTAGCTGCTATGTTTAGGATGAAGTAGCCCCTTGTAAGTACAGTCTATAGGAATTATGCAATCACAATGGGTCCTTTCATAGCGGTCACTACACCACTTACGAGTACAATATGTGATACCACTATCTTCTAAATCCCTTGTTAGTGGAGAAGCATAATGTTCTCTTTCACGATCTGAAGAGCAAATTACAACTTTGATCAGTTATGTTATTCATTTTTCTTAGACCTCCTGATTAACGTTTGATTTCAGAGCTTAAAAACCCGTATGACACAATAGGTCTGTCAATTGAAACTGTCACGATAACATTACTAAAATAATAAAAAAATACAGTTTTAATGTTTCGAATCAGTTCGTATGATCCAGTCAAATCTGGAGTGCCTGTTTCGGGAAAAAAATTAAGTAGTTGTTTTCTCAATCGTTCTATATGGTTTTTGGGGTGCTGAAACCGAATTTAAACTTGTTACTTTCCACGGATATGGCTTCATAACAAAAACTACAAAAAAACTCAAACCATTCCATACATAACACACCTTAATGTATTTTTGGTTGAAGGGCTTGGCCGCTAGAGCGCGCTGAGAAAAGTGCAAAATTTTCTTGTGGAAAACCCAGTTTTCTTGTTAGTTTTTCGCCTGTAACTCAAAAATATTCTTGTAATTACATAAAAGCTCAGATTATGAATGAACTAGGAACTGCACACCTTATAATCACTTATTATGGACAAACAAGAGTGCATTGAAATTTTATGTCATAGCTATAGCCTTTCAACCAAAATTCTGTTGAGCTACTAAATTAGTAAAAATTATTGTTTTCATCATTATAATCACTACTACTACTACTAATAATATCAACTGAATTTGTCCAGAGTATGTTTGGGTATTCACGTAGAAAATACCTAATTTTTATATTAATTAACATCATTAAAATAGGTAGGTAAATAAAAGCGATGGACAGCTACAGTCTAAAACGCTTTGCCTATGGAGGTCCAGGTTGTTAATTGGTTTTATGTAATAAATTTTCAAACAATCAAAAAAAAACAAACTTCAATAAGTATGAGCGCCACGGCAAATAATAATAACCGTCCTCTACCCGCACAGGCTATGCCTGAAATTTTGTGAATGTGTGCATTCCCATTAGTTTTAATATCACCAGTAGAATTTCAATTTTTTAATGTACGTCCCGGCACTGAAACGGCATGGCACTGAAACGCCCCGGCATTGAAACGTCATGGCACTTGAAACGTCCTGGCACTGAAAGTCCTGACACTGAAATGGCGGCCCTGAAATGGTGGCGCTGAAACGGCGGCACTGAAACGTCCCATTCCCACTTAGAATGAATAGTTGCATTTTCTGAGCACAAATGCATTGAATTCAGTATTGTATAGCTCTTTTATCTGCAACCACTGCGTGCCCTGTAGTCTCACTGATGCGCTGTGAAGGCAGTGGGTATGCATGTCATTTGAAAAATTAAAGGAAATATGATGATGTTTGGGAAGCTGCATAAGAATTTCAAATCAAATCAGTAGGTAGGTACTAGAGATGTAGAGATTTGAAATGTGCGCTGCAATGAAAGCATTCTTTCGAAATGTGTTGGATTTTGGTGTGTGCCATCAACTTCGTCCAAATCCTAGTTGTCATGAGCGAAATATATTTTTATATTGCTTTAATTTCTTTCACAGATTTGGCAAACCCGGGGCTTTATAAGCCTATAAGCCAGCCTTCTTACATCTCCAATGCCCTTCAATTCTATGTTGCATTTGCAGGAAATTACTTGCAGCAGTTTGTCAGGTACAGGTACAGGCTTGAGGATAGTGATGGGCTGGAGACCATATCTGCTTTCTATCCACCCCAACTGTGCAGGATATTTCTCGAAGCCCAACCCAGCCACCCCTGTATTTTGAGGTAGACTTTCAATGACTGCTGCTGTGCTGTAGACCCTGTTGGGGGAAAATGGCGATGTTAGATGTAACTTGAACGCAAATTTTATGAAAAGTCTATGTAGCAATTTGGATAGGGAGGTCATTTGTTTGCAAGAAGAAATGTTTCTTTTCCACTCAAAACTGCCTCCAGATCAGCATGAGGGTCTTTGAATATGTTGATGGAAGGTCCAAATTCTGGGTTTTCCTCCAACGCTGTTTTCTCGGTAGGTGTTTATGTCCATCATTAGTCCACAGCAAATCTGGTATAGAAGGAACAACAACAGTACAGCTTGACAAATCTAGCTTTGTATGTCAAGAAACGTTTGAGATGCGCGAATTTAGAATGAACTATTTGGAAGATAAAAAGGGTAGTAAATTGTACATTCAGTAATCAAAACATCATTCAACTTGACTGCGATGCGACAGATACAATAAAAACCCAAGTAACAATTTCAAGACACTTTTTATTTATTTAGGTTTAAAAAATGCTTTAATATGTTCAATGAATCGACAGATTTAAAGTAACCTTAAGATAAACTAAAAGTTCTTAAAGACCACTTATTCTTGAACGAAGAATTTAATGCACTCTTTAAATCAAAATAAAAATGCTAGTTGCTCTTAATGGCCTATTGGTCTACTGGTTTTACGTTACTCTTAACATTAACTATTTTAAAACTAATTTGGGATTATTAAGAATTAAAGAGCAAGTTGGTTTTAAAACAATCCATTAGGGGAAAAATCATTTTAATGCAGTTTTATGGAATACCCTTGAGGTATTCTTTAAAAGCCACTAGGAAAACTATTTTATCCTAAGACTATACATTTAATATAATACCACATTAAATCCAAAAACACAATTTTAACCTTTTAATGCGTACATTAAGAGTATTATAAAGTTTAAAGGTTTCAGTTTAGTCAATTTGGTTTAGAGAAATACCTTTTGGTCTTTGGACGGCTTCATTAAAACTAATTATATCCCCTCCACATACGGATTAAACGCCATCTTGTCAAGAAGCTATTTTAGTGAACCAGTGCTGTCCGCATGTTTACATGTGAAATAAAACACAATGTAACGGAATAATAGTTATATGCAAAACTTACCTTGTTTTTTTTTAATGAAATTCGTCGAATATGAAAAAGCACCACACGGTTCAATCACAAAACCAGCAAAATTTGTGAGGTTAGGATTCCATTCGAGAGCAAAACCACTGTAAATCAATTATGTAACGTAAACAGAGTCCTGCGAGAGTCATTGGATTTAAAGTGGTAAATAAAACGCTGTTTTAAATCTCGTGAGATTTAAAACATTCAATAAATGAACAATAAGTTTTAATCTAGATCACGCCATGTTTTACCGCAATAAAGACTCCGCCATTTTGGACTTTTTCAATAGTAAACGAAAAGAATATTATTATTCAAATAATTACGTCTTGGATCTTCTTAGAAAACTGATGAACGGTGTGTCGAAATATGCCATTCAATTAACAACATGCATTTAGATGCTTAGATGCAAAAATATTTTTTAAGTAAGAGAAAAATACATTAAATCAGTGGCGCTCCAGTTTTGTTGAAGTATTTTATTACATTTTATCAGAAAAGTGCCATTCGTTGGTGAATTTTTCAGAATAGTTGGCTTTCGAATATCATTTTATGATATGCTTAGTATACCTATGCGGTTTAAAATATAATCATTCTGCAGACTTCTACAGACTTAAAAGTTATCGAGTGTTTGTAAACAAAATAAAACTCTTTTAGGATAATTAATCATTTTTAAGTTAATTCAGTCCGCTGTAAATACATTTCAGGAGCAAAACGTCAGATAATAAGTTTAAGTCTTTAGACTTCAAAAGTATACAGTTTTTTTTTTTATTTTCGATAAGGAGAATTCCAATATTATGTTCAAAAATCTCTGTAAATGAACGGGTAGGTAGTAAAAGTTGAGTTTGTTTTTCTTTTCGCAAAACTATTTTGATGTTCAGTTATTCTATTGTTGAGAGTATTCCCTATTTGTCCAATGTGAAATATGGATCAAGTACTCACCAGTAGTCTATTTAAGAATATATGAAAATAATGACTCACCTTCTTCAATGGCCCTCGAAATGCTCTCAGTAGACGATTTGGTTAAATTTATTCGAATAATTCTTCCAGAAATAAATCTTGCAGTGGCATCAAGTAACAGTTTGACTGAAGTTACATTTTGATTACTTGGGTCTTTCAAAAAGGTTTCTTTTTTATTTTCTCCTTTTAGTGTTGGAAAAATTCTGAAAATATGTTTTTGTATGTGAAAAGAGGTGCATGCTTCTGAAGCATAACGATAAAATTTCAAATTAAATCTCGGTCTTGAAATTGATTGAATGTGAATTAAATATTATATGGCACTTGTGATTCACTTGTATCTATTTATCTATCTATCTATGTATGTATGTATATATGTAACGGAATCTTTGAACGTTATTTTGACCCTTTTCCTGACGTCGGAATGATTTGAAATATGATGACAATGAAGCATAAAAATTTTGATTTATAAAAAATGGGGGCTTCAAGATGGTGGACGAGATTGGTGATTATGGTTCGATTCGATTAAAAATTGGTATGTGAGAGTTTTCGAAGTATAAATTTTTTGTCAAAATTAATGAATTCAAGATGGAGGCTCCAATATGGTGGACGTGATTTGTATGTAACTATAGATTCGATTCAAGATTGTTATGTGAGGGTTTTCGGGGTCAGGGATTACATTTTTTGTCGACATTCATGAATTCAAAATGGCTCCAAGACGGTTGACGAGATTTGTGATTACGGTATGATTAGTCTTGGTCACAGGTTACGAAATCATTGTCAATTTCATAAATTCAAGATGGTAGCTGAAAGAGTTTTGTGATTATGGTCACATTCGATTTAAAATGGGTGTGTGGGGGTTTTCGGAGTTGGAGATTTTGATTTTTCAGTCAAGATCCATGGAATCAAGATGCCGGTTCCAAGGTTCCAGACAATTTCTGTACTTAAGGCCGCATATCATACTCATCGGAAATCATGATTTTTTTCAATATTATTTAGATCGCAGAAATCGAGAACGATAATTGAATATATTACATTCAAGAACGTGCGGTTTCTGATCTACATCCACATCTAATTACCTCGAAATAATGCAAACGTAAGACTAAAAACAATAAATCAAAATTATTCTTAAAATACTAAAGAATATTTTTCACTTCCAATATGGACTAAAATGTAAAAAATAACGTTCAATGTGATTAATCAGATTTGGGAAAAACGTGGGGTGCTTGGCATAAGTTTTCTTGAGTTCTTGAACGCCAAGTATTGTAAAGTTTAAATTAGTAATGGGACTGGGGCTAGAAATAATAGATTCCAGGTAAGGTCTACCTGTCGTAAGAGGCGACTGAAAGACCACACCTACGAGAGAGCCAAGTCATCCAGACGAATCACAAGGGGGCTCTGAAGTGGCAAACATAGGTGCGCAGATGAGCACACCCGATAAGACAACCAGAGAAAATCAAGGTACCTACCCCCAAAAACAATTTAATAAGAAACCCTTCAAAGGGGCCCGTGTAACCACCTCCCAAGAGGATGCCTCTAAGGGGACCCAAAGCACGGATCATCGGAACCCATTCGATGGAAGCCAAACCAACCGTCCCGAGGGCGCCGATCAGAAGAACCCCAAGGTTACCTTTGAAATGGCAAACCTAGATGCAGAGGTGGGCACCCCGAAAAAAGGAACCAGAGGAACAGAAGCTACTCTTGAACAAAAGTTTGAAAAGAAACGTTTAAAGGGACCCCTGTAACCACCTGCCAAGACAGGACAGGACAGTTTTGTTAACGCAGTAACATATTGGGGAGATACAAAATGCTATTCTTCGAGACTTCCTCTTTTTAAATATTAGTTTAGGTACAAATATTGTTGATGTCAAATAATTGAAAATATCAGGGAACAATAGAGTTGTTATGAATAAGATATTTTAATATCGGGGAGTTATACAGATTTGCCTGGGTCGTTAAGTACTGAATTGTTATTGATACGCAGGTGCCTGTTAATCTCTATGGATTTCAATATGTTCCATTTCAGACCTTTAGTTTGAATATGCAAAATTTCAGGATTCTGTGTGAAGTTATGTTTACTGTCAATGAGATATTTGGCGTAGTTTGAATACTGTTTATTAAATCTGTAACTCCTCCAATGTTCACCGAACCTTTGATCAAAACTACGACCAGTCCAGCCTATACACGTTTCGAAGCTCTACTAACTCCTCCTATTAACCACCACGAATTATTAAAACGATCGTTTCGATACCAAATTAGCTTTTTGTACAACGGAATACCGATGAATATT
Source organism: Chrysolina haemoptera (assembly GCA_958298965.1). Taxonomy (NCBI): domain Eukaryota; kingdom Metazoa; phylum Arthropoda; class Insecta; order Coleoptera; family Chrysomelidae; genus Chrysolina; species Chrysolina haemoptera. The sequence goes on along the minus strand of OY282592.1, from coordinate 21,074,769 downwards.
GAATTGTAGGATTCGAAAAGTTTTAAATCAAATTAATTATGATTTCATGAAGTGACGAGACTCTAGTTTATTTTTTATTTTCTTTCTTTTTTGTATTTTCAATATTAGCACACTCTGTTGCAGATACTTCCTTTCTCCTCAGAATGTTGAGCTTTATTGAGGTTAAGTGGTAGGACAAATCAACGATATGGCTTCGTAGATTTGAACTTCGCCTTTTATGTCAACTATTGGATATATTTATTATCTAATTCATAAAAATTGTACTCTGATTCTTAGCATGACAAATGAAGACCCACTATTACTATTATTATTATTATTAAGTATGTAGATAGTTGATGAGTATACTTCGTTCCGACTCAACGTTCTCACCTGATAAGTTGAACGCCTGGTAATAAATACAATTTTTTCTGTTCCGCTGAAACTTCTATTATTTTCGCTGCCCTTTCCGTAGCACAGTTGACAATTCCAATTATATCACCATGCTCTAGACATTTTCCAATTATATTCGATATTCCAGAGGTGACAGTTGCCTGAAAAAAGAAACTTATGAATTTATTCTCTTCATATTGACTCAGACATAAACAATTATGGAAATAACTCTAAAATCATGAGTTTCAGTCCTCATATTTTTTGTTAATAAATATAATGTTATGATTAAATAAAGATAAATGTACTTTATTGAACCAATTAGATTGACCCAAGTTAATAGGCCATTGACCAACGTCCTTCAGCCCACATTTTGTTATGAATTAACAATTTGAAAGAAGTTATTTTGAGCAAACCTACAATATAATATCTATGCATTTCACTATAAAAAAGTGATTGAGGACAATTTCAGTTTGGAGAAGTTATATTGGCTTGTCCACGAGAGAAAGTCACTTTCATTGTGAACAGTGATGCATCTAAAAAGACATTGGTCAATTTTATTACAGAAACATGATAGCAACCAGAACGAGATTTATTGCTAATTTCAGTACAACTTCGAAATAAACTACGTGTTACCACGTACTACTAAGACAGAAACGTTCTCTTGAGTAGTGATCACAGACCCTCTGCAGCCGACAATTATTTGAAGAAGCCCATCGTAGGTCATCGCAGTGACATCAAATTCGAACCTTGAAAACAATTGAGTCAAGATCCACAAAGACGAGCACGGCAAGAAAATACTTCGTAAGAGCTTGGTCTGAAGAATATGTTTTATGGACTATAGAAGACGTGGAAAAGAGTCAGAAGAATGATATCAATTCGAAGTTGGCCCGAAGTTGTCTGAAGACTGGAGTTTCATGAAGTATCTAAATTTGTCAAAGGATACAAATGGAACAACTGTAGTTTACCCCTAGTCTGCCGAGGGCACATATTCTAGATGTGTTAGAAAAAGTTCGTAATGATTTTTTCACAAAATTAGACTTGGAAATATCTGCGGTTGAAAGACAAACTTTAGTTGCCTTTTTCCATCGTTTACGATAACCGCTTGGGAACTATTCATGTTGAAAACGAGAACTTTCTCTATTGAAAATTGAAAAATGTGATTATTTTTGTAAGATCTAACAGAAAACAACTTCTTTCCTGGCCAAAGACAAGCTGGAAATTTGCATTTTCATAAAAGTAGTTGATTTTTTCATCCATTCAGTTTTCACTGAAAATTCATAATGATAAATGAGCTAGAATTTTATATTTATTACAGAAATAGTTCATTTCATTGATGCGAGAATCTATTTCACCATTCCAAGATCATCAGGAAGGTCGGAAGGAATGGGAAACATACTCTTCAGAAGCAATTTTACCCAGAAAGCAGGGTAATTATGGGAATAATGTTTTTGTCACTTTGAAAATTGTTTTTATAGGTATTGCATTTCGATTTCTTTTTTCAAATGAGAACAGCATGATGGTCAATGAGAGGTTACAAAATAAATTATAATTGAAGAACACAACACATAACACGAAAAAAAGTTAATAAAAAGTGCTTTCGAATAATCTTTCCGTATACGCTAACACGATGTTCTTTAAAGCACAAATCACAATAATTTCAATCTATAAATGGCCTTTAGAAGTTATATTGTTTATGTTTTCTGTTCAAGTTCTTTGAGGCCAACTAGGCTTCTGTCGAGATAACAAGACTGTTCCGAATTTTCAAGAGAAGAAGACAAGAACAATAGCATTCTCGACTGCTACGACGTGAAGAAATGCCTACTATCTCCAATCAATCACAACATTATTTTAGTGTGTGTCTTTTGGCAAAAATTCCATAGTGTTTTCCATAGCAGCGTGATCGAAAAAAAAACAACCACTTCTTTGAAGCGTAACTCACTATTCTCTCTGAAAACTAGTCCATGCGGAACTTATCCACATATGAGTTGAGAACTGAACGTCTAACTGATGATAATCAACACTATTGCCACAGACGACTTAATCTCCCGAGCCGTGGTGAGAAAATCTGCAACACCGCATGGAAAGCAATTTGACGTCCTACTCATTCATTCCTTAATGTGAATTTCTCGGCTCATTTGGAAAACTAGGAAAAAAACATAAGAGAATGAGTATGGACTATTACCTTTTCATAAGAGAATGAATATTTAGAAAAAAATAAGACGATTAATGTGAGTATTTAGTTTTTTTTCATCATAAACTGGAATCGCAATATATTCAATTTCTTAGATTTTGGAAATCTGTCAAGTTTGGTTATTAAAATTAACATTTCGGGAAATTTTTTTTCTGTTAAATGCAGAAACTACATAGATGATACGGTACATTATACAGAATGTGATGAAAATTCCAATAACATATTATTTAATCAGTCAGATTTCAAATTAAAAATCTGAAAAAAATCAGAGGTCATCTATGTGGTTTCTGCATTTATCAGAAAAAATATTTTAAAAAAATCTCCCGAAATGTGAATTTTAGGGCATGTAATCACCAAACTTGATAGATTTCCTAAATTTAAGAAATTGAATTTATTGCGATTCGAGTTTGTGAAGAAAAAAAATTAAATAACCACATTAATCGTCGTCATTTTCTGTAAAAATTCATTTTCTTGTGTTTTTTCTCAGTTTTCCGAATAAGACGAGACATTCACATTAAAGAATTGATGAGTAGGACGTCAAATTGCTTTCCATGCGGTGTTGCCGATTTTCTCACCACGGCTCGGGAAATTAAGTCGGCTATGTTATTGCCGATTATACACCACTACAGCCAATAGTTGAGATAACTAGAGTGAGGTATTATTGTGGAATAAGGTCCGGCGGTTAATAAGGTCTACCGCCCTTTTCCTTGGAGACTAACAACATTTTTTCAAATCTGGTAACATAGTTAGTTGCAATATCCAAGTGTTGAAGCTAAGCTATATGAAAAAATCGTTGAGTTCAGTCCGCCATTAACAACCATAGGTGTATCTGTAGTTTAAGGCTGCACAAATTTGAAGGTCGCAAGAAGGTGACAGGTATTTTTCAATTTGAACAGATTTACTTGAAATATTCAATATTGCTCCATCATTTACTGTAACATTGGTACTATCTTTTACAGTGAGAGGGAAATATAAACATTGTTCTGTTACCTAAAAATGCATATTTAAGAAAAAGTGCTCGTCTGGTAATAAGGCCCAACCAACGATCGTGTAATGAAGCTTATGGGCTCTGTTAGAAGAATGTGTCTAAAATTTGGAATTTGGTTCCACGAAACTAGGAAATAATTGACGGCTGAAGATGTTGAGGATTTTTACTGCGGTAAATGTACTGTTTGAAGTTTCTATTTATCACTTCTTTAAAAAAATATTATAATTGCCATTTTAAACTGAAAATTAGGAACTATAGTTGTCAATTCAAACAGGCAATTATTATGTATAATTATTGTATAATATTTTTTTCATCATGTCCGTTCAGCGCTTTCGTTCTTCATATCTGTGTTAGATTTTTGGTTACCAATGTTTTGAAGGAGACAAATATTATTGCTAACGTATCGGCAAATATGACAAAACATCACCTAATCAACTTTCGGAATTTTTAAATGGAAATGAAGGTTAAAAAAAAATTACAAAAGTTGAGTGTGCGTTAATTTCCAACACTACCTTAGTTGAAACACATTAATTGATAAAGATATGACATAGCCCATACAAAAACACTAAGCTTCTTCAATGAATTATGTGATTATGAACTTTGAGCAGTCAATGTTTCCCATGGTTCTGGAATTGAATCAGGTCCTTGCTCAATCTTGACCAGAGATAACGAATTGGTTTGAATTTTTTTATAGTTTTGTTACAAAAATTCCATCAGATGTCTGGATAAACTAAAGCTTTTGGAGTCTCCCGTCATTATTTTTCACAGAAACTCCGGTGAATCCCAGAGCCATGATTGACCTTCGTTGTGAAATGATTTATTTTGTAAAGTTTAAGTGAAAATATAATTTATAAGTGTTTGAAATAGGATTGTTGTTTTATAAAGCCAGTTTAATTTCTCAAGTCACATATACATTAAGTGTGTTAGAAAAAAATGTTTAAATTGTTATTTACATCAACCGGCTGCTCCATTACTAGCAATAGAGCTAGGGAAGACGCAGCCCTCACTTTTTAACGTGTGATGCTATGCACTCGTGATTCAATATACTATTCACGGATTCGATTGCTCACCGTAACTCCGCTTGTTTTTTTTTATGTATTTATATCCGTTAATGTTAATGTCGTTCGGATAACGGCAGTCGCATGCGGTAAATGTACTCCCCAAGTAGCACACTCATAATGTGACAATATTGGTACAATATTTTGAAAATATTGGCAAAATATTCAAATAACAATATTGGTGAGAAAAAAATGTGAACATTCGGCGATATTGGTTCAATATTTTGAAAATAATATTGGTCTAATTTTCTTGAAGCAATATTGGCCTCAAAATTTTAAGAGATATTAGTACAATATCACTTACATTGGTATAATATCGGCTGAATATTATAAAAATATTGGGAAAATATACAAACGAAATATTGGCGAGTTAAAATTATGATTATTTCGGGATATTGGTACAATATTATTTTGTATATATTGGTAAATAATTCAAAGTGACTATATGTTGCCTAAGAAACATTGATGAAATATTTCTACAATTTCATTTCTACTTCAATTAATCACTGAGTAGATTGACTTGTAAATGCATTGTGAGAAGCGTTATTTAATATATGTTACTATGATTCAGCTGTCGTCCCATATGTGGGGCCACCTATCGGTTTCTTAATCAAGTTTGATCATACATCATTTCAATATTGTTTATTGAATATTCTGCCAATATTCAAATTTCAATGATGGTGATAAATTTTCTTAATCGCTACAATTTCGTAAACACCCTATATAAAGATATGTCATATTTTCAGTCAGATGAAGGACCATGCACCGGTCTAATTTTGTTTGTTGTAGTATTCGATCACCGAATCAAAAGTGACATTGGCCCAACACGATCCTATGACTAGTTTTCGAAATATTGGGTGTTGAAGAGTAAAATTGGATTATTTTATTTTATTATTTTTTATGCAATTAAAATATAATTTTTTTTTCTGGTGGTCATAATTCATATTATGAGAAACAATATTCTTATTCTAAAATAAGACCTGTTTTTCAATTATCTACAGGGTAATCTTCAAACAAAAATAAGCTCAAACGATTTATAAGGCACTTGATAATATTTTTTATATCAGAATATAAAAATAATAATAATAAACAAACATTTAGTTTACCACTAAAAAACTAATACTGGGTGATTCGTTTTTTTAACCATAAAAGGTTAAAATATTAATGAGTCATCCTGTACATATGAAATACGAATACTACGTAATTGAAGACTTATTTTGAATATATATCAGTGTAGAAAAATCTACCGGGTGATTCAATAGAAATGAGCGAAATAACATGCCGGAATATGTTTTTTTTTTTAATCAGTTAGAATCTTCGACTTTCTGTTATTTTATTGAGTGATATAAATGGATCTCCAAAATTAAATATACTTCCTATAGCTACTTTTTGAATTATCATGCATCAAAGTTACGAAGTACTTATTGGCTTTTCAGTATACCTACTACTTGCACATAACTTAATCCGGGTTTCCCAGATTTTTTCATACAGCCAATATCTCAGTTATGCTGCTTAGAAAAAAATTGAAAAAAAATGCACTTATATCAAACCCGTAGTTATAACTTTAAAGCTTTTGTGTTAAAGTCAACTTCTGTCAAACTATTCCTGAGAAACTATTCTTTAACTTTATACCAAAATTATTTGATATAAAATAATATTTACATTGAAGATGCTAATTTTGCGAGTTTGACGCCTGTCAAAATATCAAGTGTGATGCATCGTTGAAATTAGAATTGACTGCAGTTCACAATTCAGAAAAAAAAAATATAGGGTGCCATTTGAAAATTTGAGGTTAGGGGTAGTTTCTCAGGAATTGTTTGACAGAAGTTGACTTTAACACAAAAGCTTTAAAGTTATACGGGTTTGATATAAGTGCATTTAAAAAAAAAAAATTTAACCAGCATAACTGAGATATTGGCTGTATGAAAAAATCTGGGACACCCGGTATAAAATATTATATCAAAATTCTCTTTTTTGTTCCCCCTGTACACCGTTCGGAAATTTGAAATTTTTACAACTTATATGCAAGTATTCTGCAATGCACTAATTTTTATGAGAAATAAAATTTTCTGACAAATCGGTAATAAAAAAGTTTTCCAGATAGTGCAATTTTTTTAAACTCACTGTTTATAGTCTAGACCACATTTTGATAGGCAACCCTTTCTAGGCGTATTCGTTAATTTATGAAACTTCATAATAATGTTTCATCCGTTAAACAGAACAGTGAAGGTCGACCTGTCTTGGGCTCCTGTACCATATTAGACCGTCAGCTAGTGACAGATTTAGGTGCCCCATTTTCGCATTCAAGCCTCGAATAGGGTTGGAAAGTATATCGATTTGGAGTAAAATGAAAATATTTTTACGAGTGGCTCCTGGGGACAACATACCGAGAATTCGATTTTTCAGAACAGTGCTTATTTGTTTCCCTCGTGTTTCTATTTACGGTACGAAACTACAGAGGGTGATTCTTCAAGTCGTCTTAAGGAAAAAAGTTCCTATGAACATATGACCGGAGTTGCTTTGTTTCAGAGATACAAAGGCGTTTGAAAAAAAAATCAATGCCCTGTATCTCAGAAAAGAAGCAACTCCGAACATATGTTCATAAAAACTTTTTTTCTCAAAACGACTTAACGAATCACCCTCTGTAGTTTCGTACCGTAAATAGAAACACGAGGGAAACAAATAAGCAATGTTCTGAATAATCGAATTCTCGGTATGTTATCCCCAGGAGACACTAGTAAAAATATCTTCATTTTACTCCAAATCGATATACTTTTCAACCCTATTCGAGGCTTGTATGCGAAAATGGGGCACCTAAATCTGTCACTAGCTGACGGTCTATATTGTTTCAGCCAATTTCACGGGGACCCATAAACCCATAAGACCGCGGTGCGGGGTTGTATTTTCGTCATTGACTTGAGGTTTATTCGTTTACATCAAAGTGTAGTGTAGTGTAGTGTAATTCACACCGCATTTTGAATTAAGTGTAGCTGAGTGCAGTTCAAACAAACGAATGTGTCAAATTAATTTGCGAACGATTGCTAAAATCGAGTGTAAATTACACCAGGTGTAGGAAAGTGCTACACCTCGATGCAAACGAATAAACCTATTGTGGGCTTAACCAGACATAATGAGAGCAACCTTTTCTCTTGTTACTTCTTGCTGAGGAATGATGAAATCGGTATTTTCGTCATTGATGTTGTGGGCTCAACAGACATATGAGTACAAGCGGTCTGGCAGAAAAAAATCTATGCACTCTCTGTCAGAAAGAAGAGTAGCATCATTAAACATACTATGCCACTGGTTTTAAATGATTTGAAAAGCACTGAAGTCGTTGGAATTTCCATACAGGGCGAACGTTTATTGCTCTTGAGAACGGTCACTGTGACAGTTGTAAAAAATGGTCAGTTTTTTCAGTTTTTCTGCTTGTTCGCTATTTGAATGAATTTTCTATAAGATTTCAAAAAAGCGAAGCTTGGTCGCCCAGGTATGATAATATTGTAAATAAAGAAACAAGGTGTCCTGCCCTACCAGGACCGGCTCATTACTTTCGTGGCTGATACCACAACGAACGTTGAATTACATCTAATGAATTTCCGTGCAGAGTTCCTACAAGGCTGTCTCTGAAATTGCTAGTTGCATGGAAATGTTCATTGAAACATTTGGACCACCTATAGATCGATTTCTGGGTTTGGTTTTCTTAGATTTTTCTTCAAAATAAATAATACTTGTTCAGCTATAGATACCGTTTTGTAAACGCTATGTCAAGAAAAAATTCATATTCGCACTATCCACGATTTTATTTGTTCAATCTGCATCACTTTCCATTTTTACTTTTTATTTTAATTTTAATTAATTCATAGTTATTAAGAATTCGTCATCACGAGAGATGCACAGTTCCATTAATTAACAATGTCAACCATACCACAAAAAAAATTACTTGGAATATTCTTGAATCTGTACGTTATTTTTCTTCATGTTCACTCGAAAGGAGCAGCTTTCTGAACCTACAGTTCCATTTGTTACCATGAAAGTAATATTGGTAGAACGATTAATATTTCAAAGAAACATAGGTCATAAAAACATGAGTGCCTGATTGCCAGCTTTTCCACAGAGTTCATTTCGAAGGTAAAGCCCATAAAACAAATACTACTGCTTTTCTTAGTGGTAGATTCGTTAAAAAAAAGCAGTCGAAATAGCAACTTTCAAGAATTCTATGTTGTGAACATGTTTGCTACACGTTCTAATACACATCCATTGCAACCTATTCAAGCCATAATCATGTTATATTTCATTAAAACAAGAAATTTGATTCACAAATTCCAGTTTTACAAAATCTCAATTTTTATAAATAATTATTAAAAACTAAAAACAAAAGTACTTACCCCTTTCACTATTCCAATAATTGCAATGGCACAAATTGTCACAATAAGGTTTTGTGTCATGTTGAATGATACACTAGAATATGCGGAAGATAGCAGAGGTATATAAATATCTGAACCCCTTCTACAGTTCTACACTTTTTCAAAAAGTAAAAAATAATGTGTCAAAGTTCAGTGTGAATGATAAATAAGACTCACCCATATTTAGTGACCCACTATGGAATAAGAATGAGCAATCAAGATTATTTACTCAGAAATGGCCCGGAAAAGACATTATAACCGTTTCAGAGTGCTTTGTGTATTTTTGTCAACTTTTAAGAAGTAGAAAAAGAAAAAACGCAGTGTCTTGTTCAACTGAAGATCTATCAATCTGAATGAAGCATATGAATACAAAATATAAAAATAAATATTTTATTTCTGAACCATGATAGGTATTGAACCTATATCACTGAAAATTCAATACTGGGTATTATCACTTCTGCTTCTCATCGGCAAACAATAATAAAATGCAATACATCGTAATATTTACATGGCCGACCTAGCTTATTATTCCGTATATGTCCGGAATGCATATTCACAGAGATTATAACACCAGAGTTTCTTGAACTGGCCTGAAAGAAGGGCAGATATTGACGAGTATTTTTTCATGGAGCACCATGGACAAAGTATTGTTGTATTTTTTAAACTTTTTAAAAGAATATTATGCAAAAAATAATGTTTTCTGCATTTGAAAAATCCTTGGTGTTATCATGTGTTATAAAGAGTGTTATTCAGGTGGGTGTTGCTTTCAAAAAAGATTCATCAATGTCTTGCCCTTCGTTGGTGTGAACATACAGAGTTCAACACTCTGGTGTCGAATAACAGTAGCATCTGTAATATATGCGCATTGCAATGATTTCAACACCCGGATGTCTACAAACAGTTAATAGCGTCTATAAATATGCGTCCAGGATGTTGAGAAACAGGTAAGCACTGATAATCTTGTCATTAATACTGAAGGGTAGTCTGTTGAATGGATTTCAAATACTCCTTCAGGAAGTATTCCAAATCTGACTACATGCATAGAGTGCTCGCCATGAAGTATGTGACATATGGGAAAAAAACCTTAGGTTACAAACGGTGGGGTAAGATGGCAAGATATCGAAAAAAGTCTTATATAGACTTTCAAGTGGATATTTTCTAATATCTTTACAAATATCATTTTTATTTTGAATGGCCTAACTGTAGTGAAACATTGATATTTCAATGATAATTACAAAAGTTTCCCATATTTGTAATGATTTTCACAGATATCATGTATTATTGTAATCATGTATGATTTTCCTACAAGGCAACGTTCCTTGTCAAAAAAGTTTGATGGTTTTCAACGAAAGTCAGGTGATCTTATATCAAGAATTATTGATAATCCTACTGAAGCAACCGCCTTTATCAAAGGAAGTTTGTGAAAATGACACTTTGATTTAAAGAAATTATTTTGAGGAAAATAATTGGCAATAATAAAGCAAGTGTAAATGTGTTTCAAAACATGTTTTCCTGAAAAACTAAACGAGGTACTTAATAAACAGATTCTTAATTGCACCAAATTTCCATGTTGCCAGAACTTGCAACGCTAGAGTTGTGAAATAGGTAAACACGTCTTTTGCCTGGCTCTGAACAGAATTGAAAAAGTTATATTCGTAGTTTTCTACAACTTTTGATATGGCACTCACCGTGAACCACCATGTATCTGCTGAATATTCTTAGTGATTTAACATGTATTTAGTGAAAATATATTTTTGTACAATTAATATATTTTTGCAAGAAACGCATGCTTCTGAGTTTTCTAAACATTTGTTGTGAGCAATTTTCAAAATATTAAGTTTTACTTCTTGTATAGAGTTTATTTTTAAAGTTCATCTACTAATTGTTCACATCAGTGTTAGTATTCTTTAAATACCCAATATAACGTCAATAAGTGACGGTATAGTTGTACTAACATGAAACCATGAAAACATGTACGCTCACAATGCGCATTCGCTTTACAACGGACTATAGTCCGTAATATATCCAGTGATAAGGCACTCAATATGAAATTTTTTGTATAGTTTTATAGTTTAGCCCAGTCGACTCAATTTTGTTGCTTGAACCAGTGATAGTAATTTTACTTTACTTCACGCTTATGTTTGAAATATTACAGTTCCTTATTATATTTTTTATAGTTGAGAAAAACTTGTACCAATTAATGATAGTATTACACTGTTATATTTAAAAAAATTCAGTTCCTACTGCATGTAGTAAATAAATTGTTTATTTTACCTTATATATTTCAGTCTTTTTTATTCCCTTCATAAGATTTTCATCTAAATATTTCATATTGTTCAATAGTGTTCTTTGTCTGTGGAAAATATAGAAAACTGCATAATACTTTCTTTACAGGACATTCTTTGTGTTTATAAAATAGCAAATCACCAACCTACTTTCACTCACAATTTTTGATTTATGCGGTTTTCTGCACTCTCCATATTTGCAGAGCATTTATGACCAAGCCATTTGTACAGGGTGTCAATATTTGACCGGCATCACCTTGAGCTCCGTATTATGAAAATTTGCCATAATTTATTATTTGCTGTATGTTTTATAGTTTCTGAGATCCCAATGCTCAGCATCGAATTTGGAACACCCCATACACAAAGCATTATTTCCTTTATATAAGATAATATATGTATTTGGATCAAGAACATAAATATCTTTTAACAAAGAAATGTATACAGTATCGAAAACTTTTCATCTGGGGTATAGACAGAAATCTACGCGAGCAATAAGGAACGCAATGATATAATAATACCACATGAATAAGAGAAACGCACTACTGTGCGCCTCTCCTGTTACCCCGCCTGACGCATTAACAGACCACGTGGCAATGCGACTCACCCAACACAGCTCACGTCGATATCCCTTCCTCGAGCGAGTAGAGGAGAAATTGCAATGCTCTCTCAACATATAGCAAGCTATTCTTTACGCTCTCATGAAACTACCATACACAAGATGAAAACTTTCCGATACTGTATTTGCAACAATAACATATATATTTGAAGACAAGATAATCAGAAAATCTGAAGGATAACAGTCTTTGTACTTGTCAAAGAAGAAATCTTCGATATGGTACTTTGCTCTCATGTACTAAATAAAGATGTTGGCTTCGAACAAAAGCTCATTGAATCCTTATCACAAAAATAAAGCACTTTAACTCAAGAGAACCTGAAATAATTGTGAATTTGAATTAAGCATGCCTGATAAACATTCGGATTATATTGCGATAAAGCATTATTTACTTCATCTAAGATATTACTAGATCTTCTAATTGAGGGAATTACTGAATCTATTTAAGACAACATTCATTTGGACATATACAAGATCGTGGCGACCTTGTTTTGATTTCGTTTGACCTTATTTTAAGAGAACTATTCTGTATGAATAGATCTACATTGGACGATAAAATACGAGAAGTTGCAACTAAACTACTTAAACCAGTCCGAATGAATCCAATACATTGTTAAGCAATCGCGAGGTTAATGTATATGTAGCAAATTAATATTGAAATTTTCCGAACAAATCAACCGATCGTGGATAGCGAATATATGACCTAAACCGTACCCTATTTCATTAAGAAGTATATTGACATTTCGTCTAGGCCGTAAAGGTGGTCGCGTATATATCTCCAGGAAACAAATCCAATGAATAATAAAAAAAATTGATTCATTTCATTCTACATTTTTAGAAAGTAAATATAACTTGTGGAAGTTGAAACAAACTCCGTTTCAGTGCCATTATACCCACCACTGATTGATACGTCTCACTGTTCGACATAATGTTAGTTTGGAGAAAAGCATTATTTGAAAAATAACGGATAGACAAACCGTGTCGTTTAACTTTGCAGAAACAATTTCGTTTCTTGATACCTTGTAATTACTCGTAACGACCATGTCGAAGTCTTCCACTGTATAATAACTGTATTTACAGTGGGTGGGGCTTGAACTCATTTACAATTTGGTTAACAATGTCAAAATTTCAACGAAAATCAAAATATACTGATTATAAAGGCAGCTCTTGATGATTAACTTAAATTTCTAATAATTGATTTTATTGATAGACTAAAACATACATATTATTAAAATCAACATAAAACTTTCAACATGGCATATATGAATACTATCAAAGGGCAGCAGTCAGTTTCTCACCTAGTCATGGACTAGGTTCGAGCTTGCTCTTCCATTGACCTTTGTGGAGAATTTGAGTATTTTCACGTTCGTGGCCATCCAAGACATATAAATGTCCCTTTCAATAGAACACATTGATAAAATTTATGATCCTTCTATATGGCCAACTGGAGCAGTTGAACGGAGATTTTAGTTTAAGAAAAATTTTTAGTTGACATAACTTGTATCGATTCGGTAAGTATGTTCCATATAAAAATTCAATTTTTGTCACATGAAATAGAACAAATAGCAGTTTTTCTTGATGAATTTAAATTTGATGTGTTCTTTTTGAGCGAGCACTGGCAGAATAAAAATAATTTAACAACGATTAATATACCTGGGAATATACTATTTAAACCGCTCAATTCAATATGGAAATTAATTCTGAATTCTGTGGCATTTTGATTGAGGAACTGAAAACATATGTGTTCACTTTATACAGATCTCCTGGAGATTTTGAGATATTTATAGAAAACCTAGAACGCCTATTGGAACACTTTTCTACAGTAGACGAAAGAGCCATAATTTTAGGTGATTTTAACATTCATTTGAAATCGTGAATGATATACCATGCTGAAAAAACTATTATGCTTGCTTAATTCTTTTGGCCTTTCTGTAAATAATCATGATCACCCCGGAATAACGGCAGGAAAATCTAGCTGTATCGATAATATATTACCTAACTTTAACACCAAATTGATGAAAACTGGCATTCTTGAATGCTTATTCGATCATTATGGGCAATATGCAATCATAAACAAAAAACCTAAACCCTCTACAAATATGTCTTTCTATGAGAGAGTTATCACAACCTCTGGTTTACAGAAATTGAAAAATGTGCTGTATAATATGAACTGGGATATTTATAAAATTGTGGATCTCAGCGTAAATTATCTTGCAAATTTTCTTGTAAATACGTTTCATAATTTAGTGGAAAAATATATTCAAACAAAAAGCAGTTGGTAGATTGGTTCAATGATGAGCTAGAGGCTCAAAAATCAGTCTTTTCAAATGTCAAACTGATATCGGATGTAAGCACCCTGATGACAAAGACGATGAGAAGACGTCAAAATTGCGAAGAAAAATCGCAATCGCAAGTTCAAAAATATACAAAAAAATTGCTAGCGATTTTTTTTTAGAAAAAACCTGACTGTACCACTGCCATCAATAAAATGCTATGGAGGAATAAACTTTCCATCCAAAGGGGAGATTTTTCGACGAAAGATGGCATCTCTCAAGATGATAGATCACTGAAAAATAATCAAATAGGACCTATTGCCGTACAAAGACAACGGTACTGAAAGCCAGGATTTTTTTTATTTTTCCCAAATTTTTGTTATGAATTCAGGTGATTTATTACTGTACGGAATTCGTATAGTTGAGTTTACATAACTACATTTTTTAGCAACGCCCCTGTACCGGCAGCATATAAGCAGAACGTACGACGGTTCAGTCAGCGGCAGATATTCTGGCTCTCTGATTGGTTGTGACCAAACACTGGTGCATATTGCCCATCCAGACTGAAACGTGGTGCATTTTGCACTAGCGTGAATTAGTTTTTTGCTCGCAATTGACACACAAACCTAACCTGAGCAAGCTAACCTAGCTTGCGAGTCAAAAATGCGTGAATAACCTGAGCAAGCTAACCTAGCTTGCCTGTTCACCACAGGAAATTTTTTCGAATAAATTTCCAGGCTTATATGCGTACAGGGGTGAGAAGCCCCGCACTCAACCCCTCACCTCTTAACTAGTATAGTTTGGGCCATTTGATACAACATTAAATTGAATGATCTGGATACTTTTTTATGAATCGATGTCATTTTTTGTTATGCCCTACATTTTTCATGGAACATTTATGTGACTGTCCAGGAAACTTTATTTCCCTCTGGAACGGGTAATTGTACGTTAATTGTTTTTTTTTACGGCATGCATTATTGGCAAGTCTAGCAATAATGAAGAAAAAAAAAACGTACAAAAAAAAAAGGTTCTATACAATTGAAAGTGGTATACCGGGTGACCCAAAACCAATTTACAACCCTGTATCCGCGTTGTTATTTTGTATGGATGTTTCCACATCGATTTGATGTCATAAATGTACAATTTAGCAATTATCAGACCAAATATGACACTTCTGGTTTGACCGGAAGCGCATCCAATTTTTTTTCGTTCAAATTTGAAAGTATTTTTTTAGTATTTTTTTTTTTGAAAATAACGATTTGGTACCAAATTACCTATCCAATGGTATATCACAAAAATACTTCCAAATCACAAAATACTGATATTATTGAGACTGAAAAAAAAATATACTTTTTGTATTTCCCCCGTGTTGCAACATTTTCATGAAAGTGTGCTATAGACGATGAAACAATAGCATGTGAGTAATAATAATCGATGTCAAAGTTTTCACACTATATAATAATACACTTATTTCTTTTAAATGCTAACATAGGATTTTTTTTGTGTAGGTTAGAAACTCGTATCTATATTGAAATGCAAAATAAGATAAAACTACTTAATTTTTATTTTCATATTAATTTTTTTTTTGAGATAAGTTGAAAGATTCATTACAAATGCAGGTGTATAATGGAGATTATTTCAATTTAAAAATAAATAGGAAACACAAATAAGTAGTTATTTTTATGTTTTGTTTTTCAATCTAGGTCGGAGGTTCTAACTTACTCCCAAAAATCTAAAGATTGCATCTAAAAGGAATTTAGTTTATGCATGGGCGTTTGAAAATAAAGAAAAACAAACATTGGGAAAATAGTAACGTTTTCATACAAATCATAGTGTGAAAACTTTGACATCGAATTATTGTTACACATGCTATTGTTTTATCTTCCGTAGCACGCTTTCATGAAAATGATCCGTTATGGGGAAATACAAAGAGTATTTTTTATAAATTTTCAAATATATCAGTAGTTTTTGAATTGGAAGTATGATTGTGATATATCATTAGAAAGTCAATTTTGAACCGTAACAAAATGTTTACAAAAAAATGTACTTTCTATTTCAACTAGAAACGGATGCGCTTTCGGTCAAACTGGAACTATCATTCATTTATAACATCAAATAGACCAAATTCTAAACATCCATAAAATATAACAACGTAGATACAGGGGGTAAATTGGTTTCGGGTAAGCCGGTATTGTACAACGAGCATGGAATGACACTGATTTCTCACGAGTATAGACATTGTGATGTGAGCCGAAAGCGAGTACCGCAATTCATACAAGAGAGAAATTGATATAGCATGCTCGTTGTACACACTATACTTTTTCTACGACTACAATATTTTTTGCCCAATTTTCATTATGTTGGCAGTGACATTAACCAAAATTATTTCAGTCAATCGCATTACATACCGACCAGCAATAATTAGAACAAATCATAGGTTGTCAGGGTGTATAGTAAAGCAACAATTTCAATTATTCAAGAATTATTGGAAAATCTTGATTTGATAAATGTCGTTAATTCATAATTATGGATAAAGAACGTAATTTCATTGATACTTGTAACATTTTTCCAGAAAAGCCACGGTGAATTAAATCCAGAACACCTTGAGGTATGCTAAGGAGCAAGATAAAACATTTGCGGTTTTATTTATCATTTTTGTTGAAAAAATTCATTTTTCTATATTGTATACAGAATTTCTATTTTTCAGCTTTTTGAATAAATTATATGTATCTACCTACCAGTAATAGAAAATGAATAAGCAAAAAAACAAAACAAATAGGTAGGAAACTCGAATTTTCAAGTTATGTGGTTTTAGAGTATCGTATCTTGTGTTCCATCTGATATGAACGGCATTGTAATTGTTAATTATTATTTTATATTGCTAATAAAATTTTGTGAATGCCGTACAATAATTGAAGATGCTAACATTTTGTAAAGACATAATGCACAATCTTATCAGTTGTGAGAAATCCTCAAATTGAAAATGTACCGTATACATTTTTTTATGTTTTAGGATGCTTGATAAATTAAAAAAGCAATGATATTCTAAAAATTACTTCTCATTTTTTTTTTCACATTTTTATATAGTTTCATCAATTAAAACCTGATATTACGTAAAACAATAGTTATTTATGCAACAAGTGCAAAAAGTAAGTGTTTATTGCACGGCCTCATCGGACAATTTCACGTCGAGTGCAATAAACAATTTTTGCACGAGTTGCATACAATATTTTTTCTACGTTCATGCAAAAAGTAAAAAATTATTCATTAAGGTACGGCGCTAGCTGTTGGAAAATGAAAAGCGCAACTTGAATAATTGATTATTACTATCGATTTGCATTGAAACAGATCACTATCATCTATTTTCCATTAATAATACTCATTTTAAAACTTTCAATTCTGTAATTGTCAGAAATAATTTTTGACTGACGTTTCTATAACCACAGTTGCATTATAAAAATCAAAATAATTGTAGCCGTGAGCGCGTATGTTATCACGAGGTGTGGTCATAGTACAGACAGTTTGTTCTATGCAGGTTTAGAAAAAAGCGGATCAGTTTGGATAATGGAGTTTTTCTCGGGAAGGCATTGTTTGTTTGAATCTGGCTGCCAACATTAATACAAAATAATATAAAATATATAACTGTTCAAAACGTATTGCCAATCTCACAGAATATCTGCTAAATATGTAGTGGGTTTGAACGTTTTTGTTTGTCATTATGACAGCACGTTGAAGCAGAATGACAGATGAGTGCAATAAAAACTTTATTGCACTAGTGCAATAAAGAACTTCTTTTTCCACTAAATATAGTTCAATAAAGTTTTGCTTTTTGCATGAATGTTGAAAAAATTATTTAGTCTAAAATCCGGTTGCCGTACAGTCATTTATAACCATTCTCTGAACAATATAAGATTGAACCCTCCAAATCCAGGTAATTTTTTATTTTATTTTTTATTTTATTTTATGCACTAAAATTTTGCAATGATCTTGAAACATACAAGTACAAATTTGTCTGCGCGGCTCTCCACCTCTGTGGGGGCAATTTGACTTAGTTTCAAGACAAACCAAATATTCTGGGTATTTCGATGCAGAGAAGTATAACCTTTCTGAAAGTTTTGTAAAATCTCACCCGTTTTCTTTCAATCAGGTCGTCGTATCTCAAACCCTAAATTGATATGCTGAATGTTAATATGGGTAGCAATAACAGTATCATACATAATTTTCCTGTATTTTGTTATTGATTTTTCAGATTTTTCACGAAAAATAGCTGATGCACAAAATTCAGCCCATAGATGGTAGGTATGACAATTTACTATTTCTGATGAAACAAGTTGTGCCCTCATCATGATTTTTGTTTTTTATTATTCATTGAAAATTTATTCATGTCTGAGAATTCTTGTGAAAAGTTTTTTATCATCAACCAAAATTAAATCATCAGCTGATCATAAGACTGAGTTTGTTGTCAATTTTCAACCCTTTCAGCCCCTCAGAATGAAATAATTTTTCAGTCATTACGAAAGAAGAGATCTAAGAGATTCACCCTGTAAGACTCCATCTGTTATATTATATTGTTTTGTGATGGAATCAGCCGTTTGTAAACACATTGTTGCGTTATTACACATCATCCGAACCAATTCTGAGTTTATTCAGTGTATAACTTAAAAAGTATAAAAATATTACATTATAGTAACTATATAATATATTAGTTATTTACCTAACAAGTGCGAAAAGTAGTACTTTTCAGCACGCGACGGCAGTTGCACAAACGACGCGGAGCGGAGTTCAGGCAAGCCGTTAAGGGCGGAAAAGACATTTTCCGTAAGAGTTAGGTACAATATTTTTCCTACGAGTGTTTAAACAAGTTTTTATAATAATGCTACAAAATGACTAATAAGACAGACTAATTACATAGATCATTTAGTTAGTCCTAAATATCATCATTTTCAAAAATACAAAAATCGCGAGGAAAAGTAAAAATCGTACGGAAAAGTAAAAATCGTGCGGAAAAGCAATTTTTCCGAACGATTTTAAATCGTACGGAAAAGTACAACTTTCAAAACAAAAAATCGCGAGGAAAAGTTACTTTTCCGCACGCTCGTAGGAAAACAATTATACAAGTTGAATATTTTTTTCTTAAGAGCAAACAATACCCTTGATGAAACGGGAATCGGTTTTGAGCGTTCAGTTTTATTTTTTTGCGAAAATTGTGTTTGAACAAATGATTCAATTCATTTGTGAATTCATTCGGGAATCTAACTGATTTTTGGTTTTGATGAATTTGAAGAAAAAAGATTATAGTTTGACAAATGAAAAAAAAAGCAAATTCCCGAATTCTTGAGGGAATTATAGAAACGGAATAAGAAAAAAAATTATATAAAATCATTAGTTTTTACGTAAAACCGATTCTACGAATAGAAGCTATCTACCTTATTGGCACTCCCAGCTACGTAGTTTTGTTACGGACAGGTACTTCGTCATCTCCACTATCGCTCTTGAAAAATATATCTCCACACACCCAACATGTGCGGCGCAATGATAAAATTTGACTTTGTGATGACACGCTAATGTTGCCTCTTAACAAGAAGAACCCACAAAAGGAAGACCTTGAGTGTGGTTACATGAAAATATTTGAAGTACAGTAACATACCATAGAGTCTGAGACTGGAGTACCATCTGTACTGCGTAAGCTCTATCTATACCACTGTGTTGAAATAGTCCGTATTCGTTGGTTTATTGAATTTTTTCAGATTTTGTGATTCTCTGGTTTGTCAATTAGTCGTATGACTCCAGCAAGCTCTCCAAATAATGTATCCGTAATTCAGAAATCATAATAACAAAAAAATTGAAGACAAAATTTCATTCAAATCCGCTAAAAAGTAAAAAATTATTGATTCAGAGGTGTAATGTAGGTTATTCTGTGAGTTACAGATTCAAAAGCTTGCCGCGCATATTTTTCAGTTCGGATATTATTATTATTATTATTATTATTAAAAATTCATAATCTTCGACTCCGAGAACCCCATTCATACCAAGTTTGAATCGAATTAGACCAAAATGACCAAACTCTTCCGCCATAGTGGAACCGTAATATTTAATTCATGAATTATAACAAAAAATTATTAAATTCCGACCTCAGAAACCTGCCCATGCCAATTTTGAACACGAATTTCGTCCGCCATCTTGGAGCCGCCATATTGAATTCATGGATTTTGACGAAAAAATCATAATCTCTGAACTCAAAAACCCCACATGCCAATTTAGAATCGTATTATTTACACCTGCCTTTCGGACAACTAAAAAGGGTTAAAATTCAGTTGCAAGACTTGACCCACACATATATACATACATAAACCTAAAAACATAAATACATACATAAGATACATACACCCCAATGGGTTGAAGTAACGTTGTAAAATGGCTGAAAACCGAACGTTTTTTCAACGAAAAAATGTCACGTTTAACAACGTTAATTAAACCAATTGCTTACTAATTATCCCCTTATTGCCGTTTTCAATCAGGTTTTTTGAACCTCGAAGATACTCAATAAAACAACATTGTTTTGACCAAATAAAAGGTTAAAGAACGTATCATAAACATTGATAAATGAATCGCATAAAGCAAGTTTGATTAAAAATTCTTTTTGAATTAACATAACCATTGTTAAACGTATATTTAACGACTTGTTGAGGAAGTAACGTTGAAAACACATCTTTATAACGTATTCTTTCAACGTTGAAGATCACACTAAATTACTGTCGATAAAATTTTCAACCAGAAACGTTTATTCAACCAATGCCACGTTTATAACACGTTTGAAAAACGTACGTGTGCCCATTGGGACATACATACATACATACTAACAGGGCAAGTTGAATGAAATCTTGTAAAATAAAGAATCCACCTGAGAGGACCCAGAATAACAAAACAAACAGGTAATAATGGGATGACAAATTTCATTGCCTCGGAAAGTGGTCCCTGAGGCATACTACCTGCAAAAATTGAAGAAGATTCACCAATTTTCACCTACTTTCGCTCGGTTCTCACGATCTTCTCTGAACGATGCTTGATTTTACTTTTCGTGGGAACCAGAATATATAAGAAAGACCGAGTTTGTCACCACTGTAAAATTATAGCCTACGTGATCGTTTTCAGTCAAAGCATATAGTTTTATGAGGCATTAAATGTGCTTTTCTGTCGTATGAAACATAATTTTTCCTACAAATTTGTTTCAATTTGACCCAAAATTGTTATTTTTATATTAATTAATTGCTTTTGTTATTTGACTTCATTGGCGCCAAGAAACATAAATCTATAACACAAAAAAAATCAAGTTGAAAATAAAAAAGAAAAGCCATTGAAAAATTGTTAAAATTGCAAACAAAACTTCTGCGAGCCAAAGATTACCGAGGTCTTACCTTTCAGCGTCCGATTCCTAGCACTTTCTTCATCGGAAAAAAGATTCTGCAGTGGCGAGGTTTTGAACCACAGGACCGGCAGCCATAATGATTCGAAAGCGGTGATCCTAACCAATCGGCTACCTGGATAATGCAATATATTTCTTTAAATGTGATATGAAACGATTTTTTTGTATGATATTTTTTAAATTATAGGGTATATTATTGAATGTTTAAATTCCATTATATAAAATTTATTACCAGATTTTTCTTCATTTTATGCATGATGAAATTTGATTGTTTAGTTTGGTGGATTTGAGGGGCATCGGTTCAATTAAATTCCAGAGATGAATGTTTCCCAATATGGATAACATAATACATGAATACACATATTTTCAATTTTCAGAAAGAATTGATAGTCAGGAGATTTTTTGGAACATATAAATTGGATACAGATCTCAGAAAAGGTAATTCAAACGAAATAATGTTTAGTCAGTACGCTTTAATATATGGATTTCTGATGAAGCGTGTTTATTATAAGGCCTGTTTGTTTTGAGTTTGAGCCATCTAGCACGTCGATAAGGAGGCTTCCGAATAATAACTCAGCCTCCATCCTGGAGACGCCTACTTGAATTCATGAATACCAACAAAATTTTCATGATCTTGGACCCAAAATACTCCCACATACCCACAATTTTGAAGAGAATCGTATAATAATTACAAATTTTGACAACAAATTCATAATCTTCGTTCTCAAACACCCCCACTTACCAAATTCAAATACTATCGAACTATTAACATAGTAATTGTCCGTCATCTTGGAGCCGTTGTCTTGAATTTACGAATTCGACAAAAAATCATAATCTCCGACTCCGAAAATGCCCACATACCAATTTAGAATCGAATCGGACCATGATCACAAAACTAGTCCACCACCATCTTGGGTGCCGCCATTTTGAAACTATTAATTTTGATAACAAATTCATAAATTTCGATTCATGCAAACTTTCAAAAACCTATTTTAAAGGTTAACGGACCGAAATCATCTTTGAGTCAACATCTTGGAATTAACTTTGTCAAAAAATTGATTATCTGTAAATTCGGTTCAAGGACAACAATCCCACTCATTAATAATAAGTCCCACTTGAGTGAACAAAAATCGTAGTTTGCTATCGGCTACATAGGAAGGAACAGAAATGCAAGTGGATAAAAATATCGGATAAATTACGTTACCATAGCAACGCTAGCATTTACTTTTCGTTCATCGAGCATTGTGCATCGCATCAGTTTGAAATTGTAATTGTCAAAAATAGAATTATACAGCAAATAGTATTCCAGTAAGTTTGGATTTGGTTCTTTCTAAACATTATTCTTCTACTTATTGTTCTTTTAGTTTGTTGTCAGAACAGCTCTCGATAAATTGCCAATGAAAGTAAGTATTCGAAAACAACCACAAAAAATATGCGGCTAAATCTGAGCTCTTGTGGTATTACCCCCAATAATTTTATGTGATAACGCCATAAGAAAACATTGATGAAAAATTGGATACTTTTATGAATTGAATTGAATTATTATCACTGAATTATCATTATTTTATATAATACAAAGGAGTTCATTGAAAATTTATATTTCTTTTATAATACCTGGGTCAGTTCATAGTTACTGGTTTGATCATCTTCACCTTTCATCTGCTCTCATGAGTTTTTCAGCTTATTGCTCCTCGTTTTTCGCATCGAATCCTGGACTTTTGCAAAGTACTATTTTTCATAATCTCACTATCACTCAGACTCAGTTTAGGTTCAATACACTGAAATTCGTAACCTGGAGCCTAGCCATTATTTTCAAGGATTGTCCCTCGATGTTTTCAAGTCTAACGTCGAAGTGGAGGTACATATTCCAAGGAATAATTTTGTTCGTTTCATTATTAATATCCAAAAAATTAAATAATTTGAACAAATGTAACTGCAACGACAGAAATATCTATTAGCTTTATTACAGAATTATAAAACAGTTGAATAATTTCTGAACTGGAAATACTTGTATAAATAAATTTTCCTAGTTGTGGCTCTTCATTACTATGTTCACCGATGATGTAGGTTGATGAATAATTGATTGTTTTTACGTCAATGTTATTGCCAATGGAGATTTGAATTGCGGGAATAATGGTAATAAAAGTAGTACAAATTTTAAAGAAATTCCGACTTTGTGACGTTTATTTGACATCTTCTCTATTCCGCTATCCGAATCTCTTTTTAACTTGAAAGACGCAAACTCTACATAGTTGTTGTTACAAAAAATTGTCAAATAACTATTCGAAATGGATGTAACTGAAAGTGTGGTTGAGTTATTACCATTAACACCACGTGAAACAAGAGACCTGGCGCAAAATGTGGAAATGAATATTTTACCGGATAAGTCAAGAACTGTGCAGTGCACACATAAAGCAATGAATAAATTCAGTATTTCTGAAAATAAAATTATTTCGGAATAGTCTTCGGATGGGTCGATTTTACGCCCTGATCTCTGCCAGCCGTTTGTCATTATTCCATCGAACCTGATGGTTTCACTGGACTAGTAATGACGATCTCTAACCATTAATGGAAAAACATACTGGGTGTTCCATTAAAAAATATTTTGGATAATCCTATATTCTCGATATGGTGCAAAAAGTGGCCATTCGAAGAAGAAAATCAACATTGTCTACGATTTATTCCGGAATATCTTCATATCAATAACAAATAATTTATTCGTTATTTTATGTATGCACATTAACTCACACACAGCAGATTGATTCATGGAATAAAACTAGTGTTATGTGATTTTTAACACGCTTTCATAAGCTTTACCTGTATATATCTATCAATATATGTAATGAGATGTATGTAATGGAATTTTTCAACGTGATTTTCGCCCACAATTTTGTTGAAGGAGAAAACAAAACTGCGGCTCCAAGATGGAGGAAGACATTTACTTTTAATTTTACTTTTTCGTTCACGTCCGAATACCATGAAATAAATGAAAACTAAAAACAATGCAATAAAATTATATTTTCAAAAACTAAACACTATTTACTTCCAAAATGGACGTAGAGGAGCGTGGGGTGCTTATGAGTTTTCTAGAACTCTTGGACGCTATAAAGTTGGAAGTAAATCGTGTTTTTAGTTATTTAAACAATATTTTAGTTCTGTGAATTATATTTTTTTCATTTGAAACTCCATCATTTTGTGTTCATCTCTTGTCATTGTCAATTTTGAATATCAGTTTGATTTAAACTATTACCTGGAACGTCACGTAGCGTAACGAACTATGAGCATACATTTGAAGTCTGTAAAGTGTCAATATATGTTCGGCAAATTACGGTCAGATATTTTCGAACCCAGCGTTAATTGTCCCATCCTATAAAAAAAAGAAAACGAAATTTATTGAAATAATTCTTTCATTTTGTCTCAGTTATTATATTTTTTTTCAAACTTTACCCTGTTAAGACACTTTTTCATGTCATGTTTCATCTCCGCCTTTGTGTTGTGGCACTGGTACGCATAATTTGTCTGTTGGATTAAAATAATTCATGCGGAAAGTAAGATAATATTTGACATTAGCAAAGCCCATTACACAGAACCTCTTGAAAAACTTTAGCGCTATTCCAGTATCAACGAGTATTCTTGTAGTGGCACCACTGTTACAATAAAAATACAATATAGTATGTATTACAGTTCTCGGTGTGGTGGCGACTAAATGTTCTGTTTCTGTCACGGAGATGTAAATTGTTTGAAAACCTGACGGTTTTCTGTGATAAAAATGCGGTGGAATGTGATAGTTTGGTCAGTACTTATTTGGAAGATGGTGCTTTCGGAAAATGATAAAAATTGCTGTCAAGAGAAAAGGGATCTCTCCGCTTGGCAGGAGTCGTGGTCTATTTTTCCCACTTCGGCTAGTTGGTCGTTGCAAACTAGGATTCCTATGACGCCAGGTAAAGTCTCTCCAAAATTATAATTTTCAGGTTATTAGCTGTGAAAAACGTGTTGCATGCTCGCTAATCCAGGAAATTTACGAGTTCCCTCACTGGCGAATATTTGGATATTGTTTCTAACTTTCCATTTGAATATTGTGGTATAAATACGAAGCAGTGACATTTTTCGCCATAAGCTACTCGTTAGAATGCGCCTATGAAGATATAAAAATATAGTGGAAATATTCTCGTGAATAATTAATAATAAAATTGTCCCCTTGAAGCTTGAAGGCTAGATGAAGAACGTATAGAAATTCGCAATAATTTCCGATGGATTCGGAAAACTACGGCAAAAATAATGTCTGTCGGTGGGCTCGGACCCCGATCTCTCGAAAAAAAACTTCCGAAAATAAAATCTGAGATATATCGGATCATCGAATAATATAATTTAGAAAAATATTTTCCCTTTGCCTCCCTGAATGCTCGATAGAGAACGTGTTGGAATTTGGAAAATTTTCCAACAAATTCAGACGTGAAAAATTACGCCAAATAAATGCCCCGACCAACATTCTCAATTCTCCCTTATTTTCGAAAACTGTTGCAAAAAATAGTGGACTACAACGGACTTCCGATAATTTTTTCAAAAAAATTGTTTTGCCTTGCTTCTGAAGGGTGAATAGAGAACGATACGGAAGTCTAAACAATTTCCGATGATTTCGGACGTGAAAAACACTCTCTGTCTTGAATGAAACTGCAAAAACTCGCGGACATGAAAAAACACATTCAAACGGTGAAAAACACCGGACCGACGAATGCTGTTATTTGAAAAAAAAAATCTGTCCGGCCCACTTAAGGCTAAATAGACAACACCTGGGAATTCTGCAAAATTATCGAAAGTTGCAGAAATCAAGAATTACGGCGAAACAAAAAATGTTGGTCGGGGTTCTAGGACTCCTTTAGAAAAAAATATTAAAAATTTTAAAACATGTGAAAATAGTGGAAAACAATGAAATCATCAAATAATTTGATAATAATTATATTAGGCCTTCATTTGCCATGCTAGAAATCAGAGTAAAACTTTCATTTATTGGATAATAAATATATCCTATAGTTGACATAAAAGGCGAAGTTCAAATCTATGAAGCCATATCGTTGATTTGTTCTACCACTTAACCTTGATTTGAAGAAATTTGACTCTTCCTGCCTGCTTGAAACGCCATAGAGAGAATATCGGCAATGGAAAAATGTCGATCGGGGGATTGAACCCCCTCTACTTCATGAAAAAAGTTGTGAAAACTTGTGAAAAGTCAGAAAAATCCATAATATCCATTAATATTGGACCGTGAATAAGGTATTACAGTGAGGATCATAACGTTTGCAACATATGAAATATTTTTATAATATCCAAAACATTTTAAAGTTCAATTTTCCAAAATATTATTTGTCTATTGAAAATTGGTGGTTTCTTTTGGTGCTGATTAACTAGTAATCATTATAAACTGTTCCAAACAATAAAATAAAATGTTTTATGGTTGTCACCAAATACCAGTGCCAAATTAAGAAAAACTGGATTTTACCATGAGTGTTTCAATAATTAATATCATACTGTGGGGTAACAGGATAGGCTCACAGTAGTGCGTCTCTCTTTTTTATGTGGTATTATCATTGCGTTCCTTGTTGCTCGCGTAGATTTTTGTCTATACCCCAGACGAAAAGTTTCCGGTACTGCATATGAGGCAATACATTCATGTTCTGGATCCTGATGTATAGTTAACTTTCGTTTTTAAATCGATATCATAACAGTACTCGAGAAATTGAAATTTTTCGCATTATAGAAATATTTGAGTCTAGATTAAAAATTGTTCAATCATTTTCGAGACTGAGGTGCTGGTTAATATGAAAACATTGAACCCCTTCACTGCAGAAAAATAACAAACGTTTTTCTCTAGATGGCTTTTCTAGCAAGGTTTTAATCATTTGTGACTCCATGTCAATGTAAAGTTGAATATGACGTATAATTTTGCAGTGAGTTTCGAATGTTGTGACTGCGAATACAATGGAGGACGAAGAAACCAATGCAATGAATGAGATTATTAGAATTTGACGAACGTATTAATATTCCAGGTCCATGGAGGATGAGAGTAAAATTTCGCAATCAAAATACTGGTAAATAACAACTGTAGATCAACTACAATGTCAGTTTCTCTGATCGTATAGATAAGTTCCCGAATGAAACACTCCGATAAATTATAATTAGGGTTCATTCGACGGTTTTTCATTAGGGTCAACGATACCAGGTTTAAAAGGTACGTTAAATGTAACATAATATATTTACAGCCCATCATTTCCTCCGCACGTTATACTTATACTAAATATGTGAATGGAGGCTTGGTTGAACCGCCAGGAGGATTTTCTCCATCACACTGGATATATTTACATAATAATTCAATACAACCCTATCAAAATCAATTAGAACCATTTTTATTATATCTTCCTTGAGTTTCATTATCAACTTGGAGTATTAGTTTGACCATACCAGATGGAACACACTGTATAATTGACCATTTGTAATAACCCCAATGAAAAATATTTCTTTTATCATATTTATTGATGAATGTTTATAGATCATGATTACTCAGAATAGTTAACATTATTCACGGTAAAGTTTTTTGGTATTTAACAATAGAGAAAAATGAGAATTTTCAACGCCCTCTAGCGTCAAACTAGGCTATAGAAAAAGTTATGCCTATTGGAATTTTTGTTTGGAATGACTTGGACTACAACATATCAAAAATTCAGCCGATTCGACAGGGGGGCACTTTTCTTATTAAAGTGTGCGGTGTCCTTTATGAAAGAATAATAAAAATTGAGTAAGTATACGTTGTAAATATCTGTACCGTGGAGGTAGACTGCACTATGTACACTTGATTACACATACACATAATGCAGTTTACCTTCGAGGTACAGACATTTTTTCAGTAAAAGGTTTCGTTATCTTGTCACATTAATCAATTTTTCGGTACCGCAATCAACTTAAAGAAAAAACTGAGTTTACGTGATATTATAAGTCACGAAGAATTTTTCATTTGTGAGGAAGCCTGGAAGAAAACTGCCATCAAAGTTAATCAGAAATTTCATTAACAACATTTTTTTCCATATGTTGTCAACTTTTTGATGTACACTCTATATATTAAGTAAATTATTATTATTATTGTAAATGGAAATAATTTGGCTCCTGCTGATGCTAAATTTGTTTTCAAAACGAGCGTCTAGTACCTAGATTGAGAGCAGGTTTGGTGTTTATGTATTATTCTACGATTCTGAATTATTCACAAGTTACAGTTCGGCATAGATAGCTGGAAAATTGAAATCTCCACTTCTTGCGCGAAGTTGATGTTGAGTGCCTTATCACTGGATATGCTAAGGACTAGAGTCCGTGGTACGACAAATCCGCATCATGGGCGTGCGTGTTTTCACGGTTTCAACTATGTGTGCCGACTGTACATATTTTTCAGTATCCCAGTAACAAATGGGTATTTAGAACCTAATATTTGGGGGTAATACCACAAGAGCTCAGATTTAGCCGGATATTTTTTGTGGTTGTTTTCGAATACTTACTTTCATTGGCAATTTAACGAGAACAGATCAAGCTAAATTACCTATCTGCCCTCCTATAACAAACCCCCTATCTCCATCCGAAGTGAAATCAAGAAATTTAGAATCAAAGATAATTATGTTATCTGTTGACCAAGAAATGTATTTATATCTCAATTATTGGTAGAGTTAGGGTAATTGGGGTCGATTAAAACAATTTAAAAAAAAATATATTAAAAATTGACCAAGAATACCAAAAAATGGACATACGAGTTCTGGTTGTACCACGGCAGAGTGATTTTGCCAAGTTAAATCACCGTAGTTTTACATTGTTGTCTGAACAAGGTTATTACTTAGTGAATTGATAGAATTTCCTCTTCCTCTCCATTCCTCACTTTCAATAGACAAAATTATTGGGTGACTCCATATTTTTTGCTCAATTTTTTTCTTTGGTAGAAATAACAGAAGACAGTTATATCTTGAATAGGTATAATTTACGTAAAATTAATGACTCCAATGATTGTTGAGAATTATTGTCTTTATTGATTGTCTTGAGTATAAATAGCAAAAGTTGCTTCCCTGAGGCAACCAGATCATTTTTGCTAAAGACACCATATATTTAGTTCTATTGGAAGCCATATCTGAAATTTCATGAGAAACATATATAAAAATGTATTCTTAACATTCCCTGTATTGAAATTATCAGACTACTTAGAACGAAAGCAAAAATTCTATTATCGAATAAAATCAATTCATAATTGAAAATAAATATCAACAGTTGAAACGTCGTGAATAAAATTGCAGAGAATTGAATTATCTTTCTTTTCTTTGTCCGTTATAGGCAATGGAAGTCCAGAATAACCTTATTGAAAATCAAGTTATCAAATCTGCTGAAGCAAAATTATTTTAAATTCGCATTCAAACATTAGTGTAAATCTGCAGGTAACAATTCTGTTTAGGATAAAACATTATTTTCAAAGCTAGAATTTTGCCTGTTCAAAAACCCGTATGTGTTGGTCGAATGCGGGGATTTGGCCTAGAGATGTGCCAAACCGGTGTTTATCCTTAGTTTTTGGGCATGAATTGGCGTTTACGGGGAAATAATTTTCTATGATAAAAATTACAAAAATAATAAAAGTGGGGTTTTACCGTAGTAAAAATGTAGTATTAGTCATAATGAATCCATAAATAGTTATATCTCAAATTTTGACTTTTTTGGAGAAACAGTGTTTTTATATAGGAGGGCAGCTATATGAAAGTAAGTATGAGAAAACCACCGTAAAAAAATATCCCGCTAGATCTGAGCACGCGTGGTATTTGGTAAGACTATCCCATGAATGGGAAACTTAATTCAATTAAACTTTATTTAACAAACTGAAAGTTGAAGAATAATGTTTAGAAATAACCAAATCCAAATCTCGACATACTTACTCGAATATGACTTGCTGTTCAATTCTCTTTTTGACATTTACAATTGTCAAACTGATGCGAGGCGCAACGCTTGTTGACGAACAGTAAATGCTAGCGTTGCTATGGTAACGTAATTTATCCGATATTTTTATCCACTTGCATTTCTGTTCCTTCCTATTTAGCCGATAGCAAACTATGATGTTTATACTCACAAATGGGAATTATTATACATGAGTGGGATTGTCATTATAATTTATTGTAATTGAAGCTATACTCAAAACACCAACTCGACGCGCGTCCAAGGTTCCAAATATTCATTTCCGTTTTTTATTGGGTGTCCAAGCAATATCATTTTTCGGATTTTTCTTTGAGAAAGTATCACTTCCCAGAGTAGTCCGGGAAGTACGTACTTTCCGGACTAGTCCGGGAAATGCTCGAATTTCAACAAAAATATTTATGTAAATAAAAATTAGAATGTTTCTGTTAGTACCTATCTTCTGTTCGCATTTCGATATTTAATACAAACAAGAATTAAAATGTTCGAAATTTTCTTTTAAAAAGAAATATTAAAAATGAATGTGTCTCAATTTGTTATTCTACACGGTTGCCGAAAAAATTTTGTACGCAACACGTCCGAAAACAGTTTTTTTGGACTCGCAGACTTCCAGGACTCGCTACGCTCGTCCTAGAATCTTGTCCACTCGTCCAAAAAAACAGTGTTTTCCGGACTTGTTACGTAAATTACTATTTTTTCTCAAAATCGAAGAATTTTATGTTCTGATAATAATCGATGCACTTGCACATACGAAAATATAAGTGAGTACTGAGTGTCAAGTTTTGAGATAAAGGAACCATTTGAATATCCAGGTATTTCTACAACAAGCCAGCACAAACAGACATTCAATTCAATGCGTGAAAATTACCAAAGTTTTCAAACTTTGGTCATCGAGAAAGAAATAAGTCTCAGTTTGCAATAGTTTCTGAGGTCCGTGTCAAAATGTCGATTAACCTGAATTTTGCTGTATACTCGTTGAAAAAATATTATAAGTTTTACAAACTGGGAGTAGAATAATATACAGGGTGGTCCAACGAAAACTCAACACCTCGATTTTTCGACTTTGAAATGAAAATGTGGAAAATCGCTCGAACTTGTCAATTTCTGATTCGAGGGGAAACAACTTTTCCACTTTTTTCATCCCCGGAACTTCAACCCCCTAAGGGGGGTGAGCACAACCCCTTGATTTTGAATAGGGATGAGGAGTGTTGCGATAACTATTTTTGAAGATCTTTTCGAGTACTATCTGACCCTAAAATTTCGCTTTATAATATCGATCAATAATGAAATAACAGCTAAAATAGTGAAAGAGGCAATGTGGAATTTATATGGAGAATATTATTTAATCCAGTAACGACAGGCAAACTCGAGCAAAAAGTGAAGAATGAATTGTAGCACTCTGAAACTCGGCACATGACATCTCCACATCATGTATTATCAGAAAAATTGTTTACCAAAAAATCAGGGGTGGAACATAAAAAAAATTATTAAAAAAATATATTTTTTTTGTAGTTATTTCAGAAAATATAAGATTTATCAAAAAGCGATTTCGATAGGTTGAGAGATGATTCAATTCTCCACAAGAATGATTTTTAGTAATACCTTATTAAATTCGCTCGTTTTTACAGAAAACTTGGTTTATCGCCGACGTCACATTTCATGCTCGCGCTAAGCCGCCACTGCAAGTTCAGGCAGGGCCGAAAATCAGATTTGTCATAACTTTGCTAAAAATTAAAGTAGAAGGGAAAGAAAAAGTGCCTAAAGACTTCTACTTCCTCATGCAAATATAACATGTGAGTATCTGAGTACCTAAAATGTGTTTTGTCCCACTTCACATAACCCTTCTACAATATTTACGGAGGATCCGAAAGTCATGGATATTTTAGTTGATATGAAATAATTATACTGAAACAGGAATCAGTACCCTCTTTGGACCATATGCAACGATTTGAGACTAGTGAGACTAGTCTCACTTAGATATGCCAAAGAGAAAAGTGGGTTCTACTCCTGTCTCAGTTTTCAACTCACCCCCAATCCCGGCAATTTCTTCAGTAAATGTTGAAAATAATCGCTCATACCCATCCTAAATAAAAATGTAGTTTGTGATTTCAAACTTGAGATTTGCATTCCACAATAGTGTTATTAAATATATACATATATGCAGGATATGAATAAGCGATTATATTCAACATTTATTGAAGAGAATGCCGATTTTATGGGTAAGTTGAATATGAGGCAGAAGTAAAACAATTTTTTTTTGGCATGTATGAGTGGGACCTGCCGCACTACTTTAAAATTGTTGCATATAGTCCAAAGAGGGTATAGGTTGCTGCTTCCGTATAATAATTCCATATTTACTAAATTATTCATGATTTTCGGATCATCCGCAAACATCTCCTTGAAGTGCGACAAAACACATTTTAGGTACTCAAATACTCGGATATTATATTTGCATGAGAAGGTAGGAGTCTTCAGAAACGATACGAATTTTTCCTTTTCCTTCCCGGATCATTTTTAGCAGAGTTATGACCAATCAAATATTCGGCTCCGCCAGAACTTCCAGCGGCGGGTAAGCGTGAACCTGAAATTTGATAGCGTCGTTCAATCACGTTTTCTGAGAAAACGAGCGCATTCCATAAGCAAAAACTAGTAATAATTTTTGTGGAAAATTGAATTGTTTCACCTTGTTGAGTTGTTTTACCCATAAATCATATACTTTCCAAAATAACAGCAAAAATGTATTTATTTATTTTTAAACGATGTTCCACCCCTGGAATTTTGGTAAAAAAAATTATTCGTATTTATCATGGTTCCAACTACTACCATACCAAGTTTGGTGGTGCTACAGTCGATCCTCGTCTCAAAACCCAATCGTACTGGATTATTTAGCTAATTTCGAACTGCTATAAATATGTCTGTACATTTACTAAATACCATTGTTTGTTTTAGAAAGATATAGTAATAGCGAAAAGTGTCACATATTACAAGTGGTAATATATTGGGGATATTAAAAAACAAGTGTTTTTGATTTAATTCCTAGTAATTATGGATATCCATCAAGTATTGCTCAAATCTATCAATCAATTCGCGGCCGTCGTTACTCGAGTTATGATTTTTCGGGTTCTTAAGGCGGTTTTCCACCAAAGCAACTGCGTTTTGTTTCCAAAAAGAGCAACAAAAACTAGTTGCTGTCTTTGGAAACAAAAATTCTGTGTTTACCGCAACATGAATAGGTAAGTATTTTTGTTTTCGGTTTGTCTTCAGCTGTTTCTACCAAAGAGACAGGAAACACTGTGGAAATGTCGACTCCGAGCAATGATTTATTTGTGATATCATGTCGGTTTTTCAATCATTTAAAAAAAAGCAAAAAAAAGATAACTAAGATATTGGGTAAGACCATTTTTAAAGGAACGGAATAAGTATGGCATAGACGAAATGATTAATAACCTACGAAAGGATGATTTGGGAATAAATGGTGAACTGAGGTCTTCATTTAAAAACTTCGTAAGAGTATCAAATGTCACCTTTGAGTATTTTATACTAAAAAATTAAAACAACAAACTTGCCGGAATACGAGTCTCTTGTATGTTTCCACTAAACCAACTGTGTTGCTAAAAACTGCAACCCAACAAGAAAACCTTTTGATCTTTCCGCTCAGAGACGGGACTTCCAACAATTGCCAGAAACAGTCGCCAGCGACACAATGTTTCCAATTCGGCAACTTCAACTCTAGTTTCTTTGTTGATGTTTTGTTGGTTTCGTGGAAAACCGCCTTTAGGCCGACGTTTATTATGCGATGTACTCGCCGTTTCACCAACACGTGTGGTTGGCATTTTCAAAAGAGATGTTTACAGTTACTCCGCTCACTGTTCACTGTTTGATGTCCGTTGTCTCAACCAGCAATTCAATGCAATTCAATATAAATGTTGCTATTGCCCTATGCTTGTACGGTGAAATTGTTTATATAATATGAATGGAAATTCCTACGAAATTTCAAAAAGACGTGTATATGAACACGTTACATTGAAGACAGTTTGTAAAAATTGATTTTCTGTATTGAATTTGATTGCATTTCAGATAAAACTTGAGTGTTTTTTTTTTGAAGAACCGTTTTCCAGTCACTTTCTAAATAGCTAACGTAATTCTTTATTGTTTATTATTCAACACAAGTGAAATATAACATATGTGAAAAGTCTCTCTGAAAAAATTGCACGTGTGTTGAATGGTGAACAATGGAATATTGCGTTTGCTAGTGAAAATATAATTGAAAAACTCCTTCATACAACAAAAAACTAAAACTCCATTTTTCACGCTAGAATTAAAAGTCATTAGGATATATTCTTCAATTCAATTTAATTTTTCATCATTTTTGTCCATTTTCTCCTCATCGCCCTGTACGACATAAGGAATACTATTGCTAGACGATATTCTCAGACATGATGATATCACTTTCTGGATGTCTTCACCATCCTCGCTTTTATCAGAAAATTACATTTATTGAAATATGGGACGAAATTTCGCAACATCTTGCTGCTATAGTAAATTAATCTGAAATATCTCCAGAATAAAAATTTATAAAATAAAATTTGCATAAAAAAAATGTTATTCGTAGTTTGAAAATAAATTCATTTTTATTCTGGTATCATAACTCGGAGACAATTCCGTTTAAATTACTATTTGCAGCAAGATTTCGGGACATATTTAAATCATTGTGATTTTCCGATAGGAGGGAAAAAGGTCATAGGTGTCTATGATTTGAATTTCTGGGTCAACATTAGATTCTGAACAATATTTCCTAGTAGTGATTCGGATCATATTCTTTCGAAAACAAAGCATGCTTTTTATATAGGATCATAAAAAAATTGATTCTGATATTTGTAATTCAGGTATGGGATAAAGCAGAACTTTTTATCAGAAAAGATCTTTTTTGAGACATCTATAATAAAAAGTTTTCCTTACGCTGCGAACTTTATGCCGGACACTGTATAGGCGTTGTGTGTTGTAAAGCATATTTGGAGCGATACGATTGTTTCGTGTTCTCGCCTATTGTACATTAAGAGCAAAAAATAATAATTTTGGCATTTGTGGTATATGAACTACTGTGCCGCTTCCCAACAAATCAACAAAGCTAGTGGTGCGATGGAATTCCACAAAATAAATTGTTTGACTGCGGTTAGACAAGCGCTGAATATGATCAATAGGAAACGTAATTTAGTGAATTCGCGCCTGAAGAATTTTAAAATGTGGAATAATTTTAAAATGTTGAAGTTATGGGGCTATATAGATGGACGGACCTCATTAATTTCTAAGGGTATCCAGTTTCTACGAAGGAGTGAAAATGAAATCGCGACGCTTTGTAACTCAATAAGGATGTAATATGAGATCCACGATATAACTTAATTATTTTTTTTAATTATCTGGAGTTTGCCTAGGAAGTCATATTACTCATCCCAATATAATTGTTTCAGACAAACAGGATATCCAAGGATATACACGGATATCTCCAAAATTCAATTTTACAAATAGCTGAAAGATATTTTTTTCTAGAGTATTATAATGTCCGTCGTTACTCGTTGCATTCCCTAAAGCAAGCTGATGAAATCCCTACATATAATGAAACAAGTCGCTTTCTACTTCCTCATCTTTTTTGTTTTGTCGCTTATATAGATAATCACGTAACAAATTTTAATCAAATTGTATAGTAGAGAAAATTCTTTATTTTGATATATCAAGTCGTCAAAAAATCGATTTTTCAGGCGCTTGCATGGCTTACGCTGGTTAAACGTTACTGATATACTAAATAACTGTACTTCTTTAAAGGTTGACTCATAATAACCCTTTTTATACAAGCTTCTATTCAACTTACTCTGTTTGTATGTCGTTCTGTGGTTCTGTCAGTCTGTTTGCAATCCATTTTTCAGGCACATATGCTGCCATCCAGCTGAGCTATAATTTTTCACACGTACCGATGACAACACAATAATTTCAAAATATTTTACCCTCCGCCCTCCGAAGGCTAGATGAATTCGGAAAGAATCCCAATGATTTCGAATATTGAAAAATTAATAATGATTGGGGGAATTGGACCAACTCCTTGAACAAAATTGCGAAAACTCGCAAAAATGAAATCGGAAAATTGCGTAAAAATAGTGAACAACATGAAACCATCGAACAATTTGATTTTAAGAGAATATCCTTCCCTACTCCCTCCTTCTCAAAAATATTGCAAAATCTCGCGAAAAGAAATACTAAAAATCTAAAAACATTGTGAAAAACATGGGACCATCAATTTATTTGATTTGAAATGATCATACCTCCTACCCTTTCTTTTTCAAAAAAACAAGGGAAATTCGCGAAAATAAAATCGAAAAAATCCGTGGAATATTAAAAAATATATTTGAAGAAATCTTAACCCCCTTCTCCCTTCTCGAAAACCATTTAGAAAACGTGAAATGTGTCAAAATCGATTTTTAGGTTTTCCGACATGCACAAACTTTTCCCCAGAATGTTTTTCCCAATATTCTAATTATAAACATTTCTCCCATATGTTACATACTTTTTGGCGGTCACTGTATAAAGAAACACCAGATTATACAAAACAAATCTAAAAACAAAAGGAGAAAAAACTTGAGTCTCCAAAACAAAAAGGCCAGTGTGCCCGAGTGTACATAGAAGAAGAGCCTTTTGGAGCATACTCACGAACACCTATCACAGCTTTTGAACAGAAATTTATTCAAATATATCAAACTGATCGCCAAATTTGCAATAATGTTTAGGGGTGAGCGGTGCAAAGCTGACTATCATTTGGAAATTGTTAACGAACAAGTTGACACGCTGCAAAGTATCCACTTTTACCCGATAGGACTGAGTTAGTATTCCGACAATGGATATAATAATATAAGTAAATACTTTTCGAAAAAATTCACTTGCTCACTAAGAAAGCAACACGCTACTATCGCCAACAATATTTATGCCTCAACTAGCTTACTAGCATACTAGGAAATTTCTTCCGGAAAATTTCTTGGTACTATATTCGATTCCTTTGTATATACTTCTGTCGGAATCTTAGCTTCGAAGAGAAGAATAGAGACTTTCTTTCAGGCAGTCAAGGAAGTCAAAGTGGAAGTCCAGGAAATCCGAAGAAAATCACAGGAGGTCAGGTGTAAAGTCCGGGTAGTCAGCAAAAGGGTCCAAAATGTTGAACACGTACTGTCCGAAATGTATGAACGGGCGGCCCGAGAGTTGAACAAAAACTTAAACGAAGAAATGGATATGATCAAGAAGATGATACCACTGAAGCACCTTTCAATGAAGTACCTTCCACACAAGTGTGCTTATTCTGAGAAAATCTCCCCTATCAATGAAAGCCGGTTTTACTAACTAAAATCAACATTAGTAGAAACTTTGAAGCCTCCTACATTAAATCTGATTGGCCACTTTCGTGGTGACGTCAATTTGAAGCAGCAATTACAAACGAATGGTCCCAGGAGACAATCGCTTTTTCATTCGCCCTGTGTGTACGATGTTTACCATTAGGCAACCCGCAGAATATCCCTGAGAGTAAACAGAGACGAAATTTTAAAATCATTGAATCTTTGGAGACTAGATATGGGCAGCAATGTCTTAGTGTTCGAGAGCTAACTGAAAATTCGATAGCAAAACTCATTTCAAACACTGCAGGAGTATTGAGCCGATGTGGAACGAATCAATAATTTGTCCTAGCCACAAGCACCGAATGGATTCATTGAACAAATCATATATTTATTCTGGGATTCAGAGATACTGATTTATTTCTAGTGAACCTTTTGGAATACCACTTAGATATGCAAAAGACAGTATACGTCGATTGATGGCATCAAAAATACAGAAGACACAGTTCTCATAGTATACGTCGTTGAATTACGAGAATGACTCCGCAGACACATTGCATGCCCATATGTCAATTTGAAGAAGATCAACAAATTTTTAAACCTCACAAAGCACACCGCAATCCGCAATAATCACATCCAAAGTTTTTCATATGTAGAGGTAAGCTGAATAATAAGGATACGATCCCTAATAATGGTTCAAGAGGTATAACCAAAGTAGTGATGGCGTTTTCCGGGAATGAATGAACTGGAGGAAGTGGCAGTGTTTTGTACCTAGTTCAATAGAAACATAGTCAATTATAAATCTTGAAAATATTTAAGAACTCCACATGAATATGAAGAAACACTCATTCTTGTTCTTGTTCTCAATCTCGATATATTCTCATTGTAGTCTAGAATTCCTTTAATCCAGTAAGATTGGGTTTTGAAACAAGAATAGATTGTAGCAGCACCAAACCTGGTATGCTAATAGTTGGAACCATGATAAACACGAAAAAAAAAAATGTTTACCAAAATTCCAGATTCCCAGTAATATTTTATGAAATGCGCTCGTTTTCTCAGAAAACTCGATTGAACGCCGACATCAAATTTCAGGTTCACCCTTATCCGCCGCTGAAAGTTCTGGCGGAGCCGAATATTTGATTGGTCATAACTCTGCTTAAAATGATCGGAGAAGGAAAAGGAAAAGTATATATCGTTTTTGAAGACTCCTACCTTCTCATGTCTGAAATTGAATTGGTGGGTTGACTAAACGGCATATTTTTCAAATTTCATTCCCTTATAACTTTTTTATTGATTGACGCATTCCAACGTAATTTACAGATAATGAACCATTTGAAAATGTCGCGAATCATGTGGTGTAGTCAGATTTTTTATAAAAAAATCGCTAGTAATTTTTTTAGTTTTTTTAACTTGAAAAATAAGATAAGTTGGCCCTGGAAATGGAGATTTATTCATGAAATTTGGTGTCCTGGTGGACTTTTTGAATGTTTACCTGACGAAAAAAAAATCATTGCAATCGGTTGAAAAATGTATATTTTATAAGTGCTTCCATCTTAAATGGGTCACACTGTATAAGAAATCTGATTAAGAGATTTGACAGAAATGAAGTGAATAGCATATTGGCGAATTTGTTTATAGTTGTGAACAATTGAAGAGGATATTTATTTGAAGTGTCGACTAAGTACCGTGTTGTGAAGGTGATTCTGGCGTGTGTTAATAACGGCAGTTATCCAAAAACAAGTACGATGAGAGCCCAAAAACGCACCAGTAATATGTATGCAACGTAGATATTTTTTAAGTGAATTAAATTTGAAACGTGATATATAAAACACATTTTAAAATAATTTGCAACCATTCATAAGTTATCATCAGATTAGCTTCCTATTTTATATGTAACATTTTTTCAAAATCGAGTAAATGATGAAATTACTGATTTTTAATATTTCATATACATTCCCTTGGCTACGCCAATAAGTAGTGACATTATTATTATCATTATCATTTCTGCACATCGGTCACATTAATGAACGATGAATTCTTAGAAAACTTACATATTTCATACCAGTAAGCCTACCTATTCAGTGATTATTTTAATTTTCTGCTAATTTTCAACGCCCCTGTTTCAGTCATAATCTTCATGGGACCAGTTTACAGTTTAATAAATTGAATCATCATTTCCTTCACCTCTTCAGAAATATAGACGCAATACAATAGTGAAATTACTTTCTGAATCGTTATCCCCTTGATTAACAGAGCACGCTATAATACATGCCAAATTTAATTCGTCATTGAAGGATATACCTACACTACTTTCGGTACAGTAATTTACGAGAGCAACTACCAAAAAATTATAACTTGTCGCGCTTCGTGTATTCTCCTGGTATAACTGTCATTGTTGTCGGATAATCAATTCAGTTCAATACCCATTCCTTCGAGCTGAATCGATGATACGAGATAGTGCCATTTATCTTGATTCTGAGTGGTAAAATAACTTACACATTATTGATCGATTTTAATACACAGGCCAAACTCTGATTGGGATATATTATGATATGAGAATAAAAATAATTAAAATAATTTTTGCTTATCCCAAGAGCTTGCGGGTTTTGTGGAGAACTCGCCGGTAGCGGATCGATCGGAAACCCTCTTAAAAAGAAAATAATATGTGAGTATCGGAAAAAACTGATCAAAGATACTCCCTATTGCAGTTGAAGGCTTTCTGCAGGAGACTCCATTAGATTTATCTCAAATATCTGCGCTACCCGACAACTCCGTAAGAAGTTCGACGAATAGTGTCGAAGGTGCTAGCTGGCTTTAACAAGAACCTACTTATCGTCAGAAAAGCTTTAACTTTCGAGGATCGATTGCAACAA
Source organism: Chrysolina haemoptera (assembly GCA_958298965.1). NCBI lineage: Eukaryota > Metazoa > Arthropoda > Insecta > Coleoptera > Chrysomelidae > Chrysolina > Chrysolina haemoptera. Next base: position 21,033,944 of record OY282592.1, on the reverse strand, counting down.
GGCGTTCGATAAAACATACCATCAACTGCCCATAATAAATTTGCTTAGACGCCTTGTGGAACACGATGAAATAGAGGGATGCATGGACAGCCGATGTTGCTCTGGAGGACTGTAATAACTAGTCAAGTCAGATCCAGAAACCCGTTGGAGGGGCGTGTTCCGAGGAAACTCAGCTCTCTTATTTTCTGCATCTCTCTATTGCCATGAAGTAACCCATTTATTCCACATCGTATGACTTTTACGTACATACGAGTGAAACAAGGTTGTTCCCACGATGTAACCGTGCACAGTTAAAAACTGAATGAACTCAGAGAAGAACAAAGTTGATGCAACTAATATGCTTGCCGTTCTGACCCTATACCTTACTCCTTTGAGTCCATTGCTCCTTCAGAGTCGCGAAGTGAGCTGAATGATGGCTGAGACATCTCGATGTGAGTTCTGATAGAATCATGGATCTTCATAGAATCTTCTTTCACAACATCCAACTATGTCGGTGCGATTTGATTGTATTGGATGGCAGCTGCAGTAGTACTGCAGTATTGATTTGATGGTTTATTTGATAGTGTATGTTCCTTTCCGATTTTCAACAAAATTGTACTACAATCGGATACAATCCAGTCGTACTGCAGAATTTGATCGTGAGTGGAGGGAGCTCTTAGATTTAAGCATGTAGAGCATCACAATAGTATCCTGTGTTACTAGTAGTAGATCAGTTAATTAGGGTCCATTGCCACGTTTGAGGGGGGAGAGTGTATGTTGTAATCAATTCTCACCAAAAATAAGATCACAGATGAAATTAAGTTAATTCTGAAATCCAATCGTCACCGAATAGGAATATTGAGTCAATCAGAAAATAAATGGGCCGCAGGAGAAAATGAATAAATTCGATGATCTAGTGCCCCACCTCTCTTGATGAATATTGAATCATAGTCCACGTAGTCCCACTGGGGAAGGGTCTAAATATGGGAAGGTTTGCAATGTGTTCGCTAAACGTCAGGAACTTGAATAGTCTTTATACTTTCCTTATCGTAACAATTTCATATAGTTATTCTGTTTACGCAAGGTTAGTCAAGTTTACAACTTAGTTTGTATTCGCTGTTTTGTTATACTTATCTTCCTATATTCAGACGCTAGTGTCCCACTGCTCTAGCCCCTTCAAAGTTTGACTGTAACCATTAATGATTGTCAATGAAAGAGTCCTACTATTTTGTTATATTATACAGTGATAACCAAAAGTCCGTCGCCCCCCCGTCCCGTAACTTCTTTATTTCACATAAAACAAAAAAAAATGTTAAATGAATAAGTTGTAGGGTTTCATTCGATCTCTTTATAGTTTAAGTTTCATTTATATATAGTATTTAAAAAAAGCCACCCTGTCTATCATTGAATGGTCGGCTAGGGATGATCAATATCAAGTTTGATGATGTTATCGCCAAAAACTACGGCGATATCCCCATTTATTTCATCCATACGCTCAATGAGTGCGAGAGAGAATTTATTGACCCGCCAGAAAAAGTTTCTCTCTCCCACGCATTGGGTTTATGAATAAGATATATGGCGATATCTCCGTAGTCATTGGAGGTAACCCATCAAACCTAATATTGTTGGATCTTTCATGATTATCCTTAACCGATCATGAAATGATATACAGGGTATCCTATTTCAAAAAAAAATACAAGATGTGAAATTGAATGAGAAAATAATTTTTTGTTTGGTTTTCATTTGATTATATATGAAATTTGTGGTTGAGGAGAGAGCACAGTCTGTTACTCGTTTAGAATGAAAATTCGTTATGCTTCCCACTCGCATCGAATTTTTTAGTTATATATGAGTTATAAACAGTATTTCAACCACATTCTTATACATCTTCAATGTTATTGAATCCAGTGTATATTTCCACATATCTATTTATCTAATCATCTTGATTTGCTAATTTCAATAAATACAATTTATTTGCAGATTTTGCTGACTCAGGACGACAAGAGCGTGGAAAACACAAGTACAAGAAGAAATTCAAGAAATTCATGCTGCCTCTTTTACTAGCATACAAACTGAAATTTTTCACCCTTATTCCTGTGCTCATAGGAGGACTGATATTGTTGACAGGAGCTACAGGTTTAGCTGGATTCTTCTTTGCCTTATTTGCTGCTGTGATGGGTTTGAAGTCGGGTTACGGTGGTCATAGGCGAACTCTTTAGCATCTAAGTAGTGACGGGTATAAATATCAAGAGATAGCCAAGGAAAGAAAGAATGGAAGGTTGCTCCAAATATTATTGAACGAACTCAGTTCAGATTCTACATTTTCGTGAATGTTTATTTATTAATTTATTTATTTATTTATGTTTGTAAACTTGTAGACATGTCATTGAAATACTATTACTGATGTATTTTGGTCCTTCATTAAATTGAATGTATATGTACCGGGTGACCCGGAACCAATTCACACCCTTACATCCTAGTGGTTAATTTGTATGGATGTTTCAAAAACTATACTTTGATTTGATGCCCCAAATTTACAATTCCACAAGCATTGGTATCAAATATAAAATATAATTTATTTCGAAAATTACGGTTCGATATTGTATCACTTTCCCAACGGTGTTCAATCATCCTTCCAACATACGAACCACTGAGGTAAATGTTTTTTCTAATTCTTCTCGTTACGAATCATCTTCGTTGAACTGTGCTATGAAGTATCAATCAATAACATGAAAGTAACGTTGTCATAGTTTTGACATAATTTGTATTGTAATATACTGGATACTGCTCTGCAACCTTGTTCACTTTTTTATAGTGAGCTGGTTGTATTGCTTCTGCGAAATATTTTAAAGCTGCAATCACAGTTTTTCTGGATATATCTAGAATTACTATTTTCAACTTTTGTAATTTGGCGCTTGGAAATGGAGATGGTTCTTGTCTGATCTCGAAATGCTCAGGAATGGGCCGTGGAGGGTAAAGTGCTCGCTTCCTAGTCCAAGGTATGCGGGTTTGATTCACCTCGCGGACTGCGGTCTCATGCATGGCATCACACGTTAAAAGGTGAGATCTACGTCTTTCCCAGCTCGCACAAGTCTCTCCAAGATTTCTGAGAGGTCCTCGTAAGCTCGTTGACGGAAATAACAATTTTGACAATTTCAACAAATTCTAGAGCAATGACGTCATGCATTCAATACAAGTGAGAGCCACTTCCAGATGTACTGGATAGGTGCCTCCAGATGTACTGAATAGGTGCTTCCTTCTTGAAGACATTTCAGGTCAGGCATAGGATGTGCCTTACGCCCTACGCCTCGCGTTATATGAAACGCCAATTTTGTTTTCACATGAAGCAGCAACAACATGAACGCGTATGAGAACATATCAGGCGTTGTTGCCATTGCTGCTTATTGAAAAATTAATAAAAAACATTAAAAAAAACAAGCGAATTTGTGCAAACCCTATGGTGGAGTATAGGTTACTGAAAGGTACATTTGTAACTCTGTATTCCGAGCTGAGAGAGCATCCAAGAATTATTGAAACTGTTATTTTTTTGTAGCCTTTTTTCGTGCTCAGTGTGGACGGTGAAAGTGTGCTTGACGTTGTGTTTGTGGTTATTACAGAGTTTGAGCAGCTCATGTGCTCATTCGGTGCTCGAACGGAACGAATGCTCTAGTGAATACGCACCTTAAAGCTTCGTACATACCTGTACATCATGCTGAACGATAAACTGAACAACGAACCAAACGGCGAACAGAACACTAATTTGGACGGGGCTACGAACGCATTTGCGAACAGTTTCGAAAATTCTGGCCGTTCGGCGAAGGGTTCGCGGCGTTCCCATCACTTGTCGGTTTTCTCTCCGACATCAAAGAAAATGCTCGCGAATGCGTTCGCATCTTTGGACGGGTAAAAACAAAACGGCAAACAGATCATTGCTATTCCAGTGAATCTTTCAGTTTATCTCCTGTAATTTTGAGTGTTTGTTGTGTCTAAACAATTGCGTGGACTCAAGAAATATTCCTTGAACTAATGAAACATAAGAGTTGCTGTGGAAGACAAATCATCTGCAGCATAATGAAAAATCAAGACGATTAGGGGGAAATTTTCCACTATTTATATGGATACAGAGGAATGTACGGAAATGAAGTTCTCATTATCATCGTGTCGGTAATATTTGTAAACTCCACTCATAGCTTGAAACTTCAGTTCACCTACTAGCTTGAAATTTTATTTAATTTATTCAAGGAAATTTGTATGTCACCATCTTGTTTCTCGCGATTTTTCCTCCGCAGTCAACGAATAATGAATATATTGTATATACGCTGCTGCTGCTGCTACTTTTTCCCATCTTAAACGGAGAACTACTAAAACAATTCTGGGAACAACGCAAACGTTCCGTTCGTTGCCGTTCTGTTCTGTTCTGGTTGCCGTTCGGTTCGTTTTTCTTTTTGTTGTTTGGCGTAATGTTCAGGTCTGTACCAAGCTTTAGATTCAACTCAATGCCAAACAATTTTCGAACGTAGGGCGTAGGGCTCATCCTACGCCTCATCTGAAATGGCACTCAGGAAACGATTACTTGTAGATTTTTTCCCCTTCAATAACACTTTAGTGTCACCATTTGAAATAATGGTTTTCGCCGGCGAAACAGCAGAGTCAGCTGGTTGTTAATGCAAATTTCTGTAAAAATGGGTAAACTTCATATTATGTAGAGGAAATTATAAAAAAAACTAGCGGTTCCAACAGACGTTGTCCTACTCGCCGACTAACTCATTGTCGATTTAATGGCACAGTCGTTTTACTCATTTTAAGGCGAAGTAGGTGACGATACGGATTAACCCTTTCAACAATATCAAAATCAATTCTTCAATTTAATATAATTGTTTAAACTTATTAACAAAATTGCATAAATGAATTGTTCCACTTAAGACTAGGACTGGAACTTGATGTGATTCCTTGTTGGTTCATGTCATCTGTCAGGTACAACATAATTTCTCACGTAATAGGAGCAATCCTTTCAAATAATTCATAATTTTCATAAGATTAATCATTAATTTGTAACATTAGGACTGGTACTTGGCATTTTGATGTGATTCCTTGTTGTTTCATGTGATCTGTCAGGTACGATATATTTTCTCATAATAAGAGCAATCTTTTCAAATAATTCACAATTTTCATAGATTATTGTTCCATGTATCTCCATCACTAAACTGTATCAGTAGGCATAGGGTCATCTGTCACTTCCTGTAAAAACAATTCACCCCCACTTAATGTGTCACATGTCACATGTGTCAGTTTATTATTTGAAAATATTCTCTTGCGTGGTTGTTTGCCTCCTCAAGGTACAGCATATGCTTTTAGTACTAACAAACAAAAAAAAAATTTAAATCTATTTTAAAATGTTTCATCAGTAATGTGTTCGCTCCCAAATTAACTTTTTGTGTTACCAATGAAGTTTTATTCCCAGTTCTGTCCATATATTATGAATAATTTTAACATATACGCCACATAACCTTACAACACTGTAAGTTGATTCTTGGTTTTTCTTTACCAATATCTCAAAAATGTCTTTCCATATTGTAGCTTCCCTGAAGATGACAATAAAAAATTGTTGAAAGCTTGGAATCTGTGTATTAGAGTACTCTTATTGGCCTGCTGCATATCCCAAATATTAAAAACTCATTATATATATATATATATATATATATATATACAGGGTGTTTCAGAATTCAGCATCAAGATTTCAGGGACGTGTTTCTTAGGTCAAAAAAAGACTTTCTTTCTTATAAATATGTGGGCGCAACCGCTTTATTTCTGAGATACAGGATGTTGAAATTTAACAAAAAAATCAGTTCTTTTTCAATATCTCTAAACCACTTTGGTTTTCCTTTTTAATTTTGGTACATGCAAAGTACACATAAAAAGAAATTTTTTCCATGGCAAACGTTTTTTAATTTTCATCAGTGGCGTCTCTGTAAACATGCTCTGTCATTTTTGATCAAAATAATGATACGCTACTGTTTTTTTTTTGTCAAATTAGTATCATTTTCATAATTGTCTTCTATTTTTCCACAAACATGGTCTTTTAACTATTTTCCGTCCGACGGACGGTTTTCGATATAAAAAATAAAAGGTCGTCATTCGCTTGTACCTATGCGATTTTTTGTATGTCTCATTTTGCTTTTTAAATCGAAAACTGTTCTTCGTAGGGAAACAAGTCAAAGGACCATTTTTATGAATAGATAGAGGACACTCAAAAAAAAATATAATAATCATTAAAAAAAAAACAGTAGCGTATCATTATCATTTTTGTTAAATTTCAACACCCTGTATCTTAGAAATTAAGCAGTTGCGGACATATGTTTATAGGAAATAAAGTCTTATATTGACCTGAAATATACGCCCCCTAATTCTTGATACTGAATTTTGAAACACCCTGTATATATATTCATTATAGGTAGCCAAGTGGTAAAAGCACCGATCCTTCAATAACTCTGGCAGTCGATCGTGTGGTCAAAGCACAGCGATTGCATAATATTTTTCAGATGGTCCGAGAAAGCGCTAGAAATTGCACATGAAAAGGTAAGACCTCTTTGATCCTTGGCATGCACAAGTTTCCAATTCTAAGGGCTGTCGTTCGTAGGGGGACGACAGCTGGTTAACGGACAAAACAGTTTTAAAAAAACAAAAATATCTGGATAACTTTTATAATAACAGTTTTCGATATTGTCACAAAGAAAAGTACTTTACTGTAATGTAAGTCTTTACTCTTGTACCAAATTATTATTTTTGATACATTTAAAGGTTATTCAAGATCAGGTTCAAGTATTTATATATATATTTCTAAAACGATGAATCAAAGAGTCTCGAGTAGACACGCTGTATAGTATCAGCCCCTCCTCACAGTCGACATAGTGAAAAGTCCACCCATGTACAATTATTTAAAAACGTGAAGTAACGCTGGTAAAGCAATTATCATAATCCAGCTGAGCTGATTGATCAAATGATGATTGGATTCCCGGTAAATAAATATAAGCCGCAAACCATAATTACCTCTTTCAGTTTATTCATCTGATAGATAGGGTAACTAAACAAATATTTGTGCATTCATTGGCAAAACAAGTTTATGCTTTGATGAATCGAAATGGAATATTATTTGGATTATTGCATATTCACTTTTTTATTTGCCAAAAAGTTGTGAGAAAAATTAATATTTCGACAGAAGTGGAAATACCTTTCCCGCCTATGATTCTACGAGGAAAAACATGAACATATACCTTCTTCTTATGTTTGACTCAAATGATTTTTTGCATCCCTATTTTTTTATATTATTGCTTAATTTTAATTTTCACTATTCTAGGGTTCGCTACATAAAATACCGAACAGTTATGACTCGTTTGGCTTCAAAATTAACAATAAATTTCAACAACTTCATTATTCAACTTTAATAAATAATCTTTTGTACTGTATTGGATACTTCTTCATCAGTCCCCTAAGCCGCGTATCGATTTTGCGAGGCAGCCCCGCACGGCGGCCTCGCGAGGCATTCTTCGCGAGGCTGGCTCAGTGGGTAATTCTGAACGGAAATAAGGCAACCTCACGGAGCAGAGCGAGCCGTCAGTCAATCAGTCAGTCAGGCACTTTACCGTGGCACCGGTTTTTCCACGTACAGCCGTTGCGGCATTTTCTTTCATTTGGATACATCGAATTTTAGCAGATAGGACGAAGAAAACCGGGTTGGTGGGTGGAAGAGTTTTTTGGAAGTCGACAACAGTATGGGAATAGGCAATTTCAAGATATGGCATTTGAAGCAGTTGAAAGTACCGTCAAAAAATTTCCGCGTATGACATTGGCCGACCATTAAACTTATTTCTTTCCAGGCATCATCTTTGAGGGAATTATTGTGGTAATGTTTAAGTTTTAGATCGCACAGCAAATGATGTTCTTTATGTAGATCAATTAAAAGTATACACTTTTCCTTGTCCATCTTGATCTTTCTCGAGCACAGGGGAGATAACGACAAAACACGGTACAAACAGAGCGAGGCGAGAGTGTAGAGGCGCTTTTGAGCACGACCAGAAACCGACTGTCGATGACTCACCTTGAAGCAGCTTCGGGCGCGAGGCAGGTATCGATTTTGCGAAACATGCCTTGTGAGGCTGCTGCGCGAGGGTGCCTTGCAAAATTAATACGCAGCTCTAGAAACATCGAGAACTCCTGTAGCATCTCCTATACTCGTCCCTGTCATAATTCATCGGCTAGTCTGGAAGTGTTTTTTGGTGGCATATACTTCGAGATTGCGTCAATGATGACGTATCGAATAATTCTTAACGGTCATTGCGTGTTAACATTACCTTCTTCATTGGAATTGCCTATACGTGGGTTCACTTATCACACGCTGAGTATAGTAAAATATCAAACTTTTGTATTGTGAAGCAAACTCCTCTTGATGTGCGTCATCGGCGAATGAAAATATTATTTGTTTACGTAGTTAAGTATACAGAAATAGTGGTATTATTCATAGATGTCAGGTGAACATGCTGTTCAATTAACTCTCCCTGCATTGCTAACCCCCCATGGAGTTTTGTTAGAAAACCCGCTACGAAAGCTGCGCCATTTTCCCTCATAGAAGACTAGGAGGAAGACCTAATTCCTGAATTTGAAGGAAATGGATCGGCAAATTTTCCCAAAGCAGACTAGTTGGCCATACACACAGAGATTGATCTGCTGGTTTGGAACGACACGGATCGAATCTGTCTATCTTTCCGCTACTGGGTAAGCACACGCCAGATTTGACTGGTACGAACTTCTCTGTCAGTTTGCATCACAAGTGAAAACTGCCAGTATCCACTAAGAGGTTGTGTTCTCGCAACGGTTTTTGAAAGTGTTCACCACCACAGTTTTATCAACATGCCGGCGGAAGCCGTAATTGTTACCAACAAATTTCTAGCGAAAATATAGAATTTCCGCGGGATTTTGTTGACAGTGTTTAGACTTTGGTCGCAGTTCAAACTGGTGGATCAATCTCTATGTATGAGGTCGGCTATTAGAGTCCACACGCTCCCAAATCAACGACATAATTGCAGCCTCAGAAATCGAGGAAATACTGACGGCAATTGGTAATGTGTTGAAATGGGGTCATCAAGACCTAATCGTAATGTTGAACTACAACAATTCGGTGCGGGGGAGGGACCCTGCAAATGAACTGACCAATCCAGTTAGATGACGTACATATCATGAGATGCTACAGATATCTCCGACTGTAAGGGGGAGCTTCATTGTCTGACAGGCAAGGTCAAAGTCAGAAATGACCAAACTAGGTGACCATATTAGTGTTTAGGGCGTTCACAGAAAAAAAAAGGCAAAAGAGACCTACTGATTTTAGAAAGTAAACACCATTCAACATCACAAAAAATAAAACAAATTGGGAAGACGTACGAATATTCTGTCATAACAAAAAGAATGGCTTCAGCGGTTGACGGATCTGTATGGCTGAACCTAGAGAAGTTCAATGTTTATTTCCAGATGGACAATGCTTAGAATATTCCTCAAGGAGATTGAATGACTCTATGATTCTGAGGTGACTGAAATATCCGATCCGAGAATTCCCAGGAATATTCAAGTAAATACTCCAGAAGTATTCTGGATTGTTCTTGGTATTTTCTATAGGAAAATTGAATGATTCATCAGAGAATATATGACCATCCAAATATCCGCCCTGAAGTCACAGGAATATTCCTTTCTTACCAGAATAATCATTTACAATTTGCGAGATTGTTCCAGACATTTTCCATGGGAAAATTAATTGATCAATGAATTATTTTACGACCATGAAAATGTCTGCTCTGAGAGACTCCTGGGAATATGCAAGTGAATTGACTAGTTTGGATTTTTTTACAATTATTTCAGAACCAAGTGAGTTAGGCGAGTAGTAAATGGCTAAATTTGAAAATACTCGTCTTTTCACACATTGGGTCTAATGAATAAACCATAAGCAATTGCTTTCACTTAGATTTCTTGAAACAGATCTATCTATTTTGTTAATTAATGAGAGAGACAAACCTATAGTAAAAGCTTTTGCTAGGCTTTATTCATACCACCCATTGTCATTGTCAAATATCCGAAAAGGAACACCTGCATGTTTCAAGATTTTGCCATCGCATCGGTGCTAGGATAAGTCAGACAATAATAGATTATATCCAAAAGCCTTAGGGTATTTACCTGCGAACGAAGCCACGACTGAAAATAATCAATCCGCAATCAAATTATTGATATTCTGCGAGGTGCTAGATTGTAACTAGTACATTCCCTAGGAATTTTGAATGGTTATTTCAATTATATGATGATTGAAATGTTTCCTCCGGGGAAGTTTTACGATTATTCAAGTTCATAGGTTCATTCCAGTACGGTCAAATTGAAATCCTTAAAATCTGGTGAGTAGAAGATGTCCAGATAGTGCCTGTGCATGCATGATAAACGAAAATCATATGAACAGTAATTAATGAACTGCATACTACAAATTTCATTCTTACCTGAATATGATGTCTGTGATATTGTTTCTCGAACTCTAGAAAATTGTCTATTTTACTCAGCATCGACGCGGTATTGATGTTAACCTTCTTTATGACGATTCTCTACTTCTTCCAAGAGGTTTGACGGTAGTGAATGAGCATTGAGGTATTTATACAGTGCGGCTTTGTATAGTCCCCTCCCCTTGAGTCCCCTGTAAATTTTTGAGCGGTTTGACATGCAAACATGGAAAAAAATTTGTTTTCTGGATCTCATCTATACTACTTCTTGTAATAAAAATATGGTGATTGCTCAAGAGGGGGTGCGGAGGTGCACATCAATTTAAAATTTTCAGAAGGCATGGGGGACAAATGTTGAAGAGATAGTTCAATTCTCTTTACAACATCTAAATATTTTCGAATTTCGTGAATACAGTTTTGATCTTTATGCATTATTTTTTCTCAAAAAATAGTACCTATCGGTAATACCTACCCTTCAAAATATTTTTGGTTCCATTGTTTCACATCAAACCTTTCAAATGTATCGAGATATGCTTATCATTCTCATCAGCACTTATACTTGATATTTCCAACGAGAATTTCAAAACAAATATTAACGAAATAAAAAAAATCAAATGGTTGAAAGAGAACTGAATTTTCTCTTCAATAATGTGTACCCTGACGACCCATGCCATTTGAAATTGTAAAAGTAATATGCCCCCCGCGCCCTCTGCGAGGAGACAGTCACCAATTCTTTTTATCTGAAAAGTTGTAATGGCGATACCGCAGAAACTGTTTTCTCCATGTTTGTAAGTCGCCGTTTAAAAGGTAATAGGGTGACTGTGATAATCCGCACTGTATATACCATACCCTGCTTTCGGTCCATATCCAAGTACCGACATAACCGCAACTTCGACAGGTTTCTTTCTCCTTCTTCGTTTTCCTGACTCTCACCAAACAAGATAGATAGTAAGAATTTCAATACCAATATACTGAATTGATGTGTAACCAAAGAAAATATAGGAATGTCATGAAATAATTGAAAAATTGAACAGTTTCACTACATCTGTATTTATTCTTTTAGTGTGAAAAATAAAATTATATCCGTTTTGATTGTTTTGATTAAGATTTTAAGTTAAAGAGCCAATTATCTGTAATCTGTTATACAATATATGAAATTGAAACACAAATATCATGAGGCATCAAGTAATGACCACATTTTGAGGTTTGTCACTAGGCTCTCGCCTCAAGGTCACCTCTGGTAATGATGAATGTGATGCTCCGGCTGTGGAATACTTGAATAATCCAGACCATCAGGGTAGTGTCCAGGTCCCCATCCATAACTGATAAAATCATCATCCTTGACCGAGGTTGCATCGTTGACATGAACTATTTTTAAAGTTGGATGTGTACTGCTCCATGCCAATTTGGTAAACCCCACAATTGAGGCGAGAATAAGACTCATCGTGCTCAAAATAACGGCGATACTAGACATAACCGTCATGGCTTTGACTGCTAAAGGTAAAAGGATGGCTTTCATCATGAGAACACCCATTAGAATGGTTATGGTAAACTTTTCTTTATGCCTTTTCCTGGCTTCGTCAAGAGCTGGAAGAAGTAATAATATTAATTTGTTGTGAATTTCAAATGGATAAAGAAATTGAACAAGAATAGTAGTATATTCTGTAACAAGGTTAGAATGAAAATTCGATGCGAGCCGAAAGGCGAGAGCGAGGAACCACGACAATCGCGAATTTACAATTTAACTGAATAACAGACTGTGCTTTCTCCACGCTCAAAATTTTTATTAAATAAAATCAAAAACAATAAAAAATTCATAAGAAATAACTGATAGTTAATACTGATCATTGTCTTCATTAACCTGTCTTATAAGAGTCAGTGAAGGAAACAATTCATTTCAATATTTTGAAAGAGGGTGATATTATGAGGATTTCTGTGACCTAATATTACAAGTGAGTTGATGAAATGGTTGAACTACAGTTGAGGTGATCGTGATGCTCTGTTTCTTATGATGCGTTCTCGCTTTCCCCTTGTTAACCAGAAGGAACAAAAAACAAGGGCGTCTTCCTCTGTCACCGCTCCTCTACCACGGTTTCCGTTGCCTTCAAAACATCCCTCCTCCACTCCCCATCCAGTTGATAGCAAAGGCTCCAGTGTTGCAATTACTTGAGTAAATATTGATTGAAAGTTTGATTTTGTGGAGGAAATCCAATTCTTGACATGATTTTTTGGGTTTATGACCTTCCGCAATTTCTCTTTTTTTGAAAATTGTTGACGTTTCGGAGGCTGTATCTGCCTCCGTTATCAACTTTCCAAGAAGTTTTGTGGAAGGTCATAAACCCAAAAAATCATGTCAAGTAATAATAATAATAATAATATAACTTTATTCAAAGAAAGAATGGGTTTACAAGAACACTATAAAGTGAATAAAGTAGTAGTAGGCGATAAGCGTTATTACACATGTTTCGCAAAAAAATACAACTGAATCATATACAGTACCATAGAATTACTTATAAACTATTTGAATTTAATATAAATGAAAACACCATATATTATACGAATAAAATTTGAATCATCCACAAAAGGAATTTCAAATTTAATTCACTATTTTAGGACACATATTACAATTACAAATTAAATGGAATATTAATTTGTTATAATAGCAATTTTGTTGTAGGTAAAAGTATAAAAGATAAAAATGATATATATATATAAAATGTAAAAATGTAATAAAATAACAATATTTGTTGAAGCGTATTCATATTCAACACATATGGAAATGGGATAGAGATAAAAAATTCACACATGTTATAACGAGGAGGTTTCTTGGTCAATATTGGTTGAAATTATCATTCTCAAAAGACCCGTACTTCAGATCTCTTTATGAAAGTTTTCAAGTGTTTTTTGAAATGGAGTAAGTTCGGTATAGTGCGAATTGTTTCAGGTATAGAATTGAACATTTTTGGAGCGTTGTAAGAAAAGCTAGTTTTCAGCAGTGATTTTGTTATTTGCGGTATTTTGTAGTTATGTCTTTGTCTAGTGTTATAGGTATGTGTTGGTAAGTTTGACGAGTGTTTTGTTGTATAATACTTTATGTTTACATTGTAGAAATAGAGTTGTCTCAGGTCGAGTATCTCTGATTCTTGAAAAAGTAGATCACTTGGATATCTTGAGTTTTTGCCTAGAATAATTTTCAGGAATCGTCGTTGTAGGACTTCAAGGGGTCGGATGTGGGATTTTAGTGCACCTCCCCATGATAATAAACCGTATCGAAAGTGACTCTCAACGAGTGCATGATATAGTGTGAGCAATTGATGAACCGGAAGGACATTTTTCATGTATCTTAGTCTATAAAGGATACATTGTAGTTTTTTGGTGACGTAGTTGATGTGTGTGTCCCATTTCATGTGACAGTCTATTAAGACTCCTAGGTACTTTATTTTACTTTCAGATGTGATTGTAAGATTGTTTTTCCCATCAAGGATATTGAGCTGAGTAAAGTGAGGAAGATTCGTTTTATTACAACTGAACGGTAGGAAGTTGGTTTTTTGAAAATTTATAGTTAGTAGCCTGCTTTCAAGCCATTTTTTAATGATAATAAAGTCGGTTTCTACTATTTCCTTTACTTCTGTCCAGGTATCTGCTTCGTAGAAAATCGCGGTGTCGTCTGCGAAGCCGATAATGTTGCCCCTGCTTTTTATAGAGAACAATCCATTCAGGTAGATGTTGAAAAGTTAGGGTCCGAGAACCGTACCTTGAGGCACTCCACATTGTACGACTAACGATTCACTGTCGACATTATTTATTCGGACTGTCTGATACCTATTTGTAACATAACTTTTGAATAAATCTAAGCAAGTATTTCTGACACCGATATCCTCTAGAGACTCAAAGAGCAAGTCGTGGCTAACAGTGTCGAATGCTTTCGATAAATCAATGAATACACATAGGCAGGGTTTGTTGTTGTTTAATGAATTATAGATTTTTTCAGTAAGAGTCAGAATAGCATCTTCGGTGGACGTTTTTTCTCGAAAACCATATTGTCTCTCAGAAAGTATGTTATATTTATTTATAAAATTTTGTAGTCTGTTTTTTAGAAGCTTCTCAAATATTTTTGACAAGTGGGTGATTAATGATATAGGTCTATAATTCTCTGTCAGTTTTTTGTTACCTTTTTTATGTATTGGGATGATAACTGAATATTTTAATGCTCTAGGCCAGGTACCAGTTTCTATGCATTTGTTGAAGATGTAAGTTAATGGTTCAGCTATAAATGTCGCGATAACTTTTAGTGTTTCCGATTTAATTTCATCTGATCCCACGGCTTTGTGGTTTTTCAACTGATGAATAAGACTTTTTACTTCATGTGTGTTTGTAGGTAAGAGTGTAATTGAGTTTGGAAGGGAGTGTCTATTGATTTTGTAGTTAGGATCAGGGTTTATATTTCGAGCAAGTTTTTTTCCGGTGTTATTAAATGATGTATTGAATTCGTTAGCAATGTCCTTAGGATTTGTTAATATCTGTCCTAGTTCATTTTCAATATTATCAATAGAGATCTTCGATTTTTTAGTGTTACTAACTTCTTGAACTACATTCCATAAAGCTTTTGTGTTTGATTTATTGAGTTCAATTTTGTTTTTATAGTATTCGAATTTAGTTTTTTCAATTAGAGTCGACAATTTGTTTCTATATTTTTTGTAACGGAGTTTTAGTTCATTATCATTTGGGTTTCTTCTCAAAAGTTGAGCCATTTTATTTTTGTGATAGTTGAGTTAAGTAGAGCATTTGTCATCCAAGGAGCGATCTTCGTATTTTTCCTTTTAAATGTCTTCGTATATGTACAGTCGTCTATGTATTTTTGAAGTGTTTCAATGAAGGTATTTGTTGCATAGTTAGGATCTGGATTCAAGTATAAGAAATCCCAGGATGTTTGTCTGATTGTATTTTTAAGTTTGGTTTTGTCTATGTATTTCACTATTTTTCGTTCCTTGGGGCATTTGGTCTTTTCCAATACTATCTGTAGTATTGTTGAAAAATGATCTGTAATATCGGTTTGCAGTACTATGGGCAGTATTTGATCAAATCCGTTGAATTTGGATTTTAAAAATATGTGATCAATACATGAACTATGTTCACCCTGTATTCTTGTTGGATTATTTATCGTGGAAGTGAAACCGAATTCGTTAAGTGTGTTGTTATAGTCTGTATTATATTCGTTATTTTCTAGTAGGTCGATATTCAAATCACCAATGAAAATGTTGTAACTTTCTGGTTGAAATGTTGAACTCTCAAAGTAATGTTGAAGGCTGATAATGAATTGATCGAGATTGCTATTTGGGGATCTATATATAGCGTTGATAAGAAAGTTGTTCTTGTCATTGAGGATGATTTTAATCTGCAACATGCTGCTTCCATTCAAGGGTATGATTGAATATGTATAATTATACTCTGATTTTATGTATACAACAACTCCATCGTTTTGATTGAAGTCTCCCTCGTTATATAATTTATTGTAACCATCTAAATTATATAGGTCTGTATTTCTTATTGCCCATGTTTCTGATAGGACAATACAATCGAATTCGATATGTAAGTTTTCTAAGAGTATTTTAAATTCATCTAAGTTTTTATTAATGCTTCGTATGTTATTATGGATAATTTTAAAATTTCTACAGTCTTTGTTGATTTCTAAAATATCTCTGCATTCTCGTATATGTCCCAATGAATAGGTTTCTATTCTATCGATGTCAAAGTCTCTGATATATTGATCCATTTGTTATTATTTTTATTTTTTTTTTGTGAAAGACACTTTGACCATTCAGATTAAAAAATGATGAAATAAAAGATAAGAATGAAAGTAATTGAAGTACTTGAGTAAATTTGAATTTTGAGTAAATGATCGTAATCGGAGGTACAAAAGTTGCTCGTAGGTATTGGTTTATCTGAGGTAGTAAAACGGTCACATTTGAAGCCAAATCCATTGAGCACTACAGCTATCAGAAAGGCCTTTGATTTTCAGGTCGTGGTTATTGCAGGAGAGGAAGTAGACTTTTTGGTCACTTCCTCCGGTCTCAGGTGTCCCACACCGGGTACTATATATCTCCATAAGTGTGGAAAGGACAAAACCCTTTAGATGTCTTCCACTCCACCAACTCAACATCTGCAGACAGTCAACTCGTTCCTTTCACTCACGCCCTCAGTGACTGCTATTCCAACTCGGTCTCCTTCGGTCAAGATAAACTCAAGTTGCTTCGAATACTACAGAAACATATAGAACTTGAAGAAAAAACTGCACTTTTTCTGAACCAGCTACGACACCTGCCAAAGTTGCCGGGGAGAAAATCCTCATAGAGCTGTACGGTGAGGAAACGTCCGGTCAAACCTTCAACGACCTGCGCTACCAGCTTTTCACGAAGGCTGCAACCAAGACCAGTTTTAACCTGGCCAGACTTTTTCACATGCAAGATGCTACCAAGCTACCTTCATTCCGCACATACCACTAGGTGAAGCAGTGGCTAGGTTATGAAAAGAATCCGCTCGAATCGGGATGGCTTGGTACAGCCAGTTGCCATTCCCCAAAGATGATGTCAAGGGAAGTAGCTCCCTCAAACCTACTGAACATGATTTTCTGCAGTTGCAAGAAGGGATGCCAAAATGCTATTCAGTCAGCCAACTCGCTTGATACTATTATCAAGAAACAATTCTATTTCATGAGATCCACGACGATAAATAACACTGAAGGAGGCGGCTTGGAGAATTTGCTTGTCCCTGGTTCTTCGAAGGAGCGGAAACGCCTTTCGTTAACTTTTGTATACATTAGATGTAAATATTTATTGAACAAATTTCGTATTTCACTTTTAGTCTTCGAGTTGTGTACAGTGACCTCCCCCCACTTCCCACCAAACCTTCAAAATGTTCAATTAAGTAAATGTTTACTCCACTGATTCATAACAGGTTCTTGGAAATATACAGACAATATGAACATGAAAATAATCTTGAAATTTTCACTTTCGGAAAATTTGCAAATTTTAAAAAGCTGTAGCTCGGAAACTGTTTGGTCTACCAAATAAGTTCATTCTGAAATCGTAGCAAATTTAAACGAGTTTAAAAATATATGGAGTGGTGTTTGTCGAAAACTTGCTCCTTCATGGTCAGAATGGGAAAAATATGAAAAAAGTACATATATTTTGCACCTACTACAACCATTTAATGAAACTTGAGATGTACTAGATTACTGTACTACTCCAAGTTCATGATAACAAAAATCCTCAATAATCGCTAAACATAATGAGAAGAAGCGAGATAATGTAATAACTGGTGTAATTAATAGATTTCGCAATCCGGTTGACCGATTATTCTGAAACTTGGTAAACACCTTAAGTTCTGGTGTCTTCTCAATTTCGTTCATTTGGTATCATTGTAAATCCAAGATGGCCGCCAATACAAAATAGCGGATTACATATTTTTCCCAACCGCTTCAATATGGATATCAACTGAAAAGGTTTGAATGATAGAAAACAGCAAATCAAGAAAAAACTCCAAATCCAAGATGGCCGCGCGCCACCACAAAATGACGGGTTAAATATTTTTTAAAAACCTCCTGAAAATGGGTATTAATTATAGTAAGTACTTCATCAAGCAATTAAAAATCCAAGATGGAATCAGAAAAAAAATGGCGGATCACAGAGTTTAGACATTCAATACATCTAGCTATCTAATCAAAACAAACGACTTTGTCAACTTAGAATCGTGATTCAGGTATGAATCCACCACCGACAAACTGACAGAAAAGAAACCTTGTTATAGTGAGGCACTATATGAATTAAATAAAATGGGAAATATCAAGTTACTCAAAAGAAAACTGAAAACTTAAAAACGAAATGATTAAAAAAAATAATTAATCGTGTTTAATTTGAACAAACATAACGAAGCAGATAATGTACTTAATGCTTGAAAATTATTGGGTAGGCACCAGATACCAGTCATCGCACCACCCTTCTCATCAATCTACGGCACGCCTTATTGAAGAACAAGTGCGTTGTGAGCTCCCTAGATGCCAATACCGAATTCTAGAGCTAGCTTGGAGTACGCACCATCCACCCGAGGTGGTGCTGTATGTTTTCCGGCTTTTCCTACAGCTGAAAAGTGAATACTGCACCAAAAATCAGTGCACAGAATATGCGATATACGAGTGTTTATGAAGTAGTATTACAATTATTATCATTGAGTAGCAACACCTCCTTTGTCTCTGTCTATTCGATAACAAATTACAAAAAACAACTTTTTCAACATATAGATCTGAATGAGATCTTCATTTCTGATTATTCTATTCGCTTATTGCGGTTTAACACTGCCAAATATGACCAATTGAAATTGCAAAAATCACTTATATTGGGAATGATTTTGGCTGAAAATGATCTCAATACGTTTATAACTCTCTTAAACACACTTTTTCGACGTTGTCGTTTTATATTGGGAATGAACCTTCCATGTACAATACAGAAATTTTATATTTCATGAATATAATCATATTCCTACCTTCTGAACAGCTTCAGTAGTTTTTCTGTACATACCATGTGCAAGGTGTTGTTTGTACTGGGATGTCATTTATAAGTTCAACTATTTTGAAATTCATGGATACTTCAATTCAATTCAAGTTATCGGCTTATTCCTTATAACTATATATTGTGTATATTCTGATAATTAATTGAAAAGAAAAATGTGGTATTTTAGGGAAAAAATTTAAGGACAATTTGACAACGTGAATCCATAAATGTCTCTCAATTTTATGAATAATCAATTGTGGAATTGACTGGAAGTAATTCCTGTAGCCACAACGAAAAACACATTTTTATTTGGATGATGCAAGTATCCATACTATGCAAGATGCGAAATTGGTGGGAAACAACCCAGAAGAAAATGCATAGGACGCAGAAATATCCCAGTTATTTATTGGCTAGCAATGTTCCCAGACCTGAGTGCTGGTGATTAATTTTTCCTTTTGGGTGCTATGAAACTGGAAGAGTAAAAGTCTAGGCCTAGAAGTCGAGCAGAACTGCAAGAATTCAGCAGCAAGTCATTGCATTACACACAGTACAGAATATGAACAGAAGAATAATCGTTGAATTATTGGAGAAATAATAGAGAATGATGAAATATATACAAAAAAGAAAACAGAGAGTTTTGAGTGGATTTTGTTTTCAAGAAATATTACTTTTAAAAAAATCATTTGCTTCATGATTTTGCACCATTTCCTTCCAATGATCAGAATCTCATAGGAACTACCAAATCGTATAGGAAAAGCAGAGAAAATCAAAATTTGATTCAAAGTATCTATGAATTTCAGAATAATTGAACTTGAAAAATTATTATTTTCTAATGGATACCAACAACCTCCTTTATATGATATGTGCAGAAATAGTACTGAATAGGTTTTCAAGAGTATTTGAATATATTCATGATATTATCTAATTTTTGTACTTGTGAGGTTCATTCTTAATAAAAATACCCAGTATAACATTGAAAGTGGTAAACTATTTTCGATGGAGGTTTTTTCATTATATTCTGATATGAAAAATATTATCAAATGCCTTATAAATGATGCTTATCGATTAAACTCATTCTTGTTTGAAGATTACCCTGTAGATAATTGAAAAACAGATCTTATTTACGAATCAAAATATTTTTTTTGATAATATGAAGGATGACCGCCAGAAAAAAAGTATTATAAATTTCAATTGCGTAAAAAGTAGTTAAATAGACATCGCCACTTTCAACTTTTACACCCAATATCTCGAAAACTATGGTCATAGGATATTTTTATGAATCTGTCAAGTGTGCAGAACTTTTGGAATTTTCTCTTATGGTATATCAAAGAAAAATATAGGTCAACAAAAAAATGTTCCGTACACTTGAATTGGTTGAAAACTTGATTCGTGATATGAAATATAGGCCAGGCAAAATAATAGCTCATCATACCTACGAGTTATAGAAAAATTCCGTACAGGGTAAACTAGGTTGGAAAGGGTAGAAAAGGGCATAACTAATGCAAGGACAAAAATTCAACATCTGAATGCACGCAGTCAAGGAAAAGTGGGGGATGAAAGGGGGTGAAACCGGTTTTCACGATTTACAGCCTAAATACGTAATTTATCGAAATAAATTTTCACAAAACCTCAAAATTGCCGAGTAAAATACAGAAAACCGATATTTTCGTTTTTATTCTTTCTTTTTTTTATTAATCTTTTTACGTTATTAGAAATTGGTAGGATTGTAGTATTTTTCATGCCAAGCAGGAAGATATTTTATTTTTGTGAAAAAGTTCAGTGGTTTTTGAGAAATTAATGATTTTCGCGAAAAACTAGTTTGTTTCAAGTCCCTGAAAAAGCTTTTTTTCTTTCATTGTAGAGAGTTCTGTGGGGGCGCATTTTTTTCGAAAAAACTTCATTTTCATATAAAAAAATAAACAACCTCAATGGAAAAAATTTGTAGAAATTGCAAAAAACTGAAAAATTATGTTCTCCATGAAAATTGAAAAATGTGACTTATTTGTAATATCTAACAGAAAACAACTACTTCCCCGGCACAAGCCACAAAAGATTTTATGAATTTCCTATTCATATTTTCGAACTGAAAACTGAAAAATTAAATTCTGCTAATATATCGACTTTCTCACTATAGTCACAAATTTCATTTTATTTCTTGAAATATGGCTGAGAAATTCGCAACAAATATCAATCATAATATTCTTCATGAATATTCAAGACTATTGAAGACTTTCTATTCATATAATCGAAATAAAGTGATGATTCAGTGAAAGAAAATGTACAATAACTTACTAATTACTATTTTGACGTAGGCGTATATGCTTCAATTTTTAAATCTTTTCCGTACACGAGATATTCCTTACTATGGCAAAACTGGTGTGTTAGAGGCAGCGTATTAAAGTAATCCAGTACTTTTTACGGAAGCTGCTCCATAATAAATTTTGGTACGAATGAGTGATCAGTATATCCTAATTTAAATAGAATTGTTAGGGTTCTTTTCATTCATTTTTTTTGAATAAATTTGTTTAATCTAATTGTAAGAGATTATGATTATTATCTTCATAGTCCTATCAAAGAAGCCATGTTGAAAACAGAAATAATCACTGCATTTATAAGTTATTCTGCATTTTCTTTTATTGAATCATTACTTCATTTCAATTAGATGAATAGAAAGTCTTCAATAGTCATGAAAATTTATAAATAATATGATTAATATTTATTGTGAATTTCTGAGCAGTATTTCAAGAAATAATATGGAATTTGTAACTATAGTGAGAAAGTCGATATTAGCAGAATTCGATTTTTCAGTTTTTCTCAATTTCTACAAATTTTTTTCTTTTATATAAAAATTAAAATCTTTTCGAAAAAAATGCGTTCCCACAGAACTCTCTACGATGAAAAAAAAAGCTTTTTCAGAGACTTGAAAAAAACGAGTTTTTCGCGAAAGTCATCAAGTTCTTAAAGACCACTGAACTTTTTGACAAAAATAAAATATCTGCTTGCTTGGCATGAAAAATACTACATTCATGCCAATTTTAGTTATCGGAAAGTAATAAAAAAAAAATAAAAAATAAAAACAAAAATATTGGTTTTTCGTATTTTACTCGGCGATTTTGAGGTTATCTGAAAAATTTGTTGAAATTAAAGTTGTAGATTTTTTAATTATTCACAAATTTTAAATTCATTTTTTTCGATAAAATACGTATTTACGCTGCAAATTGTGAAAAACCGATTTCACCCCCTTTTATCCCTCACCCCTATTCTACTACAAGCATTCAGATGTTGAATTTTTGTCCCCACATTAGTTAAACCCTTTTCTATCTTTACATCCTAGTTTACCCTGTACGGAATTTTTCAACCAAAAAAAGTTAATTCACCTTGTCTAATAGGTAATATATTCAATACTACTCCAAATTTTCCCAACGAGTATACAGCAAATTTCGAGTTAATTGCCATTTTCACAATGCTGCGTACTTCGGAAGAGGTTGCAAACTGAGATTTATTGCTTTTTCACTTTACCATAGTTTTTGAAACTTTTGGGATTATTGTTAAGTTTTTTATTTTTCATGTCTATCTCTACTAGCCTATTTGGGAAATCAAATGAAATAATCCTTAATTCAAGATCAATGAATAGCATACATTGGAATATCACCTACCTTTATTGTTGTTTTCAAGAGGAAAGGATGAATTCTCAAACACAGCTCCATTATAGAATCCACTAACACCACAAATTATTGTAAGAATATAAACAAAAATAAAGGCTAGTAACACTGATTTCATTTTGACACAAAGTGAACTTGTTACCCACCTAGTAAATACTGTAATCATTCGATGGTTTCCGTTGACCTAGTCTCTTGATGAATTAACTGAAGATGATAAGAAAAATGCATGTACTTAGAAATTCTTCGAGTGGAACAGAGTTTTTCACACTGACATATATCACTGGTTGAAGAATTGGTTATGTTACCGGAATACATGTGATAAAAGTGGAGTAGAAAAACTGTTCGAGAAACTAGCCACATTATGGACAGCACTTGATATCCCATATGAGGTTTTCTATGAGTATCAAAATAATTGAATCATCAATTGGACCCCATTATGCAATACGGAACCAACCGACAATTTGTAAAAGTTTCAAATTCGCAATATTTTCAAATTAAACTGCCACATTCAATTTTCGGTAAGTAGTGGTAGTTTAATCTGAAAATGTTTTCCATTCAATTTGAATCTATCATATCTACGTATTTGCGATCATGTGACCAGAGTTAGCCAATCAGACAAACATTTCACTGAATATTTCACTCACTTGCGAAATTAACCAATCAGAAGCTCAAATCAATTTCGGATTACCGATAATACCAAACTTGACTCTTGACTCTGATTGGCCTATCAAGTTCGGTGTTTTCAGATTTGTTTACAGTGCATGTGACACTTAAACGT
This sequence comes from Chrysolina haemoptera, assembly GCA_958298965.1. Lineage (NCBI taxonomy): Eukaryota > Metazoa > Arthropoda > Insecta > Coleoptera > Chrysomelidae > Chrysolina > Chrysolina haemoptera. The sequence continues at coordinate 21,010,456 of OY282592.1, read as the reverse complement.
GAAATATAAGTGATTACGCTGTGCACGCATTCAAAAATGTTTGTGAAATAGTCTGATGAAATTCCACTCGTGATTGAATTTTTCTCATAAGTCTGTCTTTCATTTGTGATCTCAACTGAATCGACGGACTTATCGCGAAAATTCAATCACTTGTGGTATTACTACTGATAATGACCCCGGATAAGTGCCCCGGGAAATTATCACATATAGTTAGTGGTTTACAAAATTAAATTTTTAAAATGTCATTTACTTCGAGCAGAAATGGAAATATCAAATAAAAATTACTCAATAGATATACTTAACTATAAATGAAAATTCATCAAAAATACTACATTGAGTTAAAAGTACACGTGGAAAATGTTCAAAGAGTTCAGTGCCGTGAGAAAATGGAACTTAAACGAATGGTGTACTGTTGAAGAGTTGCCGCGTATACTTGAAGATTGGGGCGTATAAACATGAAGAATTTAGACGGATCAGAGTTTAAAAAAGCTACCATCAAAACTATTTCGAATGTGACTGGTAAACTCTCACAAGAAAAATACTTTGTGTTTTCAAAAATAATGCGTTAGGTAAGTGAATTGGTTTTTTAATTTTCTGAAAAAAAAATGTCTTACTGAATATTTCTCGACTATTGATAAATTCTCATAATCTGTCTTAAATTTCCTTAAGCAAGTTGCTTTTAGGTAACAGCTCGACGCCGAATTTGAAACCTTTACAAATTATCAGTTGGTTGTTTATTGCATAACGGGTTCCAATTTTCATCTTAAATCACAAAATACACATCACGTCAAACGAAAAAATATAGGTGATAATGAAATATTATTATTGATCCACTTGAATTGTCAGATCTTTGTGTAGAGTTTCAAACAAATGGAAAGAATAATATCGATTTCTCCTCATATCCTCACAAAGCTGAAAATACCTATGAGGCTATTATCCTCAAAAAGGCTATTGTAAGTACTAATTGTAATCAAGCATTGAATACTATTTCCCATCTGGCTTCTTGCTGCTTCTTTCTTTCAGATATTTGCCTCATGTTATCTACTTTGCGAGAATGAGTGGAGAAAAGGAAATTTCGACTTTGTCTAAATTATTTGTTTTTTTCCTTCGGAACTCTAAGACACACATTTTTCGATCTTCTTTCGAGAAGTCCGCATGTGCTGTCGAGGAATGCTTCTTGCTGTTGAGCTTTGGATGTTATCATTCGTTGGGTGGGCCAGCATGACTCAAAAGTTGGTCGTAAGTAAGAGGTCCGTAAGGGGCGGAAATAGTTGTTTTTCTACGACCACATGGAAATATGCCCATTCTATGCGCTTTATCGATCAAAGAAGTAGGCCGATTGTAAACACTTTTTCATTTCTATATCGCGAGCTGTACTGTAATGAGCATTTCAGTACAGGATATTTCATTTCCCGCGACTTTCATGAACTACTAGACTGTCATTTTCATTATCATAAATAATGTAAGATCAAATCAAGGTTGTTGACATTCTAATAACTTTGACATTTCACAATAATATTTACAAAATTCGTTAAAAAAAAGTAATCGAAAATGACTAGTAATAGTGAACATGATATTGAAACAGCTAATTTCAATATAAAAATTGATGACAATCGGGTTTTGGAGAGTAGGGATGAGGGTTCAAATCCCAAATAACGTACCTTTTTTTTCTTTTATGAAATCGATTAGTGTTCGATTTTTAATATAATTCTCAATATTTGTATCTTCAATTCCTTTTTTAGGTTGTATGTATTATGGGAATCATGACGGCAGGAATGTTTATGATAAAAAGTGTTATTAAAAATATTACAGAATTGTTTATGATTCAGATGGTCGTAGAAAAAGTATAGTGTACAATTTGCATGAAATGAACCATTTCCCACTAGGTATATGAACTCTTGTAGTAATCGCTACGCTTGTAATACAAAATTTCATATACCTACTCGTGGGAAATGTATGCCATTTCATGCTCATTGTACAATATAGTATTTCTGTTTGCTTCAGTCGCAGATGATTTCACAACAGATTTTATGAATGTCCTATTCATATTTTCGAACTAAAATCAAAATCAACATGTTAAACCTTATATTTAAAACTTGTAAGTACTTACTTCAGGATAGGATAGATATACGGTTTAGTCGTATTATTCAATGCTTCCGTCACAGCCAACAGCCAGGCTTCCACCGATTTTCTTCGTCTTTGGAGCGGGCTTCATTGAAGATTTTCAAATATGTTACAGTTCGTGGCATCTAGCGCCTAGATATTTGAACTAAAACGAGGCAGTGCCTAAGAACAGCAGAAAGCTTGAATCTAGGTTTGGTACACAGATGTCACTGAATCACCATTTTTCTTTTCATGGTACCGTTACAGTTTATGGTTTCGTATTCATAGTTCATATGGGATGCGGGATGGTAGATGCATTATGCATTGTGGGCATTGTGGATATGTTACCTATGAAAGATGCTTTAGGTGGATGTCAACTGATATTACACAAATTATTCATGTATAAGGAAGTGTACATATTAATGGTGAATTAGCACATAGAGATGATATATTAATTTGTTTTTATCGTTGGTTAAAGAAAACAACACATCTTGAAATCACATTCTTGATAACAATTATTCAGGGTTGGATTCGAAATGATCGTAGTGAAGTTTTCAATAAATTTGGTTTCTTACTACTGAATTAGAGGTTTTAGCAGTTTGTTACAATGCTACGAGCCAATAATTTATTTACCTATGCCAAATCGAAATCACTATGTACCTGTTTTTTTCAAAATCATTATTCACAGCTACATATGCATATCAATACAATTAAAGTGAAATATATCCATGACTGTACCTATGTGAATAAGCTGACATCAGAAATCACTTTTGTGGAAGTGTGGTTCTTTTACTTTCTTTTTCAGTGGATTTCGATTTCTGAAAAGTAACGAAGCCATAACGTCCTTTTGTTGTTGTAAACTGAAACTTTGTGAAAATTACCATCACAGTTTTATTACAAACGTTATAATAAAATTTTATTTTAAACAACCAACTTCAGTGTCACGAAATAGTCTAAGAATTGGCAACGTAGGCGTACGGGTGACTCGGTTCAGTGTGAATTTTAGCAGCTACAGGTTTGGTTGTTACCGACGTACCGTGAGACAGAAGGCACCCTGGAAGAATAACGCGACGGTAGAGGAATAAATATGCATTTTTTAAGTTAACTAAGTCATAAGGTGCAGTACTGAAAATTTGCAGAATAATCGGAGGTTTTACAAATAAGTAGACAAAAAATTGGCAGAAGACTAGGTGGAAGATAAAGACCCGCCAGAAGGCCTTAATGTTGTGAAAAATTTTGCAATAATTATGTGACTCGGTGAACTTCTGGCATTCTTTATACTTATTCTGTATCTATATTTTATCTCATTAGGTGCACTTCTGGCGATTTGTCGACAAAATTTAAGATATTTCATGACACCATTGGACGAATGCCAGAAGTCAGTTAGGAAGATATACCTATTTATGGCCATAATTTTGTTAATGATAAAATATGACGATTAATTTGATATTTATCAGAATAAAATTATAAATATTTGTCGAATACAAATAGTAGATTATATTTGAATTTTTAGTATACCTTCATAACTATATATTACGAAAGGAGAAAAGGGACCGTATATACCTGGATCTGTGCAAGCTAATGGCGACAACGCCTGAGAGTGGAAAATTTCGAAGTGTAAATGAAAAATATATCAAATATCGTAATGTAGTTATGATGTTATACTAAAAATTCAAATGTAAGCGACTATTTGTATTCGACAAAAATTCAATAATTTCATTTTGATAGATATAAAATTGATCGTCATATTTTGTCCAATGGTGTCATGAAATATCCTAAATTATGTTGACAGGTCGCCAGAAGTGCACCTAATGAGATAAAATATAAAATATAAAAAAATTGATCCATAGAGTGGGCCGCCGACGTTCATAGTATCGCGAATATCTTTGTGATTCTTCCACTATGCCTTCTGGCGTTTTGCAGGCAATCCAGTTTTGAGTCACAGAATGAGTATAGAGATTGCCAGAGTGCAACGAGTCACATAATTATTGCAAAATTTTTCACACCATAAGCGTATTCTGGCGGGTCTTTATCTACCCCTAGTCTTCTGACAATTTTTTCTCTATTTATTTGTATAACCTCCGTTTATTCTGCAAATTTTCAGTACTGTACCTTATGACTTAGTAAATGTAAAAAATGCATATTTAACCCTCTACCCTTGCGTTATTCTTCCAAGGTGCCTTCTGGCAGCCCGTATTACGCTACGTCGGTAACAATCGACCCTGTAGCTGCTAACATTTCCGTCTAAAATAACATAATGAAAAGTGCGACTGGAATTCTGGCTATCCACGTGTGAAAAAACTGGAGCGGTGCCTTTTCAGACTTAAATGTAATTTTTTGATCCAAATATCAAATTATACTTAGATTTTCTGTTCCTTTGATGTGGTGAGGATGCAGATTTTGTTGGCGAAACACGCGTCGGCGCCCCTTGAACCACGTGCGGTGTTTAAATGAATTTTTCAAAATTTCAATAAAAGTTTTTATATATTTTTTCATAAGTTCACACATTATGATGTTTTTAAATAGTGCTCATATACATGACATGGTTTTATCAATGTTGTTTTGTCCCTTTTATATATATATATATATATATGTATAAGATATATATAGAGTAAATATATATATAATATATATATATATATAAAGCTCGGAAACTATTTGGGATAGCAGCAAAACCCAAGTGTACTCTTATAACATTATATTTCCAATATTTCGACAATGAATATTGTCATCATCAGGGAGCTACAAAATTTTTTTAATGATTAATATAAATGAAAAAAGTGAAAACCCAAAAACAGTACTTACAATGTCATTGAGATTGGTCGTTTTTAGATGTTGTGAGAAATGAACAAGACAACATTACAAGCATGTAACACATGGAGCAACAATAAAAGTTAATATTAATATGTTTAAAAGAAAACTACACCGGTTTACCGAAAAAGCATGGCAACAGGTGTAGTTTTCTTTTAAACATATTAATATTAACTTTTATTGTTGCTCCATGTGTTACATGCTTGTAATGTTGTCTTGTTCATTTCTCACAACATCTAAAAACGACCAATCTCAATGACATTGTAAGTACTGTTTTTGGCTTTTCACTTTTTTCATTTATATTAATCATTAAAAAAAATTTGTAGCTCCCTGATGATGACAATATTCATTGTCGAAATATTGGAAATATAATGTTATAAGAGTACACTTGCGTTTTGCTGCTATCCCAAATAGTTTCCGAGCTTTGTTTCTAACAAGTCAGCGAATACTTCTGCTCCCTTTTATATATATATATATATATACAGAGTGACCCATTTGAAAGCGGGCCACCTCTCTAAAACTGTTATTTATTATCCGATTCAGAAGTTTTTTTTTCAATAGATAGAGCGTCAATAGTTCTATTAGAGTGCTGTGAAGTCGAAATAGAAATAAAATTTTCAAGGCCTACTTCGAATTTTTTTCAAGGTCAAAAATCCAAAAAACATACTAGCGATTTTTTTATATGAAATTTGACGACGCCACTGGATTTGTGATGCTTTCAAATGGTTGTGACTAAAATTTCACGATGAAATATGTTTTTTCAACAGAAATATAGCATAAGTAAAATTCTTATCACTTTATCTAAATATTTGGAATTGTCGTCATATTAAATCACAATATTATTAATAATATCGTTTAAAATGCTCTTTCAGGTCGTTAGCAGTCGAGCTTGTAAACAGCAGTTATTGAAAATGGTGTCAAATTATGTTTCTTTCAAACAGAACTCTATAAAGAATGGAAGATAGTTATGTCCATCAAAACACTGCAGTTTTTTTGTCAACAGAGAAATGAAATATACATCTTTACATCAAATAGTAATCAATATTCAATAATCAATAATAACCAATATTGATGAAATAAATGAACTACAACAAAAAAATGGATTGAGATGAGAGTGCCCAGACATTAATTTCCGTACTTTGTAACCAATTTCCGATTTAATTCGATACGTTTATTCTACCATTTTCTATTGCTAACTAATCATAAGATTCGATCAAAATTCGATCATTAGTTTGGGGTAACATTTATGCAAGCCTGGTCTTATTCTTTCACGCAGTTCCTCTTTGGTGGTTGTCAGTTATTTCGAATATCTATCTTGGTTTCATTCAAACATGTTTGGGATGCCACATTTCGAAAATATTATTTTTATTAGAAGGCTTTGAAACTTAAGTTGCCGTAGAGATGACAAGTCATTAAAATAAAAGACGAAAAGACACAAATTTGTCAGTATTAATAGTGAAGTTTATAACTCTTCAAGTACCTACACTAATAAAGAAGTATGGCAGATAATTTGACTTTGCAGGAGAAAATTGAAATAGTAAAGCTTCGTGGTAACAACGACAGATCCGAAAGGGAAGTATGTAGAATTTTCAATAACATGCATCCGGAGCGGCGAAATATTAGCAGAGCTACAGTTGGAAGAGTAAACAAAATTTTCAATCAGTATGGAGCTGTTAGTAAACATATCCTGAAGAATATCAATACTGTACAAAGGCAGAGACGAAATAATTCTGAACGAATTCGAAATTATTTTAATAATAATCCGAAAACAAGTGTGAGAATTGCAAGTTTGGACATCAACTTACCGCGTGAAACAATAAGGAGAAATCTTAGGAAATATAATAATATGAAGCCCTTTAAACCAAAGTTTCTTCACACCTTAGAAGAAGGCGATAATGAAAAGAGGATGGAGTATAGTTTATGGGCTCAAGGAGAATATCTAAATAACAGGAATTTTCTGAAAAAAATTTTGTTCAGTGACGAGGCAACATTCACAACCAATGGAACAGTTAATTCTCAAAATTCAAGGTACTGGACGGAAGAAAATCCACATTGGATAATAAATTGCAGAAGACAGTACTCCCAAAAAATAAATGTTTGGTGCGGAATATTACATACCAGAATAATTGGCCCCTTTTTTTTTGAAAACAATTTGAATGGTCAAATTTTTTTGAATTTTTTGAAAAACGAGTTTTCCAACGCTATGGATGAACTTCCACTAGCAGAAGAGGCCCATATTCTATTTCAATTAGATGGCTGTTCCATCCACAATAGCAGGATTGTTAGAGATTGGCTGGAAGAAAATTTTCCTAATCGGTGGATAGGGCGAAATAGTTCACTGATTGAGTTTCCCCCCAGATCCCCGGACTTGACTCCACTTGATTTTTTTTTATGGGGAACCGTTAAGGAAAAAGTATACAAAACTCGCCCAACGAGCAAAGAGGAACTGCGTGAAAGAATAAGACAGGCTTGCAGAGATATCACCCCAAATCAATTATTGAATGTTTTGGTTAACATTAAAAAACGATATGATAAATGTATCGAATTGAATGGAGATTTGGTGGAACAGTCCAAAATTTAATGTGTGGGCACTGTCATGTTAATACATTCTTTTGCAGTGGTTCATTTATGTTTTTAATATTGATAATTATATTATGATATAAAGATGTGTATTTCTATTCTTTGACAACAAACTGCAGTGTGCTAATAGAGATAACTATATCGCACATAAAGTTGTTATGTTCTGAAGAAGTATTTTATACCATATTATTTACAAAATTGTTATTTAATATACAACTATTTGAATTATTTTGACAGTGATTGGTATATTTTACTTATGCCATATTTCAGTTAAAAAAAATAATTTTATCTTGAAATTTTAGTCACAACCATTTGAAAGCATCACAAATCCAGTGGCGTCGTCAAATTTCATATAAAAAAATCGCTAGTATGTTTTTTGGATTTTTGACCTTGAAAAAAATTCGAAGTAGGCCTTGAAAATTTTATTTCTATTTCGACTTCACAGCACTCTAATAGAACTATTGACGCTCTATCTATTGAAAAAAAAAACTTCTGAATCGGATAATAAATAACAGTTTTAGAGAGGTGGCCCGCTTTCAAATGGGTCACTCTGTATATATATATATATATTTACATTCGAAGACAATAACCAGCTAGCTTGAAAAAGTTTTATTCAAGTGGAATTGTCAAGCTGTGTGCACGTATCAATATAGTTGAAGTAATAAACTTTGTATTTCGTGCAGAAATTTAATTTTTGTAATTTCTTTCCAATATGGCAATTTTTTGTTTACATTTTACACTGATGGTAGCCCGTCAGCCCGCTGCCAAAAAGTGTAAGAATTTTATAATGTTAGCTCTCTAAGGGTTTGGCAGTTATGAATATAATGATCAATGAACAAGCAACATTAGGGCACACCCGTGAGTCAAACACATTTTAGGGCATATAGTGACTCTTAGAACCCACGTGACACGTATGACGATCGGTTTCCGTCGGATTTTTATTCGATGAAATATTGTTTGGTATGCTTGGCATACGCATAGGCTGAGATAGCATAAGCTTGGCACGCAGACAGCAAATGCATTATGGGACCTCCATACCCATCACGCGAATACGTTAGACCAGGGTGTTGAAGACACGACCCTGGCAGGTTACTATGAATTCCTCGGTCTCCGACTTCCACCCACTTGACCTGAGGAATGCCTAGCTCATATTTTTTGATAAGATACGGTCGTCAATATTATTGAAGAAGGCCCTATGTATTGGCTCATCCTTATGTAGCTGCAGGAGGACCACAGTCTCCGCAGCTTTAATGTGAGCTTTTTGGGGAATGAACTCCATCTCGGTACGGGAGTTTGAGTCTTCCCGTTGAGTATCGATAACGAGACCAAGTTCATCGGCTGCCTGTGCTGCTGCCCTAGAGAGAAATGCTCCGATCTCTTTTTTTTATGGTAACGGACCATACAGGAAAGGGGATCTGAAGTGCTGATAACTTCCAGGCTCCATTATTATTAGTATTTTTATTTTTAAATTTTCGTATTGTCATCGGTCCTTGATATGTATGACAAATTGAAGATTATTCAGACTACTGGAAGTAGGTGAAAATTTAATTCGAGAAGTCTTTTACACAGATACATACATAAATAATTATATAATAATAATAGAATTATAACGATAGTCGTCGCCGACCGATGTTTCACCCTTTTTACTCCCATATGCACCTACAACGTTGGCTAATTGTGGCAAATACCTGTCAGAAAACAAATACTCCCTTGGCTGATACCTCACTGCAGAAGAAACAATTTCAAGTGCTCCCCAACCAAATAGCAGAATTTAGATTTGATTGAGGGGGACCACCTGCAGACTAGTTTCGAGGTTGTTGCCTCGTCATCAGTAAAGGATAGGTCACTACAGATAGCTTTGAAGCCATCTGTTTTCCATCCGAATCATCCCATCATCCCGTCTATTTGGCCAATCTGGTCTCACGCTTCCGAATGTTGTAGGTGTATATAGCAGTAAAAGTGGTTGGCGACGACTATCGTTATCAATCAATCTCCAGGAAGAACTCTGAGCTTTGTGATCAGATAACTGAATCAAATTATAGTTAAAAAAACTAAGGTACACTCTTCAATTCCAACATGGACTAAAAGTAAACTTTAATTTTCAATGTGATTACTCAAATGTAAAAAAAGCTCGGGTGCTTTTGACCTATATTCTTATATTACTCATTTTAACTTTACAATACTTACCGTTCAAGAGCTTAAGAGAACTTATGTCGAGCACTCCACGCTTTTGTCATTTGGGTAATAATATTGGAAATTATCTTTGATTTTCAGTCCATGTTGGAAGTATAGCGTGATTTGATTTTTGTTTGAAAATATGATTAGGATAAAATCTGTTGTTTTCATTTTTCAATTTCCATGGAGAATGTTCCCCTTTTCAATATAGCGTGTTATTTAATTTTTTAAAATATAATCTTATTTAATTGTTTTTAGTCTCACGTTTGCATTAGTTTGAGGTAATGGGACGTGAACGAAAAAGGAGAGAACCCGAGTCGTTCTTCAATGGTATACGATACGATGATGGTTCTCGATTTTGAAATTTGGTATCCTAGTAGACTTTTTGGATGTCCACCTAATAAAAAAAAAAAAACATCATTCCAATCGGTTGGAAAATGTAGATTTTATAAAGGTGCTCCGGTTTTAAGTGGGTCACGCTGTATAACTATATTCCGAATTGAATGACTACTAATACATATTTTTCCGAGACTGCTGAAAAGACTTAAAATAAACACAATGAACCAGACTATAAGAAGAGTTTTCTTCATAATAACAAACCCATAAAGTAAATTTCAAAATTATTCCGAAAAAATGCACAGTTGCAACTTAAATTAAAAGTTATTTCTTTTAATGAGCTCTTGGATTATTTCGAGAAATTAACATACATAACTCATTTTGATTCTATGTGAAAATCGGCCACCGAAGAGAAAGCAGGGAAGTGATTCTTCATTTCAACCTGCTGTCACCGCATTCATAATTCTGCCGCTCACAACCTTACTGCGTTTCCGCTTAGAATGTGAGTCATGTGATTCACCGTGGGATGACGTCTTCCAAAGTGTACCGAAATATTCAAAATGAGAATCACTAGGACCTTAGCCATCTGAAGAGTCGAGGTCGGCAAAGAAGTGGATTTACTGATACCTGATTTCAGTACTCTAATGGGACGAATAATCTACACACTTGCATTTAGCTAACCGCATTCGGTTTCCGGAAACAGTAGTCTTTTCCACTGTTCTCATTGTTTCTGTGGTTGTCCATGGAATAATGTAGGTAATCAACATCCCACGCAATATACAACTCATCCAACTGTTTTCAACTGTTTTCATATTTATTCACTTTCCGTCATAACGGAAAGAAAAAGTCAAAATAGGGATTATAGATTTTGAGTTTGATTTGATGTTGTTGATTGAGTTGGTATGCAGTAATCTGTTGATTAGTGTCACTCCTCAGTGTTTTATCTAGCTGAGAAAAAGTGAATAATTCGTCGCAAATTTCACTTTGACAGGTTTCACATAATTATTGTTTGTTTAGGAGAGACACAAAAGGCACCTATCACATGATTGAAAATCCATTCTATTTCGTCAATTGTGTTGAAGTGTTGAAAGTCAAAATGTCCCACACATTCCTTGATGAGGTCAGACTAATAATTGAATATACAAAGTACTGTTCTAGAAAATATATGTGTAAAATGAAAACGAAAAGTAAATGGGACACAAATATTGATCGAAATATTTTTTTAGAAATTGTATACCTACTTTTACTTTCATACGAGGCAGATGGACCCCATCTATGAAATTTCGAACCTAACCGTTTAAATAATTTTACTTTCGCTACCAAGAAACGTTTATCATGAGCTCTCATACTAGTGAACATTATTTATCTGTGTGAACTCTTTTTATAGTAGATATTGAAGAATGTTTACCTCACAAAAAAAGGTTTAGAGAACATTAAAGTTATATTTTGAATATTTTATGTGACATATAATTATTACATGTGTACTTATTTTATGAGTAAAAGATTCTACGTGATAGATTCAAAATGATATTTTGAAGGACGTGATGATCTGCTACACTTTTGAATGACGTCTATTCGAATTTAAACCTTACGATATACTATTTAAAAAAAATCAAACAAAAAATGTTCATGTAATCATTTATTGAAGAAGAGGAAAATACTGTCTGGTAATAAAGTCACATAAAAGTCAAGTCAGTTCGTCAAAAGTCAGTTATATAAATAATATAAATAAACAAAATAAATAATTAGAAAACAAAAACTACCATGTCTGCAAGTACTGTCGATGTCGAAGTCAATAGAAAAATATTAAACATAAGGCTGACCAGAAAATTGGTCAAACAACATTTGTACAAATTATTGGCTAGCTATTAAATCCTTAAGAACGAGTCTATTGTGGACTATAAGCTTTGTAGGCCAGATTTTGAGCATCTTCCAGTGACCTCTTGTCCCATCCACCTCCCCCGCCAGATTGCCAGCCACCGCCTCCATGTCCACCGTCGCCGCCGCCGCCGCCAGATTGCCATCCCCCGCTGCTATGTCCACCACCTCCTTTTTTTGCTGCGAATAGTTTCTTGATGGCAATAATTCCAGACAACAGTAGAGCGATTTTGGCTGTGATCAATGCTTTTCCTGCGAGGAGAAATAGACCACCAATGGCTAAAGGTATCATTGCTGCCATTTTAGCTGCCATTCCCATCATCATTCCTTTCATCATGCCACCCATCTTCATTTTTTTCTTACGACCTGTAAGAAAAAGGGCATTAATGATAAATACAAAGAAAAACAAGAAAACTTTGAGTCTTTTTTACAAAGTACACGTGCATTACAGTCTTAATTTACCTTCTTCGATTCCTAAATCCTCAGCCAGTTCCCGTCCGGAAATTTTTGGAAGAGACACTTGAACGGTCCTTGTTCCGATGAAGTTGGTTAATTTTTCCATCAACATGTTGGTGAGAATTTCATCTTTGGCATCAACTGAACGAGGTAACGTTTTTTCCAGCTGTTCTTCAGTGACTACAGGACCTTCTTTCGGTGCATCAGCAACTTTTGTAACTATAACTCCTTCAGCAAGGGAAAGGTTATCCATTCTTCCTAGCCTGTCGATAAATGTGATGGCTTTTTTCTTGAGACAAGGGCTGAAACTATCGGCTTTCGAACAATCATCGTATATTTTGAGTGCCACTCGTACACCGGTATTTTCTAAGCTGTCCTGTGCTAATGCACATGTCACAAGAAACAACACTAACACAATTTTTCTGGATATCATTGTCACTAGTTCACTACACTGCGTTGCCGGCAGCCGAAAAGAAACTGATGATCATCTCAATCTTTATTTCTTGTTTTATACCTTATCATGTTGACCTTTCTTTTACTTCGATGACCCGCTAAGAACTCTGTACGAGCTCTACCCTACTCTCTTGATTGGCTGATGATGACCTACAAAAGTTAACTTGAATCCTCTTTGGTTGGTATCATGTGTGTTAAATTTTCAATTCTCACCTGTTCGGAGATTTCTTCTGCGCGTAATTATTCTACAGGCAGTGAATCTGGTTTACTCAATGAAAAAGTGTTCGAGAATGAAATGCGGGATGTTTTGGTTTGTTTTATGTGAATGTAATATGAAATTGCAAGTGATCTGGTTCGTAAGCTCGTTACAAGTATCATATAACGACTGTTGAATAGCATGATCTATAATTGCATATTATTACTATCAAATATATAGGGTATATCTTCATGAGTTACCGCGATCTATATGTATAAAGAGAACTAGATGAAATATAATTTTGAAAATGTGTAGAAACGGTGGAGTAAATATTTAGAATCCAACTGAATTATTATCTATTCTGGTTTCTCTGTTAGTGACGTCTTCTTTGTTATTTTCATTAGGACACACCGTATTTTACAATATTTTTGGATTTCTTGCAAAGTTTTGTTCGTGTATCATACCCTATACCCAAAATAAACGAACCGTTTTTGAATTTCGTATTCCAGTTTTTCTAGCGAAAGTGAAAAATGCAGCCTATATCGAACATAACCCGTTTTCATATATAATATTTACAATTTTAAGTAATATGCAGTAACTGAATCATAAATGTTGGAGGTGGAAAGGAATCACTCGCCATAATCACGTCCACTGAATAGTTGACAGGGTGTGTAAAAAAGTGGGTCCAGAAAGTGAATAATAGAACATTAAAAAATCATTTTTGGAAAATGAAACCCAATTTTTTTCCTCTCATCATAGAATTTATTTATGGAATGTAGTTCTAATTCACTTCCCTATGCCCAAAACTCATAATTTCGGAGATATTCCATAATATTATTTTATTATGCAAAACTGCCAGACATTTTAGTTATTTACCTAACAAGTGCGGAAAAGACATTTTCCGTAAGAGTTAGGTACAACATTTTTCCTACGAGTGTTTTTGTCCATCTTATTTATGAAAAAACAAGGTTTTTAATAAACAAGTTTTTATAATAATGCTACAAAATGACTAATAAGACAGAATAGTTACATAGATCATTTAGTTAGTCCTAAATATCATCATTTTCAAAAATACAAAAATCGTGTGGAAAAGTAAAAATCGTACGGAAAAGTAAAAATCGTGCGGAAAAGTACAACTTTCAAAACGAAAAATCGTGCGGAAAAGTTACTGATCCGCACGCTCGTAGGAAAAATTTGTTTCAGTGCCTGTGCATATCTACTAAAAAATGAATTGAAAAAGTGCCTTATTTCTCGTGTTGGGTATAATAATCAACAATCAATTTATTAGTGTCTTTAACTTCTAAACAATTTTCACATCTTCGCATGACGTCTCCCACGGCTCGTCTCATAGTTTAAGTGTGTGGACTGCTGAAAATCTTCTTTCGTTATTGGCATATAACTCGAAATGAAAAAACCCATTGGAATTAAATTTGGGAGGTCGCAGTGGACATGTTTTACATGAGTTTGAACAAGAACCATGTTAGGAATCTGAAAACATTGTAGGCAAAGTATAGAGTGTCTCATTGAAAGTAACAGATATGACGGAGAAACCGGAATTGTCACGCACAATAAAAAAATATATTTTTTTCTGTGAAGGGAAAAATGTTTGACATTTTATGTCCGTTGACAGGTAATGAAATAAAGTTACTTTTTTCTGTGACAGGAAAAAAGTTTGACATTTTATTTTTTCCCGGATATATACATAGGTAAAAGTAGAAGTCTGCTATTGCAAAAGCATCCGATGTTCAGTTTGGGCCTCTAACCCAACCTCCTACCATAATCACTCAACCTGCACACTACTAACCTAACCGGCCTTTATTCCTAATAGTCTAAGAGCCGGAGAGAGGTCGACTTTCATCGTTCTTTTTAACGGATGAAACATACTTTTTATCATGTTTCATAAATAGACGAATTCGCCTAAAATGAGTTGCCTATCAAAATGTGATCCAGACTATATAGAGTGAGTTTCAAAAATTTCCACCATATGGAAAACTTTTTTATTATCGATTTGTTCGAAAATTTTATTTTTCGTAAAAATTAGTGCATTGCAGAATACGTCCATGAGAGTTGTCAAAATTTCAAATTTCCAAAAGGTGTACAGGGGGAAGAAAAAAATAGAAATTTTGATCAAGTGTAAAATACCCCTTATTATTGACATTATCAAAAAGTTCATTCAAGGAGGTTGAATGAAAACAATAGTAAAATTTGGAGTCGCAGCCAGCGTAGTTTACTCTTGATCAAAATTCTATTATTTGTTCCCCCCTGTACACCATTTGAAAATTTGAAATTTTGACAACTCATATGTGAGAATTCTGCAATGCACTGGTTTTAATGTATTATAAAATTTTCTGACAAATCGATATTAAAAAAGTTTTCCATATGGTACAAATTTTCGAAACTGTACACATTTGATTTTTTTAAATATTAAATCGTCTATTTTCCCGTCACAGAAAAAAATAGTGTATTATACACGGGAAAAATATTAGATTTTAGCTCCCTCCGCTTCGCGTCGGGAGACAACACAACCTCAAGCTAAAATCTAATACTTTTTTTCCTTGTATAATAAATAACTATTTTTCCTTGACAGCCGGGAAAAGAGTGAGTACTTTTTTCCCGGATGCATATTCACATAGATAAAGGTAGATATTTTATTAAATCGTCGTTCTTCCCGTCACAGAAAAAAAATAGTGTATTATACATAAGAAAAATATTATATTTTAGCTCTCGGTTTTTGTCTCCCTTCGCTTTTTTCCATTGTATATAATGAATAACTATTTTGTGTGAAGGGAAAAGTTTTTATCTCTGTTTTTCTTCTCTTATGGCCATAATCCTTGAGTGATTGAAAAAATATGTATTCTTTATATGAGCATAATTCTACAACCGCTTTATTTTTGAGATACAGGGTGTTGAAATAAAAAAAAATAGTTTTTCCCAATAACTCCAAAACCGCTTTTTTAAATTTTGGTAGAATCAATACGTATAAAAACGCATTTTTCGGTGAGAACTATTTTATCAATTTCCCTCAGTGCCGTTCCCTCAGACGTCCCTTTTAACGTGTCCTGTTTCATTTTTCATCAAAAAATTATACGTCACTGTTTTTTTTTGTAATAATTATTAGTTTTCTAATAGTACTCTACCTTTTCAAATGAATGGTTACCAGTCGGAAGACCATTTTTATGAGAAGATAGAGGACATTCTTGAATATAATATTTATTTGATGAAAAAAACACAGTGGCGTATAATTATTATTTTTGGTACATTTTATAACCTGAATTTCAGCAATAAAGCGGTGCGGTATGTTCATATGAAGAATTTTCCTTAAAATCATCCTAGCATTATCGCCCTTTGAAATCAGCATTTAATTATGAAACACCCTGTATAGTATCCGCCATATAATAAACAACATATTTATGGGTAAAAAGTTTATTATTGGAGTATTACCGGTACATGGCAGATAGAAAAAATCGACGTGGCAAAAAAAGGTTAATACATATGCAAAAATATGGACAAATGTTTGGAAACTTTGCTCGGAATTCAATGCAATACTAATGTGATAATTAAAAATAGATTTTTTTTTAAATATTGTCAGATGTCTTTAAAAAGATTTAATTTTTGCTTTCTGAATAGCTTGAATAAGACGAACAAATTGTATTTTCTTTATTTGTTCGTCATATTGAAGAGGCTTTGAGTTCTCAAATGTATGTGCGATATATCAGGAGAATACAATGTGTTTGTTCTATTGATGATCTATTTATTTTTTTGAAATCAAGGGCGGATCTATAGAGGGGCAATTGGGGTAATTACCCCTCCAATGGACTCGATTCATAACAAAAATAATATGATAATTCAAAAATTATCTTTGCTCTAGATTTAACATATGTTGTAGACCCCCCAGAAAAGTTGCCTAGATCCGCCCTTGGTGGAAATTCATATTGAATATGTGATAAAGAAAATAACTATGATTTGAATAAAAGTCATAGTGGAAATTAGTTCCTTTATCTCATAATAAAAAATAAAATGTTTTTTGATTGTCATATCATCACCAGGGTAGTCGAATTCTGATATAACTGTTGGATACGAACAAATGTAATAGAGATGGTTCAGACACAAATAATCTTTTTTCAAATTAGTGCTATCTAAATACAAATGTTTGACCAATTATGGTCGAGCTTTTCAGAAGAAAAAAAGAATATAAAAAGTAATTGAAAGTCAATACTGTAGTAATACATTTTTTTATAAGCTCTTATTTAGTTTTAACCTGACCCGGTGTAATTATAAATTCTTACCTAAAAGTGAATTTTGGCCTACTTCTAGTCGTCCGATTGACTTGCACTATGGAATTTTCATTACACAAGAAAGAACAAAATTTCGGATCCAAAATATTTTTTGATTGTAATCCTATTCGATTCCAAATTTCTATTTGGAGGTTTTCGGTATCGTAGATTATGTATTTGTTTGTCAACATTTTAAATACAGAATGCGGCTCTCAGACGGCTAACTTGTTTTGTGAATATGGTTCGATTAGATTTGAAAATGACATTCGGGGGTTTTCGATGTTTTCTGTAAATTCATAATTTCAATATGGCGGATGATCGTTGTGATTATGGTTCGATTCTATTTAAAAACGAAATACACGAATCCAAGATGGCAGACGAGTTTTTTAATTATATTTCTTCAAAATTAGTATATCGAAGATAATGAATATTTTTTTAAATTCATAAATTCAAGATGGAGGCTATATAATGGCGGACGAGCTTATATTCAATTCCCCTTCTCACCAAAGGACTAGAAAGCTCAAAACTCACATGAAACATGCCTTGTGATAGTCATACCCCTAACTAAACTAAAAAAAAGTGAAATGAAGAGAAAACAAATACATACGTTTTTTTTCAAATGCGCTAAATAAATAAAAGTTATTTCTTCAGATCTGCAATGTTGTTGATTCTGTGAGTTACAGATTCAAAAGCTTGACCTACATTACACATATAGATTATTGAATGAGCTCGTTCAGTATTAATTTTTCCGCAAAACTTTATTGCAAGTATTGTGCTTTCAATAATCCAGGGGTTTATTCGAATACATTGTTGCCATTGTTATATTACTCATTGAAATTATAAAAAATCTTGAATACGGTTTCACATTGGTATACTAGTAACGTCATCAATAGAAATCCTAATTTTCTTTACATTATATTGTTTTTTTTTTTATTTCTTTGTCTAAATATGGTGTTTTAATCGTGATGATAAAATCTCATTATTTCTTTCTTGCCATGCTTTTTTGGGATTTCAAGCTTCCACCATCTGAAAATGAGACGCCATGCATGACAAGAAACGAATTTCCTCTACAAAACCAAACTTTCAATTAATATTTTTTCCTCTCACTTCCATTGAATTTGCATAATCTGAATAATGAAAACTTCGATACTATTCTGAGCATTGAGATTGGTGGAAAAATGACTATGTCAAAAACGTAGAATGTAGGACGGGAATTATCAATTCATGAACTTGACCGTTTTCGTTTCCGTTTTCGTTTCCAATACTCTTTATAAGAACTCTGAATTACCTACATAATAACTTCTATTAGCATAAAGTACTTGTAACAGATGTACTGGTTTATTTCTCTTTACACTTTTTATGTATGCCGTACCGCTCGCAAGGCGTAATTTAAATAAAAATTCCAAACAAGTGCGTTGAAAAGATTCACATGGAAGAAGACCTAATTGTTGAAGTTTTCTCTTACGACACAATTTCGCCAGACAGGTAGGTGTATGAGAGTTTCCATAACTATCAGTAATCTTGAACTTCGCTAGAGTCATTCGCAAATTGTTCCCCGTGGTAAACTCACAGACATTTTGAAACTCAGTATAGCTACTAAAGTCATTTCTGCAGGTAAAAAAATATACCGGGCGACTACGATATCACAAGAGACTGTCTTTCGTCCTTTAGTATTTTAATCCAGTAACGACAGACAAACTCGAGCAAAAAGTGAACAATGAATTGTAGCAATCTGAAACTCGGCACGTGACATCTCGACATCATGTATTATTGGAAAAAAATCTGTTTACCAAAAAATCAAGTGTGGAACCTGAAAAATTTTTCAAAATATAATTTTATTTTGTTGTTATTTCAGAAAATATAAGAGTTTTCAAAAAATAATTTTGATAGGTTGAGAGATAATTCAATTCTCCACAAGAATGATTTTCAGTAATACCTTATGAAATCCGCTCGTTTTCTCAGAAAACGTGGTTTAACGCCGACGTCATATTTCATGCTCGCGCTAAACCGCCACTGCAAATTCAGGCAGGGCCAAAAAGGGATTTGTTATAACTTTGCTAAAAATCATAGTAGAGGAAAAAGAAAAAATGCATATCGTTCCTGAAGACTTCTACTTTCTCATGCAAATATAACATGTGAGTATCTGACTACCTAAGATGTGTTTTGTCACACTTCACATAACCCTTCTACGATATTTACGAAGAATCCGAAAGTAATGGATATTTTAGTTAATATGAAATATATACTGAAGCAGAAACCAGTACCCTCTTTGGACCATATGGAACGATTTAAGACTATGTAGTGAGACAAGTCTTACTTATACATGCCAAAAGAAAAACTGGGTTTTACTCCTGCCTCAGTTTTCAACTCACCCGTAATCCCGGCAATTTCTTCAGTAAATGTTGAAAATAATCGCTCATACACATCCTACATAAAAAATAAAGTATGTGATTTCAAGATTGAGGTTCGAACTTCACGATAGTGTTATTAACTATATACAGTGTGACCCATTTAAGAACCCATACAAAACTTACATTTTTTAACCGATTCGAATGATTTTGTTTTCGTCAGTTAGACATTCAAAAAGTCTATTAGGACACCATATTTCATGAATAAATCTCCACTTCCAGGGTCAACTAGTCTTATTTTTCAAGGTCAAGAATCTAAAAAAATTACTAGCGAATTTTTTAGAAACTGACTACACCACTGGATTCGAGATATTTTCAAATGGTTCACACGTAAATAACGTTGGAATGCGTGGAATGATAAAAAAGTTATAGGAGAATGAAATTTGAGAAATATGCCTTTTAATCAACCTACCACTTCAATTTCAAAACTTTTGTAATAACTTTGACTACACCACTGGATTTAAGATGGCTTGAAATATTACCGACCATAATTTCATCGAAATCTGTTGATAAATAAAAAAATAAGAAATTTTCAGATTCAATGACATTTTCCTGAAATTCCATTTTCAAATTTTCTTTTCTTATGATGTTCTTATTTATGAAAAATAAGATAAGTTGGCCCTGTAAATGGAGATTTATACGTGAAACGTAAGTTTTATATGGGTCACATTGTATATGTAGGATATGAATAAGCGATTATTTTCAACATTTAGTGAAGAGAATGCCGATATTATGGGTAAGTTGAAAACGAGGCAGGAGTAAAACGTAAAGTTTTTTTTTTTTGCCATGTATAAGTAGGACCTGTCACACTACTTTAAAATGGTTGCATATAGTCCGAAGAGGGAATGGGTTGCTGCTTCAGTATAATAATTCCATATTTACTAAAATATTCATGATTTTCGGATCATCCTCAAACATTTCCGTGAAGTGAGACAAAACACATTTTAGGTACTCAAATACTCACACATTATATTTGCATGAGAAAGTAGGAGTCTTCATAAACGATATGAACTTTTCCTTTTCCTTATCCGATCATTTTTAGCAGAATTATGACACATAAAATATTCGGCTCCACCAGAAATTTCAGCGGCGGTTATTAAGGGTGAACGTGAAATTTGATGTTGGCGTTCAATCACGTTTTCTGGGAAAACGAGCGCATTTCATAAGAAATAACTAGGCATAATTTTTGTGGAAAATTGAATTGTTTTTCACCCTGTTGAGTTTTTTTTTCGATAAATCATATACTTTCCAGGATTACAGCAGAAATCTATTTGAATATTTTAAACGAAAAAAAATATATGTTCCACACCTGGAATTTTGGTAAACATTTTTTTTCGTGGTAATCATGGTTTTGTGGTGCTACAATCGATTCCTGTCTCAAAACCCAATCGTACTGGATTAATATAGTTTTTCTAGACATAACCTTATACAACTTCCGCTTCAGTAGAAAGCTGGTTGAAAATCAAATAGACAACATCGCCAACTCCGCCTCAAAAAAAATAAAGTAGCGTTTTTATAATATGTCATGGAATGATATTTTTTCGAAATAGAACATCCCATATTATTTTATATGATTAGATATATGATCATATTCTCAACTAAAAATATTCCATTACTTTTCTTGCAAGAAGAAGAGAGCTACACGGCAAATATAAAACATCGTTAATATAACTTTGAGTATTTAAATATTTTCAAGGAATATAATTTTGTATCCATTTCTCATTGATTCACTATTTTTCGGAACTGATATATTTCTGCTAATAGGCCTCTTGATGGAACTTCTCGTTCACCAGATATGACAGCTCTCCATTTCTATTTTTAGGAAGTTCACCGAATCAAGGTTAACGAAATCGAACAAAATGACGTGAATTGAGTGGGTATACATTGACGAACTGTATTAAAGTAACGAATGATGTTGACAGAAGTACCCAAATATGTATTCATTAAGAAAGCAGTGTTTTTTAATAGTCAATACATTCAATGAACTGAACAATTCATCATAGCAGAATTACGGTTATTAATAATAAATGACAGAAGTTCGGACATAGACTAAGAAGTTTGCCGGAGAGTGGACGTAAAAAAATGAAAATAATGACTACAGTGTCGAAATACCCTTTTTCCCATCGATGTTGCCAAATTAGGTATTATTAAGAAAACAGCTACTTCCATGGCTAATATCACGAAGGGCATTGAACTACATCTGTCAGATACCGTGCAACATTTATCATGAAAGACCTGACTACCAGTGCTTCTATAATTCAAACCGAGCTTTCGCTCGTTCTGTTCGCATATATCCACCTGGCAGTATATTTTAGATGTCTTGTCAGTCATGAGGAAGGTAGGTCATACAAACTGTCCGTCAAAGATACACTCGATATAACAGGTATCTGATGTAATTTAAGGTAAATGTCCCAATTATCAACACAATAGCGTGTTCGTGAGAATGACGAATACTTTTCGAACTCGAGGGATATTCTTTATCTGGTTGAGATATTTAGTTTATAAATCTTTGCGCTTTTAATTTCGTTGAACAAACAGAAAAAACTGATCATAAAATTGTGAAATAATTCAAATCGAATGAATGAAAACGTTCAGCAGATGTCCCAATTTTCGACACTTGAAAAAGATCAGTAACCAATTGCCGACATGTATGAGTACCAATTTTCGACACCATGAGAAATCGAAAACTACTATCAATGATATATTTATATATTTATCCAACACATGACAGTTATGACTGTCATTATTAATGTCATTTTAGACAAGTAAACTATCAAATAACTCACGCACACTATCAAATAACAAACTATCAAATAACACACTAGTGTGTTATAATCCATAATTCACTAGTGAGTTAAGGATTCATTGATTATGGATTCATAACTCACTAGTGAGTTATGGATTCATAGGAAAATTTTCAACATTTTCTGAACTGATTATTATAACAGAAATGAAACAATAAAAACTAGCTGAGTCTCAGTCACCGACAGAAGGTCACACCATTTATCGACATAGAGTTGTACGTATTATCGACAGTAAGATTTATTGTGCTACAGTTTGATAAATCGAAGGAAAACAGTGTGTGTAATTATTGGTACATAAAAAATTTATGGTTAATTGAACATACCAACGAAACAATTTTTTGGAGGAACATTAAAAGTGAGTTTCTGATAGGAAGTCAAAAATCGTCTTGCGTGACCCTTTTATCGACACTTATGTCAATATCTAGAACACAACATGTTTTAGATGTACCTATTATCGACACCCTAATTTCTCATAGAATATGAAATGAATTATATTGTTTTCATAGAAATGAAGACGAACAACCATAATGAAATAGCTTCCTATTCAAAATATCATACTTCAATATCATTTTGTGGATTTAGGGACACATAAGTAAAGTGTGCTCACTTAGCAGATCAGCAAGGAAAACGGTGTTCTCCCGACGACGACTGACACTCGACTGATTTGCACCAGTTGTTGTGATGGGGATGCTTAGAAGAAATTGTTGGTAAATTTGAATATGTTCCGAAAACTTGAAGCTACAAACTCGTCGAATACAAATTTTCATTACATCCCTCTTCTTCTTGTCATATTGAAAATAAATGGAAATTGTCGATGATTATAGCCAACGAACTAGTTAGTGCAGTCAAGTAAAACATGAAAAGGGGGGTCGCGCTTGCAAAAGGTCGGGTCGTTCTAATTTTTTGTATGTACTTAGTTCTTAACAAATATTTAGGACTTTTTTCAGTTTTTGTTCAATATCACAGCACTTTGGAAATTGCAAATCTGTTTCACTTCTCGGAACTGTAGGACTAATATTTATAATTTTTCCAGGATGTTGAAAATACGTCCTAAAACGGGGGCTTGAGCAAGACACGCACACTTTGGACCTTTTATGAATAAATATTTTTTAACTTATTAAATATCGAAATTAGGAATTGAAAAAATTCAAAGCACGTAATTCACTGTTTTGTTCTCCTTCACAGGTTTCATTTTTCAAATAGTGCACACAAGTAATCAATTTCAATACCGTAGACATCTTCGTTGATATAATTATGCATAAACCACCAGTATGTTTTTCAGTCTGGTAGTACATGCTCACGCCGAAGATTCTTTCACTTAGCGAATAGCTGGTTGTTGACTATGGTAGTCCCCTTAGCGGCGGAGCGCTAGCGAAACGCTGATCGGCGCTTCGCTGACAGTTCACCGGTACGGTTGGAAATGTCAAGTTTTTCGTGCGCCTTCTACTGTTTTTTATTTTTGTGCAACGTACCTGCTTGACATAGTTTCATAGATAGAGAAAATAATGTAATTATTTAACAAAAACATTTTTTTATGTGAGAAAGATAAGTTATGAGTAGGAAAATGGATCTTTAAAACAAGTGGAAGAAGAAAATTGTCAAAGATTGTTTGAAAAAAATTAAATCATTTTATAAACAATGTATTTGTTTATAGCAGTTTTTTTAAACAATACCAGATGAAAATATTTAAAAATCATTTTCATGTATCTTCTGATCTTAAAAATAGTAAAATAAGAAAAATTAAAGTAAATTGTTGATAACAAATTGAAAAATATATATTATTTTATAATTTTTCAGACAGGAATCTATTCTAAGACCTTTCAAAACTAGCTCCAAAAAAGAAAAAAATCTCAGATAAGTTATTATTTTTGTTTTGTTTATGTCCACTCTCCGGTGAACATCTCGGACTATGTCCGAGATCTTCTTTTGATAATTATGATAATTTTTCGGATTTTATAAAATGCTTAATTTCTCGAATGTATTGAATGTTTATTACACTGTTCTAACAACATTATCTAATTCATTCCATCATTTATTATATCTAATTTCGTAACCGTCCCCCTACAAAAAATAGAAATCATGGATTGTCATATCTGGTGAACGAGGTGTTCACTCAACGAGACTATTGGCAGAAATCTATTTGTTTCGAAGAATAGTTACACAATGAGCAATGACTGAGACGAAAAATTACGACGAAGTCGAATTCCCCATATCTTCATAATATCACACAAAATGAAAAATTTGAGGCAATAATTTGTCAGAAAACAACTACTTCACACTACGAACATAGAGGAAACAATTGCAACTGCTGATTGTAATGAAGAATTGGATATTATTCACCATTAGTTGAGAATGACCACCTGCACCTACTGTAATTGATGCCAGATGTAATTCAATGTTCGTAGTGAGAAGTAGTTTTTTTCTGATAGATATTTGCCTCGAATTTTACACTTTGTGGATAATGTGGAGAGATGGGGAATTCGACTTGGTCGAAACTATTTTTCGAAACAAATAGATTGCTACCAATGGTCTTGTTGAGTGAACACCTCGTTCGCCAGATATGACAACTCATGATTTATATTTTTTGTAAGGAGACGGTTACGAAATCAAATATAATGAATGAATGAACGAATGAAGCGAATTCATCTTTTTTTTTATTCAAATGACTGCAGTTCATATTTAGGTAAGGTTGTAATATATGTAATGAGTATGTGATTCGTATCTGAATAATCTTCCAGAAATCACGATGTTCAAAAAATGAGAAGCAATGAAGAATTAATTCAAATAATTAATTTAATGATAATTGTTGATGAATTTATGAAAATGTTATAATGTACACCTAATGAAAGAGTTTCCACCTCGATACGAACCATCCAGAGTTTATTTAGAGAAAATGATAAAGTTTTTTATTATCATTGAAATACAAATGTTTCCAAGCTATTCATGAGATGATAATTTGATATTTTCATACAGCTAGGAAGATATTATTTAGAAAAAAAGCTAATATAGCTAAAAATTGCTATTTTCAATTTTTCCTTATCTCTTCAAACTGCCCTTATGTGTATAAAATTGAATTCTAGGCAACTTTTTTAAATAACTGTTTTCGATATCTGGCCATTTTACCCCACTTTTTATATTTTCATAGTAATGTTTTTCAATTTGCCGCCATACCAGCGATCACGTGACATGTGTCAAAATCGATTTTTAGGTTATCGGACATACACAAACTTTTCCCAATAATCTTTTTTCCAATACTCTAATAATAAAGTTTTTTCCCATATGGTATACTTTTTAGCGGTCACTGTATATTGACGATGTCAAGTTGTATTTTGGTATTTTGAGAAACAAAGGACAAAAAATGGTACGAGATATCGTTGTCACCCGGTAGAGGATGTTCCATCTTGTGGAAAATGTAACAATCCTAGTTTATTCACACTGTTATTTGCGTTTTGAGTGTGGGACGTATCTATTTAGTGCTTGCTCTGCTGTCCCGAACATGAAAGTGAGAGTAGTTTTCTCTCTCACGTGCACCAAATCTAGTCAGTCATTAAAACTGGAGTTCTGAAAACCTCTCCTACGAGGTGATTAAGGTGGCCATGGTCATCAGATATAATTAAGAAGTTGCTGGGAGATATAATTAAGAAGTTGCTGGGAACACCCACAGGGTTTTGCTGAATTCATGCGAAAAAAATCAGGAAAAGAATGATCGTGATAAATTATGAGTGGACCCTTTAAGAGATACCATACGTATACATACAACCATTCATTTTATTGTAATATTTTCTGTTAGAATATTATTGGATCTACAAAAAAAAGGAAGAAGCAAAAAACAAAAAAAGGTCATGGACACCAAGAATTTTGAAAGGCAAATACTTCAAAACTAATCCAAAACTGTCCAAATCGAAAACAAATTCTGCTAGTTGGTTACAAGGAGCATTTGCAATCAATTCTTCTGCAATGAGGTACATAGTACAAGTATCTGTTTGATATAATTCAATACCTGTTGAGCTATCAGCCAGAGGAGTATTTTTTTTCCAGCAGATATATGCCAATAAAAAAATAAAATTCAACCATATAAAAAGTTCTAATATAATTGTCGATTTCACCCCCCTATTTATAAATGACGATATTGAAAAAACACTCATATTTACCACTTAACTCTTTGCAAGTGTGGTAATCTTCAAAATTAAGAGTTTTTGGATTTGAGAAAAAAATCAAAAAATCAATTTTACTTCTATTCTTTCAAGAGAGAGGACTCAAATTCACAAACCATGAATCTCTTCTGCATTTCATGCATGAATATGGCAACACCCTGTATATTACAATGGAGTTTTTTCCCAACATAAAACCACTAATTATATTCAGCTTGTCACGTTTTTGTGGGCCAATCTTACCCCTTTTCTGTTTTCCGAATGATCTGAAATTTTATACACATCCAAAATTGCTGCCAGAACGAAATGGTGGGTAATAAATATATTTTCAATCACTCAGTATGGATATCGAATGAAAGGGATAGAATAAAGCACACAATGAATTTTTTTTAATCCAAGATAGAGTAGGAAACAAAATGGCGGATCATTTAGTCAAGAGAGTCAATATAATTATACTGAAATCTAGGTATCAAATCAAAACAAAAGATTTATGTCAATTTTAAATACTGATTAAAGCATGAATACCCCACTCGAGTCGAAATTTCGTATCGTGTCGTGTCGACTTTGGAATGATTATGGATCCAGAAGTTACATTGTAGCAAACTGACAGAAATGGAACCTTGTAAAAATAAAACAAGTGTGGGTGCGGGGTTCGCCTACTCTAGGAACCGCCTTGCGCCCATACTTGGCCTGCCGGCGGCTTAACTATTGCGCCTCTCGCGACAATCCCAGCCCCCCGTGTACACGTATATCCTTTCCGTGTACACATATATCCCCGAGAAGTTGAAGGGGAACTTGGAATTTGTTGAAAATAGTTTGAAACTATCATTGGTCACCAATAATTTGAATACCACGATCTTAATGTGTAGTGCTTATTTTAAATACCACTATTCCATTTTCAAAATCATTGGAAACTATAATTGGTCACCAATAACTTGAATATATACTTACTACGAATATAATAGGAACTTGTTGAGCGGTTGGTTTTCTGTCTTTATTATTGAATCCATTTGAAACTATAATTGGACATCAATAATGTGAATACTACGATGAATGCGTGTCTGGAATATATATACCTTAATTTTTTTCGGACACTTTAAATAAAAAAAGAACATATATCACTCATGAATGGAAATAAAAAAGCTTGAAACTATAATTGTATACCAATAATGTGAATACTTCGATCAATGCGTGTCTGAGAGAGGGTACTGACAAGAAAAATTGGGGGTGAGTGGGATGGGAATGGGGGTAATGATATCACTGACATATTTTTGTTAAGTTTACCAACTTGAATGGAACTTTTTGTGGAGCTCTTTGGGGACAATTGAACTGTTCATATAACATTTCCTGATATTTTGTTTGTTTTTGAATTTTTGGTGATTTTTTTTTTAATTTTTATCATAAATTCCAATTTTCTTCAAGTTTATCAACTGTTTTCTCGTTTGGTATTGCAGTAATGGAGAAACTTTAATGGAAATTTTTGTAGATCTGTTTGGGTACAATAAAACTGTTTATATGAAAGTTTTCGATGTCTTGTTTGATTTTTGAGTTTTTGTCGATTTTAGAAAAAGAGTAGAAATTTTATAACTTTTTTTTAGAAATGTGAAAAAAATTCATACCAAACTTTTTGTAGTACTAATCGAGTATAATGAAATTGTTCGTACACACTTTCCGACATCCCGTTTAGTTTTTGAGATTTTGGTGCTTTTATAAAAAAAAATCCAAGTCCAGCCTTTTTTTTTTGGATTTAATTTTTTCCCCGCTCTGTTAATGAATTCGAAAAAACCAAATTTGGAGGGACGATATAGTTAGTTGGGAGGTATTTTTTGCAAAAAAAATATTTTAAATTTTTTTCTTAGTTTGGAAGATATATCAATTTTTCCGTTTTTTCAAATATTTCCTGTACTATTCATTTAATCCAAAAAACTAAGAAGTATTTTTTGTAGCTGTCTCAAAGGCGATCAAAAAAGGTGTGTATTACAATTTCAAAATAAAAAAAAAGGATTTTAATTTTCGGAAAAATTGATTTTCACCATTTTCCCATCGTTTTTTCGAAAAATGGTTCACATGAGATTTGTTCGTTTTTTGGAGCTCTATGCATTGCATATTTGTCATAATAATATGGACTAAAAAAAGTACATTTTTTGGAAAATCGGTTGGGAAATAGTTTTGCATTTTCCGATTCTTCTCAAAATCTATACCCGCACCGCTTTTTCGGACCGCGTGAAAACAGAAAAACCCCCGTCAAATTTTTCCGGGTTTTCCAATCGCGAAAAAATTTAATTTTAGAGATGTTATTTTTCTGTTATTGACGTGGTTAAAATTTCGACTCGATATCTCCAACGGTTCCGGAAATATAAGGTAACATAGAAGGCAGAATTTAAAAAAAAAATAATTTTTTGACGGAGATCATTTTCTCTTTAGTAACCATGGGTCTATCTCTTCAAATAAAAGAGTTGGTGTCCGCCTGGAGAACCGTAGGAATACTACTTCTCTAAAGATCGTAGTATAATTATATATCTAAAAACTTGAAAATGAAATAATTCAAAAAAAAAACAAACCATGGTTTTATTTCGAAGAAACAACAATTATGCAGATAATGTACTAGATCTAAAAAATATAATCAGATACATACCAGGTACGAGTTATCACACAACTCTCCTCATCAATTCAGCGCAAAGATCATATTAAAAAAGTCGTGGGACGCGTCGAGTTTCTATTATCTACTGTCAAGCATTTATATCATTATATGTTTTGGATGCATCTTCTCAATAGACAAGTTATGTAAAATGTGTGTAAATGTTAATACTTTACTCTCATCGTGCGACATCACAGAACGATCATTTACATATTTATGCAGGTTAGGCTACGCATAAAATTTTTGTGGGGGGTGGTGTGGCGACTGGTACCTGGTACCCACCTATTTTTCACACTTCTGGTTGAGATGTAAAAGTTTGGTGTCGGGATAATTGTCATGCTGCGTGAACGCTTCAATATATCTACTTCAAGAAAGAAACTTTGTATTTATTATAATAGTCCAAGGAACAGGGAAAAGTGCGTGCAGAAATTAATATCCGAAAACAAAAAATATGAGCGTATAGGAAATCGAAATTCAGAATGAGTTTCTATTTCATGCAACTCGATCGTGATTACCGAACATAACCTAAAAAAATTCGTAAAGTTGCGAAAAGCGGTTTTTTGTTGATAATTAAAAAACTACAGCTACGATCGAAAAAAGTTGAATCAGGAAATTGTAGGTATTAAAAAGATCTATCAATTGAATGAATTATAATTTTGCGATATCATTGATATTTTTCGTGTTATATCGGAAAAAACGTGAAAAATCGGGGTTTCTATAACTCGTTAACTGTAAACTGTAAGGTATTCAAACTTGTTAATTACTGTTATGTGTAGCCTATGGCAAGTCAAAAAAGTCGTTTTTTGAAAAATTGATGAATATTGATTATTTTTCAAAATATATGAAGCTTTCTCAAAAAAGATGCTCTATTAATTTGGCTACTCTTGCTCGGGGAATGATGCTACAGTAACGATTCAGGGCTCATTTTTTTCTGTAAGAGTTGTTCTTTCATATTATCGAATTCGTATATTGATTTTTTTTTAAATTTTTTAAGGACAAAAAAATTACTTTAAAAAATGCACAATTTTTTATAAATAATTTTTTCTAACTAAATTCCTCAATTTTGTTTTATTAGAAATTACTTTCATGAAAATATATTCCTAGCATGATTTCACGCATTCAAAAAAAAAATGTATTCCTACGATCACTAGGAGCCGAGATAATTTTATTATTTAAAAAAAATCTGGAAGGCGTAATAATCATCGTACAGCAGTCACCTTCACGGATATTAAGGTTGAATACCTATATTTTCAATAAAAAAATACTAAGATTTGTCTAGTTCATTTACAGTATCATTAATTGATGAATAAAGGGAGGCGTGCAGGCGCGGATCGTGGCAGCGTGGAGTGGGGATAGCACTGAAAACTCATTTCATGCGTTCAAAGTTGCTTGCGATTGAAAAATATTGAGTATCTCGGCTTCTGGACAACGTACAAAAATTATTTTGTACTTGATTTGGGGTAGCTGCTCTTCGAGAAAAACACGAATATCATATTCATAAAATGATAAAATAACTCAATTATGTACAAAACATTATAGATAGATATATAGATCTTTATTTCCAACAGGTATACACCCAATTACGGGAAAAACAGTGAAAGTTCTTAAAATAACAGAAAACAAATTAAATTAAATCAAATTATCCAAATAGCAATCATTCGTTTTGTGTTCTATCAATTATACAGGAAAAAATATGTTCGAGAGAACTGTTTTTTGAGTCACACAGATCACAAATCAGATTAAAATTCCAACACATCAAAGACACAGGCGATCTACGCATCACATTGGTTCGAGAAGCTTCACAATAGAATGTTATTCCATATCTGGAATTCAAACGGGGTATGAGATAATTAAGTTTTTGTAAGAGCAAGGAACAAAGAATATTATTGTGCGTCAAATTATGAAGAAAAGAAATAATTACAGAAAAAATATTCATATATTATATTAATACAGAATCACTAATTTTACTTTTTTCAATTGGAGGATTTTCGTCTGAATAATTTGGCTGTTCTTCTTTTCTTCTTCTTCTCCTTCTTCTTCCATAATGTCTGTGAGTAGACTATCCATGAAGTTGGGCAATTCTTCATCTATTTCGATGGTAAGCGTCTCAAAATTTTCGCATTCACTTGAATCACAGTGTGTGCAAACACTCGAACATTGTAGAAATTGCTTTCTGCAGCTACAGGGTTTTGTTTTGCAACCACTGATATAGCTGCATGATATATTTTTTAATATCTGATCTGGTATCAATGGATCATTAGTATAAACTGGCATTAATGCATTATTAGTGATTTTCCATCCCTACTGAGTGATCCTTTTGTCGTTGCCCAACCATTTTTGCAAATGCAAATAAACTCAGAAGGCATGTTGTTTGGCAGCTCCTTAAGTAGAAGGAAGATTTGCTAATTGAAAAATTTGACGTTGATCGTTTAAAACACTGAAAACGATGTTCACGGAGAGTCCCTTCTTTCTTACATACAATAATGAAATAATTTTGCAAATATTATGACTCACTTCTTTAGGAAGAGCAGTTTCTTCATAATATACATCCAATAATTGAAGGTGGTCTGGATTCGCATAAAAAATGTTCAGTAATTTGTTCTTTCCCCTGTTTCTAGATCGAATATACTGTATCACAGCCTGATACGGCGTGAAGAAAAGCTACATATTGGTGTGGATAGGTGTGGATATTTAAAGCTGCTGTTGGAATACCAGCAATATACTTCTCGTGCTTTTTCTTAAAAAAAAAAAAATATGTTCTGTGTACTGAGAACTAATTGCGTGAGAAGTACAATCAAATCAACATCTTCTACAACTATAATAATGTTGTTTTATATAGTCAGATTTGCCGCCGTTTTGATTATAAGTGAATCGGCATCTTCTTCTGCAATTATTATTATTGCACATTCCAGATTTTTTTTTAAATAAAAAATTTATCTTCGCTCCTTTTGAACGCACGAAATAAGTTTTCATTGCTACCCCCACTCCACCACCCGCTACAGCTGCCGCGATCCGCGCCTGCACGCCTCACTTTATTCATCATAATATGATACTGTAAATGAACTAGACATATCCTAGTATTTTTTTATTGAAAATATATTAATATCCATGAAGGTGACTGCTGTACGATAATTATTACGCCTTCCAGATTTTTTTGAAATGAAAAAATTATCTCTGCTCCTAGTGATCGTAGGAATACATTTTTTTTTGAATGCGTGAAGCTATGCTAGGAATCTATTTTCATCAAAGTAATTTCTAATAAAACAAAATTAAGGAATTTAGTTGGAAAAAAACATTTTAAAAAATTGTGTATTTTTTTAAAGTAATTTTTTTGCCCTTAAAATTAAAAAAACAGTATACCAATTCGATAGTATGAAAGTACAACTCTTAGAGAAAAAAATAAGCCCTGAATCGTTACTGTAGCATCAGTCCCCGAGCAAGAGTAGCCAAATTAAGAGAGCATCTTTTTTGAGAAAACTTCATATATTTTGAAAAATAATCAATATTTATCAATACTTTTTTGACTTGTCTACACATAACAGTAATTATCAAGTCTGAATACCTTACAGTAAACGAGTTATAGAAAACCCGATTTTTTACGTTTTTTCCGATATAACTTGAAAAGTATCGATGATATCGAAAAATTATAAGTTATTCAATTGATAGAACTTTTTAATACCTACAATTTCCTGATTTAACTTTTTTCGATCAGACCTGTAGTTTTTTAGTTATCAACAAAAAACCGCTTTTCGCAACTTTGCCAATTTTTTAGGTTATGTTCGGTAATTGGGATCGCGTCATCCTGAATATAAATTTCCTATACACCCATATTTTTATTTTTCGGGTATTAATTTTTGCACATTCAACATTGGGTCGCTTCCTCGTTTCTTGGACTATAAACAAAATGCAAAATTTTGCAAGAAATACAAAGTTTACTTTTTCCAGTACTCCTTACTACTCTAAAGGTTCCAATCATTGCAGTGCGAGTATTTTATATATTGATAAAGGTTATTTCAGAACAAATTACATTTGCTATTATGTTTAATGAACAGAGTAGAAAGTGTTGGAACACTAATAAACACTCTCCTCAATATTCTCTATAATTTCTGAGTAGTATAGGGATGTATACTTTTTTCTGCGTCACTTGTGGTTGACTTTGATTTGAATATATCCACAATCAATTGAATCTCGTTGTAGCTATTGAATAATGTGGAATTTTTACTGCCCTTCGTTCTTTTCCGTTTTTTCTGAGAATACAGTTAGGTACATATTTTTACTTTTACTTTTATTATCCTCGTGATATTATTGAATTAGGAAATATTTATATTTTAATATACGCGAATTCTTTCAATTTTTCTGTATTTCCATCAGTGAACAGTAACTTTCAGTTCGGCTCGGCCTGTCAGAATCACGATTAATGAATTGAATTGATTTACAGTGGACTGCAGAGGACGATCCAGGCCCAGTTGAGTCACCTGTTATTTCAGTTATGAGCATAATTTGACCCACTGAATACAAAACTCTCACCGCTGCTGTATATTCAGCCACACCTGTGGAATTCTTCTATTCAAAGTATTAATAATGTATTCGAACAATTCGTTTTGTTCATACTTTGCATTCTTCTATTCTGGAAAGAATGAGACAGATTCTCTCATCAGGAAATGTCAATGCTGGGTGTACCTGAACTTGATTCTCTCAATCGTTGAATGAGTCTCTGTAAACATGGGCAAGGTGAAATATTTTTTAGATCAACCTTGACTCGAGAAAGTATGTGACACCGTTTTCACTTCGCAATTGACACTTCGGTAATAATTATGTTTAATCGTCTGACAATGAATCTACCAAAGAGTATATTTGATAACTGAGAAATGTTGCTATAGAGAAGTGAGACTAAATATCGAAAATAGAATAAAAAAATTCTTTTCTAAGGTTTGTCAATTTAAGAATATCCTAATTGACTTCATATAATTTTTGTAAGACAGCGGACTGCTCGAATTTTGGTTTTTGTTTGAAACTATGAACAAGATGTTCATAAAAGCAGTTGTGGAATCATCTGCGGCTAAAAGACAAATACAGCCTCCGAAACGTCAACAGTTTTCAAAAAAAAAGAGAGGTATTCTTTGTTAATTCGATCTCATTTTTTCAGATAGGCAAATTCAGTGTAGGGAACGTTACTGACAAAAATTAATTTCTTTCAAGACAGCAGTCTTGTGAAAGCAGTAACTTATCGGGCAAATTAATTAATTTGCCCTTCTACACTTGTACAGATTTCTTTGGATAAAACATTTTTTTCATTTTCAGATTGTGGAAAGTCATAAACCCAAAAAATCATGTCAAAAACAAATTTTCGCTATTTTCCATTGTTCAAGATAACCTATTGGGAGGTATTCCTGTTAAAAAAGGGAACATTCTTCATTAAAATGAAAAAATGTGATTTTTTTGCAATATCTGACAGAAAATAAATACTTCTCTGGCTAGAGAAAAAGTTTGAAAGTGAAAATTCGTATTTTTAATTCAGAGAGTTGATTTTTTGTTAACTCTAGTTTTCACTGAAAATTCATTTCTGGAAGACAAACTTTTGTCGCTATTTACATCGTTCAAAATCAGTTGTGGAAAAACAAACCATAGTCGCTATATTCCATTGTTCAACATAACTTCTTGGTAGGTTTTCATGTTGAAAATGAGAATAATCTCAATTCAAATAAAAAAAAAATAGGTAATGCGGTTGAAAAGAGAACATTCTGCATTATAATTGAATAATAGAAAATCAGGCTGAAGCCACGCTGGGCATTGTACTACAACTGATTGATATTGAAAAAAAACTGAAAGTGAAAACTTGCATTTTCATTCAAAAATATCTCTAGTTTTCATTAATATAATTAAATGAGAGAAGGGGAATATTATGAGAAAATATCACTCACAGAAATCGTTCATTTCATTTAAGCAAGGTCCGCTTCTCTATCATGAGATCCCAATACATTTTTGTAAACGAAAATCTATTTCGCTTCAGGAAAATCGGGTGAATTGGGAAGCACCAGTCTCCAGAAGCAATTTCATACAGCAAGGATGAAAAGATGGAAATATTTTTCCTGCGGTAACACTTTGAGAGTAGTTTTTTAACATAAACTTCCATCCATCCATCTTGGGCATTGCATTTTGATTTTTGTCTGAAAATATGAACAGGATGTTCATAAAATCAGTTGTGGAAAGACAAACCATAGTCGCTATTTTCCATTGTTCAACATAACTTCTTGGTAGGTTTTCATGTTGAAAATGAGAACATTCTCCATTCAAATAAAAAAAATAGTATCAATATTTATTTCGTAATATCTAACAGAAAATAACTACTTCCCCGGCTAAAGCCACGCTGGACATTTAACTACATCTGATAGATATTGTGGAAATACTCATACTATGCTTTTAGGAATAATAGTTTGGAAAGTAAGGCAGACGTTTTTGAAAAAATATCTCAACTGCACATGATGGAATGACGTACATCCCCATTGTTACAGGGAAACTCATTAACAAACTCCCCAGAAATTGAATGCTAGTGGTGAAATTCCGAGAGAACATATTGTAGGTCCATATTTTATTGATTATTTCCCCAACGGACAAACGTATCTTAAACGTATTGATACAACAGTAAACCTCAGAATCACTCAAGTAATTGAAGACAATGATAATCTACTTGAAGGTCACCTCACCTTTCAAGAAGATAAAGCTCCAAATTTTGTTGCAACTGTACGTCTAGGTTTATATGACAATTTCTCAGGGAGATGGATTGGAAGGCAAGGACCAACAGAATGGCCTGCTAGATCTCTTTATCTCATCACCATTAGACTTCTAATTATAGGTACATTGGAAATAAATGGTTCACAGTTTCAGGAAATGAAAAATGAAAATATCTTGATAACAATTAGTTTTCATTAAATCTTCCAAAACTCTTGATCCATTCTCAATAATTGCAACCCCAATATATTTGTGATGGAATTCCCTTGATGATGTATCGTAAACTATCTTCTATCAAAAATTCTGAAATAGGGGAAAATGGGGATGAGGGGTTTGACAGCACAGTGATGTCGTTTTGGTAGAAGAGTTTCCGTTCGAAATAAAAATGGACGGTTCTGAGCGGTTTTCAATATTTTGTATGACTTTGGAGATAAAGGGGTAACAATTTTTATCTGGGACACATTGTATCTGAATGATGTTCCTAGCTTAGTATGTACAATATGTTGACTTTTTAACTTTTCTGTAAAATAAAAAACAGTGTGTTGAACTAATGATTTACTAAAGAGAAATTATATACGCAAAGCTGAACTACTTAATTTATACCAAATCATACTGAGCATTGAAAACTGTTACGGCTGATGTATCATGGTCACCTATAATTATTACTATAAGACGTGTTTTGACTGTAATTTTGAAAATTAATTCCATGTTCCAAAATATGGTTGAGAATATAATTCCAATTCTAATCAGACCGTTAAATATGAAATGCCAACATAAAAAACGAAAATACGTACATACAAAAATACATTTTTTTTTTCACGGACAGGTGCTTCGTTATCTACCCTAATTCTCTTGAAAACTACATCTATCCCCACACACCCAAGATGTGCGGCGCAATGATAAAATTTTACTTTCGTGTTGATGCATGAAACTTTTTGTATTCAATAGTAAAATGAAGATCAGAATGAAACATGCATGGTTACTACTTGACATTAAACCATCAACAAGTAGTAATGAAAAATAAGTTGAAGATAAAACAACTGCTGCACCCCATGATCGTTGAATTATATTCTTTTTCTACATTCGTGCCAAAAAGCAAAACTTTATTGAACTATATTTAGCGGAAAAAGAAGTTCTTTATTGCACTAGTGCAATAAAGTTTTGATTGCACTCATCTGTCATTCTACTACAAAGTGCTGTCATCATGACAAATACACGTCCAAACTCACTACATATTTAGCAGAGATTGGCAGGACGTTTTAAACAGTTACATATTTTATATTATTTTGTATTAATTTTAGCAGCCAGAGTTAAACAATCAATGCCTTCCCGAGAGTAACTCAAAACTGATCGGCTTTGTTCTAAACCGTCTACCTGCATAGAGCAAACTGTCTGTACTATGACCTCACCTCGTAATAACATACGCGCTCACGGCTACTATGATTTTGATTTTTATAATGTAACTATGTTTATAGAATTGTCAGTCAAAAATTAATTCTGACGATTACAGAATTGAAAGTTTTAAAATAGGTATTATTAATAGAAAAATAGATGATAATTATCAGTGAAAATCGATAGTAATAATTAATTATTTAAGTTGCGCTTTTCATTTTCCTACACCTAGTGCCGTACCTTAATGAATCATTTTTTGCTTTTTGCATTGACGTAGAAAAAATGTTGTATGCATCTCGTGCAAAAATTATTTATTGCACTCAACGTCGAGTGCAATAAACACTTACTTTTTGCACTTGTTGCATAAATAACTATTAAATCATTCTGCATCATAAATCCCACTAGACCATGCATTTTTGGAATAAAAAAAAATTGTAACAGCATGAGACCTACTGCAAGAGGAGCAAAATATTGTTCGAATGACGGAAAAATTGAATTATTCGTCGGCAAAATGGAGAAGGTTGGAACAGGATGAACTTTTAGGGGTTGAAAATTGAATTTCACAGTTTTTCGCGATTGGCAACGAAAGTTGTCCTCCTATTGAAAAACGAGAAATGGCAAAGTTATTGGTAGAAAAAGATCTACAACTTTTGTTACAAACGTTATTCCACATGACTTAACATTTTCTGGTAAAATCGGAAAAACCGATTTTTCAGTTTTTGATTTCTTTCTCGCGCAAAAATTAGTTTTTTATTCACAAAATTTGGTGGGAATATAACTTATAGTATGTCTCAAGTAAGCTGTGAGTTATAGCTAAATATAGATTTTTTCGTTTTTTCCTACAAATTCCGAAAGTTCGTCTTTCCAAGCTCGCCAGCAGCTATTTCTTCCATCTACTTTGGATTATGTAATAAAAGAGTACTATGGAAAAAAATCCAGAAAACGCGGAAAGATGAAAAACCATATATTCAAACAACATTTTTTTTATTTTCGTTCTAAACTAAAAATATTTATTTATTAAAAATTATCGAAATTAACAGTTGATACCTTTCGAGAATATTAACTTCATGTTACCTTATCAGTACAAAGCATTATATAACATATTTATATTATATTATATTTTAACCTCATTCATGCATATTCATAGTGCGAAACAGATGATATTTATTTACACGGAAAAAAATCCCAGTGTAGATTTTTTCCTTTAACAGTGTAAAAAAAGTATGTGCAAATGGTTGTAATATATTTTTACCAATGATTGTTTATTTCGGTTTGTGGTGAAATTTTCCCCAGGTTTTCAACTTTTATACACAATATGTGTAATACATGATTTCACACCTTTTTTATCCAAAAGGTACAACACGAAAGTGTAATACATCACAAACCAGACTACCCGCCGATAGAGGGCGCAACCCGCGCTATACTAGAATTCACTAAGGCTGAGGCTTACTAGCAAGACCAAAGCAATGTTCAACACAGTGTTGCCAGTCCTAGTACTTTTGTACTAGTTTTAGGACCTCTTCACTCTGTCTAGTACGGTATAGTGCACCGAACGCAAAATTTGTACGTTTTGCATGTTTTGACTCGAATATATCAAATATTAAACATTACTGAAATTCCGAAATTATTATATTGTCATTTGTCAATTGTCGTCGCTCATGAAGCTAGATGCACATGCACAGAACTTCAGTATAGAGGTAGTCGCTTCGAGCCCGATGTAGGTACGAGGGATTTTTTCTCAAGTACCCAATATCGGAATCGATAGACGTCCACAGTCCTTATTGAAAGCAAGTGTACTGTGTGTTGTCTAGATGCCAATCTCGGCTAGTGCTGTAGGTTTTCCGGGTTTTCCTGCAGCTGAAAAGTGAATACGCCACCAAAAATCAGTAAGTCGCCCCGGAGCGCCACGGCAAATAATAATAATAGCCGTCCTCTACCCGCACAGGCCATGCCTTTGGGTACACTCTACGAGTGTTTATGAGGGAGTATTATTATTATTATTATTATTATTATTATTATTATTGCCGCGAAACTATAGCGGCAGTAAAAATTGTCGTTAGAATGTGACTCGGTATTGATAGCAACTTGAAATGTTTATAACGGAGTCTAGCCGTAATATGTATGTATTAAAAACCTAAACTAGTACCTACCTTTCTCGAAAACCTAGTATCTAGTACATTTTGTGTTTCAGGGCTGGTTGAACCCCAGTTCTATTCAGCTCCCGACCGGTTAAAAATGAAGGGATAGCTAGAGAACGAGGAAGCAGTGATGGGATGTTAAAAAAACTCATTGTGTAAATGTCTCACATATTAAGGAGTATTTTGAATTTATATTCTCTAACAGCTATTTTAAAAAACACAAAGCTTTGTGTAAAATTCTTATACAGTATTGCGCATTCTGTTTCAATGTTGTCCACAGAACTATAATGAAAAAAAAATGATGTGTAAAAAAATAACAAAATATTTTGTTTTTTCAATTATGTAGTCCATAGAATTGTACAAAAAAGAACTACAATTTCTGTACCATTCATACACAACGGTGTTGTTAACCAATCTAAACAATATAGAAATGTAGGCTTTCAAGGCTGGCGTCGATGTCTGGTTGGTCTTCTTTGGTTAAAATCTTCAAACGTTTCAACTGCAGCTGCGGCAGTCATCTTCAGTGGCGTGGTCGAAGTACTCTTCTTGACGTATCAACTGAAACTGTTTTATGTTAAGGAGTTGCCGAGGTGAACATCTATCGTATATGTTAATTGGGAAGTCTCGATACTTTGTTACATTTTTTATTGTTCGGAAGTGGTGTTCATTTCTAAATCGTCTTCAGGTGAATACTGAAGATCTGATTCAGCTGAAGACCAAAATCAGTTTATAGTCATGGTTATGATCGATTATGCAAAAGTGTTCGACATAATTACACACCGGCTTTGTTATCAGTTTTACTTCCCATTAGATTTTCAGGTACACAGCACTGTGCTTAGTGCTTGCCTAAGCAGTCTAAGTAATTTTGTGCTCTTCAGCACTGTGGTTACGAGCACTTTTTCAAAAGGGTGCCTAAAGTTTAATACTCTAAACACTTCATAAAAGGGATTGGTGTTAA
The DNA here is from genome assembly GCA_958298965.1 of Chrysolina haemoptera. Taxonomy (NCBI): domain Eukaryota; kingdom Metazoa; phylum Arthropoda; class Insecta; order Coleoptera; family Chrysomelidae; genus Chrysolina; species Chrysolina haemoptera. The sequence continues at coordinate 20,969,976 of OY282592.1, read as the reverse complement.
ATGAATGAATTGGATGTTTTATGTTATGAATTGTCGTGGTATTACCCAATCATGACTTCCGACTTATATTTGACATAACAAACTGTAGTTTTCAAAAATGCGTAAATGCATGAACAGTGTGTAAAAATTTTATTTACGAACTGTTGATGATTTTACGCACAGGTGATTTTTTTACGCCCTTGTGCGCAAAAGTGTCACTTCACGCACTGTCGTAAAAAAATATTTTATTGTATTTAACTTGTCTATTTGGTAACTAATATTATATAGAAGTTGTTTTGACAGTTCCTATACAGTTGTATGTAAAAAAGATAACAGAGTGAATGATTGATATCATGTAGCACTTTCCCGCTAAAAACAACTAACCTGATTGAAAACAATGTGACAATAGTGTATCAACATAGTGGGAGCAGATGAAAAATGATTTTTCATTATTTCTTTACATTGATATTACTTATCACAATGGTTTCGAAGTGTTGCAACATAATTCGTGAACACTCTGTACCAAAAAGCATGTCCGTGTGCATGTGTATGTACTTAACCTCATAATTTGAAATTATCATGTGTAGGTACTTAGATTTTTCAGTCGGATTCGCTTGTCTTGGCTTCAGTAAATGGTTTCTTAATTATCTCAAATTCGAGGTCGGTCATGGAATAATAATGTTTGAATTAGCATACTTTCACTTCTGGTACCATCTTGAAAATATGAGAGGATAAATATGAAGGAAGAATGGTGGCCGTTAACTAGGCAATCAGTATTTCAAACAAACTTTATGTATATACTGGGTGACAATGGCACTAGTGCCACGAATATATTTTAGCATTCAATTTCGATATTTCAAATACATTCTGTTAGTTTGATGTATGAAACGAAAAATTTCGACAAAGTCGAATTCCCCATCTCTCCACACTATCCCACAAAGTGGAAACAACTTGTTTTTTATTTTAGGTGTTATCGGTCATTGGCTGGGCCAAGATAACTCTAGTGTTGTCCAACCTATCCTTGATTTGGTAAGTGGTAAACAAACCGTGAAGACCGCAGGTGGTCATTCCCAACCAATGGGGGATAATATTCAATTCTTTATTGCAATTAGAACTTGCCATTGTGTCCTCTTGGAGGAACATTGCACAAATTGATGTGAGATGTAATTCAATGTTCGTATGGGAAAGTAGTTGTTTTCTGACAGATATTTTCCTCGAATTTTCCACTTTGTGGGATAGTGCGGAGAGAAGGGGGATTCGACTTTGTCGAAATTTTTTATTTCATTCATTTGAAACTCTCCGGCACACTTTTCGGACTTTTTTCGAATTCACGCATTAGTTTGATGTATTAAGGATGGCACTTCGGAAGTAGGGTTAAAATGAACACCAAAGCAATACATACTACTCCAAGTGAAAAGGATATCTGGGACTCGGGAAAATATGGCCACCGACATCAAAATCAGGTGATAAACATAAAATTTGTATATAGTATAGCGCTTTTGAGCAAATTGAAAGGCTGGGTTTTCAATATATTAATATAATCTGGAGAAAGAAAAATACAAGTATGGAAAACAATTCACTTTGTATATTTGCACCTGACATTTTTTTATTGAAAAAAATTCCTGAAGTGGTAGTGAGGAAACCGTCTACCCTTACTTATCCTTAGTTTTGTAGTCAAACTCTCTTCCTTTAATATATTATGAGATAGAAAAAACTTCGATATCATTGGACTTTGGTACATCAAACAAAGACATATGGCCTGAAGACCTAGTACATCTGGATCTTCTTTGAATGGAATTTCTATCCCTAGACTTAACTGACTTAATTGGACACTGATCAACATGTGAGCCGAAGCCACACTTTCATGATATAACACATGAAAACAGAGAAATTACACTACACAGAAGCCTGAAAAGCATATATCATATTTCAGAGAAGAACCGTACTGAATTTTATATATTCTTCACTATAAAACTCTTTATATAAGTATTATAGACCAAAATTACATGGAAGTTGTCAGTATTCATTTCAATCCACGAAAACATACCCCCACACTTGACTAGACACTGATAAACATGTGAGCCGAAGCCTCACCTTCATAATATACACATTAAAGTTGAGAAATATGTAACACTACCACAGGACTCTTAAAACTATCGAAACTCTACAAAAAAAGTACAGAACACCTTTTGATTAACTTTCATATAACAGAATAACCAATATCTATATATAACAGATTATCTATTGCAGTTTATATCAGTTTGTTGAGAAATATATTACTCCCGAACAACATGGCTTTGTTAAAAATAAATCCATCGATAGCAATCTCTTAACGTTCACTAATTTAGCTTACAAGGAACTAGAACAGAAATCCCAGTTGGATACGATTCACACAGATTTTCGAAAAGCCTTTGATAAGGTTGATCATGGCGTTCTTTTTTCAAAGCTGTCTCAATATGGATTAACGAGCAATGTTCTCAGACTGATTGAAAGTTATTTAGGAAACAGATATCTGACTGTTCGGTACCAAGGAAAATATTCGAAAAAATTTGAAGCGACTTGAGGAGTACCTCAGGGTTCAAACCTAGGTCCTCTTCTTTTTGTTCTGTTTATAAACAATCTGCCTACAGTACTCAAATATTCAGAATGTCTTATGTTTGCAGATGACCTTAAAATGTTTAAACAGGTGCAAACAGTTAGAGACAGTGTCTTGTTACAAAAAGATTTAGACAGTGTGTATGAATGGAGCTTGAAGAATAAACTGTTTTTAAACATTGGTAAATGCAGCATCATGTCCATAACGCGCTGGAAAAATCCCGTTCTGTTTGAATATATGTTGAATGATGAAACTCTGAACAGACGCATAGAGGTGAGACACTTAGGACTTGCGTATAATAATTCACTATCATTCAAAACACACATCGAAAATACAAGAAAACCCGCCAACAGAATGTTGGGTTTCTTAATAAGGCAAACGAAAAATTTCACCAACGCTCACACGCTCAAATTACTCTACTATACCTTGGTAAGAAGTAAATTGGAATTTGGTTCAAATATATGGTTTGGCGAATATCAAACGTCGCTCATTCAATTAGAAAAAAATCAAAATAAGTTTTTTCGATACCTCTTTTTCAAAAAGTACCATGTGTATCCTGATTATCATACAGTGAGAACTCGACTCTCCCTCAAAGAACATTTAGGAATGAGATAGTTACTCACATCATCAATACACCTTAGCAATCCTCCATTAAATCATTAGTCGGGTTTGGTGTAAATCCTTTGGCAGTTTGGCAAACGGCAAATTTTTTGTTTTTGTTAAAAAGTTTTTTATTTTCTACTATTTTTTTATTTTTAAATCTCTATATTCACTACTATATTATATTGATATTTCTTTATGAATATTTAGTTATAGTTATCCATGTAATGAGACCTGAAAGGTCTGTTTGGATGAATTAATTAAATAAATAAATAAATAAATAACCATTCACTTTATAAAAAAAATATCTTTTCAATTCAGGAAAATTTCCCGTGACTTACATAGAACATCACTTCTCTCATTCCTACGGATTGATACCCTAGCATATGAACTTCATCAGTTGTTAAGCATGAATCCTTACCGTATTCACAATAATTTTGGTGATATGAATTTGAGTTCATACAGGAATCCACTTCAAAAGTTCTTTTATTATAAATCTGCTCACAATACAGCCAATACTAAAATTTCTCTTGGGGGGGGGGCTCATAGAAGCCAATGAAAATAGTAAAATATATGAATTAGGGTTCAATTCTGGGAAAATGAAAAACAATGATAAACAAAATGATACATATGTAATTTCTATTAAAAAAATCATGCCAGGATTGGAAATTTTGACAGGATTAGAAATTTTGCCAGGATTTTTAAAGAATTAGGCATACCTGATTATTACTCTGTTAACGAACGACACAAATATTTGTGAAAAATATTTTTCTGACACTTCGTCTTGGGGGAGGGGGGTCGAGTCCCAAAGCCCACCCCCTGGGTGCGCCAGTGATATACTTTAATCTTGGTTGAGAAGTACCTAAAAACCCACTTCGGAACTGACTTTTCATGCTGGTTTGTTTACACGCGTGTTGGGACCAGACAACTGCAACCAGGAAGGGCAAGCGCAGAACACGTCAGTCGGACCTATTCAAAAACGTTCTTCCAGTCCGCCCCAATACTCCCTGAACGACACAAAAGAAACACCCGGCCTCTGAAAACCAGTGCACGAAAAATATATCATTAAATGGGATTTGAAGAGTGACACTTCAGCTTTCATTTTCCACTGAGAACATGTTCAGAATAGTTGAATGCAAAAATATCCAGGAGAAAAAATAAAAATATGGTTTTTCGGCTGAATGTTTAAATAAATTAATCATTTGATATTATCGTGCTATCAATTCAAAGGGTGAGAGTCACAAATGGTACTTGATGAATTTCGGATCATCCTGGAATTTTTTCCAAATTTTAGCAAGCATCTTTCACTTCTAAAAAACACTGAAATGTAGGAAAATTGTAACCTCAAAAAAGTGTGTTTCCTCAGTAAATATCCAAGACTGATTTTTCAAAAACGTGATCAGTAGGGCAGCGCTTCGTCAGCTGAAATCAAATTACATAGTATGAGCTTCAAAACTGGTAAGGGACGGCATGAGACACTGGATGAATTTTCTGCATAGGTCTTACAAACATTGTACTAGAAAACCCAATAGTTGCGAAAATTCTTGGATTTTTCTGGGTGATGGAAAAATGTATTTTATATTTTATACCCAGGATTCTGAAAGTTCAAGTCTTACCTTCAATTTATCAAAATCCGTTCAGCAGAGCCTGAGTCATGCCAGTTATAACTTTGAAAACACTCTCTCTTATTTAAAAACGTAAGCGTTTAGGACACCAGCGTTGTTATGACGTTCCAAAGTAATTTCAGAGAAAACCTTTGATTTTTGATGAAAATTAATCCATTATTTTTTGTTCAAAACTTCCACAGCTTTATTTTCGATTCTCTGATATTTTTTCAATTTTCACGTTTTTTCAAGTTATAGCCGGAAAAGCACATATGATTCGTTAAGTCGTATTAAGAAAAAAAAGTTTTATGAATGCCCTGTATCTCAGAAACGAAGCAACGCCAGACATATGTTCATGGGAACTTTTTTTCTTGAAACGACCTAACGAACCATACTCTGCAGTTTCGTACCGTAAGTAGTTAGAAAAACAGAAGGGAAACAAAAAAAATCGATTTTCGATATGTCTGTTTTGCATTCATCAATTCAATCTTATTCGTGACAGAAATAACTTGCAAATTATTTTTGCAGAATCTTTGCAAACAAGCAAAGCTCCGACGGTAACTGTGAAACCAGGAGGCACCGGCGAGGAATGTGAACGATCCAAATATCGATATAACAAAAATTCCAGATTTGGGACTCAATTAAAGTCGAACGAAACCCAAGCATGTGTCTTCCTCAAAAAGGCTGTCGCCACAGTACCAGAGTCACGAGTATTCATACCATTGAAGTTCTTCATTTCTCGCTATCACCATCATCAGTACTCCTCATGGGAAAATAATATGGGGTTCATTGACAAAATCTCCTTTCGAACACTACGTTTTCTGCTTTTCTGTGATAAGAGCTATTTCACTTTCCGTTTACTTCCTCAATTTAATAACGAATGGCAGGTGTGAAATACTCGAAAAAAAATGTAGAAGTTTTAAATTTTATTGGAAAATTCGGAAAATCTTGGAAACCGCTTTTCGAAATTACACAGTTTCTTCCATCCGGTAGTTCCAGTGTTATTGCGGCTCCGCTCCGGTCAGCTGACGTTCGCCGGAGAGCGTTTCCCAAAATTTCGACGAATTTTCTAACACCATTTTAATTTTAAATTTTTATTTTTTAATTTTCACTCCTATTATTCGTTATAAATTATACTCCAGTCCGTCACGGGAAAACAAGAGGTTAGGTTACACCCTGTATAATTCTATGGTCATAAAGAAGACAGGAAACAACTACTTTCTGTTGAATTTTTGCAGACGAAATTTCGATGCCTTTTATGATTCGATACTCCAATTGAAATTGCTTCGTCGAACACATTCTAGTACCACAATAATTATTCATTATGACTACCAAAAGTACGAATATGCTCACACGATACTCATACAGAAAGTACCGTTCCGAAATCACTAGCATAACAATGAACTGCAAACGAAAAGGAGAGTGACATTAAAACGGTTTTTAATTCTTCCGGAATAAGTTCTGCACTTCTCAATGCTAATGCCTTATGAATGTAAGATTCAATGGTGCCACTTCACACACATTTTTCACAAAGCACGACTGACCTAGTAATTCATTATTTCTATTCGGAACACTCTCATGTACTGTATTCATTGGCGCAGGAGTTTTTTTGTTTGGAAATTTACTTTTGGGAAAATATATATTTCTTTGCAGACGATTTCGCGATTTTGAAGATAATTCTTAACTGGCACAAGATACAGGGGACTCTGAGTTTTCATGGAAATTCTTGAATTTCAGTTTGCTTGGCCCGTATGGGGTTTGACTGAAAATAGCCTCATGGTAATTCTAGCCTGTCATGAGAAGCGAATGAAAGAAATACCAAAGGTGGTAGATAGATTAAGGCATTGCCTGATTGAAAACCTACCACCATATGAACTTTAATAACACCAGTGCCGTCCAGTATCCCGTATAGAAAGAAAAACCTGATATTTTGGCTCTAAGAGAAACATACGAAGGCCATATAATTTTTTTAAATATTTCAACAGCTGTTATTGGAATATAATCAGAATATTGGAAAATTTGTGAATTACACAAACATTTACACAGAGGGATCTAAAACAAAAAACGGGATTGGTTGTGCATTTGTCGTAAAGAAACGGGAATACTCATGGGCACTCCACCCCACTGCAGGTACTTTTACTGCAGAACTTTACGCCATTATGCAAGCTTTCCCCTACTGTGAATTCGCTATTGATAGTCAGCAATTTCTGATATGCTCTGACTCCCTGAGCTCCATGAAAGCCACGCATAATAAATTGGGCCGGCAGTACCAGCGCTACGACCATCATTTTCCTTTTCGTCATTATGTAATGTGACCGATTGGGCATGTCTTTGAAACATGTTAGGTTAGGTTAGGTATGACGGCAAATTAAAAAAAAATACTATGAAGTGACAAAAAAAACGGTTAAGATGAAAAATATCACAAAATGTTATGTGAAAAAGTTGCTTAGAATTAATTTATACATACAGTTGTATAAGTACGGAGTTTATAATAAAATTTTGGGATAATCGAAAATTGCAATTTTTTAGATTGATTACATCTAAGGAGATTACATCCGAAGAAATGGAGCCAAAACTCTTTATGGAGTTAGTTAACTTTTGTAGTATATGGAGTTTAACACCATTTTTACAATCATCGACACAAATATTAGGAGGGTATGCTTTTGATTTTGAAATTTGGGCTATTCATGAAAAAACATTAAAATACTTCAAAATGCTTAGAAATGAGTAATATAGTGATACATTTTAATTTTTTCCAATCTAGAATAAGTCTTCCTCTAGAATATGTTCTTGTCAATTTAAAAAAAAATGCAAAGTGGCAATATTGTTCTTGAATTAATTCAATAACTAGTTGTCAGAACTGATATTTTCCATTTATTGTATATTGAAACCTAGGATGAACACATACGCTTTGTTGCCAAAATGTCTATTTTAAAATATTTTGCCTTCACAAACTCTGCTCGACAGAAACTCATCTGAAGATGTTCCGGAATGGTTTGGAAGTAGAAATTTTGAGAAAATATTTTTTTTAATAGACCAAAAATTGTGCAAAATCTTATTTCCGGGAGCAGTTGGCTCAGAAAAACATACCCTTCTTTGTTCCTTCTACATAGCTTGACTGTAATAATACACCCGCTGTTACATTGTTTCGTATCTAAAAGTTATATCAGAATTCCACGACAATTCTGATAATATGGTAATTTTTTCCTGATCTTAATCAAGTTTCAATGATAATCATGCGAGCATACAATCTTGGAAACTATATACCTCTTCAATTCGACGTATTATTTTTTAGATTGTATACGAATTGAAATGCTCATACGCGAATATCATCGAAACTTGATTATAATCAGGACAATACCACACAATAATCGTGGAATTCTGATATAACTGTTAGATACGAACCAATGTTACTGTAGGTACGTGTCCTAGCTAATTTTTTTTTTTTTTAAATCAGTGCTGTCAAGTCGTCCTATTATTATGTCCGGAGACGCAAATTTTCCAGATCACATGCCATTCTACGGCCAGCGTTTCAAATTGAACACAAACACAAACACAAACATAGACAACGTTTGACAATAATTTACAAAGTACTGAAGGGACGCCAAAATTAAAAAAATTCTCCCTTCCTGAAATATCGACTTATAACTCGGAATTTCAGAATTCCATGTTGTAACTAAGAATTCTGAAGTTGAATTCAGACAGATCTTGAAATTTTGAATTTCGAGATGTAACTGTGAATTTTGAAGTAACGTTCCCAATTTTATACTCTCGACTTTTAACTCGGAATTTGAGGAAAAGCGAATTTTTTCATTTTGGTTGTCCATTCCAGAGCTTCCTAATAATCAGACCTGATATCACAACATCTCAAGCGACTATTTTGAATGGAGAAGAAGAGTTTTTTGTGTTCATTCGAGAATAAGTACCCTATAAATGAAGGCCATATTAAATACATTTTTAGAAAAGGGGAACATTCTCCATGAAAATTGAAAAATGAAAAAAGTGATTCATTTGTAATATCTAACAGAAAACAACTACTTCCCCGGGGAACATGAATACCTCCCAAGAGGTTATCTTGAACGATGGAAAATAGCGACTAAAGTTTGTCTTTCAGTCGCAGATGATTCCACAATAGATTTTATGAATTTCCTATTCATATTTTCGAACTAAAAACATTTTTAGAATTTTATTAGACTTTGTGTCTCATAACAACAATTATCAATTTGTTTTCCTAATAAAACCTCATCATGCATACAAACTCCTCATTCAGATTTAGTTCTATTATGATGGCTGAACAGATAAGTATCACACTAAAGTTAAGGAATTATGTATACCCATTTTGCTAATTAAATTAATTGAGTGATGGTATGGAATGATTAGAACTTTCACGTGTTCCAAAACATGGTCCATGTTGTTAAGCCAAATGTATATTTGCAATGCTGCTTTATGTTATTTTAATTGAACAGAGAGGAAGAAAGGCATATATCATGATACATGAGTACAACTGAACTTTTGAAGCATACGCAACGGGTTAAAAAGGGCATGACTCGAAGCGGAGTGCAGCTGTATCACGTGTATCATATGAAATTTCATACAAAATTTCATATTATTTTTCCATATGATCTCAAAAATAATGCAGGAAAACAATTTTAGACCAGGATAATGGCCGTTATATTTTATCATATGTAATCAAGTAGGAAATGGTTATCTGATTCAACGTATTCTTGTCATGGAGGCTTATTTTCTGACATTTCGAATGATAAAACTGAGAAGTTAGCAAGAAACTTTGAAAACGGCTTGTTTTAATCTTGAAGATTTTGCACGCTTTTTGGGGCATTCAACAGGGATTATGTTGGAGGTATAATAAAAAAAATATATTTGATAAGGCAAAAATTCACGAGAATGAAGTCGAGAAACCCTCTCCCAATCATTTCAGTAGGTATCGATATTGCATAGGATTTGGATAGTCAGCAGCTCTTTCGTGATCAGTTACAGTTCTGGACAGGTTCATGCCTCAGCCACTATAACACCGCAATAAAGTGAGCTGCATATTATTGAACGAATAAAATGTTTCTTAAACAGTAAAATTTTGAGCAAACTGATGTATTACTTATAAAAATAAACCGTTTCACCAGAGATCGTCACTATGAAAGCAATGAAACAACGGGGATATCTTAAGTTGGGATTGTGAAAAATCAATTTTCAGTTAATAATTTGTCCCAGTCAGATATCTGAATACAGAGTTCATAGGTCTTTCGGGAGATGGTGAGGTAACGATAGTCATTGACGACTGATGTTCTACGCTTTTTGTACTCCCAGCTAGAGTTACAATAGGCAATGGGCCGCAGTGGGGGCCTCATGTGGGCCACTCACGTTGAAGCTTAATCTTACCCACATCCACGTTAACTCATCAGAAATTAACCACTCCCTGCCTGATACCACGATGGGGATTGTATTAAATTAAACCGATATTTGTGTTTATCATTGCATAGGCATTATTGCAATAGCACCTTGTGATATGATAGTACATTTTTATTCTGATAGGGGGATCACCTGCAAACTAGTTTTGAAATTTTCTTTGTGTACAAGGCTGGGTCAATACAGACATATTTAAGACCATCTGTTTCCCGTCCGAATCGTCACGTAACTAACCCAAGTAGCAATCCAACGTTGCGACAACGTCTTCGAAAAAGTTGTGCAACCAAACATAAGTTGCGTTACCGACGTCAACACAACGTTGTCACAACCCTATTTTACACCAACTTGGTCAATCATTTTTGGGTTTTTACAACGTTTCTGCTGCAACTGCAGGTAACAGTTGGTCGTTTCCTAAACGTTGCTGAATTTTCTTAAGAACAACTGCACACCCAGCGCCCTCTCAAAAGGCAATGACAGTTTATTTTCTATAGTGTTCAGAAAATAGTTGATTTATCAACCAAATAATTACTACTGGGTAGGTAAAAAACTTACAGTCGTGGTGGTGGTGGTGGTGGAGTTCACCTCCACTGTATGTTATGGATCGCCTCCGTTGGACAAATAATTACTCATAGCCAAAATAGACACACTACCGCCGTTAATATCGAAATATTACCGAAAAATAACGATTACGAAACAGAAATTGCCAACGCATTACATTTTACTGTCAAATATACCATTGTTTCATGCTTAAAAACACGCGGGCTCAAATGTTTGTTTTACATCCCAAGTTTCGAAGGCCGACCATGTTTCTAAATAGAATTACACTTCCAATATGGTGTAGGAGTATACAAGTCGTCAACGCGACCCCTTGTTGTCAGATAAATAAAAATATACAAATTTTTAACGTTAGTTTGCCAGACAACTAACTTTATACCCGAAGCGCGACTGAAGTTGCTTATCGGACCAAAAACTGAACCAATTCGAACTAACGAATACATTCTGCTCCACATTTTACCCGCCTCTCCCGCGTATTTCTCTCTGTTCTAAATTATTAGGTTAGGTTAGGTTAGGTTAGGATCGTTCTAGTCCTTTTTCGTTCTCTATAAATACATTTTCTGTCGACAATGCTCCTTACTGAAATAAAAGATAGATACTGAATTGGGTAAATTATTATTATCTAAATTTGCCCTACACGTCCTCTGCAGTAAACATTTGAAGAAAGATTAGTTGTGAAGATGACTCCGCGAAAACGTTTTCAACTTAACTGAAAAATTACCCACTTCTCAGTTGAATCTCACAAGGTCGCTTTACCGTCGGGAAAATGATTTTTACTTTATGTCCCTAGGGATTTGAAATGCAACTTTATCTCCCTAGGGACTGAAAGATACATTTCAGTTGGCACTTTAGTCCCGGAAGTGCAAAAAATAATATATTGAATACTACTCCATGTTTGCAGAACTTTCACAATTTTCTCAACAGGTATACCGCAAAATTCAAGTCAACTGCCATTGTTTGAAAAACATGAATAGTAACAATATTTGTACAAGAACTGAAGAAGTTGATATGTTATTATAACCCTTATAACTTTCTTGTCTTCAAAGATAATGGAATGAAATTTGGAGGATCTTAATTAGACATAAACTTTTTTTTCTTGACAAAAGTAACTTGAATTCTTACAAATTCGGATTTAGCCGGAAGAAGTATAAACCTTCGATTTTCAAATGGAATACCTAGTACATTTTCATTTCTTTTGACTCCATACCAGAGATCCAATGCAATTTTGTCACTTTTTGTTTTTGTTCCTATTTTTTTTTACTTTGAAGTTTAGTTTTCACTCAGAGAACTATGAATACGTACAAACATTTATTTCCTGTCTTGAAATTTTCGACAGAAGTCAACTGCAATATTCGGCTATGTGAAATTCTATTTATGAAACTGTGATAAGTACTGATTTTTTTCAAATGGCGACATGGTGACTTGTCGGTTCTGGAGAGTCCTGGAGAAGAATTGTTTGGCATGTCCTAAAGTAACTATCTAGTATCTATAAAACAGAGATAGGTCGCTAACCTCTCTGCAGCGATGTTCCAGAAAAGTGATTAAGCTTGTGAGCGAAGTACAGAAACTATGAGTTTCAATATATTTTTGGGTGCTACACTCCATATGGAAACAGTATTCCAGAACAGGTAAGAATTGTGCCTTATAAATCATAATCAGTTGACTACAACTATAACTTGTACGCACTGTCGAACCACAGTGAGACTACCTATAGCAGACACTACACTGCTTACTGTTGGCACGTGGCACGAGTACAACGATTTGCTTGTTTTCCCAATATCATCAAATTCCTTATTGAGTGAAAAAGCATATGAGCAGAAAGGCACTAAATCACACATTTGAGATTATATTGAGTACTTTTTAAAATTATTATTATTGTTAATAGTTTTATTTTATATATATATATATATATATATATATACATATATATATATATAAACACAAAAGAGAAAATTAGTGGGCAAACCCTCATAATGCATAATGCGTAGACGGACCCGCCTCGGACTCATTAGACCTCTTCAGTACGGCACAGCCAAGTGCAAAGCTGTGCAACACCCGAACGCAAGATCACACAAATATATAGGAGCCAACCACAGGAGCCAGCAACACATTTGTGGTTAAAGTCAGAACACCTCGTGTTTACAAGGCTTAAACTAACATTACCACGGAGGCAACTATAGCTACCTGCGTGACATCCCAACCCAGGAATATACAAATAAAGTTAATAACCATAGAATGGCTTTGCGAGGGGAACAATAAACAGAAAAGAGAAAATTAGTGGGCAAACCCTCATAATGCAACCGTAGACGGGCAAACCCTCATAATGCAACACACATTTTTCTTTTCTTTTTCTAATTTTTATATATTACTCAAATGACTTTTGACCTTGCACTTCCTCGTCTTTGTGTTTGACATAATTTCCCTGAGAGAACTAGCTTGAAATGTGATATACAAAGTGTATTTCTTTTAATTGCAATGTTTCAGAATTTTAATTGAAAATCATTATTTTTCAAAAAAGTTTTTCTTACTTTGAATTTGTTTTGTGTTGCTAATAAGTTGTCTCTAGTTCAAAATTAATTATTTTTATTTTAACACTTTAAATAAGTTAAGTATTTGCTTGGGCTTTCTGATGAAATTTATTGATTACTAGTATTTTTATCTTGAAACTCTTTATTATCTATTTCTACCATCTAATTTCCCAACATGTATATATATATATATTGTATATATATATATATATATATAAATATTTATATATTACCATTTCTTATATTATTTTTACGTGGAAGGTAGAAGGAATTATAGTGTCTAAAATGTCCAAAGAGAGTTATGACCCTCTTTATTGATAACTGTGACGACATAAGCTTATGATATCCCGTTCAGAAATAAGATGGTTTTTAGGTCTTCCATCACCAGAAACGGTTCGGGATATTGTAATTGAGAGCAAATCTGTGAATATGAAAGCCAATAAATTGACCTAATGTAAGTGCTAGCGATGATTATACCGATAACTCGTAAGCGACAAAGAAGGCTGGTAAAATTTATGTTAAAATATTTAAATTACTTTACAAAATTGTATTTTGTAATGAATATAATTTAAATAACATATGTTTTCATGTCATAGAGATTTCCACAAGTGGTTTATTATACTCTGAAAAATTAACCAGTCAGTTTGTCAGACGCATTGGTTATGATTTGTTTTTGGCATCTTGAGTCAGCGACTACTTTTGCACCAACAAGGCTGTTTAAAATTGGAATTAACATTAACACATTAATTCCTAGCTCTAAAACTCGTTAACGAGATACACACGTCATATTCCAAACAAATTTTTCCAAAGGTTGGGCGAAATTATTTAGATGACTTGCTTGGGATTGGTTTGTGTTATTATAGTATAATGCGTAGTCCGAAAAATATGGTCATGGTTGCAAAACAGATTACACGTTACCAACTTTGTTTCAGAATTTCACGTCAACAGTTAAGAGTTATACTTCCTAATTCATTTTCATTACTCAAGTATCACATTTTATTCCAGGAAATAAATGATTTATTTACATATAAAATTATTTCTAACATAAAATCGAATGCTAAAGGTGTTGATGATATAAACATTAAACTGATTGAAATGTGTTGTCCACATATCGTGCAATATATCACCCACATAGTTAATTTTTGTTTAACCCATAGCGTCTTTTCAGCGATGTGGGGGAGAGCAGTGGTGAGAGTATTACCCAAGAAATCTAATCCAACTGAATATAAAGATCTGCGTGCAATTAGTGTCTTACCAACTTTATCAAAAGTTTTTGAACGAGCAGTTGAAGAACAGCTGAAAAATCATCTATCTAAGTTTTCTTTACTTCCGGAAACACAGTCCGGCTTCCGCAAAGGTCATAGTTGCGCCACTGCTCTGCTGCACATCGTGGATGACATTATCAGGGCCACAGATGAGGGCCTTTGTTCTGTACTTGTGCTTTTTGATTTCAGTCGAGCTTTCGACACTCTGAACAATGATTTACTGCTAGCAATATTACATTATGTGGGATTATCGAAAAGTGCTATTAGACTTCTTGAATGTTATATCAAAAACAGGGAACAAAAAGTATGCCTAGATGGAAACTATTCAAACTATTCGAAACTTAAGTCAGGAGTGCCACAGGGTTCTATATTGGGTCCATTGTTGTTCACAGTTTATACATCAAATATGTTACGTTGTCTGAAATATTCTAGAATTCACCTTTATGCCGATGACACTCAATGTGTAGAAAACGCATGCTCATGCATGCTCATGAACAAGGATCTTGAGTCGTTCGTTGAGTTAGCAAGGGATCATTGTTTATTATTGAATGCCACCAAATCGAACATCATCCTTTTTGGATCAAAAATGAATCGCCAGAAAGTAAGTGAATCTCTAATGATTATGGTCGATAATGTTCCACTGCAACTCACAAATGAATCCAGAAGTCTCGGAGTTATAATCGACTCCGACTTACGGTTTGAAAAACATATAAACAAACAAATACAACAAGCATATTCTTCGTTGAAACTTATATACGGAAACAGACATGTCTCTCAAAACAGACAAAAACAACTCTCTGTGACGCAATTGTTTTATCGCGATTCAATTTTTCGGACACCTTGTATGGCCCATGTATAACCAAACAATACGCCCAGAGAATACAGAAAGTACAAAACTCATGTCTACGGCTAATTCACGGAATAAGAAAATTTCAAAGAATATCCCATAAGCTACGTGAAACGGGTTGGATTACAATGGAAAATAGACGGAAATTAAATGCTGCTAATTTATATCAAAAAAATTTATTAACTAAAACGCCGCCCTACCTGTACAGGAAAATCACTTTTCGTACTGATATTCATAATTTGAACATCAGATTTAAAGGTACTCTCACCCCACCTAAGTTCAAATCAGAATTTTTCAAGCGATCTTTCAGTTACAATATATGCCAAGTAATTAACCTGTTACCAAAAGAATTGAAAAATGCAAAAGTTTCTGTCTTACGAAAAAAATTTAAACTCCTTCTATTAGAAAACTAACTTTAATTATAAACTTCCCCATACGCTCTTACTTTTATGTGGTCAACCAGAATGAGTTTCAGTAATGTGCGTCTTTTTTTTTTCCAGCATCATGTTTCCTAATTTCCTAATTTTTCTTCTATTCTATTAGGTCTCATCTTAGTTTGGGTAGAACTTTTGAGGTTGAGTGGAAGAACAACTTAGGAGCGCTTGTGCTACCTAAGCTGAACTTCGCCTTTTGTATTTCAGCAACAACCACCTGTTAATCAAATAATTCTATATGTGACTAGCTGAAAAACAATAAAGACGATTATTATTATTATTATTATTATATAAAATGGCATGTGACAGATTTCAAAATGATCAAAGGAAACTTCGATGAGGCAAGTATGTAATGTTTGTGTTGAAAAAGATGATTTGAGAACATATTTGAAATAGTACACTATACTGATCAATGAACCTTTAATACTGACTGTTGTTTTCTGACAATTAGTGGGGTTAGGTTGATCGAGAACCTCCACTGCAATCGATATGGTCTATTGTGGCCCCACTTGAAAATGATAAAGTATCCACAATTCAGTCAGTTGCGAACAGATTTTTCCGCTGATTGAATTCTTTGATTATCCATTGTTCTCGTCCTTTTTATTTTTAGTCAAGTAAAGGAAAAATATAGAGCGCAGTCCGGAAACATTTGATTTCTCCGCTGGCCATAGAATGGGAAAACGAAAGTTCAGTATCATTCTCACTTAGAGAAATATCATCTAATTATCAGTGTGACAGTTTTCGGCAGATTTTCGATCTGTCCTAAAACTCTGTAATGAGTGTTCGGTTCGGCTAGCTGGTCCTTTCGTATGACGAAATTGTGATATTGCCATACTTCCTTATCCCTACTTTCCTTCCCAACCGAATTCACCGAGTGAACAAAAATCGGACTTACAAGCCAAGGAAAAGTCTCACCAAGGAGATCTCAATCTGTGAGTATGATTTCGATTTCACAAATTTCGTACTGAGCGAAGAGGGAATATACCCATACCTACGATGTTTGTGATTATGATGAATCGACTAAACTTCCAAGTTCGTAATATTTATCAGTTCAAGGTCCATCAACAAATAGTTGTTCAGACATGTACTGCAACTGAGTGGTAGTGAGAGAATTCTTTTATTCAATTTGAATTTTACTTTACTGGATTTTTTTTAAAATGATTCGGCTTACTTGATGAAGATCCATAGTAATTGTATGAACAAGATACGATTTGATCTTCACAAACTTTTATTCAACCACGACATGTTTCGCTATCACATTAGCTTCCTCAAGTGATTATACAATAAGTTACGAACATCCATTTATATACCCTTAAAGCTGATTACAACTAAAAACACCCCTAACCAGACTGTTGATAATCACAATTAACAAGGGTATACCTAACCTACGTGCATTAATAATTAAATTGTTAATTATTATTATGAAAACAACACATCAATATCAAAGCATCATCTCTATATGTGTATAACCCAATTTCTCTTCTTACTATAATTTCTATATCGCGTGAATTTTTTGCGATGTTCAGAAAAGTGCATTTAAATTCTACGCTCTGAAAGGTCTACGTATCACGAAACCCAAGTGGAATAAATTGCAATTTTCCATTCAGTCAATCATAGTGTAGATTCAATTTCTTCCTTGTAAACAACGATGCAGCTGATTTTCTTCTTGTTGATTGTTATTCCCTTAGTATCGACTGAAGGGACAAGTAGTTATAAAATATTCGAGAAAATTTTGGATCACTGTGCTAACGGAAATGACTTGTTTAAGTGCCTTAAAATTAAAACAATAATGATTTCTGAAAGGGCTGTGCGTTTGAAGAGTTTGAATTTATTCAGTGGTGTAAGTCTGGTGAGCACTGGAAGGGAACCCAGGAATATGAGATTCGATTTGAATCTCAATGAATCGAAGTTAGAAAAACTCGACACTGAAGAGTTGGATGGTTTACTTGGAGAATCAACAAGAAGGTAATTCTATTGATTTCACATATATAATTTCAATGGGTTCATATCTGTATCTGCACTGAACAACCCGAAAACAAAAAAAAAATATAAATTAGTAAAAATGGAAAATTGCACACGCCTTCCAGATATCTAATTATTATAATAACACTTTTACTTCATAATTCTCAACGGCAATTCATCATTTGTGTTTATTCCATAACTATTTTTACGGAAAGGAATTGGCTGAATATTTAATGTTTTTATAGAAGATTTAGGCAGATAGTAGGTCTATTTGTTTAGAGATTGTGAAGCCACAGACAATTGTCATATTATTCTGACTTCTTTATAACATTTGATTATTATCATTATTATTATTAAAACTAAAGTTGAAAATACCCTTCTCTCCATATTTTGTGAGAATAATTTCAACCACAGTTTATTCAAATTCAAATAACATATAAAAAACAGAACATAATGTAAAGTACAAATAAAGCATAAAATAAAACTAAGTATAATCTGAAAGATGTGTAGTGCCTTCCTGCTCATAAAAGAGAACATAGGTATCTCCGCTCATGATGGATTTGGATGAAATTGGGGTAACACATGAATCATTGTATTCATGCCACGTGCTCGCATACGGATGTCTACAGTAGGCTGTGTAGTGTCCGCTGTAGGTAGTTCCTCTATGATTAGACGATGCATACAAATTATAGCGACAAGGGGCTACGTTGTCTGCTGCATAATTACTCATGTCCAATCCCTCTAAAGGAAAATCGATGGCAACATTCAATTTTCTTTGGAATCTTTCTGTCGAATAAAACCGTTTTAAATGGATTACTAAAATTTTCGGGAACTTATGAATTGTTATAGATTTCGTGCACTTCCTTCCTCTCTTTACATTTGATTCAATGTGTTACTAACGTATATATGATAATATTTCCACAACTGTGGAAATCTAATCGAGTCTATCTTAGTGTGATATAATATCGATTTCCATAAAGTAATGGACAAGTCAATCCAAAAAAATTAAATATGGTTATAGTGAATGTTTCCTTCATGCCATTTCGAAGGGCAGTTACAACTTCCTTCTTAAGAGGAGTGTGTCTTTAGTTGATCTCCGAGTGCACTACAATTGTTTGGAACACATATGATTTGCCTATGAATATCAATAGGCATGAAATCCGGAACTGTTCACTACTACATCATAAAACATTCTGTTAGCAGTCGTGGGGTCATCCCTGTTCAACAATATTTCGTATCGTATATCGTATACTTTCAGGATCATTTCCTTTACAGCACTCATTCAGATTAAGATTAAAATCCAAACTTTTTTGTTCGATGCACCAAACCCGATAGTTTCGATTCATAAAGCAAACGGGCCGTGTAAACTATTTCCAATTCAAATTATAATTCTATAAGAAAGGCATATGAAAAAATGGATTGAAACGCAATTGAAGCGATGAGAGTAATAGTTCAGAAGAGAAAAGAATAAAACTACTACAAAAATTGAATCTCTTGGAGCTAAGACGAAAGATATTTTGGAAGTGAAGAAGAAAACTCGTATTGTCTGAACTTGTTGAAACTACTCAATTGTAAGGCGAAAGTGAAATAACTTCTGGGTCTCATAAATAATTTGTAAAAGCTATAACTGTTTAAGCTTTGTCAGTTATCTTTGGGTACAAAATCAATTATCTTCATTATTTTCAAGGTTCCCACACCAAAACACAAGCTCATGAATTAGCCAGTCAGTAATGAAGGAGAACTAACAATTTTTCATCAAATATCTGAATACAAAGCTAGTTCTTCCAGGAGATCGTTTGATAATGATAGTCGTTGTTGACCGATGTTTTACCCCTTTTGTTCCCATATACACCTACAACGTAGTCTAATAGCGGCTAATACCTGTCAGAAAACAACTACTCCCCTGGCTAATACGACAACGGGTATTGAATTTTATCCAACAGATACTTGTGCAATATACCTCACTGCAGAGAAAATAATTACAAGTACTGCCTGTAACCAAATAGCAGAATTTTGTTTCGATTCAGACAGGCGGACCACCTGCAGACTAGTTTCGAGATTTTGCCTCATCATCAGTACAGGGTGGGTCACTACAGGTAACTTTGAAGTCATCTTTTCCCCGTCCGAATCTGATGAAACGGGTGTAAGCCGCTCCAGCTGGCGAGCAGATCAAGAAGCAATTCTATTCTTCGGGTTAAGGAATTCAGTCAGATATCTGAATACAAAGCTCAGAATTCTTCTAGGAGATTGTTCAATAACAATCGTTATCAAGCGATCCTCCCTGTACTGAGGACGAGGCAAGAACTTCGAATAGGTAGACCAGAACGTTGAAGGATTCACCTTCTTTTGAATCGAAAAATGGGCAATCAGCATATTTTTCAGAGGAAGATCCTATTTTTTTTTGTCTATCAATAAAATGAACATCGGATGCGTGCGAGATAAGCTTTTGCAATGGCAGATATCTACCTTTACCTATATATATATATATAACTCAGCGGAGTGTAGATGCATATTTTTGAAGACCGGATTAACTTGATACAGAATCTGAAATAAAACAAGAATCTGCATTTGCATCTGCATCTCCAGGATTTCGAAAATGAAACAAAATATTTTTGAATGTGGGAGTGAAAAAATCAAAGTAGATGTAGATACTCGAAAATGCTATTGAGAAAATATGTTTCAATTGAAAAAGGATTCTGATCCTGATCAACAATCCATACTAGATTATGCGATGATAGGTGGGTTGGGACATACCTATTCTGAAATATCAGGATAAAAAGGTTCGTAATTTTTTTAGTGCAGTGAATTGGAACCTAATAGAAATAAGTTTGATATCAAAAACAGAATGATTGGAACAAATTGAAATTTGTTTGTTCATCGTAGTTTCACAAATCCTGAAATACTTGCAAATTCAAATCACAATTATAATTTTTATAAAACTCGATGTTGGCAATAACTTTCCAAGCCGTTCTGATATTTATTCTCATCACTTTTAGAACTTTCTACCTGAATAATAATCTTATCATGAGGATATTCATACCGAAAATGACCATTAGTTGAATCATTTCCCTGTAATGCTGAATTCAAAAGTTTTGTTCCTCGATTATAATTTTTTACAGACCACTCGATTTCAATTTCTGTTTCCGACTACGGTCTGAAGTGTTGAGAAAATGTAAGAAAGTTATTGCGTGTCAGCCCTTGGGTAACGGGGGTAATTATTCCACCCCCTAAATAATTATTACCGATGAATATCAGGAGCTGAATGACTTTTTGAGAAACTTCACTAAAAACAAAAAAATTCGGTACTCTCAAAATTGCACAAAAAAATCACCAAAAACCTAGAACAATTCATGTAGCACTATTCTCAAGTTCCTACAGCAGCAGCTTCTTGGAAAAAGTTCAAAATATATCCCTTCCAAAGGGTTGATCCTTTATACGCCCTTACTTTGAAAATAATGCTAAAATATTTAATGAAAAACATAGCAACACAACTTATAACAATATTTTTCCAACGTTATGGGGAATTTTCACCCACAATATTAGACACTTAAAACCTTCGAATGTCATATAAATGTCATGTAATATAATATATCACGTAAATATTTTTGACAGATCCGTCTCCGGATACGTACACCAAAACGGTCCGTATCGATACGTAGCCCGTAACACATATCTGTCACCGTATAGAGTTTGCGTATGCGCAGATCGATACGCATAAGGATACGGTTGGAATTTCGACTTGGCTTTAAGTGTCTATTATTATATCAAACCTAAACAATAAATTCATAATGGGAAAAATATTAAATTTTCTCAGAATAACTTTGTATTTATCAGACATTGCAATGTTTTTTATATGAAACAAATCCAATTATTTGAAATTTTCTTATATTGTAACTTGAGTTACAACATTTTTTTCCATAAGTTGGATAGGAATTTCCTGTTACAATAAACTATTTTGCTAAATTTTATCGAATTCATTAGACAAAACTTTTCCTGTAATGGTTAGAAAACATTGTAACTTACAATGTTCTTCATATCAGGTGTCGCTATAAGCGTGTTATAAAAGACAGTTTTGCGTCAGATTGTAACAAATCTGGAGAAATATTTATATGTTTCACACGGCAGAAAAGCAGATTTAATGGCTGGCTGGTTTCCTAGCCTTGGCTACGCATCGGCTATGAAACAGCAGCCGCGGCATTAAATCTTGTGCTTTTATGCCTAGCAAAACAAATAACTACATTATTATTCGGAGAAGGCATAATAAAATAGTATCGGAGACTTCCACATCTATAATATAATATAAAATTACTATATATTTCAAGTGATTCTATTAATTTTAATCTCTTTCAGTTTTTTTAAAAACTACCAATTGGAGGTGAAGGTACCTGAGCTGATTGAAGAAGGCCGGGGAAAGAAAAAGAGACGAGGTGGAGGTAATGCAGCTCTGTACTGGGCCCTTGCTATAAAAGGTACGTTTCTGGCAGTGGCCTACAAGGGCATAGCAATTATGTCTGGACTAGCACTGATTATGGGCAAAATGGCGCTGTTACTTACGGCAATACTTGGTTTGAAAAAATTAGTAAATAGTGGACAGGAGACTACTACAGTTGAAATAATCAAGCAACCAAAGTACAGTGAAAGTCACACACATTCCACGTCGTATGAAGATGATGAGAAACTTCATCACAGAGCATATGATATCAATGCGGCAAAGAGGATTATGAGAACGTATATTTAGAAATTCTTCAAATTAGGTACTAAATCTGTAACCATATATTTATTTTCAATATAGTTTGCAATTCCTTACTGTTTTGTTTTTTCTTTTCCGGAAATGAAACATGCACACATAAAAAAAATATCTTAAAACAAAGCAGCCAATATGTTCTCAAAAGAAAAGAATAATTTACCATTAAAAAATTTAAATTCACCGAATAAAGCAAACACCTACACCCAAAACGTTAGTTTCTCGATTCGAAAAATTATTCTTTTCTTTTGAGAACCTATTTTATTGATTATGTATAAAGCAGGCTGCTTTGTTTCAAGATATTTTTTTTATGTGTGTGGCTGCATTCAGAACCATCGGTGGTTTTTGGGTTTGTTGGTCGTGGTCTCGAAGTAATTTTTCCTGACGTTTCGTCTACATCTTTGGTAGACATTTTCAAATGCGGTGCGTAACGGACGAAGCGTTCGAGTCGTTCGCTACTCTAAGGTGGAGGTTACACTGGATGCGGATACGTGCGATTTTTTAGTCCTGTGATGCCGTACGATGTCGGACGTAAAAACAAACTCACTAATTTAAAGTTGTGCGGTTATATAAACTGCGTTTTAGTCGAAAGTTATCGTACGATGTCGGCCGACTAGGCGAAAAAAACAAACGCGTTTGTTTTTCTCGGCGACAGTCGTACGAAATTAACGACATAGAAAGAGGTCACCTGTGGCACATTCGATAATAATTGAGAGGATTTTTTCGAAGATCCATACTTTTCCGAAAATTAGAATTGTTGGTGGATTCTATTTAGCATATAATTAAATGTTGACAGCAACATTCTAGAGTACTCAAAATTTTTGTGGCTGCTTGCTTAACTCCTTGAAAAGGATTACGTACTACCCTTCCTGGTCTCTCCTTAAGTACACATCATTAACCCGATATGTTCTTTTTTATTTAATACCATAAATTTCAAACAACTATTTTCAAGGAAATCCAATTACATACATTGATTGTGATTCGTTTCATCCGTAGTTTCAATTCAAAATGGTTGAAGAAGTGGATTTGGATTTCCTTGAACATAGGTGTTTGAAATCTATGGCGTTGAATAAAAAAGAAATAATCGGATTAATGATGTGTACTTAAGGAGAGACCAGGATGGAGAGTACATAACCGTTTTCAAGGAGTAAAGCAAGCAGCCACGAAAATTTCATTAGTACTCTAGAATGTTGCATTCAACATTTATTTATATGCTAAATAG
Source organism: Chrysolina haemoptera (assembly GCA_958298965.1). Lineage (NCBI taxonomy): Eukaryota > Metazoa > Arthropoda > Insecta > Coleoptera > Chrysomelidae > Chrysolina > Chrysolina haemoptera. The sequence continues at coordinate 20,946,222 of OY282592.1, read as the reverse complement.
AAAAACGAGAAAAACAACCGCGTTTGTTATTCTCGCCTAGTCATCCGATATTGTACGATAACATCCGACTAAAACGCAGTTTATGTTACCGCACACCTTGGAATTAGTGAGTATGTTTTCACGTCCGACTTCGTACGACATCGCACGACTGACAAATCGCACGTATCCACATCCAATGTACCCTCCACCTATAAGAAAAATTACTTCATCAAGCTTTGATTCCACGTGTTCACTGAATTCCGATTCCTGTTTTGGTTTTGTTTTTGATTATAATTTTTGAACCTCGAAAGGGTTTTGTTTTGGTCTCTCTGATTACGTGCCTTCACGTTTTACTCCAATTCAGGTCTTAGCCGAAAAAATGAAGGCCTCAATTTCGAAGTTGCTACACTCATGATCACATAATTATTGACAAGCAGGAAATTTTGTAGTAATTGATGTTGATGACGGTAAATCTCTTCAAGAGTATTTTGTTTCAACTCAAGGAATCGAGGATACAACTACGACACTCTCACAGATCAGATAGGCTGTGAGGCTGATGTACTGGTTTTCATTTAATTCGTGTGTTTTTGCCTATTTTCTACAGTGGCCGTAGGTAATAGTATATTACGTAACAAGTGTTGTAAAAGGCATATTACGCACGAATCGAAAAATTACGTAATTCCATGAGTGTGTAATTGCTTTACAACACGCATTACGTACTATACTTTACCTACGGCCATTGACTTTTTTTCTGAAAAGACGCCTATATAGATGAACTTAAGTAGCAATACCTAATCTGAATAATAAATTTGTTCCAAAAAGTTGAAGCCGTTTTCGAGATCCAAAAATTCATATTATTATTATTATTATTATTTGTAAAATCGCTTTTTCTAATAAGAAGGGCACCTATATACAGAGTGACCCATCTGAAAGCAGGCCATCTCTCTAAAACTATTATTTATTATCCGATTCAGAAGATTTTTTTTTCAATAGATAGAGTATCAAAAGTTCAAGTTAAGTGCCATAAATTCGAAACAAAAATCAAAATTTCAAGGCCGTCTTCGAATTTTTTTTAAGGTCAAAAATCCAAAAAACATTCTATCGATTTTTTTAATACAATTTGATCACGCCACTGGATCCGCGACATTTTTAAATGGTTTAAATTATGTAGAAATGCGTCCATCAATAAAAAAATTATATGGGAATAAAATTAGGGAATTATGTCAATAAATCAACCCACCACTTCAATTCCAGAACTTTCATCTGAATTCTGTATACACCAATGGATTCAGAATATTTCGAAATATGTTTGATCAAGATTTCATCAAAATCTGTTTATAAATAAACAAATTATAAAATGATAAAATAATGTTTTTCTAAAATTCAACCAAATAACATTCTTTTCAAATTTTATTTTCTAATTTTTTTATTTATGAATAGTTTTCGATGGAAATATTCTAAATCGAGTGGTGTAGTCAGAATTTTCATAAAAGTTCTGAAATTGAAGTTTTGGGTTGATTAATTGACATAATTTTCAAGGTTTATTCCCATATAACTGTTTTATTGATGGACGCATTCCTACGTTATTTTCACATAAACCATTTCAAAATATCGTGAATCCAGTGGAGTCGTCAAATTCTATTAAAAAAAATCGCTAGTACGTTTTTTGGATTTTCGACCTCGAACAAAATTCGAAGTAGGCCTTGAAATTTTTATATTTATTTCGAATTTATTGTCTCAACTAGAACTATTGAGGCTCTATCTATTGAAGGAAAAAAACTTCTGAATCGGATAATAAACATCAGTTTTAGAGAGGTGGCCCGCTTTCAAATGGGTGACTCTGTAGAAGAACTAAAAACGCAAAACTTTATCTAAATACATAATTTGATCCAAATCATTTCACCCGTTTCAGAGAATCAAAAATTCATATTATTATTAATATTATGAAAAGAATCACATAGTAAAATCATGTTTTTACAAGAAAGATGATATGTAGATGAACTTAAAAACTGAAACCATATCTACATACAAACATTTCTTCCAAATCGATTGAACCGTTTCCGAGATATCAAACTATGCGTTTTGTTTACCGATCGTAATGAGCTAGTTACTGAGGCTGTGTGTCGTAATAGTATATTAGGTAACAAGTGTTGTAAAAGGCATATAACTTTACAACACGCATTACGTACTATACTTTACCTATGGCCATATACAGTGTCGCGTTTCCGAGATCCAAAAATTCATATTATTATTAGTAAAATGACCTTTTTTCAGAAAAGACGCCTATATAAATTAACTTAAGTAACAATACCTCATCTGCATAATAAATTTCATCGAAAAAGTTGAAGCCTTTCCGAGATCCAAAAATTCACATTATTATTATTATTATTATTATTATTTTTTTCTTTGGTGTGTTGGCATCGACTACTATGGTCATTAGCCACGTGTTCTGGATAGGCTTTGTTACTAACTCCATACGCCACCTTAGAAGCAGCATGATTATTCGTAGTCCCGTCAATCATGAAACGTGGGAAAGGTATTCTTCAATAACCCAGAATTAATTTTTAACGAAAAAAAGTCTGGTTCATTGGAGAATCGAACTCACGACCCTTGGATCATGAGCCGAGCGCTTTGGCCACTGCGCTACCTCGGTCGCCTATTATTATTATTATTTGTAAAATCGCCTTTCTCTAAAAAAGACGCCTGTATATATGAGCTTGAAACACAAAACTTTATCTAAATTTAAATTTGCTCCAAATCATTAGAGCCGTTTCAGAGATCCAAAAATTCATATCATTATTATTAATATTATGAGTAAAATCACATTTTTTCATGAAAAGCGCCTATATAGATGAACTTAAGTAGCAACCTTACCTAAATACAAAATTTGATCCAAATCGTTGAAACTGTTTTCGAGTTTCAAAAATTATCATTATTATTATTAATATCAGTAAAAGCGTGTTTTTCCAAGAAAGACACCTATATAAATAAACTTAAAAAGCAAAACCCTGTCTACATACACTCCCAAATCGATTTAGCCGTTTCCGATTTATATCAAACTTAGCGTTTTGCTTACGAAAAGTGTGCGATTTGTTTACCGTGCGTAAGGAGCTATTTACTGAGGCTGTGAGTCGTGTGTTTTTGACTATTTTCTGCAGTGGTCGTACGTAAAATTGTTTAAGTTGATTTTTTCCGTTAACCAGCAGTCGCCCCCTACGAACGATAGCCCTCAAAATCGAAACTACTGCGAGTTGAGGATTAAAGAGATGTAACTTTTCAAAATGCGATTCCTAACACGATCCGAGGAGAATAGATCTCTAAAGGACGTCGTGTGTAAGTCACCCATCCAAACCTCAACCTCGCCCTGCGTTGCTATGCTTCAGATATCGTGACCCGCGCTCTTCTGTTCGAGCTATCCTCTAGCAGAAAATGCACATTACCCAGTATGGAATTGGAAGAAACTGCCAGAGAAGGTATCTTTTGGAGCGTTTCTAGGAAAGGGATCAATTGATAACAATTTCCAAAACGTCATAAACTTCGAACAGAACTCCGTAGTTTTCAACGTGGGAAAAATAAAAACAACAGAAACATGCAGATACCAGATCATTCAGTTCCTTATATGAGTTTTTTCGATAATGTCTAAAACTGTCTAGACGATGGAAAAAAATAAGCTAAATGAGTGGTAACTCACAAATGAAAAAAAAAATTCAGTGTACTGACCCAAGTGATAGCAACTTATATTATTTTATATTATTTTTTTTGCTTATCAGAGGAGTGGGTTGGGGCATTGTTGAGTCCTATTATTTGGGTCCTACTATCGTTATTTTGCCACTTTTTTATGTACGAGAATAAATTATTCCTCTTTTCAAATTGTGTTGGGCACATAAGTTCTTTTCTCAACGTTTGAAAAAATAATGTTATTGGGTGATTATGAGTTTCCTTGGCAGTGTGAAAATGTATAGAGATGTTATGTTCAAAGTTTCTCTGTTTACATTTGTAAAATTATGGTGAGATCTATTGTAAGTAATATATATTTCAGGGGGTCCATGAGATAGAGATTATTTGCTGTTGGGGGCCTTACAGTAACATAATAATATGCATACATTTCCATTGCATAACTTTCTTAATATGCTTTCGAAGAGATTGCCTAAATTCGAAATTTTTCACATAACACTGTATAACGGTTTTATTTCTACAAACGTTCATTTTCATCATTTTTAACGTGGAACATGGCAGTGTGAACGGGGCACCAACTGAGTTGTAAGTTTCTGAATATGACTTACAATGTTTTTGTTGATTAATTCTTATTTTAGAGCTCGAAGAACGCTGCTGAATACTCCACCAAGTCTGAATAATGAATTATTTAATAAAATCAGTAAAAGATATTTATTTCATTCAAAATAAAGTTGGTTATAACTCAACTGCCAAAGTCAAGTTTGAATTATAAATAGTTATTTCTTCTTCTTCTTATTCTTGTTTTTATTTGGATTGACAATTAGATCAATTAGCCAGTTCCGACAAAGTGAGAATTCTGTCCAAACCATAGATGTTATTTATAATGATCATGCAGAGAGAGATAGTATAATTGAAGCTTTCATGCGTAGGCAAGATGTTGGTTCCATTCTATCTATGAGGTCTGTGATCGAAACATGAGCCAACAGTTGGTAAGCTGTTCTTTTATAGTGTGACAATTGGTAACACTGTTTGTAGAAATTGAGGAGGGGATTAAATTTTGAATTTCCGTTATTCTCCATTTCCTCCATTTCGTCCATTTCTGCGTCTGGTCTCACTTGAAGAACTTGCTGATGATTTAAATTTTTATTTTTGAAAATCAGTATCTATCAATAACATTTATAAAGAGGTAACTATCTATTTAAAATTCAAAGTGGAATTCATTGGAATAAATATTTTTGTCATTTATAATGCTTTTAAAATTATTTTAATTATTATTATTATTATTAAGAACTTTATTCAATATAAAAAATATCCATATACAAGATAATAGTACAATTAATAGGGTGTAGATTGAGTAGAAATCAATAAGTGACCTGTCACTTGTTTCGATACACTTTGAAATACAAGAGAATCATAAAAATACATTGGCCTAACAATTTTGGAGTAAACAATAATTATATGAGATATAGTCAATGCGTGTTATTTCATGGAGAAAAACATAAATAGTAAATCGTTAACTAGTAAAATGGTAAAAATGGTAGAATACTAAAATGGTAAAATAGTAAACGAGCAAAATAGTAAAAATAGTAGAATGGTGGAAAAGTAGAATAGTAAAATAGCAAAATAGAACAAAATAAAATATTGATATAGTGAAGTAGTGAAGTAGTGAAATAATAGAATAGTGAGCTAAATAGTACAATAGTACAATAACAAATTAGTGAAATAGTAAAATAGTAGAACGGTAAAATAGGAAAACAGTAAAATAGTGAGTGTGAGATGATAAAATTGTAAATATAATAAACTAGACTAAAATAAAATTATCCAATATATGGTAAAAACAATGAAATGCTACAATAGTATATTTCTTAAGGCTAACAATAATCATGGGAATACATTAAGGTGGTGCTTTTTAATAAAAATAATGAAATGTAATTCTACGTATTCGTAAAGAAGGAATAAGATTCATATATACATATATAAGTATTGTGGTATTTTACGCTTCAAGATTTTAAGTCTGTCAAGTCGTTTATTATTTTTCTGTCCTTGCTCAAGATGTAATCTTTCAGTTTTATTTTGAATTTGACTTTATTTGTTTCACATTTTATATCATCTGGGACACTATTATATAATTTTTTCGTGATATTCGAGTGTGATCTTTAAGATAAATTTTTTTTTACTCGTGGTAAAACTGACAAGTGTTTTTTTCGGGTATCGTATTCGTGGGCTGGTAGGACCACGTTACCGGTTTGATGAAATTTCAAATTCGTGCAATAATAAAATAACTGCCTGATGTCCATGATTTTACTTTCTCTGTATAGTAAATCAGAGGAGAATCTTCGATTTTTTGCCATCATAACTTTAAGAAACCTCTTCTGAAGTATTTCAAGAGGATTGATATGTGTACGGAGAGCGCTTCCCCATATCAATATTCCATATCGGATGTGACTTTCCACTAGGGACGTATATAATATTTTCATTGTTTTTAGTGATAGGCAGTTACTGAGGTATTTGAATTTGTAGAGGATGAATTGTAATTTTTTTATTATGTATTTAATATGTGTATCCCATTTCATATATGGATCCAGATATACTCCAAGGTATTTTATATTATTTGCAGATTCAATCCTCATGGTACTTCCATCTAGTAGAACGTCGAGGTGTTGAAATGGAGATTTTCCGGCTTTATTACAACTGAATGATAAGAAGTTGGTTTTTTCTGTATTAATTGTCATTAGCCTACAATCAAACCAGTCCTTTATGATTTTAATATCAAGTTCAGCTTTATATTTTAATTCGTGCCATGATTCCGCTTCATAAAAAATGGCTGTGTCATCAGCGTACCCTATGATAGATCCCTGACTGTTCAATGAAAACCAATTAATTTTCATGATTTCTCAAATGGCGTCAAAGAACATGTTTTATAACAATTTCTCCTTTTTTTGTGTGTAGTTCGACCAGATTTAAATTCAAAATTTTATTTAAATTTAAAAATGATAAGCTTATTTAAAGTTATAAGCTTATTTGAAAATATTAGCTTTTTATAATTTAAAAGCTTATTTAAAAAGCTTACTTAAAAGCTTATTTCTCGCCATTGAATAAGCGGCGATGTTAGTGGCCGATTGCCAAATTACCACAATACAGAACAACTGTAGCAATCTATGATAGCTGAACTGGCTGAATTACACACTCGATGAGGTGTCCAGAACCAGGTGGGGAATTCAGGAGTGTTCCAGAGCTGCTGTCACTGTATGTAAGAACCAAGGAACCCGAAGAGCTTGAAATATATTAACAGGAGAGGAGTTTGGTTGATTCTTTCTTATAACTGATTGGTCAAGAAAAATATGTAAGGTTCAAATGCATTTAATCCAATATTCCAAGTAAGTTGGTATAGCCAATTGAATAACGTACAATAGTCCAAAGAATCAAATTTCTTCACACAACCTGATTCAGTCATTACTTCTAGACTTTTCTAGATCTCATCAAGCCCTGAACTCGGTTTAACAAACGTTCAATTCATTAAATACTATTTTTTATGCAACCTGATTACTATCATCATTTATAGATTTTTTCAAGATCGTCAAGCCCTGAACTAGGCTTGAAAACATTTATTTGATTAAATACTATTTTTTTAGTAATTGTTTTATTTGTATGTCTGGAGTATTTTTTCTTTCAGTGTAATAAAGACTTTCTACAGAAACTGACTTTGAGAATGAAATATTATATCAGAATTTCTGTAGATGGCGTCCAAATGACAACTTTTATTTAGCTATTTTATTCTCACTGCCATAAATTGAATTTCTAAAAATATCTTTGGGTTAATTCACCAACAATCGTACCACGACCTTGCCTCCGCAATAAGAGTCTCCCTCCGCATTGTTTATATGAGGTTTAGGTGAAAAAACGCCTTAAAAAGGGAACAAAACCTTATAACTGCAGTATATATCAGCAAGATCATTATCATCAACAACTCTCAATGAGTTTAATCATCTTTGGTCGTCCACATTCTCGTTATAAAATATGCTGAACTCGTGGTGATAATATTAACTGAAGGTTTCAAGAATAGTACAATTTGATATACTTCACTGCAAATTATTCAAATATTCAGATGAAATAATCGTTTACTATGTCCTAGTCTTTCTTGTTCTCATTGTAATTTATATGCCATCTCCTTGTTTCTCTTTTTTCCACACATTTTTCAAATGTTCTCTCTACGGAGTAGTTTCCATTGATAACATACAATAAGACATTTGAATGGATGGATATTCCATCATACTGAATTTTTTAATTCACAAATGAATTGAAGTGTAAATGTGTAGATAAAATTGTAATTAATCGCTTTCGAACTCTTGATATCCTGGAACACTATTACGTGAAGAAATGATAATTGCGCGACATACTAAAAACGAATATTCAGCTTTGCCTTTGCAATATACTTTTCAAAAGATAATTCTGGATGCACATAGGCTATAAACTCGTTATCTCCATCAAAAGTGTGAAAATATACTAGGAATATGTTCCAAAAATGTATGTTTGGGAAGAAACACATTCGTTCTCATTCAACTGATGGCTCAACTTAAATTCCATGTCATGAGGTAGTATAATATGATATTCGGAATGTTAGGTGAAAGAAATATCGCTTTCATTTCAGTTTTTTGTTTGTATAAAATATAACACCTGAATGAGCAGACGAATGAGTTGAACAAACTAGATAATTGAACCTTCTTCAACTTGCACGTAGTCATAAAATCACTTTCTATTTACCCATAACTCAGCTTTCATATTATGAGCGATATAAAATTTATAGTATGTGTTGCAATAATAATTGTGCAACACTAAAAGAAAGAACAAACATCAAATTCACGGCTATAACCGAACAAAAACAAGTTCAAGTTTTTGATCTTGACCGCCAGTGGGTCACTGATTTCTCACAGACTTGTAACTTTCACTTACGTTTTTCATCGCACGGTCATCTCATCGTGATGGAGCTGTCCTATTTGTGAGAATATTAACTCTTATTTATACCGTTTAGGGGCATGAATGAAATTTCATGTTTCTACTCACGACCACTCACTTTCAATTTATTTATTTTCTACTATTTGCAAACTTGAATTAGCGCTTCTAAGAATTACATAGAAAATGTAAATCCAGTTGCTTAGAGTTGTGTGATATTTTGAAATGGTCCAGGCACAACAGATTCGGTATTCAACAAAATGATACGACCTATTTGAAAATTTGAGTTGATTGCATTTTCTTCTGGGTTTTGACGTTGTTGAAAGACTACTGGAGAAAAAGATAATTCATTTTCTGAATTCTTTGGAAAAGTGCAAGTGTAATTATAAAACATATTCGATTTCACTGTCTCAGTTGGTTACAACTATCACCTAAATGAATGTCGGGTCCATAGGAAGAGAAATTAACCAGACATAAGTGCATGTGTTGTCGACTATCCACCTCTAAAGGGCGTGAATGAATATTGTAGGTTTCTAGCTTTTGAAACATTCAAAACTTTGGGGTAATTGGTTGTATATCCAATTATGTGAATTGTATTCATACTTTATGATTCTAGGTTCAGTGAGAACCTGAAGTACTTTTTCATCTTTACGAAACGTCTGATTCACCAATATACAAACGCTGTTAAATTGCCGGTTACAAAAATTGCAATGAATTTATTTCTTATGCGATATAACTTTTCACTTTTACACTTTTCTTGAGATCTAGTGTAAAATGTTCACATGCTTCCAAATCAGTCAGATTATGTGATTGAGAGATTAGTTATTCTCTAAAGATAATAAATCTTTATTTCTTTCTATTTTGGATCTTGGAAACGGCTCTTACAATTTGGATAAAATGTTGTATTTAAATTAGATTTTATCTTTCTTGAAAAATCGCGATTTCAAAAGAAAAAATTATTACGATCATCGAATGGGAATGCTGTATTGTTCAGAGAACATCGTAAGAGCCGAGGGAGAGTAGGTAGAATTCTCCTTCTTGAATTTCTGAAGACTGTATGCCTCAGGGAACAACTACCGAGGCAGCGAGTTCTAAAGCTTTTACTTTCGATGAAAAAACGAAGCAGATGTGCGGCATGTCTCCAAAATGACCGCATATGAATGTGAGGACTGAGCTCGACGTTTGAGCTTGATGTTTTTATATTCGCTTTTAGTACAGTAACCACGGACAAATGTATGACAAAAGTATAAGATTTATCAAGAAACGATTTGAACAAGGCGAAAGATTATTCAATTCTCCACAAGAAATTTACTTAGTAATTTCTCACAAAATGCACTCGTTTTCTCAGAAAACCTGATTGAATTCTGATATCAAATTTCAGGCTCACGTTAACCGCCACTTCAATTTCTGGCAGGTCCGAAAATTATATTTGTCATAACTTTGCTAAAAATTATAGTAGAAGGAAAAGCAAAAGTGCATGTATATCGTTCCTGAAGACTTCTACTTCCTCATGCAAATATAACATGTGAGTATCTGAGTACCCAAAATGTGTTTTGTACCACTTCACATAACCCTTCTACGATATTTTCGGAGGATCTGAAAGTCATGGATATTTTGCCATATGAAATATTTATTCTGAAGCAGGAATCAGTACACTCTTTGGACCATATCCAACGATTTTTGACTAGTGAGTATGTTACATTTAGACTATTGTGAGTAAGATTTGGCATCACATCTTTGCCCGATCAAAAAGGCACCAAAAAGAAGATAATGAGATTGTAATGCGATCAGTAAAAATTCACTTTACTCATGTGATTTCAAACTTGAATGTGAAGCACTCTACTGTCTTTGAGACCAGTTTGTGTTAAATGGGTATTTTGTTTGAAATCACGCATTGGTATTTTTTCAACATTTACAAACCCAGAATTGTTGGTAACATTTGACTGTCAACTTTTCCTCCAAAAACCCATAGAAAATATACCTGCATGGTGCTGTGTCCCATTTCTGTTTAAACAATTTATAATTGTAGAATTATTTAAAAAGTTATGAATTATCTGCTAGTACAAGTTGTGAGCCGAATAATCGCAATTACAAGTTAAGTTTCGCTTGATGATCTCAGGCTAGAGTGTACCCCCAAACGGACCATTCCATAACATTAAATTAATAATAACACTTGACCATCAACTTTCTGGGTCGTATAAACTCGAAAATCGAAATCAGACCCAAAAGTTGTCTTTGGAGATAACAGCATCAAACTTGGTATTGTTGGATTCCTTATGATCATCCCTAACCGATCGTACAATTATATAGAGGGTGTACTATTCAAAGAAATAAACTTCTAAGTCGCTACGCTTTTTTGAAACACTCTGTATAAATGCAAATATAACCATTAGAGAGATTGAATGAAACCCTACAACTTGTGTATCCACCATTTTTTTTAGTATGGTAAAAAAGAGGAGTTACGGGGGGATGGGGAGACGGACTTTTAGTCCTCACTGTATAATGTCTTACAAGCAGTCATATGAATCCTCATGTTGTTGATGGAGACGCATAGTTGAAAAAAATGGCAAATTCTAGCCGTTAAAGAATAAGCTCGAACTAGAGCACAAAAATCAAATCAATGCATAATACTCCTCGTATACTCGAAAAAATCGCATTTTTGACTATAGAATGTGTATGACGAAATCTATAATTTACCAAAATTTCAGAAAAAATAGCCGAAAGCCATTTTACATAGAAAATGTTACGGGGTTATTCAAACACTTCGGAATATTTCTCCAAGTTTGAATTTTGAATTTGAAGTATGGAACTTGTGACTGAACTTCAATTTCGTTATGAGTCCAAATATTTCCTATATACATCCCTGCAGATCTATTTACTCTAGCCTTATATACATTTTTCAAATATGTGAGCTTGTGGTCGAATGGTAGAAAGAGGACGTCTCAATTTTATCAAGCAAGTATTTCAGATTCTTCTGCAGATAACGATTGAACTCCTTGAGAATTGGTTAAATCTTGCATTCACCTAAATAACTTTTTTGATATGGTTATCATTTTATAAGAGAATACACATGGGTGACATCGATAAAATAGAGGTACACATTCTATACTTACAATATTTTTTTTCTCTCTTTTTTATCAGCTCGAATAATTTGAATAAAAATGTATGTTTCACCGACTTAAATTGTAAACATTTTTTGGTATACCGTATTATAAAAGGGTGCTAATTTTTGAACGAGATGAAGAGTGTTCCATTTTTAATTTTAATAGAAATGTATGTTAAGCATTGAAAAATTTAGTAAATACTCATCAATACCTTAGACCTAATGGATATTTCCGAAATGAATAAATACAACTTGTGAAGCTACATTTAATGAAAAAATCTCAGTCTAGTTAATATAACCATATCATAATAAATAAATATATATATTTACAAAAATAAATACTCATTCCACACATTCCACTAGAACCCCTTTCTGTTGACTACCATGTTTTCGTCGTTTTCTTGTAGTAAAAGAAGCCATCATCTGCTGAAAAAGTCCAACAAGCAATAAATTATAATATATTAAACAAAAATATTTATAATTTGTTCACATAAATGAAAAAAAGATTATGAGGAAGTTGTTTCGCTTCATCAACCGTTAATGAATATTGAGCAGAGCTATTTTTAGGTAATCAAACATTAGTTTGGTCAAATGAAATATTCCTGTCAAGTGAAACCAATAACATAATAAGCACCACTCTCTCCTTTCCGTATTCCAGCCAGGATTTTGTTATGATATTCTGAATTTATCTAATTTCCTATGAAAAATCTAATAGGCTCATTCAACAATTTTTTTATTGCATAAGTTTATGTTTCAAATGGTACATGTGCAAAAAATCAGTATTAGTACTCCTTATCTGGCGTTCACCGAAACGGGTCGTGGCCAAGCGTGACGTCACATCAGTTGACTCGGCGACAAGGGCTTCTGGCGATAAGCGGAATACGTATACTTATGTCGTAAAAATCAAGTTGTATATTGTTTAATGCATTATGTGGAATCTAAAAAACTGCGTGAAAAGGAATAATGATAAGAAAGGACGTTACAAGTAATGCATCGTTCCTAAATGCAAGATTTCTTCGGTAACCCCAGACAAAATTTTTATTTCACTGCTAAAAGTAACTTGAAATCACGAAAGTTATGGCAGCGCGCTATGCGAAGAACCGACTTTGTATCTGCTATGGGGACGCATTTTTGTTGCGAAGATCATTTCAATGTAAGTATGAATGATAATGGTAAACAAAAACAAAAAAAAATCTTTACATATTACTTTAAAAGTTAGGTTGAAAATTACTTGGAAAATTACAGTTAGACGAAGGGCGCAGCGGAGTTCGGATGAGTTTTTGGGTGCGGAAATGTACCTACTTTGCGCACGTGTTTGATTGTATGATTTACATTTGAAATATATACTTCTGAACCACAAACTGTATTAGACTGAATGAGTTCATTCTCTTTGAAAAACTATGGGATTTGAAACGATATAAATTCGGGTAATTGAAGTAGGTGTGAAAAGAATGAAAAGTGCTGAGATTATAGGATTCCATCACCATACAAAGTAAGATAACAAATTTAAAGACGTTATTCTCTAGTTAACTTATATTTCCTTCTTGTCATAACCAGTGAAGAGTTTTTGTTAAATCATATAATTTGAATTTTGTTTATTCTATAGACAGTTGGTCTAGAATTATCTCTTTGTGTTTTTATATTTCCAGTCTCCCTTTCGGAATGAACTATCCCAGATTTTAACGGACGTACTTTTAGCAGTAATCAAGCGATTAATATGCAAATCGCCCTGGACGAGGGGGAAACTGTTGGGGAATTTTGGTGTACCTGCGTTGGGTATTAGTGGTATCAGTTGGGTATTAGTGGGGAATTAGAGAAATCAGTGGAAAATTATTGGATATTAGTTGGGAATTAGATGTATTGGTTGAAAATTATTGAATATTAGTTGGGAAGTAGGGGAATTAGTCGAAAATTAATGGGCATTAGTCGGGAATTTAAGGTATTACTCGACTAATACATGGGTATTACAGAAATAATTTTGAGAATTTGGAATTTGAGGTATTATTCGGAAATTAGAGAACTTTTGTGAAAATAATAATTTGAATGAAAAAAAACGTCTTCAAATTAGTACTTGACAAAGAACCTAAGACTTTCAAAGATTTTATTATTTCTACTAGTTTTATTACTCGAGTATTAGAAGAATTACTTGGGCTTTAGTGGCATTATATAGTTCTGGGTATTACTCGAAAATCACTCGGTTATTAGAGGAATTAGTTAGGATTTTTGGGAATTAATGTAAACAATTCCCTCAGCGGTTTCTCCCTCGGCAATGAACGAAGTTTCTGACTGGGTATATATAGGTAAGAAGCACGATAACCAAGAGCAGGAATATCGAGGAACTGCATCCTCTCAAAGTCCATGGTGAAGATCTACTGATATATGTGAGTTGAAGCATCTTGATGTCAAAGAGCTCAGCTCACCTATTAGAAGAAAATAGAAAATTACGTAGTATCCATCGAATGAGCCTGGCAAGAATTTCAGACCCCTCATGGTTCAGAGAATGTATACTAAACTAGTACCCAATTTGATAATGTATGAAGCTTCTGCATGGTAACCAAAGACCGCAATTTTCAGATGTTAATCAACTATATACTTGTATAACGGTATCTATGAGATCGAAACAAAAAACACCAATGGAGGTCTCGTTAAACCCAATGACATTACGGCTAGACCGTGTTATTATATTATTTTAGCTGCGGTCAAGACACGGTCACATTATAAGCACACGGTTTTTTCCGCTTGTTTCGTGGCAACTATCTGCTTAGTTACATTGTATATAAGCAGATAATTGAGCAGAAACTAGCTTTGCCGATTTTTCGGTTGACTGGAACTATGTTCCGAGAAACAAGCGGCAACAAAAACTGTGCTTAGAATGTGACCGCATGTCAAAATGTTTATAACGGAGTCTAGTCGTAATAGTCATTGGTTGAACCCTTGTTAAACCTTCTACTCATGTTGTGCAAGGCGAGAGTCGGATTATAGTAGTGACAAATAGAATTCCTGTATATTATGAAACCAGTTCAAGGGTACTCCTGAATCTGGATCTTGAATTCCTTACTAGATAACACAAGGAATTGAGTAAGTCACATAAAGAGCCTTGGGGGAAAAACTAAAATATGCCGAATGTGCTATGCTAAAAATTTTTAAAAATATTCGGAAATGAAACCGGCGACATTCAAAGAGACGTAAAACATGGTTATGGAGAAAATTGTTCAAGTTCGCTTTCCTAGATCAATATTACTTGGGTGAAAGCCGTTTTAGCTACAGGCTGAACAAAAGGACAGGTCAGTCACCAGGAAATTTGTTCCGCATAAAGGGCTTAATTAACTGAACTCATTTGAGCCCCTCTTTCCTTAGAACTGAATCTGTTCATTCATAAGTATTTCTGATAGTAGATGATATAGTAGATAGTTGAGGAGGAACTTAGGATAATGAGCGCCTGAATGAGATCACCAACAGAAGTATAAATACTAATACGAGTAACGGAAGTGTTAGGAACATACGGAAAAGTCTTGGCTGCAGTACCTCTAAAGTCACAATTATCGACAGATATCAAATAAGGAAAAAAATCACATTTTATTGCAGTCAACTCCAATTCAACAAGTTCAAGTCATCCAAAATAGAATTATAATTAGTGAAATTACATTACCAGGAAATCCAATGAGTATCCACTCTGTATGTATAATACCCATATAAAATCCAAAACGTTCTCAATATTTGGTGAAAATCATATGTGTTTCCTCCATGAATTTATTTATATTTTATGGCATACTATTTCAAACAATTTCTGAAGTACGGACAAAACGATAGTACCTAACAGAACATTTTTGAAACCATATTTTCTTTTGTAACAAAGAAAAATTGTATAAGTTACAATAGTCAACATTTGCTCATGATGACTGAAACTTTCAATTGTTCACATACAAATTTCTAGAAAGTTGCTGTGGGTTCTCTAACAATCAGGTAACAAGAAGTGAACAACAGGAATGAATGACTAAAGTCATTCATTTGGAATAACAGAATTGGAGGCGTGCGAAAAATTTTAAGAAACAAAATCATAAATTGGATATTTAAGTTGATCTTGAGAACCGAAACAGTAATAACCATTCAAAATCAGTGTCATGCTTATCCTGTTTAGTCTTAGAGCTAGCAATCTGGAATTCATTTCGAGTTATGTTCATAAGAGGCTGAATGTGGTCCAATAGAAATGGTGGATTTAATGAATAAACATAACTGTTGTTATATTGGAACATGTAAACTGGTTCCCAGATTAAGAAGGATCAGAATTAATGTGTAAGTCGGTTCCCGATATTTTAGGTTTACCTGATTTTTATGTGTTAATTGGTTCCCGAACTAGCCACTGAGAAAGCAAAATTCAAAAACATAACTGACTGTCATAGAAGCAATACAATACAATATCAATAAATTTCACTCATATGAACTAGGGATTACTCAGGTAGTCTCCGGGAACTAAATTCCTAATGACCTTTTTAGGACTGGGAACTCATTAACATATCATTATCAGGCATCTCTAACAAATTTCTGATCTGCTACCAGTGGGAAACCAATTTACCAGCTCCCTGTTAAATATTTCTCTCTTTTCCTTCAATAATAAGTAAGTGGAAATAACTTATAATAGTACTTTTTACCTCATTTTAAACTGATTGTCTGAAATTCATTGATCTGTAGTATGAAAACATGCCCTGCCAAAATTTTAGTCAAACTGTTTTTTCCAAATAAATATTATTTTTGTAAATGTCTTCTTTCTTCTGATAAAATAGCTTCCATGCTTTTTTGTCATTCGGCAAACGGTTTTTAATTTAAAAAATAAAATGCTTTGTTTTTCAAATCGAAAACTGTCCTACGTACGGAATAAAGTCTGGAGACTAATTTTATAACAAGATAAAGGATGATTATGATATTAATTTGAAAAAATATATTACAGTGGGGTATCATTCTTATTTTTTTTCATTTCAAAACCATGTATCTCAGAAATAAAGCGTGTGAGGACCTATGTTCATATGAGGAAATTTTCTAAAAATCATTCAAGTATTATCGCCCCTCAAGGATCAGCTAATATTGAATTAAGAAACAATCTGTATACGATTGTTGAATATTGATAGCATATTCAAACAATGTGCAATCAAACTTGCATATACAATATTGTTTTTTTTCTGGAATCGAATTATTAGGATTGCAATTTTGATTCTTGGTGTCCAATTTTAAATATAATCGATATTTCATCGATATTGGTAGAAAGTATGCAACCATCATTATACGTGACAAATCACATTTAGAATAGGATGAGCCAATATTCCACCAATATTATTAATATAATATAATTTTTTCAATTTTGGACCTCATTGGAAAATATCATATTTACTTTTACAATAGATCTATTATGACCCAATATGAAATCAAGATTCAGCAAAAATGATCTGTTACTAGAGTTATGAATACTAAACTAATTTTCTGTATTACAAGATTGGCATTCATGTTTTTTATATGCTAAACGATTATTGATGGAAAAAGTACTCAAAAAATTGTTACAGAAAAATAAAGAATTCCCAAAAAACCATACTTGCTATCTACCTGAGAAATAGTCATGCATATTACATGCTCATACTTTATAAACCTGAACCATTATCTGATGCGGCAGTCCACTGGCCTTTGTAAACTATATTGTGAGGGTCATCAAGGCTCCTGTGCCATCCTCCACCTCCGTATCCACCTCCACCGCCATGACTGTGTCCACTGTCAGCATAGACGATGTGTTTTTCTTCACCGCCTCCTTTTTCCTGCATTTTTTTCAGCAACATGACCATCGACAGCATAAGTGACACTTTAGCTATCATCAATGCGGATCCAGACATGAGTGCCATTTTACCCATTACCATTTGGGCCATCATAGCGCACATTCCAACGGCAGCCATCATAGCCATGTTTCCACCACCCTTTTTACCACCTCCACCACTTCCTCCTTTGCGACCTGAAACTCAATTTTCTGGCTCATTACTGAAATTATATAAATGAAATTTTCGTTGAACAAACTGTGAAAAACTAAATTTTCCAAAAATTCAAATATTATCAGATTGTGCTCAGAACCTTTAAAAACAAAATTGATAAAAAATATGGATGGCACAAAAAGTATATTTGAGAGGACCAGTATTTTTTGAAAAGTAAATTATTGTGTGCAGAAATCAGCAAATTTTTCATTTCTTTAACTAATCTGTCACAAGCATTGTATTTTCCGAATTGGGAGTTCTACTGCATGGATTATTAAAAAAATAGAATTCAAACATTCCCAGCACTAAATAGTCCATTGTTGTTTGCAGACATCTGAGGGACCTTAGTCAGATCTGAAGTTTCACATTTCTTTCACATTCAACTTAACCTATTGTTAATTGTAGCTAAGCACTCAGTTTCAAAAATAACTTTCTTAGTCGACAGAGCAGTTATCGTAAGTATTACTACAGATTCCTTCGATTTCAAGAGAGAAATTGATAATCATCGATAAACTGAGTTGTATTAGTTGACAATGAAATAATCATCGAAACGGCTATTTTCATTCATATTAACTTTTAATTTTTAATCACTTTTTTGCTTCTCTTCATTCTCGCTCTCCATATTAATCCCTTTGCTCAGGGTCAAATAGTTCGATCAAACTGCCTTGAAGTGACGTCATTTCTATTGGTTTTTTCCACACATTTCGAAAAATGCCAATAAGAATGACGTCACCTCAAGGCAATGTGATCGAACTATTTGACTATTGACTTCAGCCAGATACATGCAGTCGCCAGAAAAAAATGTAAAATTTCAGATTTGATCATGTCGTCAGATTCGTTTTAATGAATCACTAATTAACATTATCCATAATTATTCAAAAATTGTCAGTGTTGTTTCAAATGAAAAATAATATTATGGCAGCTTGCTAATAATAATAAACATAAACAGTCGTGAAGATTACAAAAGGGCAAAGCCTGAGCGGGTATGGGACCGTTATTATTATTATTTACTGTTACTCTACGGGGTGACTCCCTAATTTTTAGTGGCATGTTCATTTTTCTGCTGTAGGAAAAATCGAAAAACCTAAAGTTCATCCTCAGGTGGTCAATGCTTTAGAAGGTAATAGAAAATAAATAGAACAAGAATCCAAGAAAAAACAGGGACCAGCAGAGCTTCACCAACAGTTTGAACAAAACGGACAAGAAGAAAAAAGAACGCGAATAGCAAGAGAAATGTTTAGTTCACCAACAAATACCAAATACAACAAGAACGTGGTAAATTTCTGCACAGAATCGGCCAAAGTCTAAGGGCATTCAAGTATACGTTGAGTGAGGAGGAAAGTAAAATCGATTATTTTTGTTTGCACAAGTGGTATTCCTGATCATACAACGAATCCTTATGATTCATTTTTGACAGTCTGCAGCTAGTCACCTGTCTGATTATCATCTGCTAGTTGTTACAGGAAGCATTGCAAAGTGTATTATTGGACAAACTTTGCTAGATGTCAATAGGAGGTGATTCGAGAGTTGTAGCGAGAGACTGAATAATTGTTAATCAATTTTCATTTGGTAAGGGAATATAGTGATTTTTCATTGTTTTTTGGGAAAAATAGTGTTTACCAAGCGCAATAATTTCTTGTGATAATCAATGGTAAATCTTATGATGATTACAACAAATTTGATTTATTATATAAGATACCCAAATAATCAACCAAAATGATATAATATACGTATTTTGGTAGTTTTATTAATTCATATTTCCAATGGAGAAAATAATCAATGAATAATTTTGAATATGAATCCGTATTATCATGTTTTATTCAGAGTATAAAGCAAGTTCAATAATGGACATGCAAAAGATGTTTTATCAATAACCCAGCAGAAATAGATTTTTTGTACATCCTGGACTAATATCACTATTTTCCTTCCCGATTTCAGCAAACCTAGTGAAAGAGGTGTCTTTACATCCTGCATGGCACATATTGGAAGTCAAAAACAATCAAACCAGCCTTTTACTTTGATATTCTTTTAGACATAATTATAAACAAATTTTCAGACTATCACCTATATAGAGATTGTTGCATATTCGTTTAAGAATATTTTATAATGACTGATTCTTGTGATACAAAATACTACAGACTATTGATGAACGGAATAAAATCCTTCAAAGTCCATAGATCTCTTTAAACACTCAGAAAACATACTAAACAGCTGAACTAAAGCCAACATAAGAAAAAAAAAGGAACTTCCCCACATGATGGATACTATACTTTTTCTACAACTGCACAAATTTGAAGAATACAAATATTGTAACTCAATATTTATTTTTATTTTTAGAAAAACTAAAATAGCAATACAGTATCTACGTTTTAACAATTAAATGATTGATTTGAAATTGACTTAATAAAAATATCAAGATGTAAATTAAAATGAAAAAAATAGCCTTGCCCGGGTGTAGAACCCGGACTGCCTGCGTGACACGCTGATTAAATAAATAAATAAGGTTTTTACTATAAATTTCATATTCTAACATTTCGTAGATGAGGACAAGTCACTGACATCTGATTGGCATTCCATTACGCCATGGAGCCCTTGGTACTCCTTATTTGTTTAATAGTACATATACGTATCTAACAGAATTTCAAATAGAATCTTTAAACCAACTAGAAACAGCTCTGTTATTTCGAGGAAAAAAAGCGAAAGAAATTCTGAAAATAGTTTACTTCTTTATCAAAACACGAATGAAAACTACCATAAGAATTAAAAAAAAACTTCTAAAGGTAATCTGATAGTTCTTGACAGCTGTGACAACTATTTAAAGCTGAACAGGAGCCAACTAGTTTTTGTCGATATTTGTTGATTCTCCATATAAATGTATGTGGTGTGGGCAAAGTGTCGTGAGAAATAATATTTCTCAAAGTATGAGCAAAACATGGTTTTGGAAGTAAGTAAGCCATGATACACTACTTTTTATAGTGGTTGTATAAAAAAGGTTTTGTGACGATTCAACAGAGCCATACAGAGATTCAAGTGAATCACGATTCAAAGTTGAAGTATTTTTGCGTTGCTTGGATTCACCCTCCTCAGAAATAAGAGCCTAAGCGAGAAGAACGGAAGGAATATCAAAAGTATTTTTCTCACATTGTATCAATGACTTCAATGAACGGAGTGATTGATATATTAAAAAAAACTTGCAGAAACTCATCCTAGATTTAAATGAAGATGATTTGGCTAATGAGTTACAAATAGACTATAGTTCACCCATTATCACTTGCAACAACTCGTATAGATTCAAAGGAAGTGCCGTGGCCCAAGCGCCGTGGTCCACGTGGACTTAATTGAGCTGCAGCAAAATGCAAAAATTTCGGCTGGAGAGTTATTAACCATCATTTGAATGAGGTGTCGGTATATCAAACGAAATTGTCGGCAATGCTTTGAAACGAGTTGTTATGTTCTGCAATTGATATTAAAAAGACTGTACCAAATAATAAAAGACAATGTGATGACTGTTGTCGGTGACTTCAATTCTGCCTTAGATATCCTCTCACAAACAAAAGAAAGGATTGAAGAATATTTTAAATCAGATTTGTATTTGTTTAAGATTACTGGCTGTACTTCCAGTGTCAGTGGTAACAGGAGAACGAGTATTCAACAAAAGGCCCCTCCCTAACCAAGAATAGGCTTAGGTCAGCCGTGGGTCGTGGGCCGTGGCTCAACCATCTAATAATGCTCAGTATTGAACATGAACTCGTCAGAAATGTCAGTATTGTAGAAATTATCAACGAATTTGCTGAAGTAAAAGCTAGAAGGGCTGAACTGTAATATAGTTATAGATTCGCGTTATATCTATGCTACTATTTATTCATTATAAATGAATACCATCTTTCTGTGATAGAAATAAGTAATCGCTTTTTATTTGATGTACCTTACACCAATTAAAAAAGTGTATTACAATAAATTTAGAGGGGGTTGGATTGTTTTTTTGCTCACATCGTACCGTAAGTAGAATACCCCATTAAATGCAGGGGGCCCGACTAAACTATTTGCCCCAGGCCCCCAAATGTCTGGTGGCGGCCCTGCTTTGACAGTGGGGAACGAAACTGGGTATATAAACAATCGAAAAATCATCCTAGTCTTTCTTGTAAAGGATACGAACGAAAAAATAATTCATAAGAGAAAAATGTGGATATCAGAATATTCAATTGCAGTAAATTAATATAGAATATGAAACTCTCACAATACCACAAAAACCGCTTGAAATATTTTAAACTGCAAAACAAATAAAATATAAATAGAGTGTCACTTCTCAAACGTCTGAAAATGACAGTATAATTATGTTTGATATTTTCCTCCATTTCCCTCTGAAATTACTGGAGCTCGCAAAACTCGATCCTATTTTATTTTTGCTACCAGTTGACACTTTTGAACGTTCAGAGAACCATTAATAATTTACAATATGAATTTTCTGCAGGTTTGGATAGAATTCTTTCAGTCATACTAATACTGACATAGTACGTAGCAACCCCTTCAACTTATAAATAAATGTTCATTTACGGGGACTTCTCATCATTGCTGTTTTCGGTATCAAAGGTTTTTGAAAAGGCCATATATAACCGTATTACTTTCTCACTAAATAATATAACATACTAACAAGGAATTAATGCGGATTTTGCCCTCAACATTCCCCGAAACTTGAAGTCTTCCAAGTTTTATCATATACAGGGTGGCCCACGAGGTTTTGGACAGGGAATATCTCGGAACTCGACAGTATCAGATAATTGTAATTTTGGTGTTGTAAACTGAAGCAATTTTCAGTTACGTGACATGAGATTTAATTTAATTATAAATACTTTGGCAATCGCTCGTTTCAGATGTCGTTGGACAAAAGATATTAGTACCTGTAGTTCTTAAATTAATCGTTTTAGACCACAAGTGCGATAGTTTGTTGAAATCGTTTCATCGAGAGGACATAGAAATGCCAAAATATACAGGTAATCCCATCAACAATGTTGAATCGGATGTCACGTGACTGAAAACAAGAAATCATTTGGTGACATAATATCAAAAAAAGGTGCACCAATTACTTCAATTCACAACCCCAAAATTACAAATCTTTACTACTCTCGAGTTCCGAGATATTGCACTGGGTCACATTCAGAATTGGTGCAGCACTGATTGCACTGAAACTCAATTCAGAAAGATCTCTATCTAGGAGCAAGTCCCTTTTGGTACATTGTGATAATGGAAAAATACCAGATGAAACATAAAATTTTTAGTTCAGTTGGACTCAGCACTGAACTTCTATACGGTTTATCTCAAGACTCAATTTTTAGGCGTCTTCGTTATGAAATCTCAAATACTGTTATATTTTGCTTCTTTTCAATTATTCACAACATTTAGTACTCCTCGCTGAGAAACATATTAGTTTTTATGGCATATGTCACATGGACATTACTGCATCATCAAACATCATGCATGAATTTTTTTACTGACACTGGGATTTCTGATAGCACCATCCTTGTTGTCTCTAGCGGTGTTCATATATTTATTTGACATTTCCTACGTCCATGCAGAGAAAATGTCAATTGTCACTAGGGTAATAAAAGATCTCTTTTTTTATATGTTATACGGCTATTAAAGCATATAATATATTAATTAATTATTATAATAATTAATAATATATTAAAGCATATAATAAGCTTCCCGTACACATTAGCGAATTATTTTTTATTTCAAAAATCTAACCAACGAAAATATTGGAAAAATTTTAGTATACATTTGAATTGCAACATTAAAAATCAGCGAAACTTTTTAAAGTTCAAAGAGCTAACAAGCAAAAATCTTATTGTACATATGTATATAGTTATGATTTCTGTATTATTTTTTAATTGAGAGATCTGTAGCTTATTTCTCATATTTTTAGTTCTAACTTTACTGACATGACATTTCTTTGTCCCTGCAAGATTTTGATGGCAATAACGAATTATTATCATTATTATTATTATATTATTAAAAAGTTTCAATATTCACGCTTTCAAAAGCGCTCGCATATAATACCTTAAGTTTGTGAAACTTTGGACATATCCTTTTTGTGACTTTGTGTGAATAGCGAAGAAAAAACAGTTATCACAATGATATACACGATTCTCATATATTACTGAAAAATTTATGGGATAGTGTATCATCACTGGATCGCTTTGAATAAAAGTAACTGAACTGGCCGACTCATGAATAATATAAAGAAAGTATCTACTACCTGTAGATGATTAGTTATTTTTATCATCAGGCAGAAAACAATTGTTTTTAGTGCGAATAATGTTTGAAGAAAAGCCGGTTCAGTTATGAGTAGCTATAAAACATTTTTCTTGAAGTGTGTTAATAATTATTTATGATACGAGTGTTAAAAGTGGCATTTTCTTTTGTGAGTGGGGAATATTGCGAAACAAGCGTTAGCAAGTGGAGCAACCCCATGAGCAAAATAAAATCACTTTTAACAAATGTATCATACACATTTTTTTGTACAACAGTTACTGCTAGTAAGAAAAAAACAAAAAAATTATAAGATCCATAAGGATTCGAACACACGATCTATGAATGTCATTATTTGTCAGTGATGAGGGACATTCTACAGTTGGACTGAATACTACTTCGTTTCTAACTTCAAAAGGAATTAGTATTACCAGTTGCACAAACGGCCAAATCCATGTGTCAAATTTTATACAAGATTAATCTAAAGTAGGTGTTCTGATTATAATATCTGATTGAAGTGTTTATATTACTGAGTATCCATCATCTCATCTGTCATTTTACTTTTAACACTAGTGTTAAAATCGATTTTGTGAAAACGTCAGTTTTTAGTTCATATGTCAACGAATTAAAAACGTCATTTTTAATGACAGTTGTACAAAAAATTAATTATTCAGATTGACAAAATAACCAACTGCGACACTGAATATAAATAACTTTATATGTTACTCTATAGGTTTCTGTATGAAATTTCAGAGCCATTGAACATTTTTCGAAAAATATTCATCAGCTCCCAGGTGTTAATTAGAAAGCAACCTGCTAGTCTTTCCACAGTTTGATATTTGAAATAGTTACAGCAATGCTGCTTACCTTCAAACGCATTCGATAAGTTCAATTTAACTGTCCTAGATTTGAAAAATTCATTAATTTTCTGCATCAAAACATCAAGTTTTCCACTGCGTTCGGTTGCTTCAGAGAGATTTTCCAACTCAGTTTCGTTCACAAAGTAATCGGGATTTTTCTGAATCTCGAGAAATCCTATGGTAATTGGTCTGTCGTCCAAAATGGTTTCATTGAGTGCCTGTATGACTTTCTTCCTGATGCAAAATCCTGGCTGTTTCTCATAAAAACATTTCTTGTAAACACTTATTCCGTTCAAAAAGTCCGTAATATTTTGGGTCTTCACACATTTTTCGATCGACAAAAGCAACACTACACTTAACAATCTTAGACGCATTGTAGAACTGTGCTGGACCAACTGGAATACAGGTAAAGTAATAAACGATTTTATATGTTAGAAAAAAACAACAGACCGTGGCGTTTTAAGTGTTCTTACAGTAAAAAAAATATTCTTATATATTTTCAACGTTTATAACTATAATCACTGCTTCGAGTAAGTAAGTAAATCTAGGTGATATTATAGGTTTTGAAGGTTAATGGGATATTTTATGGTCTGAATGAAGATGAAACTAAGTCAGTACATTTGTAATTTAGTGATCTGATAACTGTTAAATGAAGATGTAATCTGTACCAAATAAAAACATTCAAATCATAGGTATCAGTTTTCAATATGAAGATTATTTTTCTACCATTTCTGTAATGCTCTATAGATATATACTGAGGAATCTCAAGAAAAAATCAGTAATTTGAATATGGATAGTTATTTTCATAAATTCCCGGGCAGGTCACTATTCGTTTACGAAACTAATATATTCTTTATAATTTCTGTCAATTTATTACTCATTGCTTGCTAAAAACATGAATTTCAAATAGTACTAGGCATGAGTTGAACATACAGTCTTATGAATTTTTTTGGTTTCGTGGATCCTTACTGAAAGTACATGCAAAACATCCAAAATTCAATAAAATTTGTAGATCATTTCGCACAGTAAACTATATTAGGGTGTTGTACTTGTTTCAACTGTATTTCAGAAATAACTCCGATTGAAATAAACATCTGAATAGCAAAAGTATTGTCAATTTTAATGAATATTTCATACTTAATAAGGTGTTCAGCGGTGACATCTCTGACCTTATTAGTGGGAAATAATACTGGTGAGGTTATATAAAGTAATTCTGAAAGATATACATTTAGAAGAAACACCAAGTGATAAAAGAGTAATTCTCCCTGCTTTTAAAAATGTTTTATCACATATTATACGCATTGTATGAAATATACACCCAGCTACACCGTTTTAAATGACAAATGAATCGAAACTGTGCTGAATAAACAGAGATGGCGCTGGATATATAACTTCGATATCTGTCTAAAAAAATCCCATCACATAAAACTGAACGGATTTTTTTTATTCATTTGGGTGAGCTAGCCTTAGTTGAATATTGACATTGTTCAACTATTTGGAGCGGAACATAATTTTGTCTATATGAGATGAGAGAGTTTCACAAAATAGTTCTCGTAGAAAATTTACGAGATGTGGCCAAGTGAAGCAGCTGCATGATCACACTCGAATCGGTTAATCTTCACTCCAGGAAATTATTCGTATACAGCGACTTATCTGAACCACTGCTTTCCAAAGTCAATCACCGCTAGTCGATTGATTCCGTTTACTCAAGCCTCAGTCTCAGTCTCGCCACTAATATTATATGCTGGTCGACTGCCTTCTCTCTAGCACATCGCATGGCATGGCACACGCTATGATGCGTTACATTTTTGCACGATCTGTATACCTCTTTGGTTAATGCAGAAACGAAACGGAGTTTCCTTGAAATTCGATTAAGGAAATGACAACTCATCAGAAAGCTCACCACTCTGTTGTGAAATAATAACACGTAAATGCATATTATTTAATAAATGTATGGTTAACTATATTTGAAACCACCTATTCACAGATCTGGGCGTGAATAAAAATACATAAATAAAATAAGACTCATAATAAAAAATGGACTATCAGACCGTTCAGAATTTTGTAAACGAACATAGAGTCTAACCTCAGCAATTGCTTTGCAACCCATGGTTACATCGTTGAAAACACCATCGCTGATAGACCAATCAGAATTGAAAGAGAGCTGGTGTTTTCGCGATAATACGCTTTTGTTTTTTGAATGTTTCAGATTAGGTGAGAATTTTAAGATGGGTCAAAAAGTCGATGAAATTTGTTATGAAATAAATTTAGATATGTATGGGATAATGAAAGTTCAGAAACAATTTTGTTCTCTTCAAGCGGGTTGGCAAGTCGGCAAGGTGGCCCATAGCAGCGCTGTTTAAGGGTTTTTCATGGGTAAAAGCGACTTCAAGAATTCTTGTGTGAGTTGCCGATGTGTGAACTTCCTGTGAGTCCACGATTTACTGTCAGTCCCAGAGGTTGACCAGCGACTGCCAGCCTATATAATAATATTAATAATAATACTCCTTCATAAACACTCGTAGAGTGTACCCAAAGGCATAGCCTGTGCGGGTAGAAGACGGCTATTATTATTATTTGCCGTGGCGCTCCGGGGCGACTTACTGATTTTTGGTGGCGTATTCACTTTTCAGCTGTACGAAAACCCGGAATACCTACAGCACCATCTCGGGTGGCCAGCGTGCACTTCAAGTTAGCACTAGAGGAGATTGGCATCTAGACAACACACAATACACTTGCTTTCAACAAGGACTGTGGTCGCCTATCGCTTCCGAATTAATATTTGTATACAAATGTTCTTCATTTACCTGAGATGTGAGTTTGTAGTTGTTGTAATTTTGGAATGGAATTCACAATATATCTTCAATATATTTGAGTTATTGTTATTATACAGTGTCGTCCGAAATATCAGTGTCAGTAACAAAAGAAAAACTCAGGTAGGTAGAATTGAAAAGAAGTAATATGAAATGCATCATAAAGATTAGTACACTAGTGTGTTATGTTGTAACAACAAAATGAACAACAATTCATTCGAACTGCCTGACAACAACAACTTGTTTTACATGATACTAAATATGTACGTCTAAGACAATATTATGCCACAAAAATACAGGATGTTAACTAGCGTATGGACCTATATTTACTATGTAAAAGGGCTTCGTAAACCTTGAAATTGACTCTGCAAATGAGTTACCTCGTGGACATAGAAAAAATACAGAACGGTAGCCAGGGGTTTGTATTAATTTCAAGAACCAGCCAGCAGTCTGCAGGTAGACGCCTCTCTGCTCGTGGTTCATCAATCCGGCGAGTAACGCAGTAATAACGGCATTTGGGGATAATTCGAAGAGGTATGTTCTTGGAAAGTTACTCTTATTCATTGAATACTAGCGGATTCGGCAGTCGTGGGTGGCCAGGGGTCTACTATATGTGCCTTCGGCGCCGGGCGGAGAGTGGCCGCAATGATTGCAGGCGTACCTGGTTGAAAACCGTGTGTACTCGTCCATATGACATAATAGCCTTCTATTGTTTTCAGGATAATGAATGATTGCTATGCATCCTTGATTATCTTTGAAGTTGAAATCAGCCAAAAGTTTCCTCAACCAGACAGCTTCGCAAACAGTGCTACTGCGAGCTACTAGTTCTGACTCTATCTCCCCAATATTTTGTGTACAAAAAAGAATGGGTGTCGTTATCAAAAATATCAACGGTTTTCAAGATATTTGAAGTTGAGTAAGTGCGTGCGTTTCAAAATCTTCAAATTTTTTGAAAGGAATATGTTGGTAACTATTTATAACGATATAACTAACAGATTTCATACTTTGAAGTGAGTATAAATTTAAATATTTGATAATTGTTGGCAGTCACAAGGAATTTTTTTCACAAAAATTTCCCATAATTCAAAACTCACTTGGCAACTAACGAAATAATCAATAATGAATATCCATATCACGTACACACGCATACTTATTCAACTTCAAATATCTTGAAAATCGTGGATATTTTTGGTAACAAGATACCTTTTTTTTGTGCAGGAGATATTGGGGATTGAAAATAAGATAACGAAACCAATATTAATCCAGTAGCGTGAAAGTTGGGGAAAGGCGATTAGGGGTACCCACCTGCCGTACGCCACTGTTCAGAGTTACAAACATATGATTCGAATGCTTTCAAATGACATACCAAATATCATTACGAAAAGTTGATGCGTTTTGAAGTTATTCTGGAAATCTTATATTTTTTTATCAATTTAAATACCCTGTATGCCCACATATTTGTGATTAAATATTTGCTTCTATGGTAAAGATATATCCTCATATTTGCAAGTATGTATTGGTGTATTTGACGCGGAAAGTACAAATATTCATACGATGGAAGTGGAAGGTGAAGGAAGACGTTTCAGTAATTGCATCAGCAGCATTTTTGCTAATGAATTTAGCTTTGTTACTGCTACAATATCGAAAATGGAACCTTCAGTATGAATACAATTCAAGAAATAGAAGCTACCCAAAACACCAAAATTACGTCACTTTAACTCGACGCATGTTTCGCCAACAAAGTTAGCATCCTCATCCTACAATAGAAAATATATCTAAAAGAAGATGGTGGATGTTATCGCCGAATACGTCTGGGAAGTATAATTCAATTATTTTCGATACTTTTGTGGTATTACTAATGAATATACTGTTTGGCCCATATTTCAACTTCTCCACACCACATATTTTATCGACAGACACACTTAATATGTACACTTTCCATTAGAATAATTATAATAATTCTAAAGTGAGAGTCTTTCAGCACTGAACTCTTTCCAGTTCCTGTTTTTGTCATGGATGAGGCGCAATCTAAAGACTTCATTATCGTTCCGTTTGCTCACTCCATTTTTGACAAACTGAACGTATTTAGCATAAATAGATCAGAATGCTATCTACTGAACGATCACGTCGTGGATCAGGCAGGTCTTTGCTTGTTTTGCCAATATTTGCGCGTTTGATTCCTGTTCATTTGCCGACATCGAGCATGGTCTTGGTCTTGAGACATGGTTAACGGCTGATGAAAGAAAAGTCACATAACGCAATTAAAAATAAAAAATCCTTAATTTTCTTTAAAATAATTTAAATGTTGTTTTCTATTCACCCTGCAAGCAGGTTGAATAAACACAATGATTATTTAGCACCTAATTCGCTAATAAAACATCCTTGTAGGAAAAAAATCAAGGGTTTTGCTATTTCCCAATTTGAAAAGAATACACAATAGCTACCAAAAGTGAGTGAAAAGAAACAGCAGAGGGTCAACAGAAACAACAAGTGTATTGAAACATGAAAACTGACGTAATTATCTACGAAAAATATCTATAAGAAACTACTTCATATATCAGAATTTGTCATGCAATTACGTTAGTGAAATATATTACTCGTTTCTTCCTCATCTTAGCACATAAATAAGTTTTATACTGCAACGATGGTATGTTCAACTAAAATAACGCAAACACAGTGTTTCCAATAGCAAATCAGTGAAACTCAGTGATTTTATATTGTCAGATTGGTATAAATCAATCAGAAGTTTCAGTCTGCCGGATTGAATTCTAAAAATTTAGGAATTTTGTTAATAGTCTAGGCGCCACCACATGTCACGTGTGCCGTTATATGTCCCCTCAGTTTTATTGCGGGGCTTTGTAGAACCTATAGAAGTATAGAAAAAAATTGGTCACATGGTCCGAAGCATGGTAGTTTGTTCGCCATCGTTTTTTTATTTGAATATATCTTCGTTACCATTAGTCCAATTTCAATTTTCTAAACATCATTTTACTCCTTTTTTAAAGGCAAACAAATCTTGTAATCAACTATTTTTGATAAATCCAATAGTTATGGAGATACAGTGAGGTTTTTAATATTGACAGTTGGCGATGGAATCAAGACAAAACTCATTTCTTCTTTAGTGTTGTTACAATTTGGGGAATAAACTTTGGGTTGACCAAGATGAGTGACCCAGTGAAGCTAGTCATTCCTCAGAAGGAGCGTAGTGAAGACGAAAAATATGTTAACTTGTGCATTTTTTGTAAACAAAACGCTCATTGCAATTATGTTCAAGTAAAAACGATAAAGAAAACATTAAAAGTGCTGCTATACTCATTGGACAAGATGTGTTACAAGGCATTGAAGATGAAAAAAGCATTTAATATTACATATACTCGAGCATTTATACAGCTATAGACTTACCTGAAGAAAACTAGTTGAGTTCGGAAGCAGAGGGTAAAACTGGCACCTACGTCAAAGATAGATTAGTAGATCTGGACCCAGTGGAAGTTTAAACAAATTTATAGTCTGTAACCAATCGAAAGTAAAAGACTTGGATGTGAACACAGCAACTACTGAAAGCTCAGCAAGTAGCTACTTTGAAAATGTAGTGTTTTAGATACGAACGTTCACTATAACCAGAACTGTATAAGTATAGTATATTCTGTAACAAACTTCCTAGAGTACTAAATCCTTCTCGTGGCATGGCGTATGGCTCCACCATGGCGGACTTCATTTCCCCATATACTCATGGGATTTCATGAGTAATCAAAATAATGGAATTCTATCGAGGACTTCTGTGTGTTGCTCGAAAGGGGGCAACGAGTTGATGGGAATAACATTTTTTTTAACAAGGCTGTGTCTTGCCTCTTACTAAGAGGGGAGCGTGAACTTTCTGCCTCCAGAACTGACTACAGATTAGGAAAACTTTTAAACTTTTCAAAAACAATTGAAGCAGATCGGGATGAGCCAACCAAATCATTGGAGTAATTATTGGAGTAGATCTCTGTGAATTTCGGGATCGGTAGATATACCGGCGATGAGTCTAAACCTTGCCAGAGGTTGTTCTGAGTGACATACACTGCTCGCCAGAGGCGATGGAATCATCTAGATTTGACAAAAATGATATTAGGGGTCAATATAGGCTCAACATTCTAACGAATTCGGAATTAGGACACCAATTTTACTACCAATACAGATGAAAAATTTCAGTTCTGAAAAATTCAATTTGTCGCAATTCTCATGGAAACGCCTCCTGCGAGCAGTGTATGTCACTCAGATCAACCTCAGGCAAGAAAGATTCAGTCTTATTGCCACTACCTATATCTACCGATCCTGTAATTTACATAGTTCTACGCATAATTACGCAAGATACGAGGGTGTTTCCATGAGAAGTGACACAAATTGGGTTTTTCAGAACCGAAATTTTTTCAGTGAAAATCTGTACTGGTAGTAAAATTGGCTTCCCGATTCCGAATTCATTTGAATTTGTGGCCTATATTGTTTTCTAATATTATTTTTAGTAAAACTGGGTTATTCCATCGCCTCTGGCGAGCAGTGTATTTCATTCAGATAAACCTTAGGCAAGATTCAGACTCATCGCCGGTGTATCTACTGAACCTGAAATTTACAGAGTTCCACTCCAATAATTACGGAAGACAAGGGGGTGTTTCCATGAGAAGTGAGACATACTGTATACTTCAAAAACTACAGGATTTTACAAAAAATGCTTATTTACAAAATTTGTTTGTTTTTAAAAAAGGAGTAAAATAAGCTTTGAAAAATGTGAATCAAACCACTGGGTAGAAAGATGTAAAATTTAACAATTTGACAGCCATTTTTACATGGCTATCCAACTACCATGTGACCAATTTTTTTTATACACATGTACATGTACAAAGACCCGCAACAACACTGAGGGGCATATAACGGCACACGTGACATGGGGTAGTTCCCGCACTATAACAAATGCTTCACTTTTGTTTCTATTCACTCTCCAGCTTCTCTTCAGCCCATTTTACGGTATGTAATGTAATGTAATGTAAAAAAAAACTGTTGAGATGATTATTGAGTTGTGGCAATGTTTGACTAAAAGAAAACAACAAATTATGTTAATTCAAATTTTACGTCAATATGAATGAAAATAGCCGTTTCGGCGACTATTTTATTTGTGAAATCATCTGAACTATTACAAGTCGTTATATCATTGATAATTAAAAATTCCTTATTTTCTTGAAACGTATTATGTTGCTTCAGGTTGCCAAGAAACAAAGTTTCTCAAAATCAAAAGAATTTATTTTTCGATAGTTACCGATACACTTGTATTACTTACGAAAACGGCATATTTTTTCTTACCCGACAGCTCGAATATCCAAATCTTTCGGAGTTTGTACTGAGTGAATTTTTGAATGGCGATCTACCTCTTGGGAAAAGCAATGTACCATCCACTGGTGGGTAAATTACAATTTTACATTACATTTTATTACAAGTGAAGGTGAAGGTGCAAGGTTGAGTGGTAGAGCAAGGTTGAGTGGTAGAAAGCACTTGCCTGAACCCTGTGGGTCAGTCGAAAGCTAATTCTGCCTTTTGGTAGATTTATATATTTCAATGTCAATGCTTATTTTTTCTCTGCTTCTACCAATGAAATCGTTTATTATTATTATTATCATTAAATAAATGCAGTGAATCAAGTTTAATTAGGATACGAAAGCATTTATGAACAAAAAATATAAAAATATCACATTTATGTGTTATTTTAATTTTCAAGATTACGTACCTACTTCTTAATTATCTGAAATCCGGATCAACTGAACATTTTTCAGCATTCCTGGATGAAGAGTATTTAGATTAAAGATGATCACCACTGGTGACCTCACCTTGATTTTCAAAAAATTTTCAACTGACAAATTCCATGCTACGCCTTTGCGTCTCAAACCAATGAAAGTTAAACGAAACCGTGTTGAATATTGCCTGCAGGTGAAGAATTCAGGTCGCATCTGTTCAATCGAAAAGACTTATCGATGTACGCAAAACGTGATACATACCGACTCATAGTTGTATTCAACACTCGTTTTCCTTCTCTTATTAAATTGTCAGCGGAATAGAGAAACAATTTCAAGTCATGACTCACATGAATTTCTTCGATACTTGCCACCAAGTCTGTATTGTGGATAATTTAAAGAAATTGGGACAGCATGACAGCAGCTTTATTCAAAGCTTGTATTTGAAGTAGGTACGTATTAGGAGAGAACCGAGACGAATTGAAGATATCTGGACAGAAATATTTGGAACTGAAATATATCTTCCAGTAGTGGAAGATATCTAGTCACTGTTTTACAATTGTTATGAAAGAGACAAACATTTCGTTTCATGCTCAGATCAGATAAATTGCATTTTTCAACGAAATAAAGGACCACGCATGGGGTTTTGGTTTATTGCGGAATAGTATGTCTACGATCTGTAGGTAACACTTTAAATGGACCATAATCAAATCGTATGATTAGTGTCTGCGAAACAGGGTGATTCTAAAAGTAGTTACACAAACAGAAAATAAATTTAATTCATCACAAATTGACAATATTTCTGGTTTCTTTTCGTGATTTGGCTACAATATGTCACGCCTTTGGAAACGCACCACAAACGTTCTTAAAGAGATGCGGTTCGAGATTGTCTACCTTACTTATTAGAATTGAGATATTTTCTAGTTTAATTTCCATATTTTTCTGAGTAATAATGATAGTTTGAAAAAGCGATACTGTTTTATTACAAAAACAGTATTTTTACCATGTCGTGTCATCAGATAAGTACTTAAAAAATATCCTATTACGAAGTTTTTTACTTACTTCATTCTTTCAATAGGAACTTTAAAGAAACCTATGTTTTCAATGTTTAATGTTAGCCGAACCTACATTTCTGAATACGAGAATACTACAAAACATATTTGTCGGCGACACTATTTCTTTTTACTTTCTCTACTAAAGATTCGCATGTGGCGCAATTTTATTACAAAGTTTATTATATTACTACGTGATAGGTATATTTGAAGATATAGGTTGGAGAGAAAAAACAAAAATTGAAAGAAGTGTTTATCCAAAACGTGTGTGCTTTTGTCTCGTGAATAAATATCGGAAAAAATAGCGTCGCTGGCAAACATTGTGAAAAATGTATCAGAAAAGATAAAAATTCTGCAACGAGCGAATTTTTAGAAAAACTATATGAGGAGCACTGGGGGTTACTTCTAGTAAATAAACAAAAAAATATCAAGATTATCCAGAAGAGGGGTTCCAAGAGAGGGAGTAACTAGTAATTACCCACAGAGGTCCTTATATATCTTTCTAAAAATTCGCCTGTGGCAGAGCTTTTTCTTTTCTATCACTTTTTTCACAATGTTTGCCAGCGACGCTATTTTTATCCCATATATATTTACGAAAAATGTGACAAAAGCATACACCTTTTGAGCAAACACCTATCTCCAATTTAATTTTTGTATCCAACCCATCTTCAAATATACCTATTACCTATAGTAATATAATAAACCTATGAAAATTGCGCCACATGCGAATTTTTAGAGAAATTCCAAAGATATAGTGTTACCAACAAACAATTTTTGTAGTACCCTCGTATTTCAAAAATGTAAGTTTGGCTAAAGATTTTTTACATATTATAGCTTGAGGGTTTTCACATATCAACGTTAAACGTTGAAAATAAAGTTTCTACTGAGAGAATGGAGTGAAGTAAATAATTTCGAAATAGGATGTTCTAAGTACTTTTCTGATGACCCCGACATAGTAAAAATACCATGTTTGTAATAGAATAGTATTGCTTTTTCAAACAATTATTATTACTCAGAAAAATCTCGAAATTAAACTAAAAAATATCTCAATTCTAATAAGTAAAGAAAACAACGTCGAAATGGTATATTTTTGAGAGCGTTCGTGACGACCCCGGTAAATTGAATACTATTTTGTATTATAAAAGTGGCGGATTTCCAAAGGTATGACATATTTTATCCAAATCACTAAACTAAACCAGAAATAGTCTCAATTTGTGATAAATTAACTATATTTTCTTCGATTTGATTATGGTCAATTTAAAGTATTACCTACGGATCATGATCTACAACATACCAGAGTTTCATTGAATTCCGCAATAAACCAAAATTCCATGTATTCCATGAGGGGTCCTTTACCAATCGGTAATTTTGCGAGAAAAACTGACAAGAAACAATTGCGAGATCGTATGTCGAGCACTTTTGTCCACCGTTTCAATATATACTACTCAATTAAGAGAATGAATTCAACAAAATAAAGTTATTGAGATTCAACTGGTTATTGAATTCAACAATTTATTAATTTTATGTCACTACCTAGCTCGTGGTGTTTAGCGCATGCCAAGATTACCAAAAAATATTTCATCGAATAAAAATATGCATATGTCCTCAAATGTATTCGTTTCACGGGGGAGCGCTAATTTGCTTGTTTATTAATATTGATATTGTTTATTCATAACTCCCAGAAGCCTAGAGAGCATACGTTATAAAATCATTACACTTTTTGGCAGCGCGGGAAGAGAACTTTGTCAAGCACCCCATGCTATTTCTACATTTAAGTAAATTATTTTTTACTTCTAGTCCATGTTGGAAGTAAATCATGTTCTTTAGATTTTTAAACTCTTATTTTTTTTGGTAAAAAAATCGAAATCTCCGACCCCGAAAACCATACCAATTTTGAATAGAATAGACCGTAATCATAAAACTCGTCCACCATCTTGGGCCGCTATCTTGAATTCATAAATTTTTACAAAAAATTCATAATCTCTGACCCGGAAAACCATTACATACCAATTTTGAATCGAATCGGACCATTATCACAAATCTTATTCGCCATCTTAGAGCCTCAATTTTGTTTTTTGCTAATTATAAACACATGCCAAATTTCAAATCATTCGGACGTGGACGTCTGCAAGTGGGAGAAAATCACGTTCAAAGTTTCCGTTACATATACCTACATACAAGTGAAGCTAATATAAGCGTGTTAAAAAGTAACGTTGTTATCCACCGAAAGTATCTATTTGAAATCACTTAACATATCTGAATTTTTCATACAATTTCTTCAATGGAATATATTACTCGAGTTCTTCTTATCACATAAAGTCACAGTATTTTCAAATTGTTATTAAAGAGGCATACATTTTGTTTCATGCTATATTATGTTGAACAGTGGAAAAAACTAGTATATTGAAGTATAAGTGGATAAAAAGATCTTTCAAACACGCGCGAATTTTCGAGCACGACGGCACAGCCGGAGTGCTCGAAATAGAGAAGTATTTGAAAGATCAGTTATCCACGAATACTTTACGTTATTTTTTTCAATTGCACTTTGAAATCATAAATACTGGTTTCATTATTACAAGTGATGGAAATAAGAATTTATCGAACACATGACAGTTATGACTGTCATTATTAATGTCATTTTAGTGAAGTAAACTATCAAATAACACACTAGTGAGTTATAATCTATAAGTCACTAGTGAGTTATGGATTATAACTCACTAGTGTGTTATTTGATAGTTTACTTGTCTAAAATGACATTAATAATGGGTCATAACTGTCATGTGTTGGATAAAACATTGTATGCCACTCATGTGTTATGTTTCCTAAGTCACTTTAGAATTTATAAATCTTTCTCGCGTAACTTATTTACAATATAACACACTAGTACCATAAATAACTATTATAATGTAAAATGGTTGAATTCGTGATGTGACATCAGTATACCTTTCGTTAATGTTAGAATAAAAGTTTTGCATTTGTTTGTAATATTTTATTTGACGTTACATGTTACTCCTGTCAGATCAATAATCATAACATTGTCATTCAGACTTAACTGTTCTCGAGTTGTTGATGTATCCATGGTAACTTTAAATAACGCGCGTTTTTGAAAGTTCGATTTGCACACGCTGTGGCGTGCTTTAAATAGGTAAAAAGGGGCATCAATTGGAAATAAAAAAGTTTTTCATACGATAAATTGCATTCTTCAACGAAATAAGTTTGCAATCGGTAATTTCACGAGAAAAACTGACAAGAAAAAATTGCGAGACCGTTTGTCGAGCAATTTTCAATAATGTCAGTTTTTCGAGTAAAATTACCAATGGAAAACTTTTGAGCTGAAAGAAATGTATCGAATAAAATTTGGGTATTTTTTTGGCAGGATAAATTAGTGAGAATATACAGAATCGGAAAGTTTTCATTTGGGGTATGGAAGAATAGTTTGCTATAATGTTGAGAGATCATTACAATTTCTCCTCTACTCGCTCGAGGAAGGGATATCGACGTGAGATGTTAATTCATCGGGTGAGGTAACAGGATAGGCGCGCAGTAGTGTGTCTCTCTTATGTATGTGTTATTATCACATCATTGCGTTCCTTGTTGGTCGCGTAGATTTCTGTCTATACCCCAGATGAAAAGTTTTTGATACTGTATACATAACAATAAGAGTCACACTCACTGAAACAATTATTTGATTTCCGGTTACCAAAAACCCAATTGATATAACGAGTCTGCTTGTAATTTGTTCGGTGACAGATATTGAACTGACAGCCGCCTACGATTAGATGAAGCTTGGTTTTGAAAAGGGTGTACCTTTTTTACCACTGTCAGAATGACTCGAACGTCTTCACTAAATGATATTTTTTTCACACGAGTTAACTTATCAACACTATCACACCACCACGCCAGTGCGAAGAACCTGTTAATTGATTTGGCAGTTACTTTCACCAATTAAAGTTCAATGAGTACAATAGCTGAATAAATAACATATTGTCTTACATTGTTTCGATGTATTCTGCGCCAATAACGTATTGGAGATGTTCATAGAATACAAATAGGTATACCAGGTAAGTTTTAGAGATGGCGCACCCCTATTTTTGAGAGAAATTATCCGATTCAAATCACGAAAATTTAGGGGGCTATTGAAAAACTAAATATAATTTTTGGAAATAAAAACAAATTCTATATCTGTTTCAGTTTTGCCAGAAATGGTCTTAGACTGAGTTTTTTGAATAGAACACCTTGAATAGTCTGATATTTTTGGAATCTAGAGCAAATTCTGAATATAATGAGCTACAATTTTTATTTAATTTTATTGGTGTTTTCATTTTTCTTTTATTTTTTGAAAGGAGGGTATGATTTGATAAGGAAATTTCGGCTAAGTATTGTTGTAATTTTTTCCAATCTAGAATAACTTATCCTCTGTTTAATGTCTTATCAATTATTTTGAAAAAATGCAAAGTGGCAATATTGCTCTTGAATTGATTCAATAACTAATTGTCAAAACTGACATTTTCCATTTATTGTACATTGAAACCCAGGATAAACACATACGCTTTAGTGCCAAAATGTCTATTTTATCATATTTTGCCCTCACAAACTCTGCTCTAAAAGAACTCATTTGAAGATTTTCCGGAATTGTTGAAATTTTTGGGAAAATTATTCTTTTTTATAGACCTAAAATTGTGCGAAATCTTATGACAGAGAGCAACTAGCCCAGAAAAGCATTTTGATTAGAAAACTTTGCCACCAGCCGGTGTTTGAAGGCAAAATCACTCTTTATCGGTTATCTCTTATTATTCATAATATGACATCTCCATATGGCACCCCTTGTATAACAGAGAGTTTTGAAGGAGAGGAATCGAATGATACCAGAATTTTTAATATCTGTCAATAATTTCGAAAGTTTTCACTAATACCCATTAAAAAAATTACCAAAAAGTAGTGCGGCCACTGGACGAAAACTAAAGACCCAGATAACAAATTTAAAAATTCATTTGGTATACCCTAAAAATAAGAATAATTGGCCTACCTTCCTCATAAACACATACTCCAGAAGAATGTAAGAGCAGTTCTGTTATGCTACCAGCAAATATTTCAATATGTCTAAAATTCACTTTTTGAAATTATAAAATTAATTCGCCTTTTCGAATAGTTCTTCTATTGTGGACTCATTATGGTTACTAGGCACATTCGCCAAAATTTACACTATCCATGTATTCTTTGTTTTTCAGAAGTTTTAATATATTTTATGTTCCCCAGACATCGTATATTTAAATTCAACAAAATAAGCGTATGAAAATTTTCATTGTTGGAAGGCGTCAGAAAATAAATGAGTATGGTGTAATTTCAAAATTTCCATCATTTGGATCTTTGCCACTCCAGCGGCCGCACCTACCACATTTTTCAAATTAATGATAACTCTGAAAATAAACGACGGATAATGAAAATTTAGGGATAATTCGATTCGATCACTTTATATCCAAGCACACAACGCTTGCAGTCAACGCAGCGTAGAAATTAAGAATGTGTGGAAATAGTATATTACACACCAAGGTGGGAAGAGATTCATTCCTGTCGTGAGATTAGTTAGTTAACCGAGACGCAAGGCGTCGAGGTTAGCTATGATCTCGAGACAGGAATGAAACTTCCTACCGAGGTTTGTATACTATTTCATTTACAACCATCATATTTCGATCTAAATTAATAAATCTCTGTTTCGTTCTGAACACACCTAAAATATTACATTTAACGACAAATTACCAAGAACGCGGTTTTCTCAGAATAGTCAAGTAGGTAGATATATTGTTTCCGTGACTACGGGGTATAAAATTGTCACCAATTTAAATAAATGTCAGATAAAGTCAATAAATATCAGAAAAATATTCATCATAGATGAAATGAGGGTGGGAAATGAGGGCGGGAAGTGAGAGCGGGAAGTGAGGGCGGGAAGTGAGGTCGGGAAGTAGAGGTGTGTAATGTGACACTTCTCAACCTTCAATGACGTTAGTAATGACAGCATTACATATATGATTGTAAGTAAACATTAATTAATAACAGTTAATTTCTAGAAGAATACAAAAGATAAGGGTGCACACCCATTACCAAGCTCACCTTTGACCATAGATAGTCCGGGATATTTACCTCAAGACATATAAAGCTCCTCTTATGACTTCAGCTGTTAGTTAACACTTGATAACGATCGCAGATACTGTACCGAATGAAACGTTGTGTTAATAAAAACACTACAGACAATAGAAGTCCGTAATGAGAGTAATCAGATAATTACCTGTCTCTCAAAGTCAATGGGTAAAACATGATACGAACTTGTGGTAGTAATAATATTTTTATTGTATTATCCAATACATGACAGTTATATGACTGTCATTATTAATGTCATTTTAGACAAGTAAACTATCAAATAACACACTAGTGTAAACTATCAAATAACTCACTTTCATATATAATGGTTATTTAACGAACAAGTGTATTAATGAGGGCGATTAACAATCGAGATAATTTAACGAGCGAGCGCGTTAATGTTCGATATTATTAATTGCTATTTTAATTCACGAGTTTGTTCCAAAACTTTTCCGTCGAGATATCTTACTTTCAATGTTTATTTATTTAACGATACGATAAAAAACAATAACTATTTGCAATTTATATTAACTCTACTCGAGGATAGTTTAATTTTCCTTAGTGGTAGTTTTATTTTATTCTTTATTATTTATTTTCAAATTGAAATTAAAAAAAAAAAGTTACTCTCGGTGGATTTTGAACTATCGACCTCAGTGTTGGCTGCTAGGCCAACTTTATCATTACGCCACGTGACTATAATATAAGACTTTGAGTGACAACTGGTGTAATGATGATTTTCTGAAATTTTATTTGAAAATTGACAAATAAATAATGACAGATAGTACTAATCAATATAAAATGTGTAAGAGCAATATATGTTGGGTTGCATATAATCAAATCGTTGATTAATAGAAAATCATTCATTAACTAGGGTCAGCAAAAATATTATATTGTGAGGTTGAGTCAGCGAATCAAAAATATAAACAATGATAAATACGACTAGGGGCAGAACAACGTCGGGTCAACAGATAACCACGGTGCCAAATTTCGGCTTGGCGCCACATTCATCAGCCGCCCCACGTAAATTTCAACGTACCCATGTTTACTTATAGTCGGAGAGCTGATGGACCAAAAATGCAACAGTTTTATAAGGGCTGATATTTTGATATTAGGTTGAATATTAATAGCCTGCCGTCAATCAGCAAGTTTTCGGGACAACTGGCGAGGGGGTGTTTCCGAACTTGTAAAAAAACAACACGTATGTCGTAACTGTTTTATAAAATCTGAAAATTTGTCTGTGTATAGCGAGACAACAAAATACCCTAGTGTGTGGAGCCGCCTTAAGGGTGCAAATAGGCTGGCAAGAACTCGTGGAAGAGACTTTCACACAGTGATGTCACTTCTGACAGTCTCTTCCTCGAGTTTTTTTGCGTGCGTACATGGAGAATATGTCACAGTACGACAGTACCTGAGGTATTCTTAATCAAAATGAAACAAATCTTTCGAATTGTCTTTTTTCTATAAAAAAATATCCACAAGTCAAAATGATAATGATAAAAAGGATGGAACCTTGTTACAAAAATATCAGTGCAAAACCCAACAGGCATCTTGATTAGGTCTAGCTACTTGAAAAAGTACATAAGAATGGTTTTCGTAATGATTTCGTTAAGAAACTATCTTGTGATTTTACAGTTCCATCAGAGTGTACATGTGAACTAAATTGAAGATTGCAAGCAGTTTGATGAACACAGTTGTGGATAATATCAAGAAGCAAAGATAAGCAACGCTTAGGGGCTGGAAATTTCATTGAACAGTTATGCTATATTAATTTTCCATATGAAGGATCTATTTTCTATTTTTGTTTATGGGCCAAAGTACTCTAGCCCCGTCCCTGGGAAAAATATTACAATAGGAAATATCAGAGAATAGATTGAACACTTCAATCGATGGATATCCGCAGTACACAATGAATAATAAAATATTTCGAGCAGAAGATGTGAGAGCAATAAGCAGTGAAATACTGGGCATCCGTATGCAATATTCACATACATTTCCATTGTATTCACATCATACGAATGGTCCATTCATTGTCGAATGTTATTCTCAAAAACTGGCTTTGGAAGGGTATAATTATTATTTACAGAAGTGGCCCTACTATGTACGTCCCACTCTTTTTGGTAATTTATTCGATTCATGAGTTGTATAAAAATCTCGAAAAATAACTAGCACTACCACAGTGCCCTTTTTTCAAGTAAGCACTATACAGATTGTCTCAGGACAATTACATTCATTTAGTTTTACTTGTCCTGGTGTCAATCAAATC
This sequence comes from Chrysolina haemoptera, assembly GCA_958298965.1. NCBI lineage: Eukaryota > Metazoa > Arthropoda > Insecta > Coleoptera > Chrysomelidae > Chrysolina > Chrysolina haemoptera. Next base: position 20,903,379 of record OY282592.1, on the reverse strand, counting down.
TTGCAAATTACATTTGACCTATTTCAGGTTTCCGATTGAGCTAAAATGTTGCATTCATACGTAAGTCAGACGACAATGCCATGGAGGTAATCTGATGATGGAGATGTGGAAAATATTTATTATCATTATTGAAATAAAGGAAATAATATTTTTCTTCACCAGTGACCGTATAAAAACACTTACTAAATGTGGTTTGGAGAAAGTACATAAAATTGCCACAATAATAATAATGAACTCTTTAAGAACAGTAAAGATTTACTCTATGTCGCCTTTTCCAATCTCTCGTTAATGCTCGGCTTTGCTTGGAAGAGTGAATCGTACCCACTTCCCTTTTTATATACTATATCGTACTTTTGCCATGAAAACGGTGAAAATTACCTGAATAGCCTTCTATTGGTATGAGAAACTTGACATACCATCATGTTAGTATGGTTATATATAAAACATGAAATAGAACAAAATTTTCACAAAGTATTAGAAAAAACATTAACTATAAGTAATTTTTGTAACAAACAACAAGCAAGAAAACGAGTAAAAAAATTATGAACGAAAAACACAGTCGGAGTCATTGCAAAAAGTCGTATATTTTATGTGATAATCATTAGGCTCCTAATCAATGTATCGTTAAACGTTAATATATTTCATAAAAAGCTTTCGTAGTTCTGGTCTTAAAAAGAAATGTAAGATTTCGAGATGAGAATGGAAGTATTCGAAAAAGGATGTTCGGAACCTTTGGTGTGAATACAAATCAAGAAATAGAAGCTACCCAAAACACCAAAACTACGTCACTTTTTTGTGTTTTGGGTAGCTTCTATTTCTTGAAATGGATATATTATTTTTTATACGGGATCCAAAAGCATTTCCGAGCTCAACGTATGAAGCGCCAATGCGTTCGATAGATTTCTTATTTCTCTTTCATTGGTGAAGCTACAACAGTTGAATACTCTCCTTGTTTTTTCCTAAGCTCTCACAATGACCTGTTTTCAAATTCATAGGTGTTTAACGAGGTCGTTTCACGGCTAGCAATACACTAATCTTTCGTGAAACCAAAAATGAGAAAATCCTATGAAAGCTTTTTATTTTAAGAGTGTTTTAGACAGTTTATCTTGACAGGAATATTTGAACACGATTACGCATTTTAAGTTTTGTTCGAAAATATGAATATGATATTCATAATATTTGTTGTGGAATCATCTGCGGCTGAAAGACAAACTTAAGTCGCTATTTTCCATCGTTCAAGATAACCTCTTGGGAGGTATTCATGTTCAAAAGGGCAACATTCTCCACGAAAATTGAAAAATTTGATTTATTTGTAATAGCTAACAGAAAATAACTACTTCCACGGCTAAAGCCACGCTGGACATTGAACTACATCTGATGGATATTGTGAAAACACTCTAAAATTTTTCATTTTTCAATTTCATTGAGAATGTTCCTCTTTTCAACGATTACGCAGTTCCACCGTTAAATTTTCTCAAGTGGACAGAACTCGGCTGAAACGTGAATGGAATATAATCATTATTATAGATTTTAACGACTCGTGATACAATTAAAAATGAAATAATTTTCTGATTGTGTAACAACACTACAGTACAGTTATATACAGAAAATATAATATATCTCATGGAAATTTAATTCTACCTAAACGTCACATCGCTTATTCCTTCAGAAAGCTATAACATTATTTTTACCAGTGGAATAAAGTGCCTCTCCATGTGGCGTAAATAAGTATTATAATGGCCGTTTATGACTAGAAGATGGAAAAAACAAATTATTCACAACATCTATTTAATTTTTTTAGCAGTCAGATTTTCTGTTATGGATCAGTTAATTCGTATTCAATATTCGCTCATTGATTGAAGATACCACCGCTCATTGTTTGTAGAAATTTTTCATTCTTTCTTACGAAATGCATGAATTGTAATGCAATGTGTGTGTTCATTAATTAAAATCAACCTAATAGTGACAATGACCATAGAAAGTCCAAACACGGATGCAGAGGAGTCGAGAGTGCTACTCGGTGAAATTGCACCACGTCTCTTGAATACTCGATTTTTATGGAGACTAAAAGCCTTCATTATCAGATGGTCCAGTAACGTAGCAATAGAAATCGGATAGTCAAAAGAGTGGGTTTTTTTTGAGAATTTCTAGTAAGTGGGTGACTTCTCATTCAAAACCAAATACCAAACTAAAACAAAGTTATTTACTATTATTGTTATTGTTCAAAGAATTATTTTAAATGACAAACGGGATAGTATGTTGATATCGTCAAAAACTAATACACAGCTTTATTCGGTAAAATATTTGGAAATGAAAATTTGGCGTCATTGTATCAAAAATTAAGGCAATAGAGCACTGCCAGTGACAGTTGTCAAACATTCGTTGGGGGGACAAACAAAGCCATTTTCTATATGACTACGCGTGTCCTTTTTGTAGATTTTCTGCGAAAAAAATGTCTAAACCACGTTCTTGGCATTTTGTTAAGTATTAATCCATTGTGTATAGTCTGAATTGAGTGCATAAGTCTGTAGAGGTGTTATAAACATGGATTTTCCAATTCAAAAATACGTTGTAATGATGTCAGGCATCATACAAACAGGTTTCTCTTTTAGATTTGAGGACATAAATCATGAAGACTTGTGCTGATATGGGTTGTTATAACCGATCCGATCTAGACCAGCACCTTCTATACAAACAAGACAGACAGGTAGAAACTGCTGGAGTACTGAGACCTACTAGTCAGATCGTTCCGAACATCCGGACGATGTACCTACCCAAAATACGTAGAACAAAAAAAAAACGCTGGGAATTTACAGTTAAAATTGAAGTCAACATTGATAGACGTTATGAAAGACGGAAAGTTTTGTATTACTAGTAATGTCAAAGATCGCAAAACTAACAGTAAAGTAAAATTATACAATAACAAGAGTATTTCAAAATATTATCCTCCTCAGACCCCAGGTATCGTATAAGTATGATACCTCAGCTTTATATTTTATTTTCGGCCCCCAGCTCCATTTAGCCGCACGTACTCGATGGTATCATATAGGATATCCTGCTAAATATGCGCCTAATTTTTTGATGCGATGTTAGTTGCATACGTCGGCAAGAAAAGTCAGTCGATTGTTTATGTTTACAAGTGCATGTGCTAAGATGATGCCTCTACCGCGAAATAAAAGTAAGTAATTGTTTTTTTGTGTTTTATTGATATAAATTCGTTGAACGTGTACTACAGAACATATGGAAAATATGGGTTCTGTTTTAAAATATTACAAATATTTCACAATGGGGGATTCGGTTAACGTATACCTTGGGTCTCACCGACTACAAAATTTAATTTCAATGTAAAAATCAGATTTTAGGAATTTTCACGAGGAAACAAATATAGTTTACTTTTTATTTGGAATATTTTTTTTTATGGCCTCTGACCGCGTTGGAGCTCGAAGAGATAGCTCTCAACATAGACCTCGATCAGTCGGACCTCGATGATCTTCCTTCGGACGATGATGAGGATGAGGTTGATCTATGTTTGGAAAATGTGGTTCCCGATCCAGATGATGTAGAGATCGCCCATAACATGAGCGATTAATCGGATGAGGAGCTACCAGGTTACCAGAAAAAATGGTCACTTACTCGTCAGGTTGAACCAAGTCATTTCAATTACGAAGCACGAACAAAAAACAAGATCAAAATGTTGATTTCCAAAATGTGGTAAATTAACATTTGCCATGCAAATGTAACGCATGCAATATTTATCTTTGTTGTACCGTTGACAGAAATTGTTTCGCGCTTTTTCATCAATAAAATGTTTTTATAGAACTGTTGTTTTTGTATGCCTCTAGACCCATCATATAAGATACCTTTTTTTTTTAAAAAAAAATTCAACCATGTGGTGTTATTTGCACCCAGTCTTCAATAAAAAAGTAGGTTTGCTAAATAAATATATTTACGCTGGACCTTGGGTCTGAGGAGGATATCAAATATAGGATCACTAAATCACAAAGTTCAAAAAAATCACAATTAACCACTAACCACCGCAAAAAAACAATTTTTTTTCAAACTCAAATTCTTTGTTTGTCTCCCAATCAGCTGATCACCGCCATGTTGTGACGTCAGCTGACAGTGCTCTATTCTTATGAAACTACCGCTATCATAGTGGCAATATGCGAATAGATTCCGCTACGAAAAAATTCAAGAAATTGGGAAAGCCCTGAAATAAATGCATGTATACATTTTTACATTAGGAACGAAAACTAAGGAACTCCATCGATAACTTATACAAATCTTTACTCAATATAACATTCTTGAATATTCTTAAAAAATAACACGGTAAATCTAAAAAGTAACCACGATCTAGGAACTTTGCTGTTTGGGCGGTTGCCTGTCTTATCTCCTCTCTCCTCCTCTGGAATAATTTCAGCAGTATTTTCCCTGGTTTCTTGGACTATTCTAATAACGTAAATTGAATACTAATGTTGGAGTAAAAATTTATATTGCCTCTGATTTCTAAGAGTACTTCGCAAATTCGGCAAGTGAGCAGAAGCCTAATGGGTCCTCAGCATTCACTCAGCGCATTCTCAATGTCTACTGGTGCTCATCAAATCCACTGCAACTGAAAATCCGATTCATTTTTGGGCTCGAAAATCACTCTCAGACTTACCCATCACGACAATTTTTTTTTCCATTCTATATATGCACAACCATCCATCCAGGTACCAATCTCTGGAATTGATTTAAAATTATTTATATTTTTGTCACAAATGGTTTCTCTTATTCCAAATACATAAAATGCACAAGTTAACAAATGTAAACATGCAAATAGCATGGAAGCCTCAATGTGCAACCTGTTGAATATATTCTGGCGAGCATAAGATGAATTCCCATTTTTTTTCTGTCTCCATACATCGGTGAAACCAACATGCATGTTGCTAAGCTTCTTTTATACAGGGTGTATCTTAAATGATGTCATTAATTTCAAAAGGTGATTCTTCGTCACATTTCAAGAATCTAAGTTTATATGAACTTCGTTTCTGTATAACGGGGTCTCAACTGCGACGCCAATGGAATTAAAATTCAAAATATTATTTTATGAAAAGAAGACCCTTCTTACAACTTACAGACACATGAAGTTCATTCAAAACCGGCGTAAAGAGTTTTGAGTAATTCATGAGAAACCGATTTTTTATTAAAATTTTGACACCCCGTTACTCGGAAACGAAGCAAGTTAGGACACACGTTTACATAAACTTTTTTTTATAAAAATACACCCTGTATAAATATAAATCTATAGATTCTGATTCATTTCCCTATTCAGTCTTGAACTGCAAAACATTTCAGTTGATATTTCAATGAAATTGTTGAATAATATATCTGTCGAAATATATCTTTAGTTCTACAACAAATGATTACCTTAATTATGATGTTCTTTGCATTGGATTTAAAAAACGTATGTAGTAGTGAATACTAGTTTTCATTAAGGAATGTAAGACTGGTATTCAGGTTGTGTGAAAATCAATGCCAACATCAGACAGAGTGAAGTCAACTGGGTTCAGGAGAAATTATTTTTTTACTCAGTTATAGCGTGACCTTTACCTACATATTTTTGAATTGTTCTACTCATGATTTGCATTAGGTGAATACTGGTAATGTAATGTAACTGTTCATCGAATAACTGAAGTGTTAGTCTTCCTGGGAATTTTTCTCAATGGTAATAAAAGTGAATTGAAATCAAGCAAATCATAGTTTTTTTGAAGAGCTTATAAAGATTTTTCCTACGAGCGTGCGGAAAAGTAGCTTTTCAGCACGATTTTTCGTTTTGAAAGTTGTACATTTCCGTACGATTTTTACTTTTCCGCACGATTTTTGTATTGTTGAAAATGAGGATATTTAGGGCTGACTAAATGATCTATGTAACTATTCTGTCTCATTAGATATTTTGTAGCATTATTATAATAACTTGTTTATTGAAAACCTTGTTTTTTCATAAATAAAATGGACAAAAACACTCGTAGGAAAAATATTGTACCTAACTCTTACGGAAAATGTCTTTTCCGCCCTTAACGGCTTGCCCGAACTCCGCTCCGCGTGCGGAAAAGTACTACTTTCCGCACTTGTTAGGTAAATAACTATTAGGTAGAATGAAAGAGGTTTTTCTTTAATGATTCGAGATTTGTTTCCAGCAACGAACGAAAAAGCTAATACCCTTGTCAACATGTTTGCTACAAATTCTACGCTAGATTCATCAAAACAACAACTAGAACTTTATTCTGATTGACAGTTATATCCCTGAGATTTTCCGCCAACGAACCATCAGTAGCATTCTGCTGGGTCTTATCACCACCAAAGGTAGTGGATCTGACGGAATTCCACTGATCGATCTCAAGGAATGTGCTCCATAAGTCACACCAGTTCTTTGCAAGTTATTCAACCTCTCTTAAAGTATGGGGGCACCCAACTGGAAAATTGCAAAAGTACAACCAGTTCCCGAATAAGGAAAAAAGACCGTACCCAGCAACTACAGACCTATTGCACTACTATCTCTTAACTCGAAGGTCGTGGAAAAAGCCATCAACATCGATATTATGATATATCCAGAACGATCAGGAATTATCAATGTCGCCAGTTTGGTTCCTTTGGATTTTTAACACAACAAATGTGTAGGTCAACTGTCCTCGTTATCAATACTCCGTTAACAGATACACCCCAGTACACATTTTCGGACGAATCGAAGAAGCCATGAAGCTGAACGTTCACATAGTTTGGATTTATTACTTGTCGAAGTATATGTAATTTATTCAACTATTTTTTTTCTTGGTGTGTTGGCATCGACTGCTATGGTCATTAGCCACGTGTTCAGAATAGGCCTTGTTACTAACTCCATACGCCATCTGAGGAGCAGCACTGTTAATTATTAACGCAACAGTGAATCGTGGAGCCAGCAACAAGATTCAATCACTTGGATTTACATTTGAAACTGAAAAAATCTTGCCCTTCCTGGGGATCGAGCCAGCGACCTTTCGATCATGAAGCGCCGGCGCTACCACTGCGCCAATCCCCGCCACTGTTCAACTATTGCCAATCACCTTGTTTACGGTCCCACATTTCTTGGTAGGTCACCAGCCTAGGATAGTTTTTTCATCCAAAGTGTTTTCCTTGATTTGATATTATAGGGACTCAGAAGTGCTAAGGGCTAAACTATCTGGGCAATAAGAGATACCACAGACCTTTTTGTCAGGAAGTTTATATCAGGGTAATCTGTAACTATATGTAATAGCATATCGGAATAACAAGACCAAGTCAAACCCAAGGTTTTTGGGGTATTGTTTTTAGCGGAACTCTAGAATAATGAAGTACAAATCTCACTCTATATACTCACCTTCTAGATTATTGGCTGATCTGAAGACCAATAGCTTAATTTAAAGCAACCACTTTCTAAAAAAGAAAGTAGTTGTTTTCTGATGGATTTTTAACCCAAAGATTCCTATTGTAATTTCTAACACGTTCATATGGCATAATCAGTACCTAACGGTACATTCTCCCAATATCAGAAGATACCACATAGGCCCATTTCCGGAGTCTCAGTATTATGGAAAAGAAATCATTCTGTGTGACTTGACCAACAAGCTGCAAGTCCTGAAGTGATGGACCAGAAATGGTAGGAGCAGAAGCATTGAATACTACTCTAAAACCTTATTATTATTATTTATGAATAGATTTGGATGAAATTTTGATCGGTGATATATCGAGGCCTGTATACCTGAAGTTCAGATTTCTCTCCATTATAACTTTTTTATTGATGACGCATTTCAACGTAATTTACATACAAACCATTTGAAAATACCGGTCCAATCGGTTGAAAAATGTTAGTTTTATAAGTGTGCTCCCATCTTGAGTGGGTCACACTGTAAATTCATCATCATCAACTTTATTACCCCAAGAAACATCATATATTTATGGAAGGGATACAAAAGGAGAAAAATACTCAAATCTTAAAACTAACGTAAATAAACAATGTGAATCAATTTTAAGAAAATAAATTTGTCACAGAAATTGAAGGATTTTTCTCAAAATACAAAATAAAATACAGTAAACATAAACAATATACATATAAATAGACAATTATTATATTTCCCATCGGAGTTGAGAGTTGAATGATCAAGTGGTCAAATTTATTAAATGAATCACTTCAAAATTTCTTTATTCAGTTTTACTTTAAATTTTATTAACGAATGGTAATTTTTTATTTCATCAGATATTGAATTGTAATTTACTATGCCATTATAATAAACAGATCTTTTTCCAAAATTTGATCTGAAATTGCTGGCAGCTAACAATTTTGTTTGTCTGGTATTAAGGTTGTGAATACTATTGACTTCAGTAAAAACAAAATTCGATTTTTTAACATTTTTCCTAATTGAATGGATTACACAACAAATTTTCAGCTTATATAGAGAGTTTAAATCAAGCAAACCATTTGGTTTGTATAAATTAATTGTTGGTTCCATATAGTCCAATTTATAGATACATTTGATTTTTATTCTGTAGTTTCTTCAAAGGATTTAAAAAACAATTATTTGTAGTTAGTCCCCATATAGAAATCAGGTATTGCAAATTTGAATAAATCAAAGCAAAATAAATATTTTTAAGAAATTTCAAAGGTATGTAGTTTCTAATTTTAAAAAGAATACCAATAAGTGGGGCTATTTTATTCCTGATTTCATCAATATGTGTATTCCAAGAGAGTTTTTCATCGATATATAAATCTTAAAATTTAATTTTTCGCTGGTAGTTTATAGTTTTATCAATTAAATTAATTGGAAGAGTTGGAATATCCATCCCTTTCTTTGAAAGATTCATGAAGGAACATTTTTTTAAATTGAGAGTCAATTTATGTGGCGTTTTGAATGGTAGCATCAACACTATTTTCGATACAATCACGGTTTTTTTTTGCTGATGTAAAACGTTGTCATCGCAAATAGTTTCGATTGCATTTTGAATCTCCATAAACTCTACTGTTAAATGAACGACTCTTTTCAAGCGACTTCTCAACTGAATCATATTAGCTTCACTTAGTAGATTCAACCTCTGAATCCCTCAGGAAACCCGTAATTGATGCTTTGATAGTGCCACGTTTTCTATTTAAATATTTCAAACTGATCTTAGACATTTTAGCATAGTGGAAACAAATCGTAGCGCAGATATAACTAATGCAGCTACAAAAGGGATTTGAATCAGTTCGGAATTGGTTTCGTACTCATTCGTTTTCAGTAGTAATAACCCAAAGACATTGATTATTATAGCAGATTTCTAAAGCTTGTTGCTTGGAAACAGACAGACACCTTAGGCGGGAGGTCTGTTTCCTATAAGCAACAAGCTTGAGAAATTTGTTTTAATTTTTAATGTTCGCGGCTTATTCAGATAGAATCTTTTTTGCTAACCGATTCTTTTCAACATTGCAAAAGTCTATAAATGCTTTCCATACAAATTTGTTGTTTTAAACAGTATATTTTGATATATTTGATACGAAAATTTCGTTAATCTTCTCATCAGTATTATTGAATATTTGACACTTCAAAATCGAAATAAATCAAAATATGTATATACCTAGCAACGTGAGAGTGAAACACTTCCTTGGGCTGTTTTCAGTATGATATTGTTCTCATGACCTCAGTTCAACTAATTCCATTGGAATGGCAATGTTACTTCGTACCCCTACCGTTAGTTAGATTGATATAATGATAGTAATACTCCCTTATGAACACTCGTAGAGTGTAGCCAAAAATATGGTCTGTATGATTGAATGACGGCTATAATTATTACCCATTTGCTGTGGCGACTTACTGATTTTTGGTGGCGTATTAACTTTTCAAACTGTAGGAAATCACGAAAAACCTACAGCACTACCACGGGTGGTCTGTGTGAAGCCCGAAGCTAGCCCTAGACGGGATTGGCATCCGGGAACTCTCTGGCACTCCGGGATCAAACCGGCTACCGCTTGCTAAAGTTTCAAACGGTCAGCACCTTGGACTGCTGAGCTATCGGCCACCCGCACAAATTATCTTTCATTGAAGTGACTGGGATTCGAATTCTCCCACGTAAGGCTGGGAGTCCATCTCACAAGGCCTCACTCACCCCCAAGATGATGACCATAGAAGCAGCGTTATAACAAGTATTGCCGATGATTTGTTCGGCTGCAAGAAGGATTTTGGAATCGCGTTTCACTGCAGAAATAAGTGCTCTTTAGTCTGCATACACTGTAGCAGACATGTGCCAGACATCGCACTTGAGGAAGGTTCGCACCAGTCAGATAGCGAGTAGAGCGATTTTCTGTCCGATTTCGAGACGCTGGATGATCTCGCAACGACTCCCCTACTGCAGGTTTCTCCAGTGGAGAAACCGACGATGCTCGACTGGGCTATTCTGTTAGGGCTTTACGTCAGTTCTAGTAATAGACCGAGAGATAGTAACACAAAATTTTCGATCATTTGTAACAAGTATGGCGACCCTTCAGGGCTCTAACTACATAATGACGGAAAGAAAAATGATGGTCATAGCGCTGGTACTAGAGGCCCAATCTCGTGGACGGTAATTTTCTTTTCTTCATCTTCCCTGCTGCTTGTGCTGCTATCATTTAAATTTATAATAACTGGATTTACCTCTGTTTGAAAGTCTGTGAATGTTTCATTTTCCCAATATTTCCGATCTTTATCTACTACATGTCGGCAACGCTTTTGCCATTCCTCACATCTTCCAACTTGAAGTTACATCATTTTGGTACACGTTGTTTTTGACAGTAGCCCAAATGAATTCAATGGGATTCAAATCCGGATGGTAGGGTGAAAGTCGCAAAACGTTATGTAAAAGCAAAATCTTATCAAATTTGTATCTAATATGATGCTTTTCATTTGCCTTGATCAACTCGTATAATTCGGCTTTGAGTATGTTAGTTGTGAACATAATGTTTTTTTCTTGCAGCCACGTCAGCATGTCAGCATTATCGGTCACGACTATCGAATTCACAGGTAAATTTGGGATTAACTTATCTTGTAACCATTTACCATAATTTTCAGAATTCATTTCTGAATGATAATACCCTGATTTTGTGCCTTATTTAAATATAAGTAGACAATTAGGTCTAAAGCCCATGTCACCTCCTGCATGGACAATAATGAGTCTTGGTCCCTTCGAAATATTTTTAAATAACCGCTTGGTCGATTCATCCGTCCAGTTCTTGGAAGATATATGTCCACTATGAAGGTACGTTTCATCAAGAAACACAATTGGTCGCTGTTGGCTACGAAAATAACTGATTTTTTGTAAATTCTCGATCCTCGATGCTCTAATGTCCATTTTCTCTATTCAAATTCTTCTATTATTTTCAGTCCTTCTCTATCTGAAACCTATTTTCTTTAAAAATCTACGAAGAGATGTTTCGGAAGCCACAATTCCCAAAACGTCATTAATTTTGTGTTGGAACTTTTTTACCGTAATACGACACCCTTCCGTCTTTTGAAAGTGGTGAATAATCCGTCTAATATTGGAATACTTATACTCGGAAATATCAGTTACTGGTGCTCTTCTAGAACGCTTCTTTCTTGGTGTGGAAAATTTTACTTGCCCGTTATTTGCAGAAATTAATTGCTCCCCTTCTTTATAACCACCCTTTCAATGGTTCTTATACCTGAAACAAAATTAGGATTTGTGTTGAAATTGTGTCCTTTTGAATTTGTTTAATGTTACCTGTAGCGAGAGATGTTTTATTTTTCACATTTAATAACGTATCCGTCTCAAATTTAACACTTTGAAAATAATTTCACGTGCCTGACTCTTAATGACTTGTTTTTTGTTAGGTGATGACATCTTTTCAAAAACAACACAAAAATTATTCAGACAATGCCAAACGGGAACAGAATTGGAGAACAAGTAATGATACGCCTCTGTACAGAGCATTTATATGTCTTGCAAGTGGGCGTCACATTGAAAATGAGTTTGTGCGCATGGGGGCGGGCTCGCCATCACGTTTGGCGCTTACAGTACCTAACTTCAAATATTTGTTAATGCGCTCTTTACTATTTCATACTTAGTATTTTCAGCAGTGCTGATTAGTTGAGAAAGTTGATAGGTGAGATCATATTATTTAAAGGCAGTATGTAAAAAAACTGTAGTTTTTTAAAGTATTATTATCGAACAATATAATGAACATCAGTATTCGCAAATACAATATAGAGGAGCAGAATTCCTTTTTCTGCATGCCAAATGTTACAAGTTATAAAACGTTCAAAAGACTTTATAAATGACAAGACAGCATGCCATTTTATCTTCTGCCATTATAGTCTCCAATCACAGAGCGCGTCACTTGGCAAAAAGGGTGGGAAAATTAAGAATATTTGTCTCTTTCTATCCATGTCCACGGACAAGGGCGGATCCTGGCAAATTCTCTGGGGGGCTGGCAATTTTTCTGAGGAGGTAAAACATTCAAATCGACACACAAAGATAATTTTCGATTCATTTTAATATTTTTGTCATGAATCGAGTCCGTCTGGGGGGTAATTACCCCAATCACTCCTCAATAGATCCGCCCTTATCCGCGGAGCCATTAGAAATCTCTATCGGAATTTTCAATTGCAAACACCTCACATAACATATTGAAGTTTTAGTAGTTTGAAAGTGCATTGTGAAATAATAATCATTCATGACAGAATTGAAAAGGCGAAGTTAAGTTGATGAAACAATATCACCATGCACCCCCGTAGGTTGAGGCCCAGAAGGAACAGCTCCCCAGCATACTATACATGCTCAGACACCACCACCTCCTGCTCTCTGAGCGGATCATCATCCTGATGATTGGTGATCAGCAGAATGAAATCTGACTGTGTGATATGGACTAATATGGAGTTCAGCCTCTGCGCGCCTGAAGCCCCCTTATATCTGACATGAATTGAATCGTTGTAGCAATGGCTTCAATGTGCATGTAGCGGGGGCTGACTTGTCTGATTGGTGAAATGTACCTAGTACATTGGGAAAGTACATTCTGAAAAAGCAGAGCAAAATAACACATAATAAGAAGTACTATAGAACTTTTCCAAGGCAAGGTAAAACACTATGAAGGTTCGTGTGTGTGTGAGAGATGGCATTGGCACAGAATCTTGGATATAGATAATCAATCAATGATTTAACTTTTTTATCACTATGTTAAAACACGAAATAGATATCTGAAATTCATTATATGAGAAGGCAATATATGGTATTATTATTCAAGTACTGGTACTGTAATGTAATATCATTTTCCTCCTGCACCTATAGAAAGTACACACTCTCCTCCCTCAAATCAGGGAGGAAATTCATACTCTTCTTTCCTAAAGAGGAAAAGTACTTTTCCTTCCTAGGGAGGAATAAACGATTGACAATTTAATCAAAATAGGCACATAATATTGCCTATGAGAAAATTAACACCTAATCTCAATCCCAAATGGATAAGCTATCTAAATATCCAATTATTTATATCTTTAACAGAAGAAAAAGAGGAATATAACTAAAAAAAAAAAATTACCGATTGCCGCGATCGAACCCTACTCGGTACCTTCAGTTTACTAGTCAGCTCTATGACATCAGAGTAATATGGATGGGTATGAATTAATTTAGTATACTTTCCAGCGTTCGCCAGCTACAGTCAAACGGAATTATTTAGTTTAACTAGTTCATCGATTTTGATGAAACATTGTCAGTTCGATTGTGTTGTAATTTTTTTTTTTTTCAGAGATAAGTCCATAGTATACTTTTTTCTGATATTAGGTATTGAGAAATTGAAATATGTTATTCTTCATGAACTTATATCTTTTGTTCAGCTCACACGGATTATTGAGAAGTTATGAGAATTCATAAGACCGCTGCGTTCAGCAATGCCAGAAAAATATCACTTTCCTATCGTTTGTAGTCGTGAACCGGGCGCGGTGCAAGTGGCTTATCCGACAAATTCTACATGCTAGGAACGCCCTTCACCTGAAAATGCCATTGAAACATGCCATAGATTACTTTGAGAAAGCTTAAGTTTGACAGTCGGAAAAATAATTCATAGGCTAAGCTATAAATTATAACGGTTGTATTTCTACAAACGTTCATTTTCAACATTTTTACCGTGGAACATGGCAGTGTGAACGGGGCACCAACTGAATACAATTTCAGCTCAAAGAACGCTGCTGAATACTCCACGAAGTCTGAATAATAAATTATTTAATAACATCTGTAAAAGATATTTATTTCTTTTAAAATAAAGTTGGTAACTGTCAAAGTCAAGTTTGAGTTATAAATAGTTATTTCTTCTTCTTTTTATTCTTATTTTTAGTTGGATTGACAATTAGATCAATTAGCCAGTTCTGACAAAGTGAGAATTCTGTCCAAACCATAGATGTTATTTATAATGATCATGCAGAGAGAGATAGTATAATTGAAGCTTTCATGCGTAGGCAAGATGTTGGTTTCATTCTATCTATGATGTCTTTGATCTAAACATGAGCCAACAGTTGGTAAGCTGTTCTTTGATAGTGTGACAATTGGTAACACTGTTTGTAGAAATTGAGGAGGGGATTAAATTTTGAATTTCCGTTTTCCTCCATTTTCTCCATTTCGTCCATTTCTGCGTCTGGTCTCACTTGAAGAACTCGCTGAGTGTCTATTATTAACATTAATAAAGAGGTAACTATCTATTTAAAATTCAAAGTGGAATTCATTGGAATAAATATTTTTGTCATTTATAAGGCTTTTAAAATTATTTTATTTCCAATGAATTTTCATGATTTCTCAAATGGCGTCAAAGAACATGTTTTACAACAATTTCTCCTTTTTTTTGTGTGTAGTTCGACCAGATTTAAATTAAAAATTTGATTTAAATATAAAAATGATAAGCTTATTTAAAGTTATGAGCTTATTTGAAAATATAAGCTTTTTATAATTTGAAAGCTTATTTAAAAAGCTTACTTATAAGCTTATTTCTCGCCATTGAATGAGCGGCGATGTTAGTGGCCGATTTCCAAATCACCACAATACAGAACAACTATAGCTACCTATGATAGCTGAACTGGCTGAATTACACACTCGATCAGGTGCCCAGAACCAGGTGGGGAATTCAGGAGTGTTCCAGAGCTGCTGTCACTGTATATAAGAACCAAGGAACCCGGAGAGCTTGAAATATATTAACAGGAGAGGAGTTTGGTTGATTTTTTCTTATAACTGATTGGTCAAGAAAAATATGTAAGGTTTAAATGCATTTAACCCAATTTTCCAAGCAAGTTGGTATGACCATTGGAATAACGTACAATAGTCCAAAGAACCAAATTTCTTCACACAACCTGATTCAATCATTACTTCTAGACTTTTCTAGATCTCATCAAGCACTGAACTCGGTTTAACAAACGTTCAATTCATTAAATACTATTTTTTATGCAACCTGATTACTATCATCATTTATAGATTTTTTCAAGATCGTCAAGCCCTGAACTTGTCTTAACAACATTTATTTGATTGAATACTATTTTTTAGTAATTGTTTTATTTGTATGTCTGGGGTATTTTCTCTTTCAGTGTAATAAAGACTTTCTACAGAGACTGGCTTTGAGAATGAAATACTCTATCAGAATATCTGTAGATGGCGTCCAAATGACAACTTTTATTTAGCTATTTTATTCTCACTGCCATAAATTGAATTTCTAAGAATATCTTTGGGTTAATTCACCAACAATCGTACCACGACCTTTGCCTCCACAATAAGAGTTAGCCCTCTGCATTGTTCATATGAGGTTTAGGTGAAAAACCTCTTCAAAAGGGAACAAAACCTCAAATAAATTACCTGTACAATTACAGTTCGATACATTAATAATATTATTTCTCTTATAATGAAAACTGAAGAATAGCAGCACTTTGTGGCAAAAGCATAACTCCAATGCCATTTCTACCACACATACACACATACACACAAAGAATTTGTTTCATGAATCAGTCATCCAATATTTATTAAAATCCCAATTATCATAAATCATAAGTATATTAGTGCATTATGTATTTATATAATAGATTAAATATTAGGGATACAGTCAATTCCTTTAATGAAAATATTATAATGCCTTAGCTATTCAATTCAATAACTGATATCATATTCAATTTTCTGCTCCAAATGCTTTTACAAGCCGTTACTTTTATATAATTTTCATTGTATGACGACAGCCCCTCATAACTGAGAGATGAGCTAACGGTATTGATAGATGCTGCTTACAATTTCTACAAGGAGGTTTCAAAATATCAAGGAGAGAATATGATATCGTCCCATTTCTTCTCGATTATCAATCGGAAGGTATAAAATCAATACAAATTCGGTTCAAATAAATGAAAATTTGGAAACTCTGCCAATTTCACGCGCAATAGGGATGTTCACAAAAAATAAAAATAAATCAGCACAATCATCAATAAAAATCATCCAATATGATCAAAATTGATTATAAAAGTTTATTGAAATCATTGAATATCTTACGATCTTACGATCGACTAGCTCTTCAAGTCTAGAATTATTCTTTTGTCTCGCCTATAAGTTGGTTATGGTCAAAGATCATATCAAGAAATCTCATTCTCTCTTTCTGTACTTAAAAATATTTATAATCTGTTTGACTACTTCTTTGGATACCGTCAATATGGGTATAGACGGATGCTACAATTAATAAACATATGTCTTAATTGTTCAATATGATTATTTCAGTTTTCTATTCTATTGAAATGGTATGAAGGAAAAATTAAGTTATACAAGAGCTCACCTAATTATAATATGGACTTGCATTAATTTTTCTGTCACATGGGATAATGAAACATTGAAATCCAAATTGGTTGACCAGCTTGCCTTTCTGCAAGTTGAATGTGTTGCAGAAACGTGCAACAGTTCGAATTTCCCGCGGCTCTGGAATTCGCCCGATACAATCCTGTCGCAGCGCAGCATGAAAAAGACATGAGGTACTCGTAACTATGTAAACAAACAGACGTCGCGAGAAGCGAGATACTTGTTGTTATGTATTATTGTTTTGACTTTTTCCCCGAAAAGCCATAAATCTCTCGATAACTCAGAAATGTCTCTTTATACTGTAGAAAAATACTGTATAATATTGCATAATCAAGGACCTTCGAATTGTTATCGTTTTTACAATAAAATATTTCAAGGAATTTGAACCAGTGACTTATTGGACAGTTCGGCAAAACTTGGTGAGCGGGGTACTAAGCCGGAATCCCCTCAGAATGTGGGTGCAAGCCATGCACTAAAAAAATTATCGAGATGACTACTATTATTTTTTTTAAGTTCTGGTTCCAACGAAAAGGCAAATCCTGTATAAAGAACATCGTGAGAGCCGAGGAAAAGTAGGTAGGAATTGGAGTTCTTGAATTTTTGAACGCTGTATGCCTCAGGGAACACCTCCCGAGGCAGCGAGTTCCAAAGCTTTGCCGTTCAGTGGAAAAACGAGCCCTGGGAAGCAGATGTGCCTCATATCTCTAAAGTGACGTCATACGGATGTGAGGACTGAGCTCGATGGGTCAATCTCGATGGGACCGCTATCGCTGGAACGATTAATGATATTTCTAAATTTGAAAATATTGTTACAGACCTGAAATTTGATAAAGACTTCTCAAATTGTTCGAGATCGTTCGATGAATTAGATGGAAAAATCTAGAAGCACTAACTTTTGTTCTGGATCAATCGTCGAACATTCTATTTGTGTTCTATTGATTTCTTAAGTTTTCTAGAACTTTATTTGTATATAAAAGCAAGGCATTAGTGAGATGAAGTAAGTTAGTTAGAAAGTTACCTTGAGTTACCTTGGATACAAGTATTTTGACAGTGACTTGTATTACAGTGTTGTCAAGTGAAGTTTGAATAATAAAGGCGAGTTCATACCAGTGTACCCTTATATTTGAACCCGAAGACGCAACAATTGGTGGCAGCGGTGGGATAAGTGTTACTGAGGAAAGAAAAGTAAGGCAGTTTTCCAGTATTTGATGGTGAATACTCGTGCAAATAATTACGACGAGATGGCGACATCAGCAGATTTCCTCGAGTTTTTAAAGGAACAAGAAGCCAAACGAAAACAAGAACAAGAGGAACAAGAAGCCAAACGAAAACAAGAACAAGAGGAACAAGAAGCCAAACGAAAACAAGAACAAGAGGAACAAGAAGTCAAACGAAAACAAGAACGAGAGGAACATGAGGCGCTGTTAGTCCAGCAGTTACAACAACATGTTGATCTTCTGCAACGTATTAGTCACAGTCAACAGTGCTTCCAGAATGAAATCACTGAAGAAGTACAAGAGGTCAGAGGAAAAGTCCAGGAGGTCAAAGGTGAAGTCCAGGAGGTCAAAGGTGAAGTTCAAGAGGTCAAAGGTGAAGTTCAATAAGTCAGAGGCGGAGTCCAGGGAGTCAACAGAAGGGTCCAAGACGTCGAAAATGAACTGTCCAAAATAGATGAACGGGTGGCACGAGAGGTGAACAAGAATTTCAACGAAGAAGTGGATAAGATCAAGGAGAGGCTGAAAACGTTACAAATTCCACACAAGCGTGCACCATCTGAGGAAATCTCCCCCACCAGCGAAAGGCCATCCTCACTGACAACTCCGATAAGGCCTACACAAGTGAAAATTTTGAAGCCTCCAACATTTGATGGACAATCCTCGTGGTCCATGTATAGACGTCAGTTTGAAGCGGCAGCAAACGCAAACGGCTGGTCCGAGGAGAAAATGGCCACCTCTCTAGTCCTGTGTCTAC
Organism: Chrysolina haemoptera; assembly: GCA_958298965.1. Classification (NCBI taxonomy): domain Eukaryota; kingdom Metazoa; phylum Arthropoda; class Insecta; order Coleoptera; family Chrysomelidae; genus Chrysolina; species Chrysolina haemoptera. Next base: position 20,884,593 of record OY282592.1, on the reverse strand, counting down.
GAGAACAAGCATTAGACATCCTTCAGAACATCCCCGAGAGTAATCAGAAGAAATATTCTAGAATCGTTGAAGCTTTGGAAATCAGATATGGGCAGCAATATCTCAAACAAGTGTTTCAGAGCCAATTAAAGAGTCGATATCAAAAATCCAACGAAACCCTACAGGAGTATGGAGCCGACGTAGAGCGACTCATTAATTTGGCATACCCACAAGCACCGAAGGAGTTCGTAGAACAAATTGGGGTGCGGACTTTCATCGATGGTTTGAGAGATACTGACATGCAGCAAACCCTTCGACTAGGACAACTTCAAACCATAAGCGCAGCACTAATAGCATCTTTGGAGTTCGAGGCCGCGAAGAACGCATCAAGAAATACGAGGCACAAGTTACGTGAAGTTAAATTCAACGAGGATTTTCCTACAAGCGAGGTGCTATTGAAGAAAATATTGGACCCCATAACAGCATTAAGCAACCAAGTGCATTCCCCAGCAGACAGGAAGAGGCGCTGCTATAACTGTGGGAAAAGCGGCCATCTACAGAGGAGTTGCTGGAAGAGATCGAGATCCGAGAAGAAAGAGGTCGTCATCAGATAGCCACGAGGATAGATCGAGATCTCCGAGCCCAGGAACAGAGCAACGTGGGCGTTATAACAGAGGAGCCTTCAGGAGATCGACCACGCCAGAAAGGAGACCTCAAACGTCCGAAAGAGGACTTGCTCCCACCCAGGAAAACGAGAATTAGTCGGCACTAGGGGGCGCGTGGCGACTTCCAGTGTTCAAAGCCCCAAGATCCATATATCGTCATTGAAGAAAAATGGCCAAAGTCTACTAATACAAGGCTACTTAGAAGATCGGAAATGCACCTTCACTATTGATACAGGAGCTTCGAGATCAGTCGTTCGCCCAGACCAGCCAAACGGCAACGGGACAAACCGCACCAGTCATTGGGGAAACACTTGTACACATCCAGATAGGACCTATTACCATGGAACATTCTATGTTGGTTGCGGAAATAAGGGATGAATGTGTTTTGGGTCTGGACATCATAAAGAAAAACGACTTCATCCTTAACATCAGACAGAAAATTTTGCAGATTGGCAATGAAGAAATCTTCCTGAGCAGATACAATGAGAAAATCCAACCAATTAAGATTTATGTTGACGAAGACATCCACATTCCGAAAAACTCCGAAACCATCATCATGGCCAGAATGGATAAAGAACGTGGAGATTTGAGCACTGGAATAATTGAAAATGATGAATACCGCCAAGATGGAATTTTAATTGCCCGATGTCTTGTGAACACAGAACAACTAATTCCTGTCAGGGTTGCCAATACTTCGGAAAATAAAGTCCTTCTGAAGAAAAACGACCAACTGGGATTCTGCAAACCTGTCACTCGAGTTATCAATTGTGAAAACCACACTCAGGTACTGCGAAGAAATACCACTAACACCGATCAGAGAACAATAGACAAAATGATGGGATCCACGGAACATTCAACTATGGAAGAAAAGCAGAAGGCCAAAGAGTTTCTTGATAACCATCGTAACATTTTCTCGACAGAGACTTCGACGGGTCGTACCAGTCTAGTTCAACATCGCATCAACACCGGCGATGCCCGACCAATCCGACAGGCTCCGAGGAGACTACCGTTTGCCAAACAGAGAGAGGTAGCAGACATGATGAACAACATGATGGAGGATGACATAATTGAAGAAACCACAAGCCCATGGTCCTCACCGGTAGTATTGGTAACTAAAAAGGATGGATCAACCCGATTCTGCGTGGACTATCGTCGATTGAATGACGTAACGATGAAGGATAGCTACCCATTACCAAGAATTGATGATACACTAAACACATTATCCAGTTCCAAATGGTTTTCAACGTTGGACCTGAAAAGCGGGTATTGGCAAGTGGAAGTTCATCCTGATGATAGAGGAAAAACAGCGTTCTCTACCGGACAAGGGCTGTACCAATTCAAAGTTCTTCCGTTCGGATTATGCAATGCTCCCGCCACCTTTGAGAGACTTATTGTAATAGTATTGAGAGGTTTGACATGGAAAATTTGTCTAGTCTAGTTGGATGACGTCATAGTAATGGGAAGGACATTTGACGAACACCTGGATAATTTGGAAGAAGTATTTTTGAGGTTAGAAAATGCTAACCTGCAACTGAACCCAAAGAAGTGTTATTTATTTCAAAAAGAAGTTAATTTTTTAGGCCATGTCATCTCGGCCGAAGGAATTAAGACCGATCCTGCTAAAATCGAGGCTGTTAGGAGTTGGCCACGTCCTAGGGATAAACATGAAGTAAGAAGTTTTCTGGGGCTATGTACCTACTACAGGAAGTTTGTTCAAGACTTTGGTAAAATTGCCAAGCCCCTCCACCGCTTAACTGAGAACAACGTTCAGTTTGATTGGAGCCCTGATTGCCAACAGTCGTTCACTGAACTGTAGAAGAAATTGACAACTGCGCCTATTTTGGCTTACCGACGAGAACAAGGCACTTTCATTTTGGACTGTGATGCGTCTCAGCAAGGCATTGGATCAGTTTTATCCCAAGAACAGGATGGCGAAGAGAAAGTAATAGCCTACTTTAGTAAAACTCTAGGCAAAGCCGAAAAGAATTACTGCGTTACAAGAAAGGAGCTTCTATCGATAATCAAAGCCATTGAACATTTCCATACCTTCCTCTATGGCAGACGTTTTCTCGTAAGAACTGATCACAGCGCTTTGCAGTGGATAATGAACTTCAAGAAACCTGAGTGTCAGGTTGCGAGATGGCTAGAGAGACTCCAACAATACGACTTCAAAGTTATTCATCGCAGTGGCAGGAAACACAGAAATGCAGACACATTATCAAGACGTCCATGCTTGGAACAGCAATGCCGATATTGCCAGAAACTCGAAAACAAAGAAGTCAATTTTTACAATGATGAACATTGCAAGGAAATTCTGAAAGTTACCACCGTAAGAGTCGAGTCTGAAGAATCTGATTTATGGACCACAGAAGATATGAGGAAGAATCAGAAGAAAGACAACAATTTAAAGTTAGTTCTAAGCTGGCTAAAAAATGGAGTTAGACCTGAGTGGCAGGAAGTATCCAAGTTTGGTGCAGTTGCCAAGGGATACTGGGCTCAATGGGATTCCCTATGTCTTCGTGATGGCCTATTGCATCGCAAATGGGAGAGCCCAGATGGAGCAACTGTGGTGTACCAACTGGTCCTGCCGAAAGCACTTACTAAAGATGTGCTCAAGCAACTTCATAGTAGTCGTGCAGGTGGACACTTCGGAATCAAGAGGACCCTTGCTAGAATTCGAGAACGATTCTATTGGGTGAATTGTCGTCGTGATGTAGAAGAATGGTGCAGAAGATGTGACCTATGTTCTTCAAAGAAGGAACCCAAAACTAGAAGTCGAGGAAAAATGGCTCAGTATCTTTCTGGTGAACCATTCGAAAGAGTAGCAGTTGACATTCTTGGGTCGTTTCCTGTTACCGAGCAAGGAAATAAATACTTGATGGTAGCCATGGACTATTTCTCCAAGTGGCCTGAAGTTGTGCCCATTCCAAACCAGGAGGCAAAGACCGTTGTAAAGGCCTTCATAGAAAATGTAATAGCCAGACACGGAGTCCCACTAGAATTACATTCTGATCAAGGACGAAACTTCGAATCTGAATTATGGCAGGAAATGATGAACATTCTAGGCGTGAAGAAGACTCGTACCACAGCCCTACATCCACAATCAGATGGTATGGTTGAACGACATAATAAAACCATCAGTCAGTACCTGTCGATGTTCATCTCCAAAAATCAAAAGGATTGGGATGAGTTGGTACCACTATTTCTCCTATCCTATCGAAGTTCCCAGCATGAGTCCACCGGATATACCCCTTCAATGTTGATCACTGGGCGAGAAATGAAACTACCATGCGATCTGTTGTTTGGAATGCCACCCAGAAGTACAGAGGACAAAGTCCTACCAGAATATGTCCAAGAGTTGCGAGAAAGACTGGACCAAGTTCATGAATTCTGCAGACGTCGTCTTCAAATCTCCAGTGATAAAATGAAAAAGAGGTTCGACAGGAAGAGTCCAGGAACTATGTTCGAGCCAGGTGATGCTGTTTGGCTCTACCAACCTCAGAGAAAGAAAGGAAAATGCCCCAAGCTACAGAGAAATTGGACAGGACCCTACGTCATCATGAAGAAGATCAACGACTTGGTATACCGCATCCAGCTCAACCCAAGTAGTAAACCCAAAGGTGTTCACATCGAGAGGTTAGCAGAATACCGAGGCCACGATCCCTCAAATTGGTTCCAGAGGGACAACCAAAATGGTGATGGTGTTATCCGGGACGGAATAACCTAAAGGAGGAGGCAGTGTTACAGACCTGAAATTTGATAAAGACTTCTCAAATTGTTCGATTTCGTTCGATGAATTAGATGGAAAAATCTAGAACCACTAACTTTTGTTCTGGATCAATCGTCGAACATTCTATTTGTGTTCTATTGATTTCTTAAGTTTTCTAGAACTTTATTTGTATATAAAAGCAAGGCATTAGTGAGATGAAGTAAGTTAGTTAGAAAGTTACCTTGAGTTACCTTGGATACAAGTATTTTGACAGTGACTTGTATTACAGTGTTGTCAAGTGAAGTTTGAATAATAAAGGCGAGTTCATACCAGTGTACTCTTATTTTTGAACCCGAAGACGCAACAATATCTATAAAACAGAGACAGATCGCCAACTTTTCTGCGATGTTTCAGAGAAGTAAGCGAGCTTGTGGGCGAAGTATCACGGACGAGACGAATGTCTCTCTTTTGGACCGAAACTTAAAGTTTCAATGTGTGTTTGGGTGCTGCACTCCATATGTGGGAACAATATTCCAGAACGGGTCAAATGCCTTATACATCATAAAATGCATATTTTATTTCACTTACCCTTATTAACCCACAATAAAAGAAACAACTACATAACTACCTTATAAACGTAAATCCTAAAAAAAATCGATGGAATCAAAAACAACAACACACAGCTAACGCGTCATTCTCAGATCAGACTAAGATCTTTGCTGCTTGTAATTTTCACGGAACTAACACGTAACGTTTCACGTAGTAGTGAAATTTTCAATCCGATATATGTCAAACACTTTAAATATTACTATTTGTTATGTACTTGAAAGTCCGACACTCATACAATAATTTTCATCTGAATTTTTGTTTTGAAATTGTATCCCTGAGGTACGCCTGAGTTGTATGATCTTGAACAATGAGCTATAATGTAAAAGTAGTATGAATGCGAATACTGCCTCTATTCCACACTTCTTATTGTTTTTCTGGCAGATACAGAACATACCCCTGAGATGACCGAACTACCAATGGTGATTAGCACTTTCAAGAAGTGGAGATTATCCTACATTTCTTGAGATGCGGTCATCCCCCGCCGAAAATGGAATTATCTATACTGTTCAAATACGATAAATTCCTGTAATAGAGTCGTCTTAGATGAATAGTATACAAATATCAGTCAGGGAATATTTTTCATTTCCAATGCCTACTCGACCAATACCTTTTCCTAATTTGGCGTCTTCGAACTACAGCAGATTTTCTTTTCATTTCATACGAACTGTAACGTTATGTGTACAATAAATTACGTCATGTTGAATTCAGTTGAATTCAGAATGGAATAATAAATTTTAATGTAAAAAAAACGGTGTATTCCAAATGAAATAGAAAAATTGTTGTGAATTCCAGTGTGAAAACCGAAAGTCTTATTTTCTTTTCGAATATGGGCTATAATCGTAAAATATCTGTCAAATAATATATCCAAAACTCGAATTCTTTTCTTTGAAAATAACAAGATGGTGTGACGTAACAAATCTCGTGGCCACCCGGTATAACTACCCATTCTAATTAAATAGGTACGCTAACAATAAAAAACAGACTTCTTCGTTACTACTCATTTATTTTCAATATTATGTACAATAAGTAACCTAACATTTAGTTATATCTATAGGATCAACCAAACGCTATAAAATAATACAAGACATCATGACCATCTAAGAATACATCATCAAACATCTTCATATCACAATCTAGTCACTTATATAGCAGCATGCAGACAGATTCAAAAGATTTAACTAGAAGCAATTGAGAAAGAATCAAAGACTATGTTGCTAGGAACCTAAACTAACATTTCTAACTTATTATGATCATTCTAATATTCCTCTCAACTGTCGTTTTTATATATGGTATATTACTAGCGTGTTACGTTGTTCTGTTGCAGAAATAGTATATTGGATACCTAGGCGGTAAAGTGGCATTTTTTAGGCCGGAAGAAGATATGGACAGGCGAGGCGCAGCCGAACATCGTCGTTTCTTCAACTGACAAATAGATGTCAGTTGTGAAACAATGTTCGTAAGGGGAAGTAGTTGTTGACTGACAGATATTAGCATCAGTCTTCATTTTACGAAAATATCTTGAAAACGACTGCAGATTATAGCAGTTGAAACGTCGTGATTTGGTAATCGTAGAGAATAAGTTTTCTCTTTTTCGATTATTTTATTTTATAGGCCAGGATAAAAGTCCATCATAACCTTAAGTCAAACGAAGCATTGTCCACCAATCTCAAATATAAGTTTCTTACCTTCATGCTTTTCATTTTCTTACTATTAGTGCCACCTAAATGAAAGGTTTTCTGGTTTTTGCATGAAAGTTAAAAAATATTTACGCATTTGTTGCACTCGGCGTGCTGACAGTTTCACTTACTTTTTGCATAGATAACCATTATTGATTGAAGAAAGCGTTCGACTCAATAATCCCTTGTATTGTTAACGAATTGCACTATTTTTAATTTTTTAAATTAAAATATTCAGAGTCGATCGAATCCAGTACTCACAAATATTGATTAATATGCAAACCTCATTATGGGAAACATCGTGACTATGTTAAAATAAAATACCTTATATACTTCACAATTTGTTACCGGAACAGCAAAGATATTTTTCTTCAACTTTCACATAATATACCACAGAACAATCACTGAATATGTACCCTTAAAAGAACAAAAATCAAATTTTTCCCATATTCAACTTTTCTTCTTTATTCTCCCAAGCAAAATTCCTTCCTTTGGTTTTTTCTCCCAACTCAGACCTGTCCAATGATTTTGCAATATTTGGATAAACGTTCAGTTGATCAGACTGTCGGTCTGGCATCACCCTGTAGTAGGAATCGCCATGCTCTTCTTCGGGATACCTTCAAACAAATGATTGACTTGTAATTTTCGATTGAAAACCACGAAACAACATATTTTGAGAATGATAATTCAGAAATTGCCCGATGAAATTTCTCGATTGTTTTCGAGATATAAGGCGGTCTAGGTACAAAACAGGTTGCATTGTCTATTTGTATGTATCAAACAGAAAAGACCAACTAATTTTGACATCACCGTTTTTTGAAAACTTCTTTTCCTCAACGGGAAATTTCTGAACCGACAATTTCAGAACATTGAGATTAAGCAAAAATAAATTTTCCATGTTATTTTGAAGGATCAATTCAAAATATGTTTTCTTGGTCAAAGACGTTCTTTCAATTAACGTAATTTCGACAGTTCTAGGTTGACACATTTACAGTTCTTCATCGTAAAGTCCCAGACCCATTGCGAAATGTCATAAAATCCCTGTTGCCTACATTGAAGTGATACTAAAGTTTTAAAATTAGAAGAAATTATTACTTCATTTTGGCCTATCCCAAGATGGGCTCTAAACAATCTGATATAAATCGAATAATTTTTTTTGTTTTACTCAATTCATTGAAATCATTCTTTAATTTTCATGGAGAATGTTCCCCTTTTCAACATGTAGGGAATATTTGAATATCGAATATTCTATGCTAGCTATGAGTCTGTGACGATATTCTAAAGTGTTCACCAGATAAACAGTGTGAGACATTTAAGATGGAGCCGCCCTTATAAAACTTATATTTTTTAACCGATTGGAATGATTTTTTTTTCGTTAGGTAGGTATTCAAAAAGTCCAATACGACACCAAATTTCATGACTAAATAAATCTCCAGTTCCAGAGCACACTAATCTTATTTTTCAAGAACACAAATCTAAAAAAATTACAAGCGATTTTTCAGAAAAAATCTGACTACACCACTGGGTTTGCGACATTTTCAAATGGAGTATATGTGAATTAGGTTGAAATGTGTCAATCAATCAAAAAGTTATAAGGGAATGAAATTTGAAAATTATGCCATTCAATGAACCAACTCATTCAATTTCAGAACTGGATGAAATTTCATGGAAATCTGTTCATAAATGGGAAAGTCATAAGATAGTAAAATTTGAAAAATATGTTAGTATAATTACAGAAAAATGTCATTTTATTTCATTTTTTTTTTCAGATTTCCATGAAATTATGGTCAGTGATATTTTGAGGCTACCTGAATACAGTGGTTTAGTCAAAGTTCTGGAAAAAGTTTTAAAATTGAAATAGTGGCTTGACTAAATGGCATATTTCTCAAATTTGATTCCCCTATAACGCATTTCAACGTAATTTACATATAAACCATTTGAAGATATTGCGAATCCATGGGTTCAGTGAGATTTTTTCTAAAAAAATCGCTAGTGATTTTTTTAGATTTTCTTGACCTTGAAAAGTTATATTAGTTGGCCCTGGAAATGGAGATTCATCCATAAAATATGGTATGGTATGGTGGTTTCTCACCGAGTATATCCATGGATAGCTCCATAACTATGATGTCCATACTGATGATTCGAACCATAGTGCTGCTGCTGCTGATGTTTATCACCATTTCCAAGTAGAAGCGCTCCGAGAGCTAGAGCACTCGTAACGACAAGAGCTATCTTACTAATTATGACCGCTTTCTTTGCTATCAGAGCTAGAAGTCCGAATAATATCGGCACTAAACTAGCTACATTGAATTTAAATCCCAAAAGAAATGGAAGCAGGAACTGGCGCGTCAAGAGTCTACCTGAAATTAAAATAAATCATAATAAAACGACAGCCCTCAATTAAAATTTCATGAAGATTTTTTGATAAAACCTCGTAGTTTGTTAAAGACGATAGGGAAAACTAGGCCCGTAGCTCAGCGGTCTAAGGCGCAGGCTGTTTAAAACTTCAGATAGCGATTGCCGGTTCGATCCTGGAGTGCCTTGTTGAAAAGCGGGTTTGTTGTGAGTTGCCTAGATGCTAACCCGTCTAGTACTGGCTTGGAGTGCACAACGACCACCCGTCTTCTACCCGGGCAGACTATGCCTTTGGGTACACTCTACGAGTGTTTATCATTATTATCATATTTAAATTAAAATTCACTCAAGAATTTGATAATTTAATAACTGTTCTAAGGATGTGTGTGTGTCAATTATGAAGATGTTCTTTATATGATCCATGTTTAACTTCTCAGTGTAGAAATAAAATTCAAAAAGTTCAAAACTCCTGTCACGTTGTTTGTCTTTTCTACAGAATAGTTATAACAAGAAAAACCATCGTATTTACATAGGAAAATTACATGTCTAACAGACATTCACAATTGAAATATTATATTGAAAAATATGCTTGGAATACCAAAATTCCTTTAGATACCGAATTTGTCATATGTATAATTCTGTTCCCCCCTAATTTAAACAACGGAATTTTTTAATCTTCAAATCTAAATTTAAAGAATATTTGTCTGAGTGAAATGAGTTTAAATATTTGATATCTTGCTCAGAATGAGTAAATTACACTCCATTATGTCATTGTTTGCTCGTATTCGAATTACAATGCAACAATAATTATGTAGCACTCATAGGTTTCTTTAGGGTTTGGTGGAAGAACATTTTCTGTTATGCCTAGCACTGCAGAAAATGGACTTCGCCCTTTATTTCTTGATTTCGTTATAACAAAATGAAGAGAATTATGTACATTCGGCAGTGGGGCACATTCAGCCACCTGTGATAAATGCTTGGAATCGTTCTAATCTCCCGCCAAATTTGTTTACAGGTATTGGCAACATTGTTCGCAACTGATTAACGTTGATTCCAATAATGCAAAGTATGTATTAAAGTTTTTATTTCTCCAAGTGTGGTTCGAATCGAGAAAAGTAAGAAATTGCACGATTTGTTATTATAACATATTTTGTCTCTGATTCAACTTATTGTAATGGACGTTTCGCTCAACTATCACTTCATGTGCCCCACATATACTGAATGAAATGTAATGACATGCTATTTTGGTTCCAGATGGTACGAAACTATAAGCCAAAAACTGACAAGGCCAGTTTATCAGAAGTGAGAGTACGTAATGCTTTAAGAGATATCTTCTCTAAAACTCTTTCGCAGCGTGAAGCTTCCCGAGTTCACAACATTAAACACCAAACTCTTCAATCACGGATCAAAAAAGTTCTAGGAAACATGACTGCAGAACAATTTCTGCTTCGATATGATGGTACGGATGATGGCTACCAGAGCGATCAAAATAATGGAAGTAATAGTAAATATGCTACTAGGCAAGTTTTTACTGCTGCCCAAGAACAAATGCTAGTTGATTACATAAAAACTTCATCAAATATAAATTATGGGCTCACCTAAAAACAAATAAGGATCCTTGTTTACGATTTTGCTGTTATTCTGCAAGATTGTAAATATCCACGTAACTGGAATACTGAGAAGAAAGCTGGCATAGACTGGCTTCAGGGTTTCATGAAGAGACACACTAGTCTGAGTCTGATAATAATAAACACAGAGTTGAAGAATTTTTCTCTAATTATAAAAGAGTTTTGAGCAAATACAATTTCACCCCGGACCGTATTTACAACCTTGATGAAATAGGTGTTACAACAGTGTTGAAACCACCAAAAATTGTTGCTTTAAAAGGAAAAAAACAGGTGGGTTTGGTGTCATCAGCTGAGAGAGGCGAACTAGTCACCATTGTTGGAATCATAAATGCTATAGGTGGTATCATTCCACCAGCGTATATATTCCCAAGAATAAGGGATATTCAGGACTACTTGGAGGATGGCCCTGTGTCAAGTGTTGCATTTGGTAATAAGACTGGTTGGATGACCAATGAAATATTTGTTGATCTTTTAAAACACGTTGCAGCACATACAAATAGCAGCATTGAAAAAAAATGTTTCTCTTGATTGCCAATCACGAATCCCGAACAACCCTGGAGGCTATTAAATTCTCGAGAGAACATGGAATTATTATTTTATCATTTCCACCTCATACTTCTCACAAGTTGCAGCCTCTTGATGTAGGTGTCTTCGGGCCTTTCAAAACTTATTGTTCAATTGCATTCAATGATTGGATGACAAGCAATAAAGGCAGAACAATAAGCGTGAAGCTCATTCCGAAATTAACGGATATTCCATTTCAGAAAGCGTTCTCTATGGAAAATATAACAAGTTCTTTCAGAACTCCTGGAATATGGCCTCTGAATACGCTAGCTTTCGATGAAAAAGATTTCGTAGCAACTTATGTATACCTTGAACCATCAACTTCCACAGGATCTGCTGAAGAATCAGTCCAGAACGAGAACATAACCACAATTCCAAGTAATGTGGATACTATCGAAATTCGAGCTGCTAACTCATCCCTGACCCCTGAGAACGTTCGACCTTTTACAAAGGCTGAATGTTCTAAATCTGCACCAAAAAGAAAACCGAAAGCCAATCAAGGGAAATCTAGGATATATACAGAAACTCCCGAGAAGAATAGAATAGAGAAAATTGAAGTAGAAAAAAAGGAGAAGTTATAGAAAAAAACAAAAGCAGCAGAAGAGAGAGCTGAGAAAAAAATACAAAAAAAGTTGAAGTTAGAGAAAAAAACAAAAGCAGTAGAAGAGAGAACTGAGAAAAAAATACAAAAAGAGTTGAAGAAAGAAAATTCGGTGAAAAATAAAAAATTGCAACGAGTAAAAAGAAAGATTTACATACAGTTCAAGAGAATTAGAAACTGAAAGTTATTCAGTGAAAGAATCTGATGATGATGAGAGTTTTGGGTCTCTCCATGACAATGATGATATTGAAGTGGGCGATTTCATATTGGTGAAATTCATGGTGAAAGTGAATGCAATTCATTTTATAGGGCAGGTCCTAGACGCAAATCCCAATGATTATATTGTGAAATATTTAAGAAGGAGTGCTACAACAAATAATTTTCATTTTCCTCTCATCGACGATGTTTCAGTTTCTTCCAGAAATGACATTGTTGCTAAATTGAAGAATCCTAGCGAATCGAGAAGTGATGCAGCCCTGAGATTTTGTTATGACTTCAATGGATTAACTATCAAATAGTATTTCTGATTAAAATGATTTTGATATAATAAATGATTTGAAAAAGAGTGTTTTTTTCACAACAGATAGTGAATAATACATGTACAGCACTGGGGCACATTCAGCAATTTTCATGGTAATATTTAATAATTATTCCTTCAACTACAATAAAAATTATTCTAAATTTGAATAGACTACGATTCAGGTTATTGTTTGGACTATTATCTGCGTAATATTATCATTGTCTAAAGGTATTGAAAATTGCCCTTTCAAGAAAAACAAACTCAACACTGTCTTTCGTTACTCTCGTCGTTCGTACAGCGCCATCGACCGGCATTTCAATGAACTTATTTAGTACCCACCTGTTCCAGCTTCCTTCAACGATTGAACATTCAGAGCCTCGCGGCGAGAATCTACAACAAATTCTAGTGTGCCACTTTGTTGAACAGATGGCGACATGCGTACGGCAAGTCCTGGATAGACGAATCCCATATCCCATTGTGTGTGTCGTTTGGAGAACACGTAATTGAATGAGTCCACAAGACTTCTGAAATTTTAAAACAAAGTATATATTACTTTTATTATTATACTCAATATGTTAGAATTCAAGCTATAAAAAAGTTGAGTTCATTGTTCATTATAGCATATTCATTCAACGATTACGTAAAGGCGTATAGGATGTCAGTATATTGCCATACTATCCAACAGGCCAACATAGGCTTAGCCTAGGTCGCCGTGAAAGAAATAGGCGCCGACTGACGACTCACAATTCGAGCAACTTTCCTAGTTTAGAGGCGACAAACTGATGTCAGCCTAGGGTGCTCATGTCTTCATCCGGCCCTGTAGTGTTATAGCCCTCTCACCGTCAACTCGACAACTACTTTATACAGAGCGGCTTTTAATAGCCCCCTCCCTGTTAACTTTTGAACGGTTCGACGTACAAAAATGGAAAAAAAATTGTTTCGAGGATTTCACCAATACTTCATTTTGAAATTAAAAAAATGGTGATTGCCCGATAGGGGGGGCGAGGGGACACATCAATTAAAAATTTTTAAATGGCATGGGGAGTCAAGTGTCACATCGTCGAAAAGGAAATTCTATTCTCTTTACAACCTAAATTTTTTTGAATTTCGTTTATAATTTTTTTGCAATTCAAAATCGAAATATCAAATAAGTATGAGAATACTACTCATATCTCGATAAATTTGAACGGTTTGATGTGGAATGATGAAACCAAAAATTTTTTGAAGGGTATTATAGTCAAAATCGGTTTTAACGTGCGGTGTGAGACTTAGTCACCGACAATTTATTTAGTTTCCTCTCATTCCTTTGTGTTGAATCATACCCGTTCAAATAAAATCTCATGATACATGAGACAGGCATATACCATTTTCACATGCGAAAAGCAGATGTGTTGATAATAATAATTTTCAGCAACGCTAACCCGCACGATAATACCGATTTAGACTATACCAATACTACATTTTGAGAGAAAAAAAATGCAATTACTTGACAGATGGCGCTGGGGGCACTTTAACTCAAAAATTTCGAAAGTCATTAAAAAAGAAATTATGAAAAAATTTATGAACAAAAATCAAAAACATTTAGATGGTTTTAAGGAGAATTGAATTCTCGATGACGGTGTGACACTTAACCCCTATGGTATTTGAAAAATTTGAATTGATGCCCCCCCGCGCCCCCTGTCGAGAAATCACCATATTTTTCATTTCAAAACGTAGTGAAACCCCCGAAACGTTTTTTTTTCATGTATCTACGTCTAACCGTTCGAAAGTTAACAGAGGGGGGGACTATTAAACGCCGCACTGTATAATACAAAGTGTACAGAACTCCACATGCGATACATCATTTTGAAATTGATTTCACATCGAAAACTGAGTTGGTATTATGTCACATGTTATTATTGATTCTCGAAAATGTCAGCTTGAATGATTTTAAGAAAATCCATAATAAATAACCTAGCAATGTGCTTTAACTCAAATTTGACTGTTCCTATGGATTTGTGATACATTGAAACGGGTGTAATTTATTCGTTAGCGCACTACACCAACGTTAAAATTCACTTATCACTGGAATAATGACTGTTTTTTTATTTTGTTTTGGAGTAGTAGGTAATATAAGTGTCAAAGTGTACTATTGAAAAATCGGTTTTTCACAACCATGGCCGGAAAGTGACATTTCTGTGTCGCATTGGCGAATACAGGGGTGTGGGGCGCGCGACCGCCCCTGAGACATTCAACATTCGTATATATTTTAGCACAAATGAACCAACATAGAATATGTTTTGATTTCTTGCCAGAACGGTATAGTTATTTCCGTAATTATGTTATTGATTTCTTACCAGATTTAACGACTATTGGGCTGAAAGGGCGTATTTGAATCTGATAATAAATTATCACCTCTAACTGAAATTGAAACTTGTTCTGGTACTCCAGTTTGCTGACATTATATTGGCTTGGAAATTCATATTGGGTTCCTTGTGGAAGACCATTTACTAATAATGAAAAATGTATTGAGTAATTCAATATTCCTCATAAACCTATGCAATTGGCTACGAATCAATGTGTCGGATTTCAAAAAATATCGCTGATTCCCTGCAGCCGTTTCATATTTTATGGAAATACGACTTTTTAGAATTTCATATTTATTTTATATTCTCTATCCGAGTACTTTCCGTGACAGTTTCCTTCTTTCGTGTATTCTGTAATCTGTTTGCTTTTCTCTGAAGAATTCATGATACACTTCCTTTTTATTTACTTTACTGAAGACGCTCATGTTTTCTTCTACCTGTTAAACCTCATGGTCGTAAACGATTGTTGTACAGAACCGCGAAAATCGAATTCTTCTAGTAGATATCTGAACACAAAGCTCAGAGTTTTTTCGGGAGATCGTTGAGTAACCTTAGTAGTTGCCGACCCATGTTTTACCATTTTTCTATTCCATTATAAACAATATTATTACGGTAAATACCTGTCTGAAAACACCTACTCCTCTGGAAATACCGCGGCCGGTATTGAATTACATTCAACAGATACTTCTGAAATGTTCATTATATCAGAGAATACAATTATTGTAAGTACTCCCTATAATCGAATAGTAGAACAAATTTTTAGTAGGACAAAGGAAACACCCTAGAAAAGTTTCGAGGTTATTGCCATCCATCGGTGCAGGGTAAGTCAATATAGACAGCTTTGAGGCCATCTGTTTCCTGTGCAAACTATCACTTAATTTTGGTTCAAGGTTCAAGGTTCACGCTTCAAGCCGAACAAACAACACCCTTGATGAAACGGGGATCGGTTCTGGGCGGATTTTTAAAAAAAATTATACAAATGTTTCAATTTGTTTGTGAGAGTTCGGGAACTCAACTGACTTTTGGTTTTGATTGTTTTAAAGAAAATAAAATTATGGTTCCTCCGGGTTAAAAGAGCAAACAATACCCTTGATAAAACGGGGATCGGTTTCGAGCGTTCATTTTATTTGTGTGCGATTTTTTTTATGCAAATGATTCAATTTGTTTGTGAGAGTTCGGAAACTTACCTGACTTTTGCTTTTGATGATTTTAGAGAAAAAATTATTATGATTTGAAAAATGAAAAAATTAGGTGAGTTCCCGAATTTTTAAGGCAATTATAAACCCAGAAGAAAAATATTATAAATAAAATCATTAGTTTTGATGCACAACCGATCCTACGATTAGGAGCTATCTACCTTATTGGCGTTCCCAGCTTTTGTTACGGAGAAGTAACCACTCCTCCACTCTCACTTTTAAAAATAAAATGCCCACACACCTAAGATGTTCGGCGTAATGATAAAATTTGACTTTTGTGATGACGCGCTGATGGTGCCTTTTAGAGATTCAGTCAGTTATATGAAAGATTGCAAGAGCGTCTTTGGGACTTTCACAGTTTCCTACTATTTTGTAGTATATTATCTATAAGTGAAACGAAATAACTGCGAATTATATAAAAAGTAGCTTCCACCACTCAACTTACTGAATGGAAAAATGTTTTCCGACTCTTATGAACACAATATATGATATAAATGTACAAAATTCATCAAAAGTAAATGAATGTGGAATATGATCAATAGTGCTGTTGGCAAATCAAAATGATAAAATAAGAAATTTGAAATTGGCCAAGGAGTCATTCAACTACATACATACATAACAGTTCGATGTATTAATTCATTCAGTGAATACTGTTTCAAAGTAGCGAATAATGTAATTGACAAAGAATCTGAACCTAGTTGTTGAATATTTGAAGTCACTAAAAGAGCCCTGAAAGCTTTTTGAAAGTTCGTTCATTCTGTGACGGAAAGTAATATCTTGGAAAACATTTTGAAATTCGACACATTGATTCGCAGCCAACTGCATTGGTTTATACGGAAGTTTTAGTAAATGATCTTCCACAAGGAAACCAATATCAATTTACACTTCAATATAATCCCAGCAAACTGGAGTACCAGAACAAATTTCAATTTAATTTCAAGGAGATAATTCATTATCAGGCTCAAATATGCCCTTCTAGTCAGGCCCGCCACTAGGTTTCCGTCGCCCGCGTGCAATACAGATTATGCCGCCCTACGACTACTTACTCTGAGTTTTGTAAAAACGAGGATGATTAATGTTTCCTCGTTATGGTGACAAACAAAGATTAAACATTTATTTTACTTAATTGAGTACTTATTTTTTTTTTGACTGGTATGAGACGTTTTGTATTGCATCTTAAGCTGGATTTATAATTTCACGGACTGTAAACGTAGACGCACTGCAAAAAGATCAACTACAGAATGTATGTACTCTTGTTCATAAAAGTATGTAAAGGCAAGACGTAAAGTTTATAAACAAGAGTACATACATTCTGTAGTTGATCTTTTTGCAGTGCGTCTACTTTTACAGTCCGTCAAACTATAAATCCAGTTTTAGTTTTAACGGATGCCAATAATAGATGGCGGTGTTACGACATTCGGTCGAATTTTTTTTCATGCTATGACATTTCTTATTATACTTATGATGGGGTGGGTATTATGACTATGATTTGAATTACGTGATGAGTCGCTCGATTTGCCGCCCCCTGGGTGTGCCGCCCACCTGTGTGCGGTGCACGCTTTGTACGCCCGCTTACGGCAGCCCTGCTTCTAGCCCAATAGTATATCGGTGTGAAGTTATCCACGAATTTCCATCCACGAAATATGTGGAGTTAGCGACGAATTCTCATCCACGAAATCGAACACAGGAAATTTTCAGTGGGATATAGTACCTCATGGTGAAATCAATCGCTATTAGGAATTTTTTGATAGATATGGAAGCGATAAATTCATTTATTCAATTATTGATAAGGTTGAATTACATTTGGAGCTCTTTGGTGGTACTAGTAGAATAGTACTATACTTTATTCTCGGAACTGGTCAAAACTAATCCGATTTTAATGTGTTTTTTTTTAAAGATTGGTAAATAAAAATACTTCATTCTTCATAGTTCATGAATTGATGCTATATCTTTCATATTACATTTTTTTTAGTTTTTAAACAATTCTATTATTGTATATTGTTGCAATAACATTATTCATAAACACATAACAATTTCAAAATGCAGAAAGCTCCCATCTTTGGTTTATTTCGTCTGCTCAGGGCACATGACTCCTTGACTCAATAATCACTTTTCACGGATGTAGGGAGTGGCTGTGGTGTTCTGTATATTCAATAATTACACTTAACTACACACTTCAGGTATTCGGGTATTTGGAATAATACTAACACTGTGTTGATCTATATATTTATAAATATAACATGGATTGTCAATAAAAAAAGTAAACCTCATCTCCTGTTCCTGAATCGTATTGTTGTGCCTTACTTCTACCATCATAATATTGCTATAATTTTTTTAATTCATTTTAACCCGGTCTCTCACCTAACGAACTGTCAACCGTTTTCAGCAGTAGTGGTTGACGGATATCCCATCCTCGAAAATAACTCTGGATTTGTTGGATACCATATTGCTGATTTTTTCGTTCTTCTATATTCCAAACTTTCCTGTCACTAAGAAAGTTTCTGGAATACTTTCTGAAACAGTTGTGCAAGGTTTGAAGTCCCTGCATGTAGGTCTCTTACACATTGTGTACCCACATGTTCATGGCCCCCTTCTGATTTACCAGTGCAGGACATTTCATGAGGGAATGTGATGATGTATCGTCCTCTTCTAAGCACCAACATTTCAGATCCCAATGTGAGTCAGGTCAGGTGATTGTGCCCCGTTAATAGCCTGCCATCAGCTTGTGAGCTTGTCTACAAAGAGAAAGAGATAGATTTTCATTTTCAGTTTTCTCGAAGCCCAATTATATTGTGTTCAGATTTTCTCATGGATTTTTAAGATGAGTTCTGGTCAGATTGGTGATTTTCCTGATCCTTCATTGATTAGCTTGTATGCTTGCTATTTTCCGTGAACTCCTAAGTGTCCGGGAACTTTTGTTAGTGAAAACTTGGAGTTGGCTTTCCGTCCTGGTCCACCACGACCCTCGTAGTTCTATTGTGGAACTCTGTGTGCTTTAGAACGCACTGTCTAGCTTGGCCTTTTTATGAGACCTGACAGCTTTGACAGTGGTTTCTTCAAGTGACCTTCGGTCTTTGGTTTTTTCCTTCTCGCACCCCATGCGTTTTGATCTTGTTAACTTTTGCAATGATATAATACGAGTAGTGGTTTCTTACATATGTATATGCAGTGGCTTGTCAGTAGACCTAGATTTTGAATGAAAATGTGTTGTGGTGATAGATGTAGGACATCAAAAGCAGCCGTTGGCTTATTCTCATGACACCGGTAACATTCAGGTATGCTTTCCTTTGGATATCACTCAGCAACCAGTATTATCGTTCCCGACTGTTGTATCTCGATACAGTACTCTACTAAACCTTATCAACCTCGTGTATGGCTAAAGGCTTATTTTGGTTTCAACTCCAATCTTCTACAAATCCCCAGCGCCAGTCAAGCTGTATGTGCCGTCTAGTCGATGTGGAGATGCCGTAGGAGCATTGAGTTTGTGGTTGAACAATAATCGTAAGTACTGACCCAGTAGCAAATGGGATCTCTACTCCATGTAATACTGATAGATTTAGGCCCCTTTTCCTAGTGACAGCGGTTTTCTGGGCTTCGATTGAGAGTGGCTTTTGCTCGCACCACTTTCTTAGACTCTCCAGAACGTAAGAAGGAAAAGTAGAGGCAATCTTTCATTTGATGCGAATTTTATTCCAGCCATTCATTTAATTGACAACGTCTCCGCGATAGATGAACAGCAGAGAGCCAGATCCGGACAATGGAATAGATGCGGCCAGAGAAATTCGATACAAATTTTGTGCCACTGAGGCATCAGGCAAAAAAATGTTAGTTGATTATATGGAAGAACATCTTAATGATCAGATAACTGAAAAATATAAATCAAAAAAGCTGACATTAAACCTAAGAACTAAATAGAAAATGGATTGTTTTCTGTCTTAAAATATTCGTCCAGTTTTTTTTTATAGATACCCTGAAGATATCCAGTCCTCGGTTCTTTACCAAAGTTGCATTAACTTTTGCCCCTGGCAAGGCGAAGAATATTTCTTGTAGCCTTATTCCACCCAAATGCAGGAGAATGGCTCGCTTCTTCACTGAGTCATTATGTCAGAGGAGGCTAGGTGAATTTCTAGTGCTCTCTTCCACTTCTCCCATCTTTTTGCAAGCGAGAATGAATCGCCTTTACATTGGAATTGCTCAACTCATGGCATACTGGCCATCTCTGGAATTCGGGAAAACTATTTTATTTCATTCGTCCTCCTCAGTATTTGTCTCGCTGAACCAAAATGATTCACTCGTCCGGTCAACTCTCCAGAGAGACCCATCTGGTTTGATTACTAACTCACTCACTAAGCCTTACATTGTTCACCCAAGCCAAATTTACTTACTGAATACTCATTTTCCCTTACAGCCGTTTCGACTCTTTAAGATTCACCGCTTATTTGTTTAACCAAGCCAAATCGACTTGCTGAGTTCTACGGCTAATTTGACTTGTCCTATTACCCATTTTCTGAACCATTTAGGCCGACTGCCCACGGTGCGACTGTTATGAGACAGAGGTTGCAAATCAGTTTATTTTGCAACTCTTTTGTAACCTCGGCAACGTGTAATAGTGTGAAGCCACACACAAGTCGATTCTAATGAAACTAGTTTGCAATCAGTCACAAATCGGTTGTACGCGACCATTTTTCGCAGTTGAAGTTGTGTTGCAGTATGAAATTGCCTTCAAGGTGTTTACCACGTGGTTTCATAGTTTTTTTTATGGCTCTTCAAGAAGATACCTTGAAATTTGTCATAGAGGTAGATAAACACGAAGAACTATATTCCCTATGTGTCCTGCGTTATCTGCGGTATGGTATCAATAATAATCAATCATGTCTTCCTAATCTGAGTTAGAATTTAAAATTGTGAAATTGAATGCACTGTTCTGCCAACTGACTGAAACTGTTTCATAGTAGTCGTATCCGTGTACGTGCGTAAGTTCCAAATTAGTTTGAAACTGGTTGCAAGATCAACTGATTTTCAACCTGGGTCTCGAAACAGTCGCACTGTGGGCGGTCGGCCTTAGACTACACCAAGCTTTTCAGCTTATTTGTTTAACCAAACTTGCTGAGTCATATGACTCAGTCTCCAGAACCGTTTCGACTCTCTACGCTTTCGACTGATTTGTTTAACAAAGCCAAATTGACTTGTTGAGTTCTATAACACATTTTCTGAGACGTTTAGGCTCTCTAAGCTAAATAATTAAAATTGTTATTTCCATCAACCGGTTGCCCCTTACGAGCAACCCTTGGAAGTTTTCGAGAGACTTGTGCGACTTGTGCGAGCTAGGGAAGATGCTGCTCTCACATTTCAACGTAAGATGCCATGCACGAGGTCAATTTGCGCGGCGGTTCATACCCGCTTATCTTCTCATAGCAAGCGAGAACAAAAAAAGTGTGCCGCCAAGACCAGCTTATTCGTTAAACCCAGCCAACTGACTTCTGACTCATATGACTAATTTTCCTTTTCCATAGTGTAGATGGCACATATCACCAAATTCAAAATTCCAACTTCTATTTTCTCATCTCGTGAAACGTTCACGATTTTAAAATAAAAATTGAATTTTCTTATATTTACCTGAAGGATTCCAGAAATACTCAGAAAACGAAAACATAATTTTTTTTTTAAACATTGTCGTTATAATTTTGTGAATATAGAATTTATTTTCATGATAAGAAAGTAATGAATTGAAGAAATTAGTTTTTCAAAATAAAATCCATTCTGGTTTTTAAATTGTAAATCTTGGTCGAGACCATTGTTCACGATATTTATAGAAGTTGGTTTGTTGTCTTAGTGCTAGCACACTATATTTTCCGCATTTCATTCTAACAAGATATGCTTTTACAATTTTATATTTTACATTTCTTCTTTTTTTTTTCTTTTTTTTTTCACCCCATTACCTTCGGTTCTTTGGGCAATTTGCACACATGTGCGAATTTTCGACACCTCAATTATTCTTTTTCTCAACAGGTGCGAGTGTTCAACTCATCAGTACCTTTGGTACTTTATGCATCGAATGGTTTCTTATCCAAACGAAATTTTCGTACCTGCTTCGAATGGATTCAAAACAAGGAAATTTATCAAGTATCGGCTCTGAAAGATTTCTGAACCCAACGAGTTCTTACATATATTCAGATATTTAATCTTATATCAAATGCATATTTCACTTGCAGTCCATTTCTTTGCTTTATCCTCGTCGCCAATGTGGTGTTCTCTATATTCAATGATCACACCTTACTACACACTTAAGGTAATTGAGTATTTGGAATAACACCAACACTGTGGTTTTGTATGCTCGCTCAGCTCCACCTTTTACCTTCGAAATAATAAGTTCTACGTTGACAGCTTCTTACGTTAGATTCTTTCTGTTCGTCGTTTCTGTGTGGTACCTGCAGTATGCACACATTCTTACCAAACCATTCAGAACAGAGAACAGAACAGAGAGGTCCACCTCAGTATTGCAACTGTCGCTATAACTCCAAGAGATTCTGTTCAGAAAGCATTGGTCACGTGAAACAATATCAGATGAGTTTA
The DNA here is from genome assembly GCA_958298965.1 of Chrysolina haemoptera. NCBI lineage: Eukaryota > Metazoa > Arthropoda > Insecta > Coleoptera > Chrysomelidae > Chrysolina > Chrysolina haemoptera. The sequence continues at coordinate 20,862,173 of OY282592.1, read as the reverse complement.
AATTATGAGTTTGTGATTGCTTCTATTTATTTAACCTAACCCTTTGCGTTTTGCGTAATTTATTGAAATAATATAATAATTTCCACTTACAACAACACTTTACTGAATATATAACAAGTTGGTGGTGTTTCATAATTCCATTATGCGCTGTGTAGCACTATATTTTATTCAGCATGACTATTACTTTACTCTGATCCAAATAATCCAAGTATTCAAAAATTCAAAAAATGATTCAAAAATTATATCTGACTACGTTTATCTCACAACTTTGGAACCGCTCAAAATGGGTTTGACTTGACTGGATCCGATCCATCTAATCGATATACAGTATCGGGAAGTTGTCATCGGGGGGTATAGACAAATCTATGCGAGCAACAAGGAACGCAATGATATGATAATACCACATAAATAAGAGAGAAGCACTACTGTATGACTCCCCTACAACCTCGTCCGACGAATTAACAGCCACGTCGATATCCCTTTCTCGAGCGAGTCGAGGAGAAATTGTAATGCTCTCTCAACATAATAGAAAGCTATTCTTTACGCTCGTATGAAACCAGCATACTCCGATGAAAATTTTCCGATACTGTATACAGTTTTCGGATGGGATTGAACCGCTCAAGTCAATTCCATAAAATATAGGATTGGACCCAACCGATCGCCTTGAAGAGAAGTGAAATTACGAGATAAACGAATTTGAAATTGACAGATGTCAAGTAAAAGTTGCCAAATTCAGATTGGTTGTTTATCGTCTCAATTGTCTGTAATCGGATGAGTTTCTCTTTCTCAAAATAGAGAACAAAATGATAATGTAGAAACAGAACATATTGTCCAAAGAAGAGAGCAGTTTTTCATTCAACTGATTAAGGAAAAATGTTTTTTGGGATACATGGATGAGGAAAGGATTAGGGTTTCGCATATTTTCAACACCGATTCGTAAATTAATTCGCAGAACACAAGATATTTTACATTACGAAATTCGACAAATTGCTGAGAAGTTAGGTTTTTCAATCGAATTTAAGCATAGGATTCCTCGATCCACTTATATATTGCGACATAAACAGAAGGGTGGTTTAACTTGACTAAATGCTATAGAATTTGAAGCGGATACAGACCGTCGAAATAAACGTAGTCTCTGTCCTGTCCTTAAAATCCTTTGTTTTTAATTGAATAATATTATACAGGGTATTATGTAAGTACGTGGCCAAACTTGAAGGGGTGATTTTTAAGTGATTTTAAGTGAAGACGAAAAGTTTATTTAAACATAGGTCCGGTAATGCTTCGTTTTCAAGATATAGGGTGTCGAAATTTTCGTTTTTTTTTTATAAATATATTAATAATCCTTCAACCGGTTTTTATTGAAATTTGGCAGTGTTATTAAAAGTCGTAAAGGGCTAATTTAACCCTAACTATATTAAAATTATCATGTCCAGTGGCGTCCCGGAAGGCACTGTAACCAATATTTTTGACAGAAGAAATGTGTGCCACTGATTTTTTTGCAATTTTTGTATTTATTTCACACTGAACAACTGAAATTACAACTTTTTTATATCTAGAATTTTTTTCGTATCTATATTTTTGAGATAAAACATAAAATCACTTCATTGCACGTCCTTGGGACAACACAATAATACATTTTAACTACTAAACCATCAAAAACTGGGGTCTTACTGTTATTTTTTTCCATATCAATGGTCTATTCTATTTTCTGTCAAAAATATTGGTTACAGTGCCTTCCGGGACGCCACTGGACATCATAATTCTGATATAGTTAGGTTACGACCTTTAATAACACTACCAAATTTCAATAAAATCGGTTGAAAGATTATTAAGATATTTACGAAAAAAACGATTTCTTTTAAAAATTTGGATACCCTGTATCTTGAAAACGAAGCATTGCCGGATCTATGTTTATATAAATTTTTAATCTTAAAATCACTCAAAGAATCACCCCTTCAAGTTTGGCCACGTAGTTACATAACACCCTGTATATTATATTGTTATATTCCATCAGTGTGGTTTCAAATGAGCTGCTGAGAAAGTTAATGGCAGGTTACACCTTTTACACATTCACTGCTCTCCCCCCCGCAATATCGCCCCTAACAGCAGATAGATAGATAGACAAACATACGAACAAAGCCAGTTGAAAATATTGACTGATATATCACAACCGCTCTCTCCATTCTCTTGAATTCACAATTGCATATTATTCAAAACTGAAAAATGAGAGGAAGAAAATGTTACTGATTATTTAACCAACTAAAAATTACGCCATAATTCCATAAACTTGTCTCTTTCAAATTTAATGAATTCGGATTTTCCTCCGGGGTTTCTCCAATTTCCTTGGGAAGCGAGAGGTGATTAAGTGCTATACTGTGAACTGAATAAATTAACCCCAGAATCCCGCAATATGTGTCGTTCCGTCGGCGGCTTATAATGTTCTCTAAGTGATCTGCAATCAAAATAGAAGCGAATGCCAGGAGAGGCGCATTTACTCCAAATAAATGATATTCAATTAATAGGCCAGTAGAGATAGATGAAAATTTAACGAAATAACTCTAAAAGTTTTCAAACTTTGGTCAAATGAATGGTACATCGAAAAAGAAACTTGAATCGTGATATTAAATAATATACTCAATACTAATCCAAGTTTGCAGAACTTTTAGAATTTTCTCAACGAGTATACAGCAAAATTCAAGTTAATTGCCATTTTGACAATGTTGCGTACTTCGGAAGAGCGTTGTAAACTGCGAATTGCTTTCTCGATGTTCCATTTACTTGATCAAAGATTGAAAATTATTATGAAATGATTGTCTATATCTACTGGCCTAGAACTGAATTCAGATTATATGTTCGAAGTGCGGATCGAAGTAATAGTCTAAGAGCCAGTGGCCAGCTACCTGTATGTATTTGACCAGACCTAGATTTTTGTCCAGTGAGCACCCTATAACAAACATATAACAAACATGAAGTGGAGACTCACTAAGCCTAGCGTGGTGATCGTAACTAATGCGCAGGTGATAAAGGTACTAAAATTAGACTACTTTCAAATGTATTTGACTAGAGCTACCATTTAGAAATTTTGAAATATATTATTATTATTATCGAAAAAATAACAACGGCTGACCATTATCGCGCGACTAACATCGTGGCAGACAATTTGAAGGTATCAAAAAGTATGAAATTTTGAAAATAATTGACCGGGTCTGCCATTATTATATGTAATTATATATAGCCTTTGTATACGACTGCCAATGAAAGTAAAATGCGATAAGAACGCCCAATCAAACCATCGATTTTCTTGGGGATTTGTAATGGACTGTAGTTTGTTTGGTTAGGGTTGACACAGTGTGATTATTACGAGTTATTGATAAGGCCCAACGAGAGAAAAAAAAACGGCACGTTGAGACCTATTACTAGATCGGCTGTTGTTGCATACTACTGAATCTTCACGATAGGCGCGCATATACCGAGAGTTTGCCTGGTATGCGCTAACCCTGTATGATTGTTTTTATGATTATTCTCAATGAATCGAGGAATAATGAAAGAAAAACAAAATAATAATAATAATAATATTAATAATAATCATTGGAGTAAAGAAAAATATTTAATTGTAATTAAAGTAAAACGAACGCGGGGCGTTTACAGCCTTAGAAGCTAATATTTAACACGGCTGACCATTTTATTGAGAACACACATCAGTAGACAAAAAAAAATTTCACTACTTCCTGAGCAGATGTGTGTATAGGATAATTATTATATATTATTATAATTTGATGTGTGTTCTCAATGAAATGGTCAGCCGTGGTAAATATTAGCTTCTTAGGCTATATATAATTACATATAATAATGGCAGACCAGGTCAATTACTTTCAAAATTTCATACTTTTGGATAAATTCAAATTGTCTGCCAGGATGTTAGTCGCGCGATATTGGTCAGCCATTGTTATTTTTCGATAATAAAGATAATGTATTTCAAAATTTTTAAAAGGCAGCTCTGGTCAAATGCATTTGAAATTAGTCTAGTTTTAGTACCTTTTTCACCTGCGAAGTAGTTACGATCACCGCGCTAGGCTTAGTGAGTCCCCACTTCATGTTCATGTTCATGTATAGGGGACTCTCTGGACAAAAATCTAGGTCTGGTCAAATACATACAGGTAGCTGGCCACTGGCTCTTAGACTATAATTCAAAACACCATTATAGATTGTATAGTGACAGTAGCCGTCGCGTCGGTTGAAACTACAGTACTCTATTGCTTACAATTCTAGAATACTTTTCTGAATACACATTCTGTAATGTCAAAAATAAGACTAGTTCAACTCTTGATCAAAATTCATATTTTTTGTGTCAACCGTTTCTACAACACTTGTTCATATTTTTTGTTTTGTTTGTTTGTTTTTGTATAATTTTGACAACTCCCATGCAAATTTTTTTGACAAATGGATAATAAACAAGTTTCCCGTATGTTGCAAACTCTCTGAAACTCACTGTATAATTCAGTCGCTACTCTGTCCAATTACGAGAAATATTTTTTCAATAAAGTTGTTCCAGGAGGGTAAGAAATAATCGAATCCCATAGTCCTAGCAAAGTAAGTTATCCTTATACAATATAGTTACCTTAGGCTCGAAGGATCACCCTCAGCAAAATTATAACTTTCCCTGAACTCTTGTTCATTTCTAGTCAAAGTAACTCCATCAACAAGATCGAACTCTGGACTGCTATCCAAACTTTGTAGTTGGGTGATTGCTCCAACCCCTAGGCAGTGCCCCAAATGATTGGGAGCCTGCGATATCAAACACTGCCGTAAAGTGTCTCCGATTGACCCGTTTGGAGAAACAATTGAACCGTCTATCGAAATGAATAGCTGGAAGGCTGTCAAACTGTACACTAGACGCATATTTACACAGTTAAACTTGACGAAGTTTCCGCGATTGTTTTATATACTGATATAATTCAGCGATTCTGAAGTTGGCAGTGAAAGTGCTTTTGTTAACGATGTATTCTCAAAATATTACATCTTTTGTTCAGTCGGAAATGCTTTGTTCACTAGTAAAGTTTCACGTAAAAATTTCTTTTTCAAGGTCCACAAGAAAAGATTAATCATCTGTAGTAATCTGAAAAAAAGCGTACGAAAAGGAAGGATGTTATGAACAGGACATAAAGAATATTATTCTCCTGATATCAACACCAATATCAATAACAAAAAAAAATATAGTCTTCTTTATCTAACAACCAGTAGTAAAACTTCAATGAGGCATATGGATAGCTGCCATGTTTGTATGAGGATATGAAATGTTAGCCCTCCGCTGATAATGTGAAACAATTCAAAAATTTTGATGACGTTGGTCTACCACAACGACTTTTCCAAAGATTTCAATAAAATTGAAATTCACGTGACTGATTTCCTACCTTAAATACTTTCTGTCGGTAAATCAATTTGAGAGAAAAAACTCATATTTCATTAATTCAAATCGAACAAACCTAGTTATTGCTTAGAAAATGAGGGAAACAAAATATTTACTCTTTAAATTCATATGTATGATCAAAACTATCAATCCAAATTTTTGAGCATTATTATTTCCATAACAAAAAAATTGTTTGATGTTAAACTTGTTTTTTCAGGTAATCTGCTGTCGTACCCCTACGAACGGCACCACTCAAAAGTAGAAACTTATGCAAGCTAATGATTAACGAGGTCTTACCTTACAACGTGCGATTCCTAGCACGATCCGAGGAGAGTAGATCTGCTTCAGGATCTTCAGGACGTACAGTGTTTATCAGTTCTATTTTGGTGAACAATATTTTCAGTTTCAGGGTAACAGGGAAGTTATAAAATATTCTTCATTAGGTTCTACTGGCACTGACTGGAATACTAAAAAACTACTGGTTTTACCCTGACAACAAAACAAGAAATAGCCAATGAATTCAATTCGGTATATTCTGAGATAGGAAAGAAAATGACAGGAAAAATACATATAAATCCAAATTACGCACATAGGAGAAAAACTGTCCCTAACTCATTCGTCCTCTTACTCACTGATACAAGAGGAATAAAAACAGTTATTGCAAGTTTGAAATTGAAAAAATCCACAGGCATTGGTGGTATTAATGCTGATATATAGAAATCAATCTCTCAGTATATTGAGGAGCCATTAGCATATTTGTTTAATTTATGTATGGAAAAAGGTGTCAGGCCAACAGCATTTAAACAATGGATTGTTATACCGTTATTCAAAAAGGGAAATGATGATATTGTGACAAATTACTGCCCCATATCCCTTATAACACACCTAACCAAAATTTACTCAAATACTCAAAAAAAGATTAGCATCGTATATCTCAAAATACAATTTAATATCTGATCATCAGTATGGATTTAGAGAAAAAATATCAACCCAAGATGCAATATTAGCTTTAACTTCTGACATATCATCAGCGCTTAATGAAAACAAACTGCGTTTTCATAGACCTATCGAAAGCGTTCGATACCGTCGACCACGAACTGCTTCTGCAAACAATGGAAGATAATGGCGTAAGGGGTACCCCCTAGAATCTACTTAGGAGCTATCTCACGGACAGAGTCCAAACTGTGAGAGTAGATGAAATTTTAAGCAGTAAGAAGTCTATTGATACTGGGATTCCACAAGGTACGGTTCTTGGACCTACTTTATTCAATCTGTAAATAAATGAATTATATTCTCTAGAAAGTAAAGGAAAAATATTAGGATTTGCAGATGATACTACAATATTCTATAAGGCAAATAATTGGCAAGAATTAAAAGACACCGTAGAATCAGACTTTGACTTAATAAAAAACTGGCTTGCACATAAACTATTGACTATAAATTTGGAGAGAACTCAGTGTATGCCATTCAGCTGTAACAGTACCAATAAACCACCCTTTGCATGTATAGACCTAAGCAACCAACACTTGATTTTTCCTGAAAAAAAGTGAAGTATTTAGCAATCCGTTTTTAGGTAATTTTTGATACGTGTAGGGATATATGGGAGCTGCAATTACATCAGAACCTCAGTTTCGCACTTCTAAGTTTCCTCTGGTAACTTCTGATGTTGTTTGTCAATTGTGATGATTTAAGTTTGAGTTTCATGACCAATTTTGTTCGATCGAACAATCAACTGTATCTCCGCCATTTTTCAACCGATTTTCAATTTTGAAAAACATTGTTATCACAAATTGCGTGCTCTTTCGGATAATGAAAGAATATATACAGGGTGACATTAAAAAAAAAAAAGTTTTGGGTCACTTCCGGTTGAACAGGAAGTGGTGAATTTTCAATAGAGGCCTCAAAATATGCGTATTCAAGTACTATAGCGACACACCAAAATTGAAATCTGTATCTTCAAAACTATAGAACAATTGGTGGGCGTACCTAACCCGTGGTTACCCGGTATATTCTGTTAATAATAAAAATCTAAGCATTTCCTCGAATATTAGCTCCGTACTAGGGCTACACGAGACCAAGACTAATCAGTCTTGGTCTTGATCTCGAAAAATAAATGAAGTCTTGGTCTTGGTCATGGTCTTGGTATTGGTCTTGATTATTCAAGACCAAGACGAGACTGGCTCAGTCTTGGACTTGGTCTTGATCTTGATAGTCTTGGTCTTGGATCAAAAATGCATCCAGAAACTGTTGGAGATAGGTATAGAATATTGATAATACATTTAACCCAAAATTCAAATAGGTATGCATCAATATACAGAATGATCTACTTAAAATAAAAAATCGTTGCCAAGTTTAGCTGAAAGTGACAACAACGCAGTATCAAAAATATGTCAAAAAAATTCAAATTCAAACCAAATAACTTTTTTATTAAATTAAATTTTTCTATCTTCTATCGTAGGATGTAGACCACTGCGACCTTAAAACATACACCTATTTGTTGTAAACTGTGAAAATGCAATACTGAATTTGAAAAATGTATTTTCGATTTTGAGTGAACAAAAATTTAAAACGTATCTACCATATATGATAAATAAATAATTGAAATGAAATGCCATAACATTTTTCATCAGTATACATTTTTATTCAGTAGATTTAGGTGTAGACAGTAGAGGAATCGATTTGCAACGATAGATTACCAAATTATTTTCTATGTCAGTAACGTATTATATTCTGATTCTGCATCTGAAAAAATTAGTTCGAAATAATTAATTATATCTCTTTTTTAAAAAAGATCGACGTTTCGGAGACTACTTTACCTCCGTTATCAAAAGTTAAAAAAGACAGGTCTTATTATTTCCAAACATTTTAAAAATGAAATTTTCAATAAGTTTTTACAACGGAGGCAGATATAGTTCTGAAACGTCATGTTTTTATTGGAAAAGAGAAGTATTATTTAGTTATCGTGAACCTATTTTTTCAGATAGGCAAATTCAGATTACAATGTTACTCATCTGGGCAAATTGACTTCTTCACCTTCTACGCTTGTATGTATAGATTTCCATGAAATTGCATTTTTGCGTTTTCGTGCTGTGAAAGGTAGAAATACGCGAAGAACATGTCAAGAAACCTGGTTTGGTAATTTCAACAATACTGGTTCAGATTATCTAGCCTTATTTGGTTAGGCAAGCATGCCTAGTTTGGTTATCAGAACAAAATTGTTTTATATTCAGAAGCCAATTGGGCATTGTTATATGAACAGAATATTTTCCCACACAAACCACCTATTTTTGTCATCTGAACAATATCGGCTTGGATTATCCAACTGAAGTGATTTCTATGTAAGAGTACTTTTAGTGTGGTTACTTCAACAACATTCGTCCAGATGCTGTGGCTGATTTGGTATTGTTCTTCGAACAGGATATTTTTCCATACCAAAGCAGTGTTTTGGTTATATCAATAAAATCGGTTTGGATTCTTCAACTAAACTAATTTATATGTACAATCATTTTTAGTTTGGTTACTTCAAAAACGTACAACAAATCTGATTTGGTTGTCTTAACACTATTTATTTAGATCCTCCAACCTAACTAGTTTAATTGTCTCATGTAGCTCAGTGGTTGAGACTTTCGAATCCTTAGCGACTACAAATTTTTATGTGATGGCCAGAGAAAGTGCTAGGAATCGTACGTTGAAAGGTAAGACCTCGTTAATCCTGGGTTCGCACAAGTTTCGACTTTTGGAGGCTGCCGTTCGTAAGGGGACGACAACTTATCTGGTTTGGTTACCTCAGTCCAAATGGTTTAGACCCTCTAACCAAACTCGTTTTTTTCCACAATTATACTTGGGTTCTGTAAATCTGTTAGAATATTTCATCAACATTATAATCAAATCGTCATCACAACCAAAATGAATGTAACTATTTCGAAAAAGTTCCCGTAACAATACCGACCTGTGGTGCCCATAAACACCATGTGTTAGGTTAAAAGTATTGTTGTGGGAACAATTTGTTCTTTCAGTGTGAATGTTTACCGATAGTTGCCTACAGAAATACAGAATTCTACTCATCAGTCAGTTATCTCACACTAAAAAAAATCCCGAATGCCCAAGTTTTTCAAGAGATCACGAAATAGTATATTGAAAAAGGAGTTCAGAAAAGCAAAAGTTCACTATATGAGTAAAGACAACAATAATATTCAAAAAGTCTCATAACCTAAAATAGTAATTTATGTATCAAGTGTAAAGTATCACTTTACTCACGAGTTTCATACAGTATTTTTTCTACAACTGTAAAAAAAATAACCAATTCATATTTTTTTGCAAATATGTAATGAATTTAGCATATTTTTATTGATTCATTATTCGAACAAAGTTCGAAGAGTATGCCGGAGAGTTGAGTTTCAAACAAATGAAACGAATAATTTCGACAGAGTCAAAATTCCTTTCTCTTCACACTATCCCGCAAAATGGAAAATTTGAAGCGAATATTGAAATAATAATAATAATAATAATAATAAGGAAATCTCATATTTGCACTATCCACGATTTTCTACGTTCAGTCTTCATCACTTTTCATTTCTACTTAAATTAAATTTATAGTTATCAAGAACTCGTTATCTGGATAGATGCCCAATTTCACAAATTTCATTAATTATTGTTGTCAACTAGTTTCTGACGGCCAAACAGCCATAGCTACCTTGAATTACCTAGTGTAGATTAGGTCCAATAGTTCCTTAGAGGTATTATGCTATTATTTTGACAATATATTTCTTTGCTTTGCCAATAGAATCGGAACTACAGTGAAAATATAGCTTGTCGCTGTATTTTCACGATGATAAACCTGCTTAGTTTTTGTTTTACTATCTGTCAAGTGAAAATAATGATTTGAATTATAAACGTCAAATTTATGTGTTTTGACTAGTTATCTTTATTTATCAATATGAGCGATCGTTGGGGACAAATGTCCATTGGTATCATAGATGAGGCCGTGGAAATGAGTATTCCGTTGAATACGGCTAGAAGTAAAGCATCAATTACCAGGTGACACGATTTTTCTTTATTTCAAATCGATATATTGTCGTCCTAAATATAATTCGTTGTATGATTAAAACCCTATAATTTTTTGGAATATCAATTCCTTGGCAATCCCAATGCAAGAAAATACAACTCGTCCTGCGGACTCGTTGTATTTTCAGCTTTGGGATTGCAATTCATTAGTATTCCAAAAAATTATCGGTAATAATCATACCACTCATTATATTACCCCTGAATATATTCGCCGCGATAGTTTGGAATTTTGATAATATTTATTTAATAGTAAGAATGCTAAGAATATTATTGGTGAAATATTTGTATATAAGATATTTATAGGTTATTAGTTGCCAAAGAAAATGACAACTGGCTTGATGACAGGATTTCGTTATTATTCGGATCTGTCATTGTTGTTGCATGAAACTATCGGTTGCCTGGCAACAGCCGTTAAAAAAAGTGTCCTTTTTTCACGCTTTTCAGTTTAATAATGAAATCGTATGTTGATAGTGAAATATTGTAATACTTTGCTCACACAAACCACACAAAAAAAGTGGACTTTTTTTGATAGATGTAGAAAAATTTATATAAATGAAGCTGAAGGTATTACTTGCCAAAGTCATTATTACCCTAGGCCTGTAAATGACACTATTTACATTCCGTTGTCAATTAGTAAACGAATGATATAGGCCATATACCTGTTTTGTTGCTAAGATGGACTATTTACAGTGTCGGTAGCGGGAAAAAGTATATTTACGTAAAATAGCTCCATCTGAATCAGGTGGTGTAATATCGTCAGAGGAAGTGAACCTTTAAGACAATAGACAATAGCTTCTTGCTTTCTAGTTCCTTCTTGCATGTGACTGTAAATTCGCAAATTTGAGTGCATATAAAGTGCCGAGAGAATTGTTCCCAAATTGAATGAGATGTCGCTATGAATAAAAATTTTTCTTCCATGGTGTTTGATCTAAAATATTACTTCAAAAATTAGAGATCCTAAAAAAAAGCAGAAAGGAAATTGTCACGAGTTCATCTGCTGCGCTCATTAGTTTCATTAACTTGTACTGAGACGTTTCTGCAGATCTGAGCGCTAACGAATGGTTGAAGTAGCAAACGATATTATTGTAATAATCTAGACTAGATGATCAATCATTGATGAAGCATAAATATGAGAGAAAGAGAGAGAGGGGAAGGGAGAGAGGGAGAGAGAAAGAGAGATAGAGAGAGAGAACAGAAGGAGCATTTCGCTATTAGACCAAGAGCCCGCGACTGTCAGACTTTCCTTATTTTATAAAAGCTGAACTTTTTTATGTATACTCCTAACACAGGTAAGAACGATCCCCAACTATGAAACTTGGGTAGTGGTGCCTTTGGCAGATAGAAAAGTAGGGTTATTTGTATAGATGGCAAAATAAGTTATTTGTATTTTAATTTCAATCCCACATGCGAAATTTGAAATATCTCTTTGGAAAAATTGAAAATTTTTTCAAAATATTTTTTTTATTGATTGAAAAACTCTGCTTTTTTGGTCCTAACCAATTTTTAGGGATCATTATGAATTTATGTAATGAATAAAATAAAACGTTTTAGGTTTGTTCCAAAATTGTACTGCGAAATTTCAAAAACTGGTTTTCAGTATGTCTCTTGCTGATGCAATCATTCAAATCAATCAAAATTTATTCAATATATATATCATTAGTACCATTCTCAAATTGGCATACAAGTATCTAAATATGGCTTTTTTTTTGCAACAAATGGATTTCTATATTTTGATGCATTACTGGAGTAGGCTCACAATGGTTCATATCTTCGAAATTCATCTGATTTTTTCGTACCTTTTTAAATTTGAGTCCACATACAACACTTTTCTCGACCGCAATCAAGTTTTGTGGAAAAAGAAGGAAAACAATATGTATATTTTGAGAAATTATTAAAAATGAAATAGCTAAAGTAGAAAATCTCCATTCGATTACTGAAAGCAGAAAAGCTGAGGCCTACGTTATCACTTCTTATCGTCTAGAATAGTTGATTCAGTTATCCGCACGCATTCCTGATGTCAATAAGCTGTCTGCCACTACAGTTAACCTATCTCTCACCACCGATCGAGACAGAATTATATATATTTTTTTCGTTTAGGAACATCGTTCACACCCTTATCTCTGCTACTCATTCTTTTTCTCTTCCATCTAGCGGCATAATTCCTCTCCTCTTATATGTCAACATAATTCAGTCAGAGTTTCTCTGAGATTGAATAAGTTTTTCTCCTAGAGACCCAACACAACGCACCGAGGCCAATTTCTGATATCTCACTCAGGAGATACAGCCATACACTGGGTAATTTGAATTCGATGGCCACCATTAGGACATCGGAAACTATAGAAGATATGGTTATGGTTGAGTGGGAAAAAACTTGTGCATTCATGTGACTGAAAGTATATATTTCGTAAAATTTCAGATTCTGAGTATTTCCGGAGATACAGTAAAAATAACAAAAGGCGAGTCACAAGAACATAGAAGAAGCAAGTAGGAGTGAGTTCCTTTTATTTCTCATCCTATTCCATTCTCTTGCCTTCTAGTTGCATACAATTTAGTATCAATTCAGGTACGATTTGGATTTTAAATATTTAAAATTCACTAGATTCACAATTACTTCTAGTCTATTTCTGAATTTGAATTTAATTGATTAGTACCTGGATTGTGATTCTAGGGATACCTTTTTATATCTCAGTTCACCTGACAAGTTGACTACATTGATTCTTTTGCCGAACCTACATTTCTATTGAATCCAATTCGATTTTCTATTAAAAAATATGGCTACTAATTTATCACGGCTGATAAGAAAACGAGGTGGTATTAGGCATAAAATGACGAATTTCCTTCAATTTCTTCAACCTATCCAGACCACACATTCGATAAAGATCCAAGTAATATCGATGAAAAGACTAAAATTCTATTTCAAGGACGCATTGATAAATTTGGATTGCTTTACGATGAATTTGATGATGTACAGGGTGAAATTGAATGTATTTGTGATGAATAAGATCTTGAAACTCATTATAATGAACGGGATGATTTTATTGCTTCATACAGTTCTTGTTCAGCTGATGCTAAACGGATCTTACAAAAGATTTCACTTCAATTCACTAATGTTAGTCATAATAATTCCTCTAATAATACCCATGGTCAACATGATTCTTCGGTAGGAGATTTTACACAGAACATCAAGCTACCAATAATAAATTTAGTGAAATTCAATGGCAAATATGATTCCTGGCTTGAATTCAAAGATATGTATGAGTCATTGATTCACGAAAATAAATCTATTAATAATATTCAGAAGTTCCATTATTTGAGAGCTTCTTTAGAAGGAGAACCTCTGAAAGCAATACAATCATTCGATTTTTCTTCTGAAAATTATGATACCGCTCGGGAATTAATTCGTGATAGATACGATAACAAGCGTTTTTTGGCCAATAATCATGTCGAGGCATTATTTGATTTAGATGTTTCAACAAGAGAATCCGCTTCAGGTTTGCGTGGTTTGATTGATGGAATGTTCAGACATTTACGAGCACTTGAAAAGTTGAAGCAACCTGTCAAACATTGGGATACCATTTTGATTTATCTTATCACCTTAAAGTTAGATAGAAATACAGCTCGTGAATGGGAGAAACATAAAATTGATCAAGAATTTCCAACAATAAATGATTTGAAAGTTTTTTTATCAAAAAAGGTTAGTTGCATTTTTAGAGAGTATTGATATGAATCTCAATTCAAATAGCAAATCAAGGAATATAGATTTTTCTAAAGATACCACCAAGGCCTCAAAGAGTGTCTCGTTTCTTTCTTTCAATCTAAAATGCAATTTTTGTAAGAATGCTCACTTGATATACAAGTGTGATGATTTTCTGAAGTTGAGTGTGCTTGATCGGAAAAAGAAAGTTAACGAATTGAAATTATGTGAGAACTGTTTATGTACAGGGCACTCAGTCAAGAATTGCAGAGGTGGGAAATGTAAGGTTTGTAATTTGAAACATAGTTAATTCTTGCATCCAGAATCTATATTATCTGATGAGCAAGTGACCAATGATGATTCATTAGTTCCATTGTCTACTGCATCTTTTACAGGCCAAAATGAAAACGAGGCAGTTCTATCATCTACGATCTGCTTCGATTATTGTTTCCAATGGTCAAGGAAACTCATGTACTGTCACATCAATTTTAGATTCCGGATCACAATCTAATTCCATCACTTCAGCTTTATGCGATTCTCTCAAGTTGAAGAAAATTAATATAGACCAATCTATTATTGGTATCGGTACTAACTTCACAGTGTGAGCTTCAAATTAAATCGGTTAATGGTTATTTCACCAAAAGAATTTGGTGTTTGATTTTGCCAACGATATCCGATAATTTACCTGCATACCCAAACAAATTGATTTGCTTATTGAAGCTGGAATATTTTTGGAACTTCTATTACCTCAAAGTATGAATTTAGGTAAAAATTTCCCGATTCTACAGCTCACGCGATTGGGTTGGATTATTTCTGAAAAAATGAATCCATCTAGATATCAATCGATTTTGGGAGTTGGATGAAAACATTGATGCAAATTCTCAAATGTCTCTTGATGATATTCAATGTGAAGAACATTTCATAAAAAATTATACCTGCGATGAAGAAGGTAGATTCATAGTGAGAATTCTATTTAAATGTCCTACGACCAATTTAGGTGATTCGAAGGCAATAGCAATCGAACGATTACAGAGTCTTGAGCAAAAATTTCATTTTAATCAAAGATTTAAAGTTGAATATTCAAAATTTTTAAAAGAATATTCAGATATGTTTCATATGACCCTTGTGAATAATGACGAGACTTCTGATATGTCCTATTTTTTACCTCATCATGGGGTTATCCGAGAAGATAGTCTCACTACGAAACTACGAGTAGTTTTTGATAGTTCTTCCAAGTCGCAAAGTGGTTGGTCTCTCAATGATTTACAGTATACAGGACCTAAAATGCAAAATGAAATAATTTCAATAATGCTACGATTCAGGCAACATCATATTGCTGTAGCTGCAGATATTTCTAAAATGTATCGTCAGGTATTGGTTCATCCTGATGATAGACGATTCCAACGAATTGTCTGGGGAAACAATCCATGTGATGATATTTCGGTGTATAATTTGAACATTGTGACATATGGAACGCGATCTGCGCCATATCTTGCAATCAGGTGTTTACGTGAATTGGGATGTCAATTCACTGATCAATTCCCAATTCCTGCAAATATCATAAATCCGGATTTTTATGTTGATGACTTGATTACTGGATTCACATCTGAACAGGAAACAGTTTCAGTCTGTAAACAGGTGTCAGATATTTTGGATTCAGCAAAGTTCTCTCTACGCAAATGGGTCTCCAACAGTTCTCAAGTCCTGAAAGAACTCGAAAATGAAAATTAATCATTTAGCATTCTTGATTTTAGTGACAATGAGCAAACGAAAACTTTGGGCGTAAGATGGATTTGCAGAAAAGATTTACTGACATTTCAGGTCAATTCTGATGTCATATTAAATAAGCACATCACTAAAAGATCAATACTCTCTGAGGTTGCAAAGATATTCGATCCTCTAGGATTGGTTAGTCCATGCAATGTGAAAGCAAAAATTTTGATTCAAAAGCTTTGGACCTTGAAACTGCATTGAGATGACCCAGTTTCTGATGGATTGAAATCTGAATGGTCAAAGTGTTCAAAGGATCTATCAAGTCTTTGTCAATTACAAATTAAGCGTCATGTCTTATGTAAAAATGCAATCACAATTGAGTTGCATGGATTTTGTGATGCTTCAAAAGAAGCGTATAGCACCTGCATATATTTGAGAAGTATTGATGTTGATGGACAAATTCAGAGTCATCTATTATGTGCCAAAACAAAAGTAGCACCTTTAAAATCTATTACAATTCCCAGATTAAAATTATGTAGTGCACTTTTGCTATCTCGTTTGCTAAAAAAGGTAAGAAGTTTAATCACACTTGAATTTACCTATCATCTTTGGTCTGATTCTCAAATAACATTGTGTTGGATCCACAAACCACCGAATGGTCTGGAAATATTTAATAAACATCGTGTTTCAGAAATTCAATCTTTAACACATTCAGATTCTTGGCATTATATAAATACGAAAGATAATCCAGCTGATTCAGCTTCTCGGGGAATTTTTCCAAGTAAATTATTGAATAACGAATCATGGTGGCATGGACCTTCTTGGTTATCTTTGGACAAATCTCAATGGCAAGAGTTTCTCTTACCATTATCAATGATTTTTCAACAATTAAAAAGGTTGATTTATTCCCATTTGATAAATTTTCATCTCTTCGGAAAATGAAAAGTATCATGGCTTATATTTTACGATTTATTTCTATTGATGTATTTTCTGTTGCTGAGTTAAATAGTGCAATGTTTCATTTGATTAAATTAGCCCAAAAAGATGATTTTTCGAATGAAATCGAGTTATTGAGTTGCAATAAGCGATTGAATTCCACAAGCAAATTATTGAAATTGACTCCTTTCTTAGATAATAACAAGCTATTGCAAGTTGGTGGTCGTTTGAAGAATTCCTCTTCAAAGTATGATGAAAAACATCCTATTTTACCCAAAAATCATGTTCTGATTAAATGTATCTTTGAACAAAATCATATAAAGCTGCTACATCCAGGTCCTCAATTGTTATTATCTACAGTGCGACAGAATTATTGGCCAATTTCAGGAATGTATTTGGCTAAGAAAATCACAGATAAATGTATGAAATGCTTTCGATTCAAACCTAAATCTATTGCTAATCCCATAATGGCACATTTACCTAAAGAAAGAGTATTTAGGACGCATCCATTTCATGTGACAGGCGTAGATTATGGTGGACCTTTCATTTTGAAAGACAGAAAAGGTCGCGGATCAAAACCTATTAAGAGTTATTTATGCCTTTTTGTTAGTTTCTCTAGTAGAGCAGTACATCTAGAATTAGCCACTGAGTTAACAACTGAATGCTTTCTAGCAGCATTCAGAAGATTTATATGTCGAAGAGGTAAACCTCTACAAGTTTTTCAGATAATGCAACAAATTTTAAAGGTGCTTCAAGCGAATTGAATAATTTTCAAATATCTTTGAATAACTCAAAAACTGAAATTTTGAGATCATGCGCCAATGAAAACATTGAGTGGCATTTTATTCCACCAAATTCTCCGCATTTTGGAGGACTCTGGGAGTCGTCAATTAAAAGCGCTAAGCATCATTTATTAAGGGTTATAGGTGAAACTAAATTTACTTATGAGGAATTTAATACTGTATTGGTGCAAATAGAAGGTTTATTGAATTCCCGTCCTCTGTATCCTTTATCCTCTGATCCCAACGATTTACAACCCCTGACTCCTGCTCACTTCCTAATTTGGGAGACCTTTAGTAATGGCTCCAGATCCCAATTTGCTGGATACTCCGGTGAACAGATGTTCTCGATTCCAACTTCTGCAACAAATTCAGCAACATTTTTGGCGTCGTTGGTCAAGAAATTACCTATTTCACCTTCAGCAAAGACTGAAATGGAAAGAAACCTCTCCACCTCTGAAAGTAGGAAGTCTAGTTTTGATCCAGAATGACAATAGCCCTCCTTGTCAATGGCTATTGGGGAGAATAGAAGAACTTCATTACGGTGATGACATGGTAGCTAGGGTGGCTACAATCAAGACTTCATCAAGCAAACTGAAGCGAGCAGTTTCCAGACTGTATCCACTTCCTTTACCAGAAACGAAAAATACTACTGATGCAAATGATCTGAATTAATGAAATTAATTCATTGTGTATTATAATTATTAATTGAATAGTTTTGTATTGAACAATCATATTAATGCTAGTTCAAGGCGGGGAGTATGTTAAGATATAGTTTCATCAGTGATATACTTTGTATAAAAAACAATTCTACTGTTGCTATTTACGAAAAATGTAATGTCAATGTGACAATTCAATGCCAGAAATAATCATCTAATTTCTCATTTCGTCTTCCTGTTATTTTGAGCTACCAGCAACATATACAAACGACAGTCCACTATATCGCATTTTAAACACGAGGATTAAACCGCTGGAGAATTTTGGTGTACATGTCTTGGGTATTAGTGGTTTTCGTGCAGGAATAAGTTGAGAAATACTGGGTATTAGTGGGTATACTAGTTGAAAATTATTGGGTATATTAGTCGGGAAGTAGGGGTATTAATCTAAAATTAATGGGCATTAGTCGGGAATTCGGGGTATTACTCGAGTATTGCATGGGTACTACAGGAATTTCGTTAAAAGGACAAAAAAGGCCCTCAACCCATGGGAAGGAAATTTCAGGAATTATTCGGAAATTAGAGAATATCGGTGGAAATCTTAATTGTTGACCGGAAACAAAGAATCTTCAAAATAGTAAATAAAAAGAAAAATTTCGACAAAGTAAAATTTCCCATCTCTCCACAAAATCCCAAAAATGAAAAATTTGAGGCAAAGATATGTCAGAAAAAACTGCTCTTCCCTACGAACATTGAATTACATCTGATATTGTTTCCCCTTGAGGAGACTATTGCAAGTGCTAACTGCAATTTAGAATTGAACATTATCCCCCATGGGTTGGGAATGACCACCTGCAGATATGGCATGTTTCATGGTTTGTTTCAGTGCAAGGATAGGTCGGATAACATTAGAGTTATCCTGACCTGGCCCACCCAATGAAGGATAACACCCAAAAGTAAAAAACAAGAAACACTTCTCGGTAGCACAGACTCCGGAAAGAAATAATGCATGAATTCGAACAAAGTCCGAAAAGTGTGCCAGAGAGTTTCAAATAAATGAAACGAAAAATTTTGATAAAGTCGAATTCCCCATCTCTCCACACTATCATACGATATGGAAAATTTGAGGCAAATATTTGTCAGAAAAAAACTACTTCCACCTACGAATATTGTATTACATATGCTATAAATTTGTGCAATGTTCCTTCAAGAGGACACAATTGCAATTAAAAATTGAATTGAACGGCACTTGCAATTATGTCCTCTTGAAGGAACATTGCAAAAATTGATATCAGATGTAATTCAATGTTCGTAGGGGGGAGCATTTTTTTTCTGACATATATTTGCCTCAAATTTCCCACTTCGTAGGATAGTGTGGAGAGATGGGGAATTCGACTTTGTCTAAATTTTTCGTATTTGAAACTCTCCGGCACACTTTTCGGACTTTATTCGAATTCATGCATTAACTCTTTCCGGAGTCTGTGCTACCGAGAAGTGTTTTATTTTTGAGTTTTTGGTTTTATCGAATTATCCTTGCCTTGATAAGTGATAAACAAACCGTGAAACATCTCATATCTGCAGGTAGTCATTCCCAACCCATGGGGGACAATGTTCAAATTCAAATTGCAATAAGAACTCGCAATAATGAAACAAATTGAAATCAGATGTAAAACAATGTTCGTAGGGGAAAGTAGTTGTTTTCTGACAGATATTTGCCTCAAATTTTCCACTTTGTGAGATAGTGTGCAGACATGGGGATTTCGACTTTGTCGAAATTTTTTGTTTCGGTGTTTTGAAACTCTTCGGTGCCCTTTTCGAGCTTTGTTCGAATTCGTGCATTAACTCTTCCCGGAGGCTGAGCTACCGAGGAGTGATTCTTGTTTTTTAGTTTTGGGTGTTATCTTTCATAAGATGGGCCAGGATTACTCTAATGTTGCCCGACCTATCCTTGCATTGATAAGTGGTCGAGGGGGAAACCACTGGGGAATTTTGGTGTATATGCTTTGGGTATTAGTCGAGAATTAGAAGGATTACTTGAAAATTATTGGGTATTACAGGTATTACAGGTGTATTACTCGGTATTACTCGGGTATTAAACGAATTACTTGAAAATTATTAGGTACTAGTCGAGAAGAGGAGGTATTACTCGAGTATTACATGGGTATTACGGAGCATTCACTGAGAATTATATTCATTCAAAGGCAAAAAAAAAATTCTTCGGAATTGGGAATTAAAAAGTTCTTCACTGTTGTACTTGGCAAAAAACGTAACACTAAGACACGATACAATAGTTTTCGACTTGGGCATTACTGGTATTACTCGGGAATCACTTGGTTATTGGGAATTAGTGTACACAATTTCCTCAGCGTTTTCCCGCTCGTAAGTGGTGAACAAATCGTGAACAATGTATGTCAGCAGGTGGTCATTCTCAACCAATAGTGGATAATATTCAATTCTTAATTGCAATGAAACATTGCATAAATTGATGTCAGATATGATTCAATGGTTCTAGGGAGAAGTAGTCATTTTCTGACAGGATAATACTCGGGAATTACTTGGGTATTAGAGGAATTAGTTAGCATTTTTAAGAATTAGTGTACACAATTTCCTCAGCGGTTTCCCCTTGGTATTATCTGATGAGTAATGTCAAAATTAACTGCTCAAAAAAATTGCCATTTTTCCCGTCATACCATGGTACTTCAAGATAATCTCATCTGATGATTCGTGTCTTCACCACCATCATCGAATAGATGTTTTCTTTTGAGTGATAGATTATCTAAAATTATGTTAGTTGACTTATCCGAAACTCAAGTGTTTAAAAAAAAAAATCAAGTTGGCCCTGACTCTGTCCTAAAAACACTCGTTAAACAAATCGATTCCTTGTTCGGACAGTACTTGTCAAGACTATCGCTACGAATTCAGAGTGATTATAAAGTTACAACGATTTTTCAAAACGAAGAATAGTCATACATGTAATGAAACATTTTACAGGAAGAATTACTGAAAGAAGTGCAGAAATGTATCTGCAACTACGCCTATAAAGAATACAACCTGCACACTGTATAAAAAATTAAGTGATATCCTTAGTCAGTATGGTAGGTTATAAATAATGTGGAATAAACTTGTAAATCGATTGAGGAAGGAATATTCGAAATACGGTAATGAACCCCTTTCATTAAGGAGCGTATTCGCTAGAGTATTCGTTCCGCATGAGCACCGCATGAGCACCGCATGAGCACACGTGCTGCTTGATTAAAGCTCAGGCTGCCTCATGCTGCGTAATGTAAACACGCATTCTGTTCGTGCTCAAATCAACGTCCACACTATCCGAGCATTTGCTCGTTCGGTGCTCATTCAGTGCTCATGCGGAACGAATGCCCTAGTGAATACGCACCTTTAGAGTATTATATTTTCGTACATAAATTTGCTTCCAATACAGGTTAACCATAAATAAGTGAGCCGGAATTCAGAAAAAGTGGTTTCAAATTGCTTCATATTTTCAGAAAATAATAGCGTTTTGAATGAAGGTAGGCTAACCTACTGTGAATAATTGATAGTTAGACATAATTTCTCGCAATTTCTGATTGATGTCATTAACCACCATCAGAACATCATTTGAATAGCTATATGAAAAATTATCAGATATGTGTATTGGAAATAATGGTCCAGTGAAGTGTCTACCAAGTTCATGTCACTTTACAGTAATTGAAGTGGCAGCTAATAAAAATGGCGGCTTATCGATATTGGTGAATATTGACTTTAATGAAAGGTCATACCTCTGGGAGTTCATGTCTGATTTCAAATTTATTTCTCTATAACGAAAGATGACATTGTGTCTCATATTTGAAGTCATTTACAGTCCTTCGATATTTACAGCCATTAATTAATGAAACAGGGATAATTTTACCATCTAATTTTTGAGAACATAGCTGATAAATACCAGCTAAGGTAAGATGGCGAATGTTGACTTTATTGAAAATTTCTTATCTCTGGAAGTATTTGTTCGATTTCAAATTCATTTTTCTAAACTGGAATTTTATATTATGCCTCATATTTGGGTGCTCCGCAGTTTTCGTATATTTGCAGATGATTATTAATAAAACCTGGTTTATGTTTTTCACACATTTTTTGAGAATTGTTTATTGGCCAGCTCAGTTTTTGTATCATTTTGGAGTACTGATTTTCCTCAACAGAATAGTTACCTGTATACCTTAGGATCGCAAAAAACATCATTGTGATAGCTACCTAATAGTAAACGCGGCTAATCCAAGATGGCAGATGTTGACTTCAGTTCTCACATTGGAGATACATATTCAATTCAGATCATAACATTATCTCATCTTAAAATCTGTCAGATGTAAATAGTCCAATCTCCATCCGCTAGTGGTTGTTGTCTGTCAGACAGTTCTCTCATATATTGCTCTTCGTGTGAATGTGTGGAAAGAAGGGTATTTCAACACGTCGAATTACTCTTGTCATTTGTTCGATAATGCCCGGCACAATTTTTTTATTTAATTATCAGATATAAATATTTACTTTTGATGCATATCTGTCACTGATGTAATTTTTACATTATCTTAAACCCTGATAACGATAATAGTATTTGCAAGGATTGCGGATTGTTATCGATTCAAAAGAAAAATCAATTGAGAACAGATATATCAAAACTTTATTACACATACCTGATACATAAATATTACATCTTATATAAAATCAACTGAACATCATCAATCGCGATATTATACTTCAAGGTGAATAAAATGAGGTAATAATAAAATAATAATAAGAACATAATTGATGATCTGATAATGTAATATACGATGTGTCCCTAGACGGTACAGTTAAATATCTCTTGGATCAATGGGAATTTTCATAATATTACGGTTATATATAGGCACTACGGAAGCTATCCTCACGAATAACTATTTTTATATTAAATATTTTTATACGAGCACCGCAAGAAAGGCTTACGAAATCAAAACTCAGTTTTTTCAAATGAAACACCCTATATATTTCAACATATATGAATTATCATGCATTTAGGCCAATTAATGTTTATACATTTTTGAAAAGCCGACCAGGGTTTGCCAAGTTATACCAGTTTTTCATTAAATGCGGATATTTTTGAAGAAAAACCTATAACCTATATTATACAGAATTAATGAAACCATTCAAGAGACCGTTGCATATTCTATCATAAGAAATAATCCTCTTGTTCGAAAGTTATTTAGGGTGGTCAGTGCACCCTACAATATGTATGATTTTATATAGCATTGGTCTGATTGCTTACCTTCAATAGTTATGGAAGAGTTATAGTACAGGATCCGAAGAGAGGTCGACCTTCACCGTGCGGAAAAGTAACTTTTCCGCTTTTTTTTTCGTTTTGAAAGTTTTTCTTTCCCGTACGATTTGAAATCGTGCGAAAAAGTTACTTTTCCTCACGATATCTATAATGAAACTATAGTTTAAATGATTTTCACATCAAAAGGGTTTACAAAAGCTTCTTCAAGTGGTAAAGAAGAAGAAGCTTTTGTAAAGCGAAACAATTGTCGTGGTTTTGTAAACCCTTTTGATGTGAAAATCATTTAAACTATAGTTTCATTATAGATATTAACATGGATTTTCATCAAGTATCGGCTATATCAATTCAAAAATTTTCCTCACGATTTTTACTTTTCCGTACGATTTGTACTTTTCCACACGATTTTTGTATTGTTGAAAACGAGGATATTTAGAACTAACTAAATGATCTATGTAACTATGCTGTCTTATTAGTCATTTTGTAGCATTATTATAAAAACTTATTTAATAAAAACCTTGTTCATTCATAAATAAGATGGACAAAAACACTCGTAGGAAAAATATTGTACCTAACTCTAACGGAAAATGTCTTTTCCGCCCTTAACGGCTTGCCTGAACTCCGCTCCGCGTCGTTTGTGCAACTGCCCACGTGCGGAAAAGTACTACTTTCCGCACTTGTTAGGTAAATAACTATTTCCATATGGTGCAAATTGTGAAAACTCACTGTATATAGTCTGGACCACATTTTGATAGGCAACCCATTTTAGGCGTATTCGTCTATTTATGAAACTTCATAAGAAGTATGTTTCATCCTTTTACCAGCACGATGAAGATCGACCTCTCTTCGGCTCTTAGACTATTATATGAATTGCATTATTAACAAATAGAAAAGTACGTATTCAAGTAGACCTTACTACTCAACAAAAAATCACATTAAGAAATAACCACGATAAAATGACTATAAATCTTCAAATTGACTGAAGGACACATTCCCTTGGAAACCGCAAAAAATACTCTGTCAGTAGCATAGATGTTGATATCGTGACAGATCATTTGAACGATCTTTTTCGTCAGAGATTAAATTGATCAATAACCCTCCTGATCATCAGACTTGACTCCATTGGACTTTTTATTGTGAGGGTACCTAAAATTGGAGATAAAGGGTTTGATTCTTGGGAGTTTGGTCCAGTAAAAAAATATATTTTTCACACTTTTTTATTTTCAACGCTTCGGCGGGGGGCTCCTCGTTTTCGTCAGGATAATTTTTTGAGATAGAAGTGGCTAAAACAATTTTTTCATTTACATCACAAAAGTGACGGACATTACCGCTTCTATTTTACCCAAAAACATGATTTTGAAAACGCTTATACGTTTCATTTTTGTTTGCTTCATAATTTTGATGGGCTTTTCAGTTGGTTTTTCTAATTCTTCTATGGCATTGTTACTTTTCGTATTCGCACGTGTTTCATGAAAACTTTTGATTGATGGCTGATAAAATGGGTGTGTTCACTACTCAATCTCTGAACTTGGCGGATATGCAAAATCGAATTTTGAGAATTAGTCAAAGTATAACCCGCAAATGTTGCAGGACCTTGCAAGAAAGCATATAGCGAACAATTTTGAAATGTGCTTTGCAACAAACGAAAGGCACTTTAAACATTTTTATTTATATTATTTTTCCCAGTAATTCGTTAAAATGTTTTTTTCTTATTGGGACTGTGGTAATGAACAGGGGAGTAGCTGTTTTCTGGTAGGTATTTGCTACAATAAGCCTTTGTTGTAGGTGAATATGGGAGTAAAAACGGTAAAACATCTGTCGACAACCACTATCATTATTGAACGATCTCCCAAAGAACTCTGAGCTTTGTGTTCAGTTATATCTGACTGAGGTAAAGAAAGTTAGAATTTCATGGAAATCATATAATTTCTCTGGTTACCCTTAATAACTTTCGAATGAGATGAATATACTGATACGATAGAATATTCTATGAACTATCAATTGAAATTTGAAGTCTCCCAGGTTTTTTGTAGCTCAAGAAGTAGGTTTCGAACCACTATAGCTCTGTGATGGCGGTGGGGATGGAACCCGAGCCTCGTGGGTGGGAGCAAACGCTCTTAGCACCCCGACCACTTCGCTATGAATGAATGGTTCCATAAATTCTTTGTAATATATAATGAGTTTTTCTTAAGAAAAATCCGCATTTAATGACAAACTTGGCAAGGTCTTGTTGGAGATATTGTACTCTACTACTGGTGTAGGAACACAACGTATAATGAACTTATGAATGATTTGTTGTGAATGTGAATGAATCAATAAATAAATACATGGATGGATATAAATAAGTAGACTAGAAATTATTCTCATTTCGAGTTATCATCAAACCAACAAAGTAAAAACAAAATTGAAACATTTCATCGACAAAACATTTTCGCTTTATCGGTGAGGAGAGTTCATTATTATAAAACAAAGATGAATCAGAAAACACAGCCACACTTCCAATATTTGCGGTTCTCTGTGGCCTCCTAGGTATTGTGTATGATGTCTAAGAATGATAGATTTTATAGAACTTGGCCGACTAATGTGCTTCGTCTCTAAAGTCCTCGCTGGGCATCCCAAACAAATTTTGGGCAGTAGAAGGCATTTCTTTCCGCAATGCAATATCGTTTTTATACGTAAATCCTATTGATTTTTGATGTCATATTTATCCCAAGTAGCATACTCACAATATTTTACCAATATTATAAAAATATTGGCAAAATATTCAAATAACAATATTAGCAAAAAAAAAGGGAACATTCGGCTATATTGGTCCAATATTTTAAAAATAATATTGGTGTAATATTCTCGAATATTCAAACTTAATATTGGCGAGATAAAATTATGAGCATTTCGTGATATTGGTTCAATATTACTTGGACATCATACAAATAGTATTAGTGAAATATTGTGGAAACAATATTGGCATCAAAATATTAAGCGATATTGTTACAATACCATTTAAATATATTGGAAAAATATTTAAAGTGAATATGTTGCTTTGGAAACATTGATGAAATATTTTTAGAAAAAGGCGAATAAATTGAAAATTCTACAATTTCATTTCTACTTCAATTACCACTGAGTAGATTTTCTGGTAAACCCATTATGAGAAGCCTTATTCAATACATGTTATTATGATTCAGCTGTCGTTCCATATGTGGGGCCACCTAGGGGTTTTCTATCACACAATTCTTTTCAATATTGTTGATGGAATATTCAGCCAATAATCATATTTCAATGATAGTAATGAGTTTATTTTGTAATATTGTATCAATATGGGTTTTCAAATATTGGCGTCTGATTTTCGTAACAATCTTTATCAATTTAAAATAATATTCAACCAATGTGCTGTCAAACTTGGATATACAATATTGTTTTTATCTCTTAAATCGATATTAGATGAATATTGAAATGGCAATAATGGTGCAATATTATTTTCACATTTACAAGATATCCTAATTGGCCCAATATGAAATCAAGATTTTTTCCTCTGTTGATAACTTTAAAGAAGCACGAAACTAGCCGACATGATGAGAAAATAAAAACACCACATATTATCACAATTTTAGTTTCCCTATACAAAAAACTAATTCTAGGTGTGGACGATACCATACGAAGCAAAAACTAAAAATATTTGTAGACATTTTGTCTCTTGGCAGTGTTGACACAAATTTCTTTTTTGTTTTATTACCAAAAAGTTGTTCTTTTATAGTGTTTCTGTTTTATTGGATGTTTTCTTTTGTTAGTTCAATGTGCACCCGGCCTTATGATCAGCCATCTGAAAATGAACCACATCAATACGTAAAACTATAATACAGCAATAAGTTAAACTACATTACAGCAATAAATAAAACTTTGTTATAGACTTCTTATTTCTGCTATTCTTTTATTCAAGTAATATTGAATGAATGTTTCGAATATGAGATGAATATGAGGCGGGCAAAAATTGAGATTATGGGAAAGGACTGTCCTCACTTCCTGTAAGGCACATGAAACTAAATCATATGAATAATTCAAAATATTTTAGGTATTCTAGGTTTCTGAGTTCAATATATAAAATATTGCTGATTAATCTTGGTAAAGCTTTCTAGAATTATGCTGAAATCATCCTATATACTCTTATTTGAAAACGGATCCCTCAAAAAATACCTCTTTTCGAAACCCCACGAGAACCTCAGGGAAAGAACGTGTTGAGTCACATTTTGTCTCAAATCGCGATTTCTATGCCAGCTTTCGGCGCCGGGTTTTACTATCACGTGGCATATTTGTACTGGGGAAGAATCGTCGCGTCGGGAGATATCAATACTTTTGTGAACCGTATACAGGAAAAATGCGTGAGTAGTCCGAATCTAGAGAACGCTCTCATGAAAATGGTTGCCAAAGTGACCTAGCACGTTCTTTCTGTGAGATCTTCATATATCATAGTGGCGTAAGTGAGGTTTGTTTTCAGCTTCTATTTTGATAAAAAATGCCAAAATGGGAGTACACTAGAAGTATTCTACTTGTAGATATATTCTCAAATTCTAAAATATTGAAAGTTTCACCCAACTTAATATAATTCCAAGGTGTTACCATATCCTTGGTATATTTTCCTGATTCCTGAGAAAGTAATAGTACAACTCTTCGGCCTGAAGCTGAACTGAATCTATTATAATATGATTGACAAAATTTTTGAAGTATTAGGTGATATCAGTGGATGTGGTAATTTATGATAAAAATTTCATGTTCAAATCAGTTATTTGATCATTTAGATAGAATTCTGTGATCTCTTTTCGATACCACAAACACCTTCTTCACATGTAAGAAGTTGGAATAACGTCATTTACTTTTTCTAGCTCCATCATATCCTCTATACGCTAAATCCTGATTGAAGGACCTGTCAAAATGACTATGATCATCGAAGTGGGGATGGGCTACAACCTCGTACGTGGACGAATGATGTTTCTGTTCCACCAGCTTCTTCAAAGCAACAATACCTGCTATGACCAAAGCTATTTTTGCTATGAGCAAGGCTTTGAATGCTATCAATGCAATGAATTTCAAAGCTATCGCTCCTATGGCTGCCGCTTTCAACTGAAGTAACATCATCATGGGTCTAAGTCTCATACCTCCGCCTCCTCCACCCTTCTTTTTTCTCCCTGAAATAATATATTGGTGTCCATTAACAGAACCTTCTGGTGAAATTTATTGAGGTATAAGTAATCGTTAAGTATTTAAGTTTTTAGTATTTTCGAAAGAATTTTAAATACAACTCAACACAACACTCAGAAAAAAACGAAAGCACTTCTTCGTAATGCATCAAAGCAACGCTTCAAATTTCCTCTATGAAGTCATAAACAAAAACCTGGTTTGGAAAATCAGAAAAAAGGTTCATTCCTGTTTCTTCTATGAATTCTCGATTTATTACAGTCGCTGAAGTAAAATATTCATTCTCATATCCCCCTAAAAAATGGGCATAGAAATTTTCTTTCGTGTACTTTTACTGGTCTCATAAATCATAAAACCACAAAAATACGTCATGGGGTGTCATGGAGTCCCTCCCAAAATGGAAAGGACTGTAAGTATCTTTATCACTCTCAAAAGCCAATTTAATTTTTCATCCTTAGCTTGCGTTTTCGAATTATTATTACTTATTCGGCGATATTGGTCCAATATTCAAAAAATAATATTGGTGTAATATTCTCGAAGCAATATTGGCCTCAAAATGTTAGGTGATATTAGACAATATCGCTGTAGCACACTTACATTGGAATAAGATTGGTTAAATGTTGGCAAAATATTCAAACGTAATATTGGCGAGATAAAATTATAATTATTTCGGGATATTGACACAATATTACTTGGACATTATACAAATAATATCAGTGAAATATTGAGGAAGCAATATTGGCCCCAAAATATTTAGGGATTCTTGACATGATTTTTTGGGTTTATGACCTTCCCCAATATTATTTGCATATATTGGTAAAATATTCAATGTGAATATGTTGCCTTGGAAACATTGATGAAATATTTCCAGAAAATGTCGAATAATTTGAAAATTCTACAATTTTATTTCTACTTCAAGTTACCACTGAGTAGATTGACTTTTAAATGCATTGTGAGAAGCCTTATTTAATATATGTTACTATGATTCAGCTGTTGTTCCATATGTGCCACCTAGCGGTTTCTTACCCAACTTTAATCATGATTCATATCAATATTGTTTATTGAATATTCGGCCAATATTCAAATTTCAATCCTAGTGATAAATGTATTTTGTAATATTGTATCAATATTGTCTTTCAAATATTGGCGTGAGGTTTTCGTAACAATCTCAATCAATATGGGGTACATATAATTTTTAGAATATGGAATAAATAATATTCCACCAATGTGCTATTAAACTTGGATATACAATATTGTTTTTTATCTCTAAAATCGGTATGAGAGTAATATTGAAATAGCAATATTAGCGCTGTCTCGATATTGGTGAAAATTATTGAAACAATATTGACCCAATATTTTATGAAACAATATAAGTACATTCAGAACAGGTTGAGCCAATATTCTTCCCCAATATTATTAATGAAATATTGTTTTTCCAATATGAACCCATATTGGTTCAATATTATTTTTACATTAACAATATATCCATATTGGCCCAAATTAAAACAAGATTCAGCCAATATGAGGTGGTACTTGGGACATGTATTTTAGACCAAGGTGAATATACATCAATCGTTACGACTGACGACAAGGAAGTACTTGCCGTCCAATAATCGTGGGAAAGTAGGCTATTTGTAATACACACAAGATTTTCGTATAACTTCGGAATCATCAAAATCCTCTTTATGACGCGATTAAGCAGATTAGAGTCCGATTGTGCATTCGGAATCGTCAGAATGTCTGCAATTTGCATATACGATTGTTCAATAGGTTCGGAATCGCCAAAATCATCTAAACGACACGATTGAGGTCCGATCGTTACTTCGGAATCCCAGGGATGGAGCGGAAAACTGTCACTATCAGACACCCGTCAACGTCACTCAGGTGCACCGAACACAAGGACATTACACAACAGGACTGCTGGGGTGGGATTCTGTGTACCACAGAATTCTATTGTCGACAGTTTTGTCTCTTTCTCTCCCAATAATTCAACCATAATGTCATCTCACTTTTTCTATCGGCAATATAATTCTATAGCACACAGTATTCCACCCCTGGATTCCTATCTCCCATCAGAAATGATGTAATGCGGTGGTCTCCCAATTAAAGAAACAAATTGTTGAGTGGGAGAATGGACTGAGGCCACTGAGGTACGTCACGATAAGAATCGAGCAGTCCTTGCACCGAAAATTCGGATTTACTGAACTCAATCGGTAACTGTCTAGTTCCGAAACTCCCAAACAATAGTGACCAGTATTCTGAACTACTGAATCTACTGGTATCTATTATTCAATGATATTGTTATTGCTGATGACTGTCACCAGTAGATTCAGTAATTTCGGAACGTAGGTTATGTCATGAAACATAAATATCGATGACTTCATGAATTTATTGTTGAAGATCATACATTATAACATTTTCAATCGATTATGTTTGGTTATAACAAATAAAATGAACATTTGAGCAGGTGTCATTGTGTATATTTGTTTGGACAACATTTAGGAAATTCAGGGTTGCCAACTGAACCAAGATGACAATTTGCGAAAAGCATTCCTTTGTGTAATATTTGAACTGAATTCCAAGTCAAGTAGGTACTGAGTTTGATTACACCATCAACGAGAGGAAAGGACTGAAAGCGCGTCCACAGAATAACGTTCGATTATTCGAGGTGACTATTTACTTCCAATAATAGGTCGGTTCATACTTTCTCGAATTGGTTGAGCTAAGGTTAGTACTTGAACTACAATTTGAAAAGTTTGAAGAAGCCGTGTGGAGTGTCGCGCCTGGCTTGTGAACTGAAACTCCACGCGGCCTGCCAAGTTTCGGGCGGAGTGTCATGTCCCGTCGATTGTTGGTAAATTTACACAGTTCAAGGAAACAGGCCGCGTGTGGAGTGGCGAGATTAAGCACGGGTCTCACTAGGCTGGTTACCAGCCGCGAATTGAGGAAGCTGCTACTATCAGCGTGGTGTGACCACAGAACTCGCGGCTGACACGACCAGTCGGCGAGTATTTGTCAGCGGCTAGCGAAGCTGGCCCGGGCCAGCTCTGGCAGCAGGCAGCGCACCATTTTTAGGTCACGTGATTACTCGCGACCCGCTGGCGCTCGCCGGCAGCGCAGTCAGACCACCTCAGTATACATACCAGCGGCGAGTAAATTAACACGTGGTTTGGTTTTTACGTATTTGATCTGTAGTGTAAAGTAAAAATGTCTGAGTTAAAGTGGTCGGGAAGGAGGTGATTCAGTTTCTGAATATATTTCAAAACTATCCTTGCTTGTGGGACGTTTCGTCCAAAGAATACCTCGATCGGAATGTTAAGGAAACAGCCTACAACAAACTGCTAGAAAACCTTAAAGATGCTGGGATGCCAGGTTCACTTGAAGCAGTGAAAAAGAAGATCAAAAGTTTACGAGACACGTATAGAAAAGAGCTGTGTAAGATTAAAAAATCTCCGACACAGCAATTCCTAGTAACCGCCTAATTTCACGTTTACGTGGACCCACGGACGACATGCTACTGAAACAAAACAGGCGATAATGTGACCGGGTCGCCAGCCGCTGCCTGCTGGTGCTACACCAGCCGCTGATCACCAGCGGCTGGTAACCAGCCTAGTGAGACCCGTGCTTTAGGGTGCACAGTTGATGGCGCGGCGCGAACCACACCCGACTTGTTATATACAGGCCGTGAGATCGCCAGCGTCCAGGCACGCTATCGGCGTGGCACTCCGCAGTTCACATGCCAAACGTCACTCCCCAAAATACGGAGAATAAAGTGCAGAGATTGTCTCACTGACACAGAATTACAGACATTATTATTTTGAAACAAAAAGGGTTTTATAGTGTAAAGTAACATCAGCTTATCTAGTTTTTGAGCAAATCAATAATGGAGAATTCCACAGAATTTCGACAACGATTTTCTCGTGAACGCTCAAATGGAAATGTTACAGAAAATATTTTATTTAGGTCTTATTTTTGATATGAATACTCTTTCGATATTTGAAGCGTTTGGCGCGTTAATGACGAAAACATGCTTATATGACCATAGGGGTAGTTAATAGCTATAATGAAACTATAGTTCCAATGATTTTCACATAAAGAGGGTTTACAAAAGCTTCTTCAAGTTAAATTACATTTGCTATGTTACTTCAAATACAAATCAAGTATCGGCTATATCAATTCAAAAAAGGGGTAGTTTTTAGTTAGGGAAGTTATGTCACCCCATGACGGATATTTGTGGTTTTATGATGTAGGGACCTGAGTTTATGAAGGAAATTTCGTGTCAATTTAACAGAATATTATTGAAGCTATTAAACTGACACTCTTTGTAATTATTATGCAACTATCGATGTATGAGCCAAATTTTTATTTTATTACTAACTAATATCCGCTCATATTGCATGTGATATTATGATGTGACTTTAAATATGTTATTTTATAGTTGCCGCAATGTGTGAATGAAATATTCTGTTTAATTTCCCATAGATAATTTTAATTTCATTGAAACTCAACCTTCATAGACAGTTTTTGCTTTATCAGAATTGGCTGATGGTGTACAAGATAACTCTTTACTACCTGACATACTTATTCTTAAGTATATCGAAGCAACTTGCTAGGTTAGCCCAAATTACCTGTGTTGATACGACGAATATCCATTTCGTAATGAAAAGTACATGCATTTATTGGCCAAAATTTGTTACAAAAGGAAAATTCGTTAAATAATGGACGACATAAATGAATCGGCAGCATATATTTAATTCGCGTATCATATATAATACAGCAGTAGAAAAATTATTCGAAAGGCACAGATCAATGATAAGTTGCATATATCAAGAAAGATTATTTCACTAGTTATGAAAAAGTTGTGGAGATATTCAGGAATGAGAGATTAAATGTGTTTCTGAATTTTTTTGTGGTACTTCATTATATTGCGTTTGTTTATTTACCTTCTACTATGGATTCGTTAAAATTTTTCTCGCTTCCTTCCAGGAATCTGAACTCCAGTGTGTGTGACTTGGCATATTGACTTAACGTTTCCATGAGCGCATTATCGAGAGCTTCTTCTCTGGCCTTTGGGTCGTCAGGCAAAACAATCTCAGCATGCTGTCTTGATGTTCTGTCGTTTTCGTGATCATCGTTCGCTTTTATCTTGAGACCTCCGCCTAGATCCAAGTTATGAGGTAAGCAGCCAATGTATCGGAGAACACGTTCCTGAAAATTGGACGTATATTGAATTCAAGGGACATGTGGGTGTTGGTGGTAAACATATTTGATATCGAGGGTGAATGCATTTCATCGACAGCCTATGCAGTAGTTGAAATTTATGTTTAGTATAGGTACCGACATCAGCTTCAGATAATACGTTATCTTCGAAGTTCAAATAACTCAATAAGACAGAAGAAAATATGATCTTCAAAATTCAACATTGCATGTAAATGAAAAGAAAGAACCCAAAAATATATTGATACCCAGGTGAAAACGAAATCATTTACGAGAGCGTAACACTTCTTATTTAAGTTGGAGTTTTGACATTTGAAACGTTTTACCGGAAATAGACCTCGGCCGAGAATTTGGAATAAAAACGTGTAAATATTTTTTTGCACTTCCGGGACTAAAGTGCCGACTTTAGTCCCGTATAACAGGGGCTAAAATGTATATTTCAGTCCCTAGGGAGATAAAGTTGCATTTCAAATCCCTAGGGACATAAAGTAAAAATTAAACAATACCACAGCTACACTATTAATAACTAGGACAAAAATTAGGAAATATTCAATTATAAATCTTTATTCATTGAATTAAGATTGTATGTGATATTAACATTATTACAATTGATGAAACTAAATTGGCGATTATTTGTATTTGATAAGTGAATATTAAGTAGAGGAAAGTGAAGAGATGTCATATTCTTGACGTATCGGTTAATGTCAACATTACCTGAAATGACACTGAATTGAAAAAGTTTGTTGACACCGTTGCTATGACGTTACTTACCGAGTAATGCAAGTACCATGTTTATATAACTCGTCAAAATAATTAGTTGTATTATTAATGAAATTTATAATAAGGAAAAGTGCAAAAAATAGCGTATATGCCGCAGGACTAAAGTGATATTTTATCCCTTACGTGATTATTGACCGTCGGACTCTACGAGTCCTCAGGCAATAAACATCACGTGCAGAATTAAAACATTCACTTTAGTCCCTTGCTATATAATATACTATTAGCCATTCGATTGAATGAAAAATGTTATGTCTATGACATAATCACAAGTAAACACTCGTTTTCAAAATGACGGTGCTTGAGACATTTTTACTAAGAATATGTCATATCAGTCGAATTTTCATGAAGAGCAAAATTACTACAGGAAATCCTGATTTGCGATGAATCAACATTTTTGTATGTTCCATCAGAAACTAATCAAGTGTTTTGTTTATTGGTTTCTTCATTAGGTTGCTTGATGAAAATTCGATCTATGAGGTCACAGTGCTGCCATATTTATTTTAGAAAAATTTTCTCCTGTTCCGCCATTTTGAGAACAAATGCTAGCTTTTGATATGTTATTGAAAAAGTAACTTTTTGATTCATCGAATGGCGTATAAATACCCATCTGGAGGTTTTCATTTACGGTAAAACCAGAAATGACGATAAATTGTTTTTTCATTACCGACAAAATTCCTATAGTATCGGAAATTTACGAAAGGCTTGATTACTATTGATCTATTCTTATTCTATGAAGTATGCCCAGTCAGATGTACCATCTGCAAATACTCAGATTATTTCTTGAGCTCATACGAACGTATATATACAGGGTGAGACAGAATAAGACCGACAAACCCCCTGAATACAGATTCCTCACCACATTTCATGGTGAAAGTTCATGGAAAGTTATGTTCTGAAATGCATTCCGTCTGAGCTACAGGGTGTCATAAGTACGAAAAAAATTAGATTTTTTTTTCATCAAAATCCCGAAGGAAAAAATATCAAACTTCGTACACTAGTCAAGGTGTATCAACGTGATAATTTGAAGTTATAATAATAATATTTATTCATCGCCAACAAACAGTACATCTAAAATATAAAACACAAAGTGTCTATAATTATATATAAAAGATAAAATCTGATGAATAAATCATAGTTCCACTGAGGGTAAAACCCTGTGTGTGGTAAAATAAACAAGTCACTATATGTATAAATAAAATATTAAATTAAAATTATTGTATACACAGATAAAACATATATGAAAATATAAATCTTAAATACTAGTGAGGATACGTGTGAATTAGAGTTTCCTTTAATTTTTAACTTTTTTTTTTTTTTTATTATAATTAATTTTAAGAATCGAAATCACCCAACAGACATATCACACTTGTTAACATAAATATATAGAAATTGAAATTTTTATGCTTCAATAATCTCATGGAGTTCTTTCCTTGGTGTAGCTCGTATAAAATTTTTCAATTGTTTTTTGAATATAAAAATGGAAGATTGGGCAAGCAAATCATGAGGAAGAAAGTTGTAAACTTTGGGCGACAAATAATTATAACATCTTTGTCCTATTGCCTTATTCATTAGAGGTGCAACAAAGTCGTGTTTTCTTCTTGTGTTATATGAATGTGTTAATGTTATTAGATCTTTTTTGTTTGAATATTGCCTAGTGGCTATTTGTATAATATATAATTGTCTAATATCTAGGGTGTTGGTTTCAGTGTAAAGTAAGTCGCTTGAATATCTAGCATCTTTTTGAAGTATCAGCCTGAGAAGTCTCCTTTGGGAGATTTCAAGGGTGTTGAGGTAAGTTCGTGAAACTCCCCCCCATCCAATGACTCCATATGACAAGTGCGACTCCACTAAACTCTGATAAACCATCACTTTTTGTTTGAAATCAAGATGCCCAATCACTTGCTTAAACCTATACAAGATACATCGTAACTTCTTCACCAGATAATCAACATGATGGTTCCATCTGAGATGGGGATCCAAAATAATTCCTAGATATTTCATTTTTTCTACAGGCTTTATAAAAAAGTTGTTTTCAATCGATAGGATTATAGTTTGGAAGGGAGTTCTCAAAGCTACTGAATGGTAAATAATGGGTTTTACAGAAATTGATGGATAATAGTCTGCTGTCAAACCAGTCTTTGATGTGGGCCAGATCGTTTTCAACTTTTATTTTAAGATCGTACCAATTTTCATCTTTGTATACTATGACCGTATCATCAGCGAAACTGATGATTTCACCTTCCCTTTGTTGTTCGAATAAATTATTTAAGTAAATAGTAAATAAAACAGGCCCTAACACTGTGCCTTGGGGTACCCCGCATTCAACAGTTTCTTCTGAACTCATTTCATTTGATATTCTCACTATTTGTTTCCTTTCGGTTAAATAATTTCTGAATAAATTGT
Source organism: Chrysolina haemoptera (assembly GCA_958298965.1). Classification (NCBI taxonomy): domain Eukaryota; kingdom Metazoa; phylum Arthropoda; class Insecta; order Coleoptera; family Chrysomelidae; genus Chrysolina; species Chrysolina haemoptera. The sequence goes on along the minus strand of OY282592.1, from coordinate 20,825,035 downwards.
GGGCTGTACCTCTAATTCCAATGTCGTCTAGTGTATCGAGAAGTATAGAATGATCAACTGTGTCAAAAGCTTTTGACAGGTCTAAAAAAACTTCTATTGATGGAACACTTTTATCAATACTTTCATATATGTTGTTAGTTAAAACATGTATTGCGTCTTGAGTGGATTTTCCTTCTTGGAACCCGTACTGTGATTTTGACAATATGCTATATTTATTCAAAAAGTTATTTAGCCTTATTTTGATGATTTTTTCGAATACTTTACTCAGAGAAGTGATGAGGGAGGTTGGTCTATAGTTACCAACATTATTTTTATCCCCGCTCTTAAAAATAGGGGAGACTATCGATAACTTGAATACCTATACCTTTTTTATTTTCGTGAAACAGTGGCGTAGTTACGATGGTATGTGGTCATATTTTTTTTGGACGAGTGAATGGACAAATGAGCGTTTGTCATCATGCTATTCGATGTGCCTGAGATATTTGAGAAAAACTGAAGTAGCAACGTAATTTCATGAGAGCAATAATCGCATAATGCAAATTTTCTACAACATATCGGATTATTTGCTAATTTCCTGAACATTTTTTAATGATGGAAGAATCGGACACATAGTAGAGGTGAGTCAGAATGAGACCGACAACACTATTTTTTCATTCATCATATTGTTTGATCAAATCGATGTGGAATTACTGAGTAAGGTCTCATTCGAACTCATTGAGTATCGATGAAACTAACTAATGTCACACGCTCTCTTGTCCATTCCTTTGTTCAAAGAAAATATAATGGAAAATATGACCACATACCAACACAACCATGCCACTAGTTCACAAAAATTGAAAGTAAGTTCAAATTATCACGTTGATAAACCTTAATTAGTGTACCAAGTTTGATAGTTTTTCCATCAGAAATTTCGGAGAATAATAATGAAATCGATTTTTTTTCTACTTTTGACACCCTGTAACTTAGAAGGGATGCATTTCAGACATACCTTGATAGGAACTTTTCATTTCGAAATGAAGTGAGAAATCTGTATTCTGAGTTTGTTGGTCTTATTCTGACTTACCCTGTATATATGTCGTTACGGATGGGTATTTGCCATCAGCTTTATTCAGAATGTTGAAAGTTGTAATAACTATCAGTCGTGTTTTTTTCACAAGTTTTTATTTCATTATGGATTCATACTGACAGATCAAAAAAAATGTTTAGTATTAAAATGTATAAAACATGGATATCAGCACCAGATGAATTTATTAACTAGTTTAACGATAAACCAGAAAATAAGAAAAGCTTGACAGCGTGCAAAGCGAATATCTGATTTTGTGGTCAGGTTGAGATAAAACTATATGTACAGAACAATTTTCAACGCAAGTGGTGTAAATTTTTTGATAATTTCAACTAGATGCACGAATCTTTGTTGCTAAAGAAATCTCAGGAGTGGACGAAAAAAATTATTAGCACAAATGTAATTTGTTTTTGAAGTATATCTGACATTTGTCAGTATTGTTCTCGGTGTCATGCCGACGGGATGTTTTCGCAGGGCAATTATCGCTCCGCAGTGCAATTACCGCTGTAATTTTTCGACAATTGCATTCCTTTTATGACAAGTATTATACATGACGGAAATATTCAGAGTACTAATCAGGTTTATTTTGATGCACGAGTGTAATTCGGTAGAATATTTCTGGAGTTAAAAGGAAAAATTATGTGCTACTGTTTCCATATACAGATAATTTCACGATGGACGGAACATAGGAGACAATGTGACCAATTAACTATTATTGTCCATCCCATTGGATAACGATAAGTAGGTTTGAAATAAAGAAATAGTTGAGTTTTCAGTTTCGCTGTTCACGATTACAATAACTGTCATCGTGACATCCTAACAATTATCTAAGGAGCGTGTAGGTATATTTCATTTAGAGACGTAATAGCAATAATTGTTGAACATGGTCTACAACTCTTTCTGCTTCTAATCCATACCTTTTTCACACATCAGCTTATTTCGCATACAAATTTGTCGACGTTGTTCGTTACCGATGTCTCATGATTAATCACAATGACATTTCCATGGCAGTTGATTATTGACCATATTCAAAGTTAGCTTTGTTTTCGATTCTGAATTGAATACGATCATAAAATTGGGGGATTTCCGTTTGAAAAATTGGACAATGATTTCTTTATTATTTTCTGGTAATTGCCATGAATAACTCTAATATAATCGATATAAAAATTTTGCTGAATTGGGCCCTCTCGTACGAATAAATCAATACACAATGAAAAATGAATGGTTCAGAAATAAAAACTATTGAAATATTTCGAAAACGGTTAGACTTGGCTAAAGGGCATTATTTATGAAATATGTTCATAATTATGCTTGAAACGGAACCCTTGTAATTGTGCTTGTATTAAAATTGATTGAGCACTTGGTATTATCGAGTAAGTAAATGATGTTTGTAAAAGAAAAAATTTAATGATTGTCACTGATCTGAATTTGAAATTTTCATCGATCGTTCACTTTTAAATTTATTTCGAACCTACCATCCAAGCACGGTAGGTAATACTTTATTTATAGCATTATCTTTTTTAATTGGAATATTATTCATTCAATTTAAATAATTAAAGTGCTTTTTGTAAGGCAGGAATGTTTAGGCAATATTGATCTTCAGTTTATTGATGTTCTATCATTTGTTGCAATTGAAAAAATAGAAGAAAACATTCACACAATAATCTCTATTGATTTTTGAAAACCAACGTTCACAAAGGTATATACCTTATATCTTAGGATATTGCACGCGTAAAATCTAAAACTTTGATAAAGTACATCCCAGGTAGCACTTCATGTTGGCTGAATATTTTTTTCATATTGGGCCAATGTAAAAATAATATTGAACCAATTTGGGTTCATATTGGAAAAACAATATTTCAATAATAATATTGGTGGAATATTGGCTCAACCTGTTCTGAATGTATATTGTTTCATAAAATATTGGGTCAATATTGGTTCAATAATTTTCACCAATATCGATAGAGCGATATTACCTACATATTGTTTCCAGCATCTAGCTCCAATATTGCGATTTCAGTATTACTCTCATATAGATTTTAGAGATAAAAAACAAAATTGTATATCCAAGTTTGAACAGCTGAGAAAGTTGTTTTCATCTTCACGTGCTTACATTGTTCCTTAATGTTTGATTGTCAGTCAAAAACACCTGATCTTTAAGATAAAAATATAAAACACATCAGTAGACAAAAAAAATCTTCACTACTTCCTGAACAGATGTGTGTATAGGATGCATTATTATATATATAATATACAATTATATTATTTTAAGACTTGAATGTTATTAGAGGTTTTTGTTACAATATTAATGTTAATATTAATAATAATAATAATAGTAATACAAAGCAAATACTACCGTGAATAACTAGATGGTTTTTCGACAGGGCCTTCAATCTCCGTCGTCCATCTTACGCCGACTGTCAGCCTGCAATTTCCATTTACGGGAATGTATAAACGTTGATGCTTTGTACAGGGGCGTTTTTTCGACAACAATTGAACTTTTGCGCCGTGAAGTGGTTGAGCCCGTCCACAATACTACAAGTCGACTCTTTTTCCACGAGCCACGTGCAATGCAGTCACTTGTTCTCAAGAAAGTCAAATTGTCGGTATTCGGCTTGATGGAACCGCTTTGGCTCGACTACACAAAGTGGCTGGGTTGGATCACTTCAGTGGTCAGAACGGCTACAAACGAACCACTCCTTGTCATCGATGTCGACTTCAAAAAGTGGTCCGTGGAAATACGTCCTCAGAACATGACCCGGTCGTTTTTAGCATTTTTGTGAACGTTAATAAAGATGCTCCGTGTTTCATAATGATAAAATTGTTATAAATATATGAATAAATCTTTATATCCTCTTTTTATACACATAATATTATTGAATTTTGATCGAACAATTGGAAAAATTATTTAATTTCAATCATTATTATACCTATCCTAATATTTAATTACTGCTTAATTTTCTGCAACATAACTTATTTGAAACGATAGAATTTATTTAAAGCCGTAAGATGGACGGCAGAGTTTGAGGGCCCAACTGTCGGAAAACCATTGAGTAATTCACGGTAGTATTTGCTTTGTATTACTATTACTATTATTATTAACATCATTATTGTAACAAAACATATAATAACATTCAAGTCTAAAAATAATATAATTTTATATAATAATGATGCATCCTATACACACATCTGCTGAGGACACAGGGAAGATTTTTTTTTGTCTACTGATGTGTGTTCTGAATAAAATGGCGAGCCGTGATGAATATAAGCTTCTAAGGCTATATATAATGACATATAATAATGGCAGACCTGGTCAATTACTTTCAAAATTTCATACTTTTTGATACCTTCAAATTTTCTGCCACGATTTTAGTCGCGCAATAATGGTCAGCCATTGTTATTTTTCGATAATAATAATATATTTCAAAATTTCGAAATGGCGGCTCTGGTCAAATACAAAATTAGTCTAATTTTAGTACCTTTATCACCTGCGCAGTAGTTACGGTCACCGCGCTAGGTTTAGTGAGTCCCCACTTCATGTTCATGTTCATGTATAGGGGACTGCATAGAAGCCCTAAAAGAGCTGGGCAGTCAGAACAGACTGACACTAGCCTGGGTACCAGCACACACAGGTGATAGAGGCAATGAAGAGGACGATACAATAGCCCGAGAAGGAGCAATGGCCCAGAACCGTATTGCGGTATAGCAAAAGCTGTAATAAAAACAAACACCAAATCATGGATTCAACAGAAGTCTCAAGAATGGTGGAACAATGCACCCGGGATGAGACAGGCTAAAGAGTTTATCAAACAACCGCAGCCAACATTCACAGACTATCTACTAAGCCAGAAGAAGAACACTACTAGAATAGTAGTAGGACTTCTCACAGGACACTGTAGGCTCAACAAACATATGAGTACAATAGGCCTGGCAAAAGAAATGCTATGCAGGTTCTGTCAGGAAGAGAAGGAAACATCAGTACATATACTATGCCACTGCGAGGGCTTGTCAATGCAAAGGCTTCTAATGCTGGGAGAAGAAAAACCAAGAGCTCCCAGATTCATGGGAGTTCTAAAAACTAGCCTGTGGAGTCTCGTAAAGAAGACAGGGCTAGACAAAGAATTCTAAATGATCTCGAGGACAAATATAATAGATCTGAAAAGGTCGCGGTGTAGAGGCTTGTAGCACGAAAGTCCCTAATATATAATCTAATAATCTAATAGGGGACTCTCTGGACAAAAATCTAGTTCTGGTCAAATACATACAGGTAGCCGGCCATGGCTCTTAGACTATAAGCTTATCATGAGAAATACTTTGACATTTTTCCGAAACAGGTGGGCCCAGCGCCTTTCCGCCCCACTGAAAAAGGCTGACCTGCGAAATTTGTGTCATTATTATGCTAATGGTAAGATCCCCCTATCGTCAGTTGTGAACGGGATTTTTTTTGTTACGATTAAAAAATCTTTGGCTTCGAATTGAAGTCTGGGCCTCATTCGCAGTGCTGTTTGTTCATAGATGTCATTAGCTCTTTGTCCTGACCAGGTATGCACAGAAATCATCAGAACGGTGAAACTAATATTCAGAGAGTCACCTGATATTTATTAATACTTGCCTGTTGTTACAGAAAGCATTGGGTTCTGGTGGCGCATATGTTGTGTTCTCGCTTGCTATTACAAGGTACGCAGGTTCGAATTGCCGCGCCCACCAACCACGAGCATGTCATCACACGTTAAAAGGTGAGGACCCTAGCTCGCACAAATATCTCGAGGACTTCTGGGGGTTGCTCGTCTTTCTGTGATGTTCCAGAGAAGTAAGCGAGCTTGTGAGCGAAGTATCACCGACGAGACGAATTGCTCTCTTTTGGACAGAATCTAAAGGTTCCAATGTATGTTCGGGTGCTGCACTCCATATATGGGAACAGTATTCCAGAACAAGTCGAATTTGTGCCTTATAAATCATAATCATGTGACAGAAAGTAAAATTCTTCTTGGCGCGGAACAAAAAACCAAGTTTTTGAGATGCACTCTTGGCAATGGACCTCACATGGTTTTCCCATGACAGGGTACTGCTGATGGTAATACCGAGCACTGAAACGGGAGATTTTATTGGTATCGATACTCCTGACATAATTACGCTGGCCACTGGAGATCGGTCTTTCTAGGGAAAAGACATACTTGGGTTTTATTCGCATTGAATTCCACCAAGTTGTTGAATCCCCATTCTAGAATTTTTGCTGAGTCCGTATTTACTTCATCCACGATTCTTCCCCGTTCATTAGCTGATGTCGGAGTTTTGAAAAAAAAAGCGGTATGAAGGGTTCTATCATCCGCAAAGCTGTGCACTGGATCTGAGGTAGTTCCCAACAAATCATTTATGCGAAGAACGAACAGTGTAGGTGCTAGAATGGATCGCTGCAGATCACCAGTATTTTTTGGTAGAGTATCGGATGATACTCCATCGACCACCAAGTGGAGATATCGGTCTGAGAGGAAGCTAGATAGCGAGGAACACAGCTGGGGAGGTGAGCAATAAGATGGAAGTTGGGCTGGGAGTCCTTGGTACCAAACGCGATAAAATGCCTTGGAGGTATCTAGTGCAACGGCCAGATTTTCACTTATAATCTCCCTAGTGCTTGAATTATTGCCGGAAATTTTTCTAGCACATGAATTTTCTTAAAAAATTCATGTACGAGGTAAATTTCCAGAAATTAATTAAAGCACGCGGGGGATTCGGTAAGAAAATTTCACACCAAAATATATTAAATTAATGGTTAATTCAACTGACTTGTAGATTATTTTGAGAGAAAACAAGTTGTAACATCAGTGGGCCATGAATGGTTTTTGTTGATATAATGACAGTTACGCGTTGGTATTAGTGGTGGTGTTTGTATGTGAGAAAGGAAAATTCATTTTGCGAAATTTTCAACCTAAAATTACATTGCACATCACGCAGAACTGAAATAGTTTTGACTGGTCCATGCGGATTGTCTATTGGGAAGTGATGTGGAAAGGAATTGTTGCAAATTTCAGCCGAGTATTCACGAAAAGATAAGTTGAATAAAATTGTTTCAAATATTAAGTTCATCAAGTCAAGCATAGATATATTTGATTGATATACATTTTTTACCGATGGACCTATTCATCGTTGAAATGCAAGTTCTCAAAATATTTTCAGACGCATTCGAAATATTTAGTGAATATATAATTATGAAATATTATCTCCTTTCATATAAAAAATAACATTCCATTTTACATAAAAGCAAAATGTTAACTATCACATGTCAAATATTTGACAGAAAAATTTCCACTTATTAATTTCGTCTAGGGTACCCAGAAGGATAAAAATTTCCGGAAATTTTTTGGGTTACCAATATTTTGATTGGCTGAAAAAGTGAGGTGTGAAATTTTCACCATATTTTTTATAGATGACCGCTCTCCAAAGACTAAATCTCTTTGTCGAACGGAAATTTATCGTATAGGAATGTAGGCTTTCACGGCTGGCGTCAATGTTTTGGTTGGTTTCCGGGTTTTGCCGTGGTCTTCTTTGGTTAAAATCTCCAAACGTTTCAACTGCAACTGTGGCAGTCATCTTCAGTGGCGTGGTCGAAGTACTCTTCTTGACGTATCAACTGAGTTTGCGCAAAGTTCCCATAGGGAATACGTGAAATCAATAATTGTTTCACCAATGAGGTGAAACAATTTTCTGTTGCCGAAATATTGCTGTTATTTCTATTTCTCGATGTCTCACTTCATTTCGACTCAGGACAAATAATTACTACTGCAGATATCATATCATTTTATATCAAGATTTTTTAGAGATTATTATCTATCATTTACGTATATTTGATGATGGATATATAGGATAGAAAATGTCAATGATTAGTTATAGTTCATCATGTTCGTACCAATATGCATATATTTTATTTCCATCCTTGTGTATACGGGATCGGATCCTTGCACAATCAGAGATTTTTCAGAAGTATCCTCCGTTATTAATAGTTGCTTGAGAATCAAAGTTTTGAATGTTACCGTACCCGGTGGTAATACTTTACAGTTGAATTTGAAGAAGGGTTCTGTACTTACTTTCGAAGGTACTGTCACTTTTGGTTTCCAAGCGTGGGCTGGACCTTTACTGGAATTCAAAGGCGAAGGTATTACTGTTCAAGGAAGCCCAGGTGAATAGAAAATCATTTTTAATTGCTACTAGTGCTATAAACTTTCATCAACATATTGAATACAACAATAACAAAGTGAAGTTTCACGGTAAAATAGAATTTGGTGTCTCCAGCGGTTTCAAAAGGTGCACATCGAAAGAACATATGATATGCACGCAACTATCATCAAATTTGTCCGTTCTGTCTTTGGGCAAGTTGTAGTAGTGACGAGAATCAACTCCAGAACCACAGTTAAAACGATGACTTGGTGAAGCTCGTAACGGCAGTCGACTAGAAAGAAGTGTTTCTCTAACTTGATTCGTAGAAATAGTTTAATACACCTTTGAGTCATAACTGAAGAGCTTCAGCGTTTTGATCAGATTTGCAGATGCTTCAACTATACTCGTTACCTAATGGCTGTCGTTTTTTTGGCACAAATCTGATAGTAGATTTGACTATCACCTGTTAGGTATTCTCTTCTTGTGTAATGAATGAGTAGGTTCTGCTACTCACTTGTTAAGGATTCGAAAACTTCAATAACATCATATTCATCAATTGCTATATCATTATTCTCTTAGAGAACAACTTCAATGATTTAAATAGTATATAGTTTTTCAGGTAATTTTCGAACTCCTCAATGAGTTTCAATGTTATGAATACTCCGGTGTTTTATCTCAACACCAAACCCCAATTTTCAACAACTGAGCCACCAAGCAATAATCTTCTGGAAGAAGATTAAATTTAGTCCGGAGATGGTCATTCAGTGACTGCTACACGTGTCGAGGTGTCACAAAATTCCGATAAAATTATAACTTTGGTTGAATAATAGTGTAGGGGCCAAAAAAATAGGTCGTTAGCATTATAACTGACATTTTCATTATATTAGTTTCAACGAAAGAACAAAATCCCTGAAATTTCTCACCATTTCTTTGCTGACATTTCTTCGCTGGTTGTTTCTCCTCTTGCTTCGGCTCCTGCTCTCTCCATTCCCTCTCATGCTCTGTGTGTGTGTAGTGTTTATTGTTGGTCCTCGGTAGTATTTATATCATATGTGTTTGTTTATATAGCTGCTTGTGCTATTTATTTTGTGGTTCTTGTAATCGTTATTTTGGCTATCGCCCTTTCTGAACCTATGTGTATTTATGTGTTTTCATCTATAATTCTAATGTCTTTGATCTCTTCAAATATTGCTTGTGTTTTAGTATTGTTTATATCGTCACCGAACTATTTGCGTCTACCTGTGACTGCCCACTCTATATGGTCTCTTGTTTATGCAAGACTGATGGCTCAGTGTTCATGTCCAGAGGGTCAGGCAACCGAGTGATTAGGATCACATCTCTTCAATCATTTTGGCTGCCGGTCGTGTGGTTCAAAGCCTGTAGAATCTTTTTTCTGATGGACCGAGGAAGTGCTAGGAATTGCACGTTCAAAGGCAAGGCCTCGTTAATCCTTGGCTCGCACAAATTTCGACTTCTTCGAAAATAAATATTTATACAACAAGTGCAAAAAGTGTTGTCCAACTCGGCCTGATGGCCTCATCGGACAATTTCACGTTGAGTGCAATAAACTCTTTTTGCACGAGTTTCATATTTTTTCTACGTTCATGCAAAAATCAAAAAATGTTTCATTTTGGTGGCACTAAACTGTAAGGAAGATACTTTTTGTTTAAATCTATCTGCTATAAGTAATTCAAAAACATGTTGTGTAATCCAGTTGATATTTGAAGGAAATAATTTTATTTTTAACATTTTCCAATAATTTCATAGTCCATTATGTAACTATTTAAAACGTAATATAATATCACAGAAAATGGGCTAAATTTGGCGTCAATTTGAAAGTTTATGTCTGTCATGATGACAGACCGCTATAGTAGAATGACAGATGAGTGCAATAAAGTCTTTATTGCACTCAGTGCAATAAAGTCTTTATTGCACTCAGTGCAATAAAGTACCAGTTTTTCCACCAAATATAGTTCAATAAAGTTTTGTTTTTTTTGCATGAACGTAGAAAAACAATATTCGTTATTTTTGGTGTTATCTTATAAAACTTATGATCACTGATATTGGATTCAGAATTGGTATGAGCGGGTTTTTTGGGTCGTATTTTTTGAATGTTTTGTCATAATTCATAAATTAAAGATTAGTGAGTGAGGGTTTTCGGGGTCAGATATTATAATTTTTTTTGTAAAAATGTATGAATTTAAGATGGTGGACCAAGATGGTGGACGAGTTTTGTGATTATGGTCAGATTCGACTCAAAATTGGTAAACTGAACAACACGCTTTTCTTCCAACATTGATGAAAAAGTAAAATATAATTGACAATATAATTACTCAAATGTATAAAAAGCGTAGGATGCTAGACAAAGTTATCTTGAGTTCTTGAACGCTCAGTATCGTTATATTAAACTAGACAATATGATAATATAGATTGGAAGCACCCACGTTTAGTAATTATATTGTAAATCATTTTTTACTTTTCAGTCCATGTTGGAAGTGAAGCGTGTTCTTTAGTTTTTTTAAACTAATATTTTTGAATATCTTCCTAATGAAAGAACACTCATTTCAATCAGTTGAAAAATATAAGTTTTATAAGAGTGCTTCCATTTGGGTCACACTATATACATGTTTGCCTTGAAATCTATTGACGTGCCGTGTTTTTCGTGTATTTTTGCTGGAAATGGCTCACCAACGTGTTTTATCTCCACTTTACTAATTTTATTCCTGTAGGGGTGAATACATGTCTGCTTTATGTCCGCTTCAACCTGTAGCGGTAGTTGGTCCGTCGTGGGTCCGTCGGTGCTTCAATATAGGCTTTTGTCATGGCTAGTAGGATTAGTCTCCAAATTGCTATCATCTATTTGATGATCCTGCTGTCTTCTGTCTGTGGTCTCCATGAATTTAGGACAAGCGGCTTGACCGCCTATTCATGTTATCTTTCATTATCTTTCAGCCACCAAGTAGAGTATATTGGCTAGTTCCTGTGTCCTTGCACTAATGTTAAACCCCGGACATTTTCCTATCAATTGTCAGTCCTGAATATTTCAGTGATTCCTGGTTTTGTGTTATGTATTTGAACATTCGAATGTTGGATATAGTTGTCGTTTTTGTCGTTTTTGTCGTTCCTGCTTATACTTTGTTTCTGTCTTGTCTTTGATGTATGTCAATTTATTCTTTGCCGCCCATGTGCTGCATTATGATCAATATTTCTTCCATTGCTCTACTGTCCATGCATAGGACATGGCCCAGGCTCGAGTCCTGGAGGCATTCTTGTCCTGTATTTTATAGTATCTATCCACTCGATCTCTTCGTGTTTCTAAGGAATTGTGTGCTGAGATTCTTCAAGAACTTGTTGTCAGTAATGTCTGCATGTGATCTGTGTGTGTGTGTGTGTGTAGTTTTTCACGATTATTTTTTTGTATCGCTTGTATCATGCTGTGTCGTGCTCATTGTTTTTCTGAAGCCTAACAGCCGCCTGTTCACTTTGCCGCTCCCATTCAGAAAGTTTGTCAGCCGTTTCGTCAGGAGCTTGTCTGCTAGTTTTCTCGATGGTGGCAACAGCGAGATAGGTGTTACCCTTTCCCCTTTTTTGGGATTCACGCGTTGTTGACCATGCTTCATCTATTCGGGAAATTACCTCATGTACGGTAGAAAAATTACGTCAACTGGTTCTAGAAGCATTTTAAACCGTTAAGTCAGATGTACTCGCATGAAGGTTTTGGGTTCCACAGTTAAACGATGTTATTTGTGCTTAGAAAATAATGATGACTTGTTCGAACATCTTTTGTAATCAACACAGAGCCGTAATTGGAGGTTTTTCCTGAATGATTTTAAATAATGTGTAAAATAAGCCGAACAAATGTTTAGTAAACAACTATAAATGATAGATGATACATTTCAGAATACAATATGGATATGAATTATGTAATGAAAATAACAGGGCCGTATTTAGAAAAAAACGATGAAGGTTCATTGGAAACGAAACGTCGTATTGAAAATCCGAGGACATCCTGTTGAGCTCAAAAAGTGGCGATAAAAATATACTTGTTATTTTTTTAAATCTTTCCAAATAACGTCAGATATAAATAAAAACAAAAATCGTAACTTTTCCTTTGTTCAAAATATCTTGAAATTTGAAAAAGATACCGTACCTACTTCTGCAAACTCCGTATGAAAGAACTTTGGATTATGCAACTTTTAACCAACATTGTAACTCAAACCTTTTCCGTGATCCTAATGCTATCCCATCCTTATCTTGAACACACTGTATATCGATGTTTAAGTATTGTAATTTTAGGTTAACTTTTGGTCATCTTGGGATTTTAATTATAGGATGGAAATACTTGATCATATATCTTGATGATATTCATGATGATATAATAATCAATCCTTCGACCAAGAAAATCAATAAAATGCACACCACTAACATACAAGACACGATTTTATCTTCATTATCAGTTGTACATATCAACCGAAAGGTACCCATTAGTTATGAATTGAAATTTCTTATTCTGTTCATGTCTGACATATTAATCTATTATATTTAAAAGTTCTTTCTGTCAACAGGTTCTTTAATTGATGGACAGGGCGAACTCTATTGGGATCATCTGGGTGACAAAGGCTTGACTAAACCTCAATTGATCAACTCCGTCACAACGTCATCAGTTTTCAGAAATCTTAATATACGTAACTGCCCACATCACTGTTTCTTTCTCAAAAAAAGCGATAATGTTACTGTATCTGGAATCAATATTGACGTATCTGATGGAGATAAGGTGAGTTCATAGTTTACAAAACAATATAGAGTAAGGATGAATGAAGCTGAATTAATCGCACACTTGTAGACAATATGTATACAGAGTGACCCATTTGAAAGCGGGCCACCTCTCTAAAACTGTTATTTATCATCCGATTCAGAAGTTTTTTTTTTCGATAGGTAGAGCACTAATAGTTTTAGTTGAGAGCCATAAATTCAAAATAAATATAAAAATTTCAAGGCCTACTTCGAATTTTTTTCAAGGTCAAAAATCCAAAAAACATACTAGCGATTTTTTAGAATGTGGCGAATGTGGCGATATCATTGTATTCACGACATTTTCAAATGGTTTATGTGAAAATTACGTAGGAATGCGTCCATCAATAAAAAAGTTATGTAGGAATAAATACACTTTGAAAATTATGTCAAATAATCAACCCAAAACTTCAATTTCAGAACTTTTGTCATAATTCTGACTACACCACTCGATTCAGAATATTTCGAAATATATTTGGCCAGAATTCTATCGAAATCTGTTCAATAAATGAACAAATTATAAAATAATAAAATTTAAAAAGAATGTTGTTTGGTGGAATTTTAGAAAAAAAAAATATTTTATAATTTTATAATTTGTTTATTTATGAACAGATTTTGATGAAAGTCTGACCAAACATATTTTGAAATATTCTGAATCCAGTGGTGTTGACAGAATTCTCATAAAAGTTCTGAAATTGAAGTGGTGGGTTGATTTATTGACTTAATTTCCAAATTTTATTCCCTTATAACTTTTTTATTGATGGGCGCATTTCTACTTAATTTTCACATAAACCATTTGAAAATGTTGTGAATCCAGTTGCGACGTCAAATTATATTTAAAAAAATCGCTAGTTTGTTTTTTGGATATGTGACCTTGAAAAAAATTCGGAGAAGGCCTTAAAATTTTGATTCTTATTTCGAATTATAGCACCAGGCTTTGCCGTAGTCCTCTTTTTTGAAAATCTGCAAGCGTTTGGATAGTTCAACCAAAGAAGACCACGGCAAAACCCGGAAACCAACCAAAATACGAACACCGAACATTGAATATTATATTGAAATAAAATAAAAATTATACCGCTCATTACAAAAATTTTCGAAGATATACAGGGTGTATTTTGAATGATGTCATTAATTTCAGGTAGTGATTCCGTGTCACATTTTATGAAAACAAATTCATATAAACAAATGTCTTAACCTGATTTGTTTCTGAGTAACAGGGTGACAAAAGTTTAACAAAAAATCGGTGTTTCACGAATTACACAAAATTCTTCAAGCCAATTCTCCGTTTTGCAGTTATGTGATCGTAAGGTTCTTATTTTCTTTTTACTGTTCTATTCAAAATATTGTCAACAGACTAGTTTTCGATGGATTCAGAAAACAATAAAAACATCGATAATAATACCCATCTCCGATTATCACAGCTAGGACATACATATCTTACATTCGTATGAAAAGTAAATAATTGCTGTGATATTGATAATTTCGGATTAAACTGATTACCTAGGTTTCGACATTATTTCCTCTGAACATTTTTTTGTTATTATTTTATCTTTTCCTTTTGAAGTACTCAGCCAGGTAATTCATTTTGTAGTGGCATATCAATTATGCTTATCACATATGAAAAAGAATATACTTTATTGTCATAAGAAAATATCTTGTTCATTCAACCAATGAAATAATTTTCTATATACCGGGTAACCACGAGGTGAGGTGAGCCCCCATTTTTTCTTTAGTTTTGAGGATACAGATTTCAAATTTGGTATGTAGCTTATACATTATATATATATATATTACTTAAATACGCATATTTTGACGCCACTACTGAAAATTGATCCCGAACTTTTTTTTCAAATGACACCATGTACATTGAATTCCATTATCCGAAAGTGAATGCAATTTGTGATAATACCCTTCTTCAAAATCAAAAATCGGTTGAAAAATGGCGGAGATACGGTTGATTGTTCAATCGAACAAAGTTAGACATGGAATTTAAACTTGAATTAGCACAACCGACAAACGACACCAGAAGTTACCAGAGGAAGTTTCGAAGTGCGATACAGTCAAATACTGAGGTTTACATGTAGCTGTAGCTCCCATATATTCCAACAATTATCAAAATTTTCCTGAAAGCGGTACACATTAAGAAATGCTCACAACTGCCATTTTTCAAATTGCAACATGTACTCTTCACTTTGTCATGATGAAAAATTGCAAATGATCAATATACTCCTGCGAAAAGTTTTGGAGAATTCCTTAAGGAAACCAATGTACACTCAGGTTTCATGATGGGTGTTCATAAAATTGAATGTTCCTCAACGTAGGCGGCTCAGAACATAATTGAGATAAACCAATACACAAAAGCTCATATTATTTTAACGACGTCAAAGTTTGTTTTACTTATTTAGTTAATGCTCCTTTTTTGTTTCGCGTTTATATGTTCATGGTCGCCCTAGTTGAAGAATATATAATTTTGAGACCACTCAAACAATAAAACATCTTCTATTTTCGATTTCTTTCGGAATTCACCAAAACTTTCACACGAGTGATGTCATAATTAATCAGTTTTCATCACGATCAAAGAACAAAAGAACATGTTGCCATTTGAGAAAGGCAGTTGTGAGCATTTCTTTATGGGTACTATTCCGTCTTCAGGAAATTTTAGGTAATTGTTCGAATATATGGGAGCTGCGATTATATGATAACCTCAGTTTTCAACTGTCGCACTTCGGAGCTTCTTTTGGTAACTTCCGATGTCGTTTGTCAGTTGTGATGATTTAAGTTTGAATTCCATGGCCAAATTTGTTCGATTGAACAATGTCTATATCTCCGCCATTTTTCAACCGATTTTAGACACTTATATCGTAATATGTATTACAGCATTGGCGTTCTAGGTCTGTGATTTCTATGAGTTGTACAGATTTGCAACCTTTTACGTCGACCGCAACATATATTTTTTAAGTCGTGGTAATTTTTTTGATCAAGGTCTCGAAATAATCACGAAAGTTTTTATTATAAAAACTTTTTATTACACATTTTGAACAAAATTAGATTTTTGCAAATTTCATGAAGTACCGGATCGTGTTCGCAAGGTTGCAAACTTGTGAATGCAATATCAACAAAAATTCAAAACTTTTGTGATAACCTTCAGACCATCAATATATTCAATACTACCTACTCCGAATTTGCGGAACTTTTGAAATTTTCAGCAACAGCAACATCAGTATTCAGCAAAATTCAATTTAATTGTCATTTTGATAATGTTGTGAACTTTGGAACAGGTTGCAAACTGAGACTTATTGCTTTCCCGATGTACCATTCACTTGACCAAAGCTCGAAAACTTTTGTAATTATTATAAGTTGAACGCCTATTTCTACCAGCCTACAAGTAGAATACGAACCAATTGAGCTCCGTGACGGCGGTGTCGATCGTTCATAAGTAATTACCAAGTTATACCTCAACCACAAACTCATTTACAGTTTATCAAAAATAGATGAATGTGTGAGAATATGCAAGCCCATAGTCCGTAATAGGTATATCCAGTGATAAAGCATGACTTAAAACTTTAGCGCAAGAAGTGGGAATTTAACACTTTCAGCTATGTTTGCCGAATTGAACACTTTTTGATTCGCACTTCGAAAACAAAGTTATCTTCATATGAGAACGAATATACTGAACTATGAGGAGGGAAAACAGTTTGTTCTTATTGTGACACCACAGTTTCGAAAAAAAGTGATACTTGATAATAAATTGTGAAATTCTTAAATTCTCGATTGATTTCTTCTCTTTATTGCTAGCAAAAAAAATCCATTATCGAGTTCAGAAATGTTGTTTCGCAATGTACCACCAAAAATGCTATTTCAAGATCTGCGCCATGACATCCAAGTTTTTTTTAAGAATTTCAATAGACATACAATAATGGTCATAAGAAGATAACTTGTATTCTTTCTAGAACAATTTCACTGGCCACAACACAGATGGCTTCAACCTTGGTGTGGTCAGTAACACCATCATAGAAAATTCTATTGTGAAAAACCAAGACGACTGTGTAGTTATAAATGCAGGATCGAACATCATCGTAAGAAATATGGATTGCTCTGGAGGCCATGGATTGAGTCTTTCGGTTTCATCGAAACCTGTATCTAATATAACTTTTGCTGACAGTATTGTGAGGAAATCAGCGAATGGAATACATGTCAAGACTCACACTGATGGTGGAAAAACAGAAATTAGAAATATCACCTATAAGAATATCCAACTAGAAGGTAATAAACCTAATTATTTGATAAATTGTTAAAATTGTTTTTGTTAAAATTGTTTTTTCCGTTAACCAGCTGTCGTCCCCTTACGAACGGCAGCCCTCAAAAGTCGAAACTTGTGCGAGCCAAGGATTGAACGAGGTCTTACCTTTTAACGTGCGATTCCTAGCACTTGGAACCTTCAGTGTAAATACAACTTAAGAGACGTAGAAAACTATAAATATTAAAACTTCCTCAATTATTTCAATTGATGCGCGTATCCTAAAAAAAAATTAACATCATCGAGAGCTGCAAGTTTTCTACGTCTCAGAACTTATAAATTCATAACTTTTCCCTGTAATAGAAAATTATCTATTCGCTGTCAAGTACGACTGGATGTATAGTGAAATATTTGATGATGGATAATTCTGATGACATTTTTCCTATCGATATGGAGGGTGAAGTTCAGTTTTCTGAATCAAATCATTTGGTATTGCATTTTTTCTTAATATAAATTTATGCCAAAAAATCAGAAATTTTATTTTGAATTTTATTATGATACTAGAAATATTGGAACTTCATTATGGCCTTTCTTTCTCCCGCAATTTCACTGTAAGTCGCTGCTTCATTTGTGAGCAAATATTAGTTATACAGTGATAATTCATTGGGCTGGGGCAGGACGACTCTAATGTTGTCTGACCTACCTGGCACCGACGAGCGGCAAGAACCGCGAAACGCGTCTGCAGGTGGTCTTCCCCAGCCAAGTGGAGGATAATTTGCTCTATAAGTACAATAAGCAATTGCAACTGGGTCTTCTTGGAAGTACGTTGCACAAATATCTTTCCGATATAGGTAATTCAATGTCCGTCGTGGTATTAGCCAAGGAAATAGTTGTTTTCTATCAGATGTTTGCCTCATATTTTCCATATGGTGGAAATATTTGGATAATGAACTTCATTGTGTTAGTAAAATACCATGACATAAAAACTTTCCTGACCTAATGTGTATAGGCATTATATCTTTTACCAATTATCGAAATATGCACCTGGAATGTTTAAATGAACGTTTGTTCCATAACACCATTTTGGACACAACACAACACAAATTCCGATATTGACGCGTTGGTTTATAGGCATTGTTATGATTTGATTACTTGAAAGGATTCCAAATAATTTTGTTCATTTACCTGCTAATTAGTGGTCCTTACTCTCTAAAAATAAGTAAGGATTTATTTTTAATTCATCTGAATACTTTTGCTTATAAAATGGAGTAAAAGTTAGGTTATAACTTCTGTAGAACTAATCCTGTGAAACAATTCCCAACTTCAGTTATTGAGTTATTCTGAGGTGCAATGCATTCTATTTTGAACGATGTACCACATTTCGACATAATATGTTCAAATAACAGAATGATAAAGTTTGCAGGTTTAACAACAATATGCAAAATTCCATAATAAACAACGTATTGAGATCAAAATCTATGAAATCTGCTCAAAATGTTTACATTAATGATGCTTCATAACGCCATGTCACTTTTCTCGTAATAGTATATTACGTAACAAGTGTTGTAAAAGGCATATTACGCACGAATGGAAAAATTACGCACGAAGCCGCATAGCGGCGAGTGCGTAATTCCATGAGTGCGTAATTGCTTTACAACACGCATTACGTACTATACTTCACCTACGGCCATATACAGTGTGTAGTTTCCGACATCCAAAAAATCATATTATTATTATAAAGTAAAATGACCTGTTTTCAAAGAAGGCGCCTATATAGATGAACTTAAGTAGCAATACCTCATCTGAATAATAAATTTGATCCAGATACAAATATTCTCATTATTATTATTATTATTACTATTTGTAAAATCGCCTGTTTCTAAACAGATAAACTTAATATACTATATAGATAAACTTAAAACGCAAACTTTATTTAAATACAAAATTTGATCCAAATCATTAACGCGTTTCAGAGATTCGAAAATTCATATTATTATTAATATTATGAGTAAAATCACATTTTTCATGAGAAGCGCCTATATTAATGAACTTAAGTAGCAATACCTTATCTAAATACAAAATTTGATCCAAATCGTTGAAGCCGTTTTCGAGATCCAAAAATTATCATTATTATTATTTTTATCAGTAAAATCGTGTTTTTTCAAGAAAGGCGCCTATATAGATAAACTCAGAAAGCAAAACCCTATCTTCATACAAAATTTCTTCCAAGTCGATTCAGCTGTTTCCGAGATATATCAAACTGTGCGTTTTGTTTACGAAAACTGTGCGATTTGTTTACCGTGCGTAAGGAGCTATTTACTGAGGCTATGAGTCGTTTGTTTTTGTCTATTTTCTGCAGTGGCCGTACGTAAAAGATTTAACCTTCTTGTAGACGTTCGAATCGATTCAATTAGTTTCGTAAACTATATTCTTCGAATACTTCACATGAATGAATCTAACAGTGTCAAATCAGGACACCTAATAAGACCTCTGTTTTGAACAATCCTTAAGAGGCGTTTCGAATAACTTTACTAGACTTTTAGAAAGCATCACTGGAATACTCACCGGAAGTAATTATCCTGGGGCTCCTTTTATAAGCAGTTTTAGTAAATTATGGCACAATTCATTCATTCAAAACATCTTCAATTAAATATTTAGGGGTAATAATAGACCAACATATACGCTGGTCTGAACACATATCTCATGTGACAAGAAGAATAAGAGCATTATCTCATAAATTTTACATTCTACGAGACATCCTTTCGAGAAAAAATTTGATTATCTTGTACAATAGTCTTGCTGAATCAATTGTCAGATACTGCATAGTCGCATGGGGAGGCGCTTTCATTACCACACTACATGTATTACAGACAGCACAAAATATATTAATTAAGATTATACTAAAAAAAGACAGACTATTTTCTACCCACCTACTCTATAAAGATACTGACCTGCTTAATATAAAAACACTATTTATTTACCAATCATTACAACGAATGCACAGTACGCAAAATAAATATACGGTGAAAAAAAAACAGGATGACCAGATCGACTCTAAACAAAAACATTCAAGTTCATTCATTCAAAAAATCTGTAACCCAAAGATCATTTATGTATTTTGGTCCAAAATTCTTCAATCTTATCCCAGCTGACCATAGAGATATAAAAAACCACAAGATCTTCAAAAAGTTAGTAAAAAAATTCATAATAGAAAACCATGAAAAATTCTGTTAGATTCAAAACCAGAGAAAGGAATAGTTAATCTATTGACTCCATGATGTATCTAAGACGCATAAACTGATTGCCAAACCACTGTGGTTCCGTCGGTTCTTCCTCATTGCTACAATGAACCTCCATTTTATTTAATATTTGTATCATACGCTCGCCCTTACTACACACGTAATTGCAAATTCGAAAGCATATGTAAAGGGTTGGAAAAGCAATACAGGCATATTTGCCTAGGCAATTTCCGACCCTGAACCAGATGCTGCTATAAACCAGCAATCGAAATTCATGTATTTTGTAAATTTTGTAACATGAATTTTTGTATAACTTGTAAATTTTGTAACTAGAATGGCAATAAAAAAAAAATTGAATTGAATTGCTCCGTTCTAATGCTAAATGACAGAATTAATTGGAGACCACAATATTTGATCAGATTATTATTCGAACATTCCGTTATAGTAATATTAGATGAAGGTTTCTGTCATAGTTCACAAAGTTCACAATGAGCTTGTCAAATAAAAAATAGTATAGGATTAATGCAGTTCATTCATATACAATTTCCTCATCTTTGTTTCTACCTCGTTTCTCTATCTTCATGCTGCTGAAAATTTTGTGTGCTAGTTTTCGAAGGTTGAAGTTGAAGCTACTGAAACCACATTTGTATCGCCTTAAAGAATTCAATCAACGGAAATGTGTTTTACTGTATCTGCCACTCAGAACGTTCTTCCAATAGTTTATTTATTTTACGTGGACACTAAACGGGGTCAAACATACTACTTGTTACTGCACTAATTCCTGATTGTAGTACGATTTGATAACTGACAAAAATATATTCCACAATACTTTAATTATCATTCAATATAATTATGAATTATATGATTTATTTCAGATATCACTAATTTTGGGATAAACATACAAGAGGACTATAAAGCAGGCGAAGGTACTGGTATTCCAGCCAGTAATATTCCAATTGTGGATTTAATCTTGACCAATATAACTGGAACAATGAAGGGTAATGACTCACAACCTGTACAAATCATATGTGGTGATACTGGGTGTTCAGACTGGCAGTGGTCTGGTATTTCGATCACAAACAATTCAACCTCAAGCAAATGTAACTATTTTCCATCTGGATTCAAATGCTGAATTTTGCTTCTGAATTAAATGAATATTGGTTTTATTACTTTATTCTAACTTTCCCGACAAGAAAAGCGGTCTTCCATTTGGTAGTCGGTGTCCGAGCAGTGTCAGTCTCTTGTGCTCTATATTCATGCAAAATAAAAATAAAAAAATCGATTCAACGGTATTCATTGTCGATATTTAATCTCGTATCAACGATTGCAGTAACAACATCCAAACTTTTATCGAAATATTTTTGAAATTCATCTCAATAAAAGCTCCCCAATTCAAAACCAGATCACCAACTTACAAAGTGATAAAAAGAGAACGATTCTTTTTGTCAAGCGGATGAAAAGGTGACATAATTATATCGAATAAAAGGATATTTGGAACAATTATTGTTGTAAATACAATTCAAGGAATAGATGTCAATTTTGTTGTCGAAATATGCAACTTGTTAAATTGACGTATTATTGGTGTTTAGGGTAGTTTCTATTTTCGAACAAAATTATTGTTAGGGATGAAACAATGTGTTTCGAATCAACGAAAAATCTAATTGAGAAAGCGATCAACGTTGTTATTGCCAAAAAACAAATACCTACCTATTATAATGATTTCACCTACACCTTCACAGTGAATTACTGTAAATTAGTTAGCACTATACCCAAAAGACAGAAAAATCCAAGGTTGTAGGAAATGCGTTGCTGCATGTTGTAGACTGTACCTAATTTAAAATATTAGCGAGAGAATGGCGCGTTCACAGATATCTTTTGTCTAAAAGGCACTTAGTGTCATATATGGTGAACAAGTGGGCTTGCTGAGGTTAGGATTCAGTGTAAATTTGTCACCGGAGGTCCAAGCGGAAAACAAATGACTATTTACAAACATGCCCGGATGGGTAGCATATATTCGCCTATTTGAATAATCACTCCGACGAGTAGATACGGCTATTGGAAAAATAATCCAAATTGATTGGACGGTTGTAGTAAATACATATCGTACACATCTGGCAACCATATAAGACAGAATTCATTTAATATTCTATTTCCAAGAAAGCACAAAGCACAAGGTCTAATATCTGGATACGATAAAATCCAATTATCATACAGCTCTGGAATGCTGACGATTATACGAGAGGAATTTGATAATTTGAAGGGAATATTTCATATAAATCATAAAACTGGTTCAAACTCTTACTCAGTTTTTTATATGGATCCATTGTAGTGACATAAGTTGTTTTCATTTTCTTTTTTTGATTTCGATCCCTCCGACGATCCGACAAAGATTCATTTTTCACTGTCTGTATTCCAATAATCGCATTTGGGTCTTATATTATAGTCGAATGAGAAAGTTATAGCCCAATTTCTTCTTCGAGTTTCGAATTATTTTGTTTTTCTCATGACGATTTCGACTCTTCCCGATACTAATTCATTTTCGTACTATGTGTTTTTCAATATGAGTTTGATTCTTCTACTGAAATATGAGAATGAAGGTCAATTTCCTTCTTTGCGTTTTCAATTATTTTAGTTTCCTTTTTACAGTTTCGACCCCTCTGACTGATTAATCTCTTCACCGTGTGTTTTCCAATGGGAGTTTAATTTTTCTACATCTCTTTAATTTGTAATTCAGATTAGTGAATTGTTAATCATGCAACTTGTTAATCAAGAAACGTAAGTTGTTATTCAGAAAGTATCAACAACTGTAAGTTAGAAACCAAGAAAAACCCGTATTGTATTCTCTTGAAGACCCGAATATGAATCAAGTATCCAACTATCATGTCCTGTTGTCCATTACAGCTATGGCAAGATCGAACAAATCAATTATCCGAGGTTGCCTTTTTGTGTGATAATGTACCCTGCCATTCCAGATTTCGAAACGTTCTGGATGTAACTGAGGTAAGTCTTCTTCGTTTGGGTACTTTCCAATATTTAACCCAATTTAAACGATATGGACCAAGTCTCATGTAAGTGTAAATTTTCAAGTTTCTTGAGTTAAAGGTTCAAACTTGAAGGTTCAGGTTTTGGAGAACAAAAATTTGTGTATATTAAGAACATTACTGATCAGGTGAAAGATAGGCACGATGAAAGTAGGAGGCGATTGTGGTAGGGCTACACAACCATTCATCACGATGAAGCTTTTGCATTACAAGACATCCCCGTTGGACGATATGGCGGTTTTCCTAATAAGTGCGCAAAGTGTTTATTTTCCGCACGCAAATACAGTTAGGCGAACGACACGAAGCGAGGAAGAAAATTTTCTTTATCCTCTATGTGATCAACCATTATCTTGGAAAGCACATCGCGCCTGCAATCACCGGCCGAAAATGGTGATGACTTTTATTATGGTGGCCGGTAAGTAGCTTGGCAGTCTAAGGCGCAGGCCGTGCAAAACTTCAGTATAGCTGTAGTCGGTTCGAGCCCGATGTATATACGAGGGATATTTTCTCAAGTTCTCAATATCAGAATCGATAGACGACCACAGCAAGTGTTTTGTGTGTTGTCTAGTTGCCAATCTCGTCTAGTGCTAGCTTGGAGTGCACGCCGGCTACCCGAGCTGGTGCTGTAGGTTATCCAAGTTTTCCTGCAGCTGAAAAGTGAATACGCCACCAAAAATCAGTAAGTCGCCCGTATCGCCTAGGCAAATAATAATAATAGCCGTCCTCTACCCCCACAGGCTATGCCTTTGGGTACACTCTACGACTGTTCATGAGGGAGTATTATTATTATTATTATTAGAATGTAAATTTGATCAGGTGATTCTTCCATAAATCTGGAAACTTCACTTTTGTCAAAAATCCCACAATGTGCTTCTTCGAAAACGATGTTAGATTGAAATATTGACTCAAATCCAAGTTTGTTTTGACTTTAAGGACATATTTTAGATTACTTACTCAGTAAAGTATTTGGCTGAAACGTTTTTCGTAAATCTGCAAAATATGCAAGGAACACCTCCTCCTTGATACTATTTGTCCCTTTGTTATGGCACCAGGATATGGATATGTATATACATTGTTTCCCATATTTTATTGAGATTCAGCGGGCAGTAAATTTAAACTTTCAGTTTGCGGACTCTAAAATGGAATCTGGTAGCTCGTCCCCAGAGCTACTCATTTTATCAGCTTTTAAACATTTTTATGATTTGATGAGTAATTCGAAAGTGTTTGTGGATTATTGCTGACAGAAACTGAGGAAAAATCTGACATCATAATATTATGTATTAATAAAAATAGTAATAATACGATTGAAATGTAAAAGGGAATACACTTGCAACGGCTTCTCATATTGCATGAAATAGTCTACAGTAACAAAAGTAAATAAAATAAAATTTCCAATAACTTTGCACACACAAATATATGCAGAAAAGTACAACTTTGCGCACGCTCGTAGGAAAAATTGTATAAGTTGATGTTCATGACAAAAAATAACTGGTTGTTCTCTTCTCATATCCTCTCCTCTCACTTATCTATCAAGTCCTCAATGATTTCTGAATTACAAGCAACGGTTTCTGAATTACAATTGATGCTTTCTGAATACAATTTGACTGACCTGAAATTCAAGTTACACTTTCTGAAATACAATTTACTGATCTGAATTGCATGTTACGGTTTTTGAAATCCAAATAACAGATTTGAATTTCGAATTATACTTTCCAGTACTGAATTACAAGTAACATTTTCTGAGTTACATTTTACTGATCTAAATTCCAAGTTACACTTTCTGAATTAAATATGAAAAGGGTATGGTGAATGATTTTAAATTTCTTTTCACGATTTTGACCCCTCCAACGGTCCGACACTGATCAATTTTTCACCATGTGTATTCCAATAATGGTTGGGTTTTTCTAGTGGAATTCGATGGTCTTCGAGTATCAAATTATTTGAATATTCTTATTACGATCATTCATTTACGATCATTATCATTTCACTGTTGTTTTGAGTTTTCAGTGGAATATAAAAGTGAAAGTCAATTTTCCTCTTAGAGTTTCTAATTATTTTAACTTTTTTTTAACGATTTCGACTCTTTAGCACTGAATCATTTCTTTCACTGTGTGTATTCCAATGATGGTTTGTTTTTTTTAGTGGAATAAGATTTCATTCAATTTCATTTCTAGAGTTTCGAATTATTTTAATTTTCTCATGATTTCGACTCTTTCGATTGCCCGACACTGATTCATATTTTAACTGTGTATTTTCCAAGGAGTTTGATTTTTCCAGTGAAATGTGAAATTTTGAATCAATTTCCTTTTTCGAGTTACGAATTATTGTAATTTTCTTTTGACAATTTCATCCCCTCCGACTGCCTGTCACTGTGTTTTCCAATAGGAGTTTGATTCTTCTAGTGGAATATGAAAGTGATTTTTTTTTCATTGTCTTATAATATTTGGACACCTCCATCGGCTGTTCAGTTACTCAACTTTTCATTGTTCATTCTCCAATGTGAGTTGAATTTTTGTAGTGTAATAATTCAAATGTGTCTGTTTGTTTCTCCCTTTCAGTTTATTCTTTTTAACCCTGTTTTGATTGATCCATCCTTGGTTTGTTTACTAACAGCATTTATTTATTATTTTATATTCTTAAGTAACCAACAACTTTGTGTTTCGTAATTCGAGTTTTTATTTTCAGTTCTTATATACGAGACAAAAGTTCAGTTATTCAGAATTATCAAAACACCTTCCCTTCTATTCTATTGCAATTATATAGCATTTCTCGTAATACATTATTTCAGAATAGTAAGAATTTCATAAAATAATTAATTCATTTACCAATCATCTATAAACCCATCTTGAATGAATAAAGGTAAGTACGTCTATGGATTTTCGGGAATCTTCGGCAATGTACCTGCTGGAAATTGGCCGCTAACTTCACGCCGGTAAAATTACGAAAGAAATGTGGCATAGTTTTGGCATTTAATACGCTCCGAGGGTGACACCACTGACGCTGTATGCCAGTATGCCAGAAAAATTATTGCAAGCTTTATTACAGTTTTTGTGTAAAAAATTTCATTTTCTCTCTGTTTATCAGTGAAGCCTATAATCATGATGTTTGAATTAAGTTTATTTGAATAGATATAAATCAAATCTAATAATTAGTCAAGAAACCTTGATAATGAAACGAATGTGCGAACAGGGGTTGTTGAAACTTTCTATCCATGTCATGGAGGATACTGAATCGTGAGAAGGGGAGACAGGTGTAAGCTACCTTACTGGTGTATGGTTTTTACGCGCTGTAAAGAGATTTAGGTCTTCGCTCTGCCATCGATTGGTAAGTTAGTGGCAAAAAATATGAATGTGGGTTTGATAGTTGAATATAAAGTAGATTTATGGAAATTGTTTACACCAGAAATTTTGAAATGTTTCAGACACTTATCAGATATAAAGAGAACATTGCCAAAGTACCTACCAAGTTCATTCGAAGCGAGTATACCAACAAAAAATCATTATATATTTTTTTTCAAGATATTTAAATAGAAAATGTCACTGATTTCCAATTTTACTTCTTCATGCATCAGGCAAACTCAATTCATTGTCCAATATGAATTTTTTGGCAGTAGGAACGTGAACCTTTTTTGAGAAAGTTCCAATTAAAAGTATCAGGAGGACAAAATGACATGCAGATCATTTTTAAAATTTATGAGCGTGGTTATCAAATATGCTCCATATGTCTAAAACATTTCTTCAAATGAAACACCCCATATATTATATCACTTTTGGAGTTCTCCGTAACTTTTCCTGATATCTGATATAGTTTTCGCAATAAAAATTGTTTTGTAAATTATTTGTGCAAAACCTGACAAATGAGAGTTAAGAATTTTGACAATGTAAATATACAAAATGTTGCAATTTGAGTTACAGTTTATGAACGATTGATTATTCTGCCTATATGAACCGGATCACGGCGCACTAGATTTCCTCTCTGTTTTCGGCTTGTCCCTCTTTCAGTTCAGACCCGTCTGTAGAACAGTCAAGGCTTTCTGGGGGCATCTGGGGCTGCGAAAGGCCGTTCTCATCGTTCCGGTTATTCAGCTTGTTGGTTGTGGTTATCTGGTCTAATGTCATATATAGGATTCTGTTTCTTGTTACCGCTGTATTAATCCAGTGGAGGATATGAGGTTTCAGGACCCACATCCCTCTATTCTACCTCTCTCACCAGCTCTAGGGGTCTTTCACCCATTACGTGTCTACATCTCTTCTTTTGGTGAAAATAATCATCTTCGTTTCAGTTAGATTGACTGCAAAGCAGATTTGCTCACACCATCGTCCTATTTTCCTGCACGCCAATTGAATTCGGTTACAAAACACACCTTGGGAAGGTCCCGTTACCAGGACAAGCCCGTTACTAGGACAATCTCGTCGTCGGCGTATAACTGGGTGTAGAAACCTTTGGCGTGTGGTGTGGAGAAATTTGAAAAATTATTATTTCGAAGTACACCTGGGTGTGCTTCGGCCAGCTCAGGGTTCCGCCACGTTCTCGCGCTGAAGTGATTTGCCATGTCTCTTTCGACAAGGAAATCTAAAGATAGGTAGTTATATTTATACTCCTAAATATCCTACTCTAACTCAGAATTATATTTACAAATATTATTTATGAAATAAGTGCGGCGTATAAACACCATCACTTTCCGATGCGAACAGTGGGTTCTCTCCCAAAATTCGGAAGATAAGTCAAATTTCGGTCGAACTTGGGTTGCACCATGTCAAATAGAACGCGTGGTTGGCCCGAATTGTTTTGGTGTCCTTAAAGGAAGACTAGTACATAACATGCACGTAGATGACCTACGCATAGCCCCAGAACCTCGTCCGGGACAAGCTGAACTTGACTCCCAGCTTCTGCCTCCACGAGTACTGAATAGTAAACATTTTAGATACCACGATTCCATCCTCAGTGAACGATGATGATTAATTGGGGATTCAACATTAGATGCCAGCGCCAAAGTGGCAAAAATGGACCTACTCTCGAGTACATTATGTCAACAGAAGAACTGAATATTCACCATTTATATGTACCAGAAATTCATCACTTATCAATAATGATTACAGGTTCAACAAAATGTACATAAATAATAGCCAAAATTTTGGGAATTTTGACGAAAACAATAATTTTAATGTACTTATCTATAGTGTCAAAACTTGAATCCAGAGAAAGTATCCCTTATGTTGACTTCCCAATAGGTATTAGATATCTTTTCTATTCCATTCCCCGTGAAAATGACGAGTGACAGTGATGACGTCTGGATGCCTCAAAGTGCTGAAAGCGTCTATGTAAATGATTCTCGATTTCTCAATACACGTCGAATGTCCACATTCATATGAATATTTCTGAGTTGTTTTTGAATAAAGCGACAGATGTTGGCTCGTTAAGTTTCTGAAGTTTCTCGAACTGAATAGCGAGTGATTCCTTGAAGGGAAGGCATGTTAAAACCTCCCGTTAAAAACTCAAAACTCATTTTTAATCGTTTTCGTATTAGAAAAACCAATTTTGATTCGATCTTAATTTACTGGCGGAGAGTATATCTCTGCTACGATTTCCCACAGGACCCGTCCACCAGAGGTTTAGGAACTGATTGGTCGGCAAAAATGTGCCGTGTTTGTATAAATATAAGCTATTTGGGCATTTTCAGATACACGACAGAGTATCTAACAGTCGAAGTGAGTGAATGTTAATTCAGAAGGTCCTTAGGTTGCACGACCACGACTCGAGGCAATGTCTGCAGAACTGAACGTCCCTCCAGACGAACAGTTTGATTCCAGACACGACCACTCGACAGAACTTTCAGGTCACCCGCATAGTGGACGCCACCATCCAAGCCTTAAACTGTACGACCAAAGGCCATCTCGCCGGAGCAATCCTCCTAGACGTCTCAGAGTGTGGCATGATGGATTGATCACAAAGCTAGTGGATGCGGGATACACTTCACCAATGGTCAAGCTCATAAACTCCTTCATAAGAGGGCGAAAGTATCGATGCAGGGTCGAGAACGTCATCTCCTGCTGAAGAAGATTCGAAGCTGGGGTACCACAGGAAGCGGTTTTATCACCGCACCTGTTCTCCATCTACACTGCAGACATGCCAACCGCACACGACCCCATGACCAAACTCGTACTACACGCAGACGACACGGCGATCTTCGCCGAGTCAACAGACGAGAGGTGAGTTACATCCAAGCTTCAGTGACAGATCAACAAACTAGAATCGTGGTTCATCCGTTAGAAGATCGGAAACAATTCAGACAAAAGCAACGCCATTCTGTTAACGTGGCGACGTAGGACATCAGAGCGCCATGTGACTATGAACGACGAGGATATTCCATGGGTAGACGAAGCCGTATATCTCGGAGTAACACTAGAAAAAGAACACACGTTTCAAAGGCACGCCACGCCGCCCATAACTTAGCACTAGCCAAAGCCACAAGGCAAAAGCTGGTACCGCTCATCGGACGTAGGAGAACCATGGCTCTCGAGCTGAAACTACGCCTCATCAGGACAATTCTCTTGCCTATACTGTTATACAAGAATCCAGGACTTCTCCAACGTCTGCCTACGAATGGCAACGGACGCTCCACGATACATGTCAAACAGGGTCATCTACCGAGACCTAGATATCCAACCTGAATACATCGACAGACTGATGCAAGACCACGCGGCGACCACTCTGGAAATAGTTGAGACCCACTCAAACCCGCTACTTACGAAACTGCACGAAGACAGACGTGATAGAGACGAGAGATACAGGGACAAATGCAGGCGACCTGTAAACCAGTGAGACAACGACACCCCCGAAAGAAGTAAGACTCTGTCATGATGAAAAATTATGAATTAAATGTTTACTCGTGTGAAAAGTTTCAGATAATTCCTAGAGGAGACGAATATACAATTATGTTTCATGATGAGTGTTCCTAGAATTGAATGTTCTTCAACGTAGGCGGCTTAGAACATAATTAAGCAAGCAATACATAAAAGCTCATTTTATTTCAACGAAGACATAGTTTGTTCATGACCGCCTTCGTTGAAGAATGTCTAATTTTGAGAACACTCCTCATTATAAAACATCTTGTATTTTCGATTTCTTTCGGAATTCTTCAAAACTTTTTTCACGACTTATTTGATGATTCATCATTTCTCATCATAGGAATGATAGTTGTAAGCATTTCTTTATGGGTACTATTCCGTTCTTAGGAATTTTTTTAAAACTGTTGGAATAGATGGGTGCTGCAATTACTTGAGAAACTCAGTTTTCAACTGAATCGCACTTCTAAGTTTCCTCTGGTAACTTCTGATGTCGTTTGTCAGTTGTGATGATTAATGTTTGAATTTCATTGCCAACTTTGTTCGATTGAACAATTTTAAATTTCGAAGAACATTATTTTCACCAATTGCGTGATCTTTCGGATAAACCGGAATTGGTGCTATTTCAGTAGTGGCGCTAAAACATGCATATCAAAGTACTCTAGCTACATACCAAATTTGAAATCCGTATCTTCAGAACTATCAAGAATTGAGGGGCCTACCTCACCTCGTGGCCACCGGTATGTATATCATTATTATTATTATTATTGAAACATTATATATTTCGAAATTTTTAAATGAATAATAATTTTAAATGAATGCTTCTCACTTTGTATATCAGCGTTAATATGTGTAAGCAAACACCTTATGTTATTTATTTAAACTTTTCAAAATGGTTTGCGTTACTTACTGTAATGAAATTCTTTCAACTGTAATAATCTTTCATGAAACCATCTTATATTATGAAAATATAGTCCAATATTCACAAAAATAATGAAGAGACTCGAATTTTTCGGTTTTTCTCAATTTTAGGCGTTTTAACGATCAATACACAACCAAGTTGCATCAAAGTAGACATTTCAACAATTATTAGAATCACTTATAGACCTTCGAAATCCAAAAAAACATCAAGACAATTGTTCGTGGAAAGAAAGGGTATTTTTTCGAAAAATGTACATAACTCGTAAACTCGTCTTCTGAATTGCGAAAAAGGCGTACCTATTTGACACCCTAAGTGATATATTTTTTTCCTAATTTTCATGTAAATTAAATCATTTATACGTGAATTATTTACTCTATTTTGTTATAATGTCGCAAACTCCCTTCTTGAGTTTTTTGTGATACCCTTGTTTATTCACGGCGCATTCTGATGGACACCAGCTCGCAAGAGAATGATGGGAACAGGGAGAGAACTTGTTTATGTTGTAATACGTAACCATGTTTTTGAACAATAAATTGAAAGTTTATTTATATGTATACAATCCAACTAGTGCAGGATTTATTCGTTGTCCACCAAGTCGAAGAAACTCCAATACGCGAGCAAATAATTAAATAATGACAAATCGATTTTTCGCCATTTTGAAGATTAATTTGAGTGTCAAAAAGTATTGATCACAAAAGTTTTCTATTTTTATATTGTCTACAGGATTAGCTGCAAATCGTAAAAAACCGTTTTCAACCCCTAAACTGCATCCTCATTTCACCATTTTGCGTGTTTTCGTGTTTAATTTTATTTTTTCCTCCTAGTTGGAACCTCAACAACATTTTCCACCTGGTCCTTGCCTGCTGCTAATTTTTTTTTAATTTTAGCTTTTTAAATTCGTTTTGGCACTAGCCAGAGCTGTGCCGAGAACTGACGAAAAGCGCTTCAAGCACTAAGCTCCAAGCACTAACCAAAAGTGCTCCGAAATCTCGAGCACTAACCACTTTTATTTATGAAATGCTCGCGATTACTAAGCACTTTCAAAAAGTAATTCCAGTCAGGGAGCACTAAGTACTAAGCACTTTTGAGACTGTTGGATACTTAAGTTACTGAAAATTAATCAAACACGTAAGATTTTCACAGTTATTATATTAACCGCTTGGGAAACTACAGTGTAGCGAAAACATGTCTCGATGTAATATCATTTGTTGAAATCTTATCGTTTTAAATCAAGTTTCAGTAACTCAAGTTTCTAACATTCCAAGAAGTTCTATGGATTTCTATCAAGTAACAACCGAGGCAATTCAAAACTTGTTACTTTTTCTACTCACATAATATCTAAAATGGCATTCAGCGTACCACGATGAATAATCAATTAATTACGTATTCCGTAATCTGTATTTAAAGAATTTTTTTTTAATATTAACAAACAACTCCATTTTTTAAGTACATCGCTAGGGTTACTGTTTGATTTCAGTGGTTAAAAACCCTGAGAGAGTAGGTCGTTCTTGACTTGTCAATTGAAACTGTTATGAATGTTATGATAAAAAATATATCAACTTAAAAACATACAATGTTGTGGTTATGAAATGAATTCGTAAAAAAAGCCCGGTATATGTAAAGCATTTATGAACTCCTCGAGACAATTGTTGTTTAAACAGTCGTTCCGCACGCTGCACTCGTGAATAAAATACTCGTTACTGAAAGAACGTTTATAACTCTGCTAACATAATATACTGTTGCGTCTTCGGGTTCAAAAATAAGTGTACACTGGTATGAACTCGCCTTTATTGATCAAACTTCACTTGACAACACTGTGATACAAGTCACTGTCAAAATACTTGTATCCAAGGTAACTCAGAGTAACTTCCTAACTAACTTCCCTCATCTAACAAATGCATTGCTTTTATATACAAATAAAGTTCTAGAAAACTTAAGAAATCAATAGAACACGAATAGAATGTTCGACGATTGATCCAGAACAAAAGTTAGTGCTTCTAGATTTTTCCATCTAATTCATCGAACGATCTCGAACAATTCGAGAAGTCTTTATCAAATTTCAGGTCTGTAACACTGCCTCCTCCTTTAGGTTATTCCGTCCCGGATAACACCATCACCATTTTGGCTGTCCCTCTGGAACCAATTTGGGGGATCGTGGCCTCGGTATTCTGCTAACCTCTCGATGTGAACAACTTTGGGTTTACTCCTTGGGTTGAGCTGGATGCGGTATACCAAGTCGTTGATCTTCTTTATGATGACATAGGGTCCTGTCCAATTTCTCTGTAGCTTGGGGCATTTTCCTTTCTTTCTCTGAGGTTGATATAGCCAAACGGCATCACCTGCCTCGAACATAGTCCCTGGACTCTTCCTGTCAAACCTCTTTTTCATTTTATCACTGGAGATTTGAAGACGACGTCTGCAGAATTCATGAACTTGGTCCAGTCTTTCTCGCAACTCTTGGACATATTCTGGTAGGACTTTGTCCTCTGTACTTCTGGGTGGCATTCCAAACAACAGATCGCATGGTAGTTTCATTTCTCGCCTAGTGATCAACATTGAAGGAGTATATCCGGTGGACTCATGCTGGGAACTTCGATAGGATAGGAGAAATAGTGGTACCAACTCATCCCAATCCTTTTGATTTTTGGAGATGAACATCGACAGGTACTGACTGATGGTTTTATTATGTCGTTCAACCATACCATCTGATTGTGGATGTAGGGCTGTGGTACGAGTCTTCTTCACACCTAGAATGTTCATCATTTCCTGCCATAATTCAGATTCGAAGTTTCGTCCTTGATCAGAATGTTATTCTAGTGGGACTCCATGTCTGGCTATTACATTTTCTATGAAGGCCTTTGCAACGGTCTTTGCCTCCTGGTTTGGAATGGGCACAACTTCAGGCCACTTGGAGAAATAGTCCATGGCTACCATCAAGTATTTATTTCCTTGCTCGGTAACAGGAAACGGCCCAAGAATGTCAACTGCTACTCTTTCGAATGGTTCACCAGAAAGATACTGAGCCATTTTCCCTCGACTTCTGGTTTTGGGTCCCTTCTTTGAAGAACATAGGTCACATCTTCTGCACCATTCTTCTACATCACGACGACAATTCATCCAATAGAATCGTTCTCGAATTCTAGCAAGGGTCCTCTTGATTCCACCTGCACGACTACTATGAAGTTGCTCGAGCACATCTTTAGCAAGTGCCTTCGGCAGGATCAGTTGGTACACCACAGTTGCTCCATCTGGGCTCTCCCATTTGCGATGCAATAGGCCATCACGAAGACATAGGGAATCCCATTGAGCCCAGTATCCCTTGGCAACTGCACCAAACTTGGATACTTCCTGCCACTCAGGTCTAACTCCATTTTTTAGACAGCTTAGGACTAACTTTAAATTGTTGTCTTTCTTCTGATTCTTCCTCATATCTTCTGTGGTCCATAAATCAGATTCTTCAGACTCTACTCTTACGGTGGTAACTTGCAGAATTTCCTTGCAATGTTCATCATTGTAAAAATTGACTTCTTTGTTTTCGAGTTTCTGGCAATATCGGCATTGCTGTTCCAAGCATGGACGTCTTGATAATGTGTCTGCATTTCTGTGTTTCCTGCCACTGCGATGAATAACTCTGAAGTCGTATTGTTGGAGTCTCTCTAGCCATCTCGCAATCTGACCCTCAGGTTTCTTGAAGTTCATTATCCACTGCAAAGCGCTGTGATCAGTTCTTACGAGAAAAAGTCTGCCATAGAGGAAGGTATGGAAATGTTCAATGGCTTTGATTATCGATAGAAGCTCCTTTCTTGTAACGCAGTAATTCTTTTCGGCTTTGCCTAGAGTTTTACTAAAGTAGGCTATTACTTTCTCTTCGCCATCCTGTTCTTGGGATAAAACTGATCCAATGCCTTGCTGAGACGCATCACAGTCCAAAATGAAAGTGCCTTGTTCTCGTGGGTAAGCCAAAATAGGCGCAGTTGTCAATTTCTTCTTCAGTTCAGTGAACGACTGTTGGCAATCAGGGCTCCAATCAAACTGAACGTTGTTCACCAAAGTCTTGAACAAACTTCCTGTAGTAGGTACATAGCCCCAGAAAACTTCTTACTTCATGTTTATCCCTAGGACGTGGCCAACTCCTAACAGCCTCGATTTTAGCAGGATCGGTCTTAATTCCTTCGGCCGAGATGACATGGCCTAAAAAATTAACTTCTTTTTGAAATAAATAACACTTCTTTGGGTTCAGTTGCAGGTTAGCATTTTCTAACCTCAAAAATACTTCTTCCAAATTATTCAGGTGTTCGTCAAATGTCCTTCCCATTACTATGACGTCATCCAAGTAGACTAGACAAATTTTCCATGTCAAACCTCTCAATACTAGTTCCATAAGTCTCTCAAAGGTGGCGGGAGCATTGCATAATCCGAACGGAAGAACTTTGAATTGGTACAGCCCTTGTCCGGTAGAGAACGCTGTTTTTCCTCTATCATCAGGATGAACTTCCACTTGCCAATACCCGCTTTTCAGGTCCAACGTTGAAAACCATTTGGAACCGGATAATGTGTTTAGTGTATCATCAATTCTTGGTAATGGGTAGCTATCCTTCATCGTTACGTCATTCAGTCGACGATAGTCCACGCAAAATCGGGTTGATCCATCCTTTTTAGTTACCAATACTACCGGTGAGGACCATGGGCTTGTGGTTTCTTCAATTATGTCATCCTCCATCATGTTGTTTATCATGTCTGCTACCTCCCTCTGTTTGGCAAACGGTAGTCTCCTCGGAGCCTGTCGGATTGGTCGGGCATCGCCGGTGTTGATGCGATGTTGAACTAGACTGGTACGTCCCGTCGAAGTCTCTGTCGAGAAAATGTTACGATGGCTATCAAGAAACTCTTTGGCCTTCTGCTTTTCCTCCATAGTTGAATGTTCCGTGGATTCCATCATTTTGTCTATTGTTCTCTGATCGGTGTTAGTGGTATTTCTTCGCAGTACCTGAGTGTGGTTTTCACAATTGATAACTCGAGTGACAGGTTTGCAGAATCCCAATTGGTCGTTTTTCTTCAGAAGGACTTTATTTTCCGAAGTATTGGCAACCCTGACAGGAATTAGTTGTTCTGTGTTCACAAGACATCGGGCAATTAAAATTCCATCTTGGCGGTATTCATCATTTTCAATTATTCCAGTGCTCAAATCTCCAGGTTCTTTATCCATTCTGGCCATGATGATGGTTTCGGAGTTTTTCGGAATGTGGATGTCTTCGTCAACATAAATCTTAATTGGTTGGATTTTCTCATTGTATCTGCTCAGGAAGATTTCTTCACTGCCAATCCGCAAAATTTTCTGTCTGATGTTAAGGATGAAGTCGTTCTTGTCCATGATGTCCAGACCCAAAACACATTCATCCCTTATTTCCGCAACCAACATAGAATGTTCCATGGTAATAGGTCCTATCTGGATGTGTACAAGTGTTTCCCCAATGACTGGTGCGGTTTGTCCCGTTGCCGTTTCCAAAACCATATTCCTTTTTATCGGCTTCACAGATTCTTGTATGAGGTCTGGGCGAACGACTGATCTCGAAGCTCCTGTATCAATAGTGAAGGTGCATTTCCGATCTTCTAAATAGCCTTGTATTAGTAGACTTTGATCATTTTTCTTCAATGTCGATATATGGATCTTGGGGCTTTGAACACTGAAAGTCGCCACGCGCCCCCTAGTGCCGACTAATTCTCGTTTTTCCTGGATGGGAGCAAGTCCTCTTTCAGATGTTTGAGGTCTCCTTTCTGGCGTGGTCGATCTCCTGAAGGCTCCTCTGGTATATCGCCCACGTTGTTCTGTTCCTGGACTCGGAGATCTCGATCTCTCTTCGTTTCTCGTTGATGACGACCTCTTTCTTCTTGGACTTCTGGATCTCGATCTCTCCCAGCAACTCCACTGTAGATGGCCGCTTTTCCCACAGTTATAACAGCGCCTCTTCCTGTCTTGTGGGGAAGGCACTTGGTTGCTTAATGCTGTTATGGAGTCCAATATTTTCTTCAATAGCGCCTCGCTTGTAGAAGAATCCTCGTTGAATTTAACTTCACGTAACTTGGGGCCTCGTATTTCTTGATGCGTTTTTCGCGGCCTCGAACTCCAAAGATGCTATTAGTGCTGCGCTTATGGTTTGAAGTCGTCCTAGTCGAAGGGCTTGCTGCATGTCAGTATCTCTCAAACCATCGATGAAAGTCTGCACCCCAATTTGTTCTATGAACTCCTTCGGTGCTTGTGGGTATGCCAAATTAATGAGTCGCTCTACGTCGGCTCCATACTCCTGTAGGGTTTCGTTGGATTTTTGGTATCGACTCTTTATTTGGCTCTGAAATACTTGTTTGAGATATTGCTGTCCATATCTGATTTCCAAAGCTTCAACGATTCTAGAATATTCCTTCTGATTACTCTCGGGGATGTTCTGAAGGATGTCCAATGCTTGTCCTCGTAGACACAGGACTAGAGAGGTGGCCATTTCTTCCTCGGACCAGCCATTTGCGTTTGCTACCGCTTCAAACTGACGTCTATACATGGACCACGAGGATTGTCCATCAAATGTTGGAGGCTTCAAAATGTTCACTTGTGTAGGCCTTATCGGAGTTGTCAGTGAGGATGGCCTTTCGCTGGTGGGGTAGATTTCCTCAGATGGTGCACGCTTGTGTGGAAGGTGTAACGTTTCCAGCCTCTCCTTGATCCTATCCACTTCTTCGTTGAATTTCTTGTTCACCTCTCGTGCCACCCGTTCATCTATTTTGGACAGTTCATTTTCAACGTCTTGGACCCTTCTGTTGACTCCCTGGACTCCGCCTCTGACTTCTTGAACTTCACCTTTGACCTCTTGAACTTCACCTTTGACCTCCTGGACTTCACCTTTGACCTCCTGGACTTTTCCTCTGACCTCTTGTACTTCTTCAGTGATTTCATTCTGGAAGCACTGTTGACTGTGACTAATACGTTGCAGAAGATCAACATGTTGTTGTAACTGCTGGACTAACCGTGCCTCCTGTTCCTCTCGTTCTTGTTTTCGTTTGACTTCTTGTTCCTCTTGTTCTTGTTTCCTTTTCAGTTCGAATTGTTGTAGAAGCTCTTCTTGTTCTTGTTTTCGTTTGGCTTCTTGTTCCTCTTGTTCTTGTTTTCGTTTGGCTTCTTGTTCCTTTAAAAACTCAAGGATATCTGCTGATGTCGCCATCTCGTCGTAATTATTTGCACGAGTATTCACCATCAAATACTGGAAAACTGCCTTACTTTTCTTTCTTCAGTAACACTTATTCCGCCGGTGTCACCAATTGTTGCGTCTTCGGGTTCAAAAATAAGTGTACACTGGTATGAACTCGCCTTTATTGATCAAACTTCACTTGACAACACTGTGATACAAGTCACTGTCAAAATACTTGTATCCAAGGTAACTCAGAGTAACTTCCTAACTAACTTCCCTCATCTAACAAATGCATTGCTTTTATATACAAATAAAGTTCTAGAAAACTTAAGAAATCAATAGAATAGAATGTTCGACGATTGATCCAGAACAAAAGTTAGTGCTTCTAGATTTTTCCATCTAATTCATCGAACGATCTCGAACAATTCGAGAAGTCTTTATCAAATTTCAGGTCTGTAACAATACTATTTTGAAATAGAATTGCTGAAATCAACAATTTGATTCCAATAAGGAATTTTGATTGAATGTTTAGTTTTGTGGTTTTCTTGACATCGTTTTTTGAGTGTTTAACCTCGCACAGTATGAAAAAAAAAAACCAAAACATGTAAATCAAAATCAAATCGAAATGGGCCGCATATGGTTACTTACACAGAAAAGAAGTTTGAAATAACGCAGACTGGTAATTGACATACCGCACATCCCCTGTATCAAGATAGCAAATGTTATCCAAACGAAATTTTTAGTAGACTTTTTTTGACTTTAGTCAAAGAAATAAAATTTGACTCGATAATAGAAAAAATTATTGTTTTAAAGGTTTTGATAACAGAGACAGTCAAGGTAGCTTGAAAGGAAGAAGTAATATTTAGTTATTTTGAACTTACATTTTTTTATATAGAAATAGTAACTGACAAAACTGTACTATTGTTTTCAAGACAGTAATCTTCTAAACGCAGTACTTAAAGTAGAAAACCTTTTTTTTTGTAGGGGGTGCCACCGGGTGCCATCTGCCGCGACTTCACGTTTTGACAAGATTCATTTATATGGAAAGGCTTAGTGCTTGGTAATCCCGAAAAGTGCTCCGGGATTACTGAGCACTAAGCCTTTTCGTTAAATGCTTCGGAGCACTAAGCACTAAGCACTGAATTAGGAAAGTGCTCGGGAGCACAGTTCTTAGGAGCACAAAAGTGCTCCGAGCACAGTTCTTAGGAGCACAAAAGTGCTCCGAGCACTTTCACGAGTACTAAGCACGGTGCTTTGGGATAGATCTGGCACTAGCCTATATCGGATAGCTGAGCAGTCTTGACCGCTAAAAGTTCAGTTAGAATTGAAGGTGGATTCGAAACTCGGTACAGGGGACCGTTTTCCAGAACAGTTGTTGGGAAGATTCAATTTGAGGAACGATCGATTATACCTCATTGTGTTATGTATTGAAAATGAAACCTGAAATATAATTTAAAGCTAAAAAGCGTTGCAAACTTGCAAATGAGATTACTGAATAAATGGATCATTATTTGTACTGTAATCTGATTTTTTCGAAGCTATTCAAAACCGCTCAGAAGTGTATATAAATAACTAAACAACTATGAAATAACAAATACGATGTAACTGTTATACTATCCATTTAACGGTTGATTATCTACAATATGTTACTCTCAATAAAAATTCTACGACAAAACGATTTATTTCGATGTCAATGCATCACGGAATCAATTGGCCGTAAATGCCTTTACGGATGTGCCATATGCCAAGTTGAGAAAAACAGAAAAATAACCGTTTATGAGACTGTGACCCAGTCTCTAGTTTCCTTATGTTCAAGAATAATGAAAGACAATTTGAATTGAAACATCACGAATATGCAGTTACAGTAAAGTAGTCAAGACCAGTTTTATGATAGAAAAAGTGATTTATATATTATCATGGAGGATTTGGCATTGGGTGACATTAGCTCCGCCTAAAACATGTAAAATGAACTAACTGAATTTACTCCCCAGGATCCAGGCATTGTGTTGAAGAAGTGTAATTTATTATTATGATTCTTAGGAGAATAATGCCTTCAGTGCTTTTTAAACAAGAATTCACAGGCGTTTCGCACAACAATAGAAGAGCACTACCCTTTGATAATAACAGACAGTCGACTGACAAAAACTAACATTTTAACACACGATACAAAAATACCGGGTGTCCACGGAAGGTGTCTCGACCCTACAACTTTTTCGTTTTTGAAGATATTGAGATTAAATTTGAAGGATCTGAATGAGACATGAAACTACATTTTTTTGACAAGTGACCCAGCTTCACGTAATTTCCGATTTCACATTCGATTTTAAAATGAGACACCTGGTATATTTTCACTTCTTTTGTCTCCATTATAATGACATACGAAATAAAACCATGTAACACTTGTTACTTTTTGTCACCAGTTTTTTTTTTCATTTCCAAATTTATTTGTTAATCTAGAGGGCTATAGAAATTAATAATTTTATTCCTAAGGTTGTGGGAAAAATACAACTTTACGGTTTTCGGCATCTGCTTTGCGAAATCAAATATTTAATTTATTATTACTATTTGTTTAAATTGGCTCGTCGGGTCAGTAACAACACATGTCATTGCGATTGATTTGATACTGCACACAGGTAAAATAAACTTGATTAAATCAAATAAATTTTTTTGTTTTATTCTAAAATTTCGTATGATATAAGAGCCTGATGCGGGAAGACCCTAAGTATTTCTAATGGATTAATTTTACCTGTATCAAATTTATTCTCGCGACAAGCTTCCATATCATATACAATTTTATAGTTACAAAAAAATTTGTGTGATTAAAGTTTATTTTCTCCTTTTAAGCGGATGAAATAAAGGGTTTTCTTCAAACAGTGTTTTAACGTTTGCTTCAATTTGCACTTTTTTGCATCAGAACTCGTTTAAAAATCTGTCTCAACAGATGCGCCAGGCGCCCAGCTTCTCGGCAGGTACCCCACCCCATTGAATCCATACATATATATCAAGCTGAGAATAGTAATTGATAATTCGTTATTTTTCACAATTTTCACGAATTTTTCCTATTTTATTTTTGTAAGTTTTCGAAACTTTGTATAAAAATTAGAGTGGCTCGAGCCCCAGAGCAACTTTTTTTCAAGTCTCCAGGGGATGGGCAGGGGATTATATTTTTTCAAGTCAAATTATTCTACAGTCACAACTTATTTTTTGAAAATGAAGGGCGAGACCCCGACCGACATTGTGAAATTTCAACTCCGTAGGGAGTAGAAAAGTGGTTCTACCTAATTCAGCTTGCAAGATTTGACCTAACTAACTACAAATAACACAATAACATGGCAAGTATTTGAATTTCATTATGGTACTTGGATTTTTTGTACTTCGTTATGAACATTGGCCCATAATGAACTGCATTATTTCACTCAAAAGAGCGGGTAAATTAGTTTATATTATAAAATCATTATTCCTGAACTGAATAAGTGATGTACAAAGCCCATAATGGTCATAATGTTTCATCAACAATATCGGACGATAGTGGACCTCCTATTTCAGTAAAATCTAGGAATGAAAGAATGAATGGACCTTGGGTAGTGCTTTGAATGAATTGAAAAAAGGCCTTCTCGGTCGGAGTCACGTGACTTTCGTTATCTGTCAAAAATTATTTTTTTTTTACACTAATTGCTGAAAATTGGCTTATTTGTTCGAATTTGTGCCATGCGTGTCAAATTTGAACGTTCTGTTGCAAATTTTAGTTTTCGCCATTTTTTCAATATTCACGAAATTTCTGTATAAGTATCTATAAAAAACTGTTTTAAACTACTCGATGAAACCTTGATTTTCTGTAAAAAAATTAGAGAAACATTTCAAATTTCTGTTTTGTTTCATACAAAGTTGATATCTCTTCACGCATATACGACAGAAATTTATATGAACCGATTTTACTCGGTACTGAAATTATACCAAACTCATTAACCAAAAAATCATTGAATCACTTTATGTATCTAACCAAATTTTAGGACCTTATACACAGAAATTTCAAAAAAATTTCTTTTTTCAAAATGATCGCGTTTCATATTTGTTGTGTAAAAGCTTTTGAAAGTAGCTCAATCAGTTTTGGTTTGATGAGTTTGGTATCATTTTAGTACTGACAAATAGACTCCTGTGGAAATGAACCAATTGAAATATAACGTCTAAGTCATTTTGACAGCGGTAAAAAAGGTGCATCCTTTTTTATCGTTATAAAAATGCCTTTTCCTCAAAACTAAGCTTCATTAGTAAGCGACCGCCCCTTCAATTGATGTCATGACAGCAATTATTGTTTAGTATTCAGTTTAGACACAATATGAATCGTTTTGGGAATGTTGCAGGTTAACAAATTGCAAAAATCATTTTCACAATTATTGTGTTGATAATAACTGCCCCCACTGAAATTGCTATTTTAATAAAGGTGATTATTATTGTCGTGTACTTATTGATATTGTCGTTGATTAGTCTTACCAAAAAACACACGAACTTTTCTTTTATTCAATTTTCTTTCAACTCAAAATGTTTCCATCATTCTACTCGAAAAACTGACATTGGACAAAATTGCTCGACCTACAGTCTCGAAATTTTTGCATGTCAGTTTTTGTCGTGAAATTACTGATTGGCAAAATTATTTCGTTGTAGACAAAAATGTATTCAATAAAAAAAACTCTTGTATTTTCACTGTTGACAAAAATCGATTGAAATA
Organism: Chrysolina haemoptera; assembly: GCA_958298965.1. Lineage (NCBI taxonomy): Eukaryota > Metazoa > Arthropoda > Insecta > Coleoptera > Chrysomelidae > Chrysolina > Chrysolina haemoptera. The sequence continues at coordinate 20,781,844 of OY282592.1, read as the reverse complement.
AATTTATATCGTATATTATGTGCTTGAAGATACATGAATTTTGCATCAAACAAAACAGAAATTTGAAATGATTTTTTCATTTTCTTGATATCCTAAGATTTAAACCTTGATAGCATAATAAAACTAGTGGTATAAAATAGTTTTGTAGAAGTTACAATTTTTTTAATACCACATCATTTTCGTAAATATAAAAAATGACAAAAACTAAAAGTTGAAACAGAACTTTTAAATTTGGCACAGATGTGTGAAATAGAAATAGAAACAACCTTCCCTTTTGATATTTCTTGAAAGCCTATTTTCAGCGATTATTTTGAAAGATAGCCAAAGTCACGTGATCCCGTCCGAGTAGGCGTTATGATGCGAACACAATTGTTTGTTTTTTGTTTTGTTTTGTTCAATTTATTATTTCCGTCAACAGATTGCACCCTTACGTGCAACCAGTGCTTGTGCTGGGATTTGAACTCGCAAGAAGCCAACGATCTATCATCATTATCACCACTGCCATCACAGAGACTAAGTACAGTTGGGCAAACAGCTGAAAGTGTGAAATTTCCACTTCTTGCGCAAACGTTAATGTTGAGTGCCTTATCACTGGATACATTACCGACTCTAGTCCGTCGTACGACTAATGCGCATCATGGGTGCGCATATTTTCACACTTTCAGCTATGTTTGCCAAACTGTAAACACAATGTTTCTTATATTTATAATTGAAACTTTAATGTTGTCTTTCATAATTTTATTGTTTACAAAACCTCGACATATGTTTTGCCATACAATGGCATTTTCAGGTAGAAGTATAATTATTAAAACTTCGTCAATTGAAAAAATGTTTATATTCATCTAACTGGTGAACTATATTTTTGATACGGGTGAAAGAGTGCATAATCCTATTGATCACCGAAATTCGTTAAATGAAAAGAAAGTTACCTAGATAAATACCGCGATTATTCTATTGTGGAAAAAATTAATTCAAGTGCAAGTATCTAGTCTCCGAATTTAATTCAACCAGCGATTAGGCCATAGTAAAGTTATACCACGACATACAGCATTATCCGGTTGTTACCGCAAACCACAATTGGTTTAATAGTTTTTGAGTGAAACAATAACAGACTACAATAAATAATGAGGAATTTCTTATATCGGGTGACGATCAAATTATACTTGAACAATTCACTCAGCTTTTTTTGAAGATTATTCTCCTACTATTCTCGCGCATTCCTCTCCGGATTGAACGAAAATATCGAAATATCATTCATTGTTTATATGACTGAAATTTCCTTGAACTAGCTGATTTCAGAAGTATGTATAGCAGGTGGCCACGTGATTTGTTACGTCACGCCATTTGGTTATTTTCAAAGACAGAAATTTGTGTTGAAAAGGGGAACATACATGAAAATTGAAAAATGTGATTTATTTGTCATATCTAACAGAAAACAACTACTTCCCCGGCACAAGCCACGCTGGACATTGAACTACATCTGATAGATATTGTGAAAAGACTCTAACTGAAAAGGAAAGAAAAAATTTGAAAGTGAAAATTTGCATTTTCATTCAGATAGCTGACTTTTTTAATTCTTTCTTGTTTTCCTTGAAAAAATCATTAATCTTGAACGATGGAAAATAGCGACTAAAGTTTGTCTTTCAGTCGCAGATGATTCCACAATAGATTTTATGAATTTCCTATTCATATTTTCGAACTAAAAACAGAAATTTGTGTTTCGGTTTTTGTATGAGATATATTTTTGGATTATTGTCCATATCCGAATTTGAATTGGGTCCGAATTTGAATTGGGTTTCGAAATTTATTTTATATTTGAAGAGAAAGTCAATAGAATACCGTCCCAAGAAATTAAAAAAAAAGTTCACAAGACATGAAATTGGCAAATTTTGTATTAAAGCTTCAGTTAATAAATACCTGATGATGAAGGCAACAGTGAATTTGTGATTTTATACTTACTTGTAAGTAATTTTTTATAGATAGTTGCTGTGTTTAGTTTATATTGCAGGAGCATGCCGTAGGGTCGAATTACAGAAACTGATATTTGATGATATTAATTAAGTACATGGAATCTATCAAGACTGAAAGTTCTCTATAGCAAAAAGAACAAAAGTTTACTATTTGTAATATTGAGCAGTTGAATTAGATGTTTCAATTTTGTTAAAATTTAACCAAAATATGAATTCCTTCTTCACCAGTTTACCAAGCACAGTAGATTTTCTAAAAGATATTTTAAATGAAAATGTTCGGTTCAATATGTTGAACTAACTAATATCTCCACAACCGTTACAGAATTTGCCAATTCTAAGATAACAGAATGGTAACATTCTCGCTCTTGATATTGATCAAATAATAATCTTCAACACTCGCTGTCTTATGCATTTTGCATGTATTTCATTTCACTTGGTAAGGAAGGAATATTTAACTCTTCTGTACCAATAATAACGTTAGCCTTGACTGGCATCATAGTAACAAAATGTGAAGTGAAATTTCGAAATAATTTTTTGTTTGCTTTCCATTTGATTACGTGTGTAATTTGTCATCATCTGTTACTCGGTTAGAATGAAAATTCGTGATGCTCTTGGTTTCTTACGTTCGCTTTCAGCTCGCGCTCGGAACTTCCCACTCCCATCGAATTTCCATTCTAACCTTGCTACAGAATATATACTATTCAGCAAAACTTCAAACATAATATTGCAAAATAAATAAATTCCAAATAGCCAATACAATATACAATACACAAGATACCGTTTTCACAGATGTTCTTCAACATTACTTGTGGAACCGTGGGCAGACCAATTAACATTGAAACGCCATGGAGAATGAAAATATTCAACTATAGCTGACGGCTATAGTGAAGCTATTCTGGAAGGTGAACCAAGTACAAACACCAGAAACGACTATCCATAGAACAAAAACGAAGACAAAGTACTGAAAATGAAGAAATGAAGATGGCAAAACAATGTTCATAGGAATAGTTAAAAATCAATAACATTATCGTTTTGAATTTCACTCAATCCGTTGAAACTAGAAAACAAACGGCTAGAATTTGCCAATTATTTAAGAAAGAATGGGCCTTGATCAACTACATAAGGATTCATGTGATGGCCTGTCCGTCTCAGTATATAGTTTTCCATGTACAGGGGTACAATTTAAGTGTTTCCAAATGGTACATCTCATGAATAAAATCATATCATTATGAGAATGATAGGAGTGTCAGGTATTGCTCTCAGATTGTTTTTCAAGTTATCTGACCGAACGAGAACAGCAGGTATATATTGATAAAATCTACGATAAATTAGAACTTGGATGTGGGGTACCACAGGGGTCAATGCTGAGCCCCACACTCTTCCTTATTTATGTCAATTCATTAGCTACCCTGAACCTTAAAGGTGAAATCAAACTGTATGCTGACGATACCACAGTGCTACATACTGCAGAATCAGCTAAGACCTTAATATTTTGGAAGATATGGAAAAAATTGAATCATGGTTACGCAATCATAAATTTACACTGAATGTAGAAAAATCATCCTTTATGTTGATTAAAGGTAGGAATCTGGACTTAAAATTAATCTAAATAATGGTTATCTAAAACAATCTAACGAAGTAAAGTTTCTAGGACTGACAATAGACGAAGCACTAAAATGGGATAAACATGTTGATAAAATCAAAAAGAACATATCTGCACCAGTTGGTCTGTTGAGACGACTAAGTTACTTCATTCCAAAAAAATTTCTGAGAAAAATATACTATTCCTTGATACATTCTCATCTTCAATATTTAAATATAATATGGGCAACTTCTGTCAAACAAAATCTGAAATTCTCCAAAATAAGGCAATCAGAAATATACACTCACTTGAAAGAAGATATCCCACAGCAGATTTATATAAAAACTTCAAAATGTTCTCTATTGAAGATATACAATTCTTACAAAATATCATATTTATTCACCAAGTCTCAATAAATACCAGACACTCAAACTTAATCCTTGTTTTCAGGAATTTAATACATGGACACTTAACACGAAATCATACAAAAATATGTATAGCCAATATCCAAACACGACTAGGCATGTGCTCCATCTATTATATGGGTGTGAAATATTATAATAACCTTCCAAGCAATTTTAAGACTCTCAGTTAAAAAATATTCAAGTCAGATCTGAAAAAACAATTAAAAAATGGAGATCTGAGCTTTGTTTGAATACTATTTATTTATTCGTATATTCAATTAGGTATTCATATGTTATTCTTATATTGTCTTATATATCTTCATATGTTACCATTGATGTACATTGTAAATATATTGTTTTGCTCAACTTGACCAACAAGTATAACTTCCCAATGTTTCCTTCTTAACCAGACTGACTTGTACCTATATATGTTAAATTAGCGTATGTGCATATAAACTGTATATTGTATTGTTATATAATTTTTTTTGCTGTATAATGTATTAATATTGTAAATGTAGACAGCAGCAGAGTGTCCTTTTATAAACTCTTGTAAGTTTTTTAGGGCTCATTGAAGGATTGAAAAAAAATATACATATAATCATTACGAATTGTCCATAACCCCCCAACACCACCCTTATTTCCACCTACCCCATTAACCCCCTGATTTACAGCCACCGGCATTCAAATACTTTCCATAAAGAACTCTACTTGTTATACCTCATTGAATGCTAGAAATTGATCTATTCCCCCTCCACATCAAACAAGCAATTAAATATTATTTCTGTGAAAACCTCTACGTATGGGAATGAAATGAAAAACTGCTACATATTTTATTTTCCTGAATAGGTATTTTCAAATTCTAACTTGTTACAGTAACAGGAAATATATTTGACAAATGAACTTACAATACCTTCAAAACATTGGTTCTTACATTCCATATACAATCATTAGTATATTTAGTTTAAAAAATAAAATATTAAAATGAAAAAAAAAAAAAATTTAAAGACGAGATTTCATTCAGATGCGCTAAAAAGTTTTTCTGTGAATTACAGATTCAAAAGCTTGCCGCGCAACATTTTCAGTTGATTATACGAAAGCAGCTGGCTTTAGAATCTGCAACTCACAGAATAACCTATATTACACATCTAAATAATGCCTTTTTAATTTCATTCCCATAAGCAGAGGAGTTCACAAAAATATTATTTAATTACTTGTTTGAGATATCGATTTTACCAGCTTTTCAATGAGGTATAACAAGTAGATATAGACTTATATTCAAAGTATTCAAAAGAAGAGGTCTCTAAATCAGGGGTGTGATGGGGTAGGCCGAAAATATGGGGGTGATGGGATTGATGGAAAGCATCGTTCCATGAGGAATTTTAGTTTAACTTTCATATCCTAGTAACAGTTATGAAAAATTCGTAATAATTATATAAATGCATTCATGAAGTATAGTATTTGAAAGCATTTCAATTGTCACCCTGTACATGGAAAACTATATACTGTTGGACAGGCAATCATATGAATCCTCATATAGTTGATCAAAACCATTACTTTCTGAAAAAATCGGCAAATTATAGCCGTTTGGTTTCGAGTTTTAACGGATTGAGTGGAAATTAAAACGATTATTGTATTGATTTTATCTATTTCTATGAACATTTGGTAATGCCATGCTGTAGTGCAACACCCTTTGTGAGATATTAATTTTGGTCTGAATGGGGGAACTCATGAGCAACAACTTAGTTGATATGGGTTCATTTCTACGACATTTCAATTTAGAATTAGAGCACAAAAATTAAATCGATGCATAATACCCAAAATAACAAAAATCGATTATTTGACACCCTGTAGCTCGCAAACTGGTCATAGGATCGATCTGTAAATTGAACTATATAATGAGGATGTCTAGATCTACAATATATCAAAATTTGAGCAAAATAAATCGAAAGCCATTTTAGTAGTAAATGTGCGGGGTCCTTTGATTCGATCGTAGGAAAAATGTTGTGTGCAACATTTGCAAAAAGTATATTTGTTGAACTCAGCCTGATTGCTGCTCCTCACTTTGTCTCATGCTGTAAACTTCAGGAATCGTGCATCAAATAAACATACTCTTTGCACCACTTGCATAAATATCTGTTGTATCCGGAAAATTGATATGTCAAGATCAAAATAAATTAATAAAATTATGAACTTTTTCAAATAATTGACGTTTTTACAGAGGCACAATTTGTAATTTTTTAGAAATTTGGAATTCAATTGAATTCAACTCATTCTGACCTTGATCTCTAAATTCTTCAAAAATTTCAACAGAAACAGTAGCTATTACCTTCAAGCATGATGAGAGCTCCGTTTTTCCACACTCTTCAAGGAACTCGAAGGCGTCCTTGTAGATGGAGTATTCGTCCACGTATTCTTGAGCGTTATCACCATAAACACAGGTGCTTCCTAGGGAGACTAACAGCACGAGAATTCTCATATTTGGAATTGTACACACACGCGAGTCGACAAAGACTGTGTTCGGTGACTTGAACGTCCTGATTTTATAGAAGGAGTTCCCATAAGTATCTTGATAACAACTATTTGAAAAATTCATACTGACTTCGTTGACCGGGTTTGTTCTTCATACTAGTGGAGCAGAAAAACAAGCCGTCAGACAGTGTCACTGAATACATATCACACATTTGGAAGCGATGTGTAGCATAATATTTCAGTAATAAAATTCATCGAATAATCGCTAATTATTATTGGTTGTTTTTATTTTTTCGAAAAAGTGCTTATTTAATTTTACTTCGAAATGCAAAATGCCTCATGCGATATTGTGAACTACAAGAATAAAAGTGGTTAGGATGCAATATTATTCCATGAACCCAAGTAGTACACAAGTGCAATATCGCTGTAGCACACTTACATTGGATAATATAGGTAAGATACTGGCAAAATATTAAAACCTAATATTGGCGAGATTAAATTATAATTATTTCGAGATATTGGCACAATATTACTTGGACATCATACAAATAATATTAGTGAAATATTGAGGAAGCAATATTGGCCCCAAAATATCCAGGGATATTGGTACAATATCATTTGCATATATTGGTAAAATATTCAAAGTGAATATGTTGCCTTGGAAACATTGATGAAATATTTCCAGAAAATGTCGAATAATTTAAAAATTCACAATTTCGTTTGTTACTATGATTCAGCTGTTGCTCTATATGTGGGGCCACCTAGCGGTTTATTACCCAATTTTATTCATGATTCATTTCAATATTGTTTATTGAATATTCGGACAATATTCAAATTTCAATCCTTGTGATAAATGTATTTTTTCTACGTTCATGCAAAAAACAAAACTTTATTGAACTATATTTGGTGGAAAAACTGGTACTTTATTGCACTGAGTGCAATAAAGACTTTATTGCACTCGTCTGTCATTCTACTATAGCGTTCTGTCATCATGACAGACATAAACTTTCAAAGTGACGCCAAATTTAGCCCATTTTCTGTGATATTGTATTACGTTTTGAATAGTGGCATGTTTCATCACATTCATTACATAATGGACTATGAAATTACTAGAAAATGCCATTTGATAAAAATAAAATTATTTCCTTCGAATATCAACTGAATTACACAACATGTTTTTGAATAACTTTCAGCAGATAGATTCAAACAAACAATGTCTTCCTTACAGTTTAGTGCCACTAAACATTTTCTGCATGAGCGTAGAAAAAATATTGTATGAAACTCGTGCAAAAAGAGTTTATTGCACTCGACGTGTTGTCCAACTCGTCCTGATGGCCTCGTCAGACAATTTCACGTCGAGTGCAATGAATATCTACTTTTTGCACTTGTTGCATAAATATCTATTGTAATATTGTATCAATATTGTCTTTCATATATTGGCGTGAGGTTTTCGTAACAATCTCAATCAATATAGGGTCAATATGATTTTTAAAATATGGATTAAATAATATTCCACCAATGTGCAATCAAACTTGGATATTCAATTTTTTTTTATCTCTAAAATCGAAATGAGACTAATATTGAAATGGCAATATTGTAGCTAGATGCGGGAAACAATATGTAGACAATATCGCTCTATCGATATTGGTGAAAATTATTGAACTAGAATATTGACCCAATATTTCATGAAACAATAAACATTCAGAACAGGTTGAGCCAATATTCCACCAATATTATTAATGAAATATTGTTTTTCCAATATGAACCCATATTGGTTCAATATTATTTTTACATTTACAATATATCCATATTGGCACAATATGAAAAAAAGATTTAGCCAACATGAGGTGCTACCTGAGGAATACCGTAAATTTTTGTTAACAGGAAAACATTTGAATACTCTTTCAAGAAATAGACATGAGCTGTGGATTCAATCAAATAGAAGAGCAGATTTGACTACTGAGAGGCCCAGTCCAGGTGGCACCTCATATTGGCTGGATCTTGATTTCATATTGGGCCAATATGGAAAATGTGAGAATAATATTGAACAAATATGAGTGCAAATTGGAAAAACAATATTTTATTAATAAAGTGGGTGAAATATTGGCTCAACCTGTCCTGAATGTACATTGTTTCATAAAATATTGGGTCAATATTGATTCAATAATTTTAACCGATATCGATTGAGCGATATTGTCTATATGTATATTGTTTCCAGCATCTGAGTACAATATTGCAATTTCAATATTCCGCACTCATATCGATTTTAGAGATAAAAAACAATATTGTATATCCAAGTTTGATAGCACATTGATTGAATATTATTCCATCCATATTCAGTAAATTATATTAACCCTATATTGACCCACACAATGGGAGGACAGCAGAATCTTGATAATATATATTAAATAAGGCTTTTCACAATGCCTTACAAGCACATTGATTGAATATTATTCCATCCATATTCAGTAAATTATATTAACCCTATATTGATGAAGATTTTTACGAAAATCTCTCGCCAATATTTGAAAGACAATATTGAGAAATTATTACAAAATAAACTCATTACTATCATTGAAATTTGAATATTGAAATGAATTAGGATCAAACATGGGTAAGAAACCGCTAGGTTGACCCACACAATGGGAGGACAGCAGAATCTTGATAATATATATTAAATAAGGCTTTTCACAATGCCTTTACAAGACAATCTCAGTGGTTAATTGTAGTGGAAATAAAATAAAATAAAACAACTGGAAATGGTTGAATTAAACGTAAAAATGAATGAAGGGAGCGTTTCGGTGATTACAATCTTGAACTAATAAAAAACGAAATCAAAGACCTAACACCGCAAAATAAAAATGGTCAACAACTCGTGTTATGGATGATTATCATAAATTCCTTCTCTTTTTCGAAAGAAATCATGTTGCTTTAGGAAACCACACAAACGCGAAGCACGGGTGTGGTTTCGATAACCATCAATAAAATTGTTGTATTACCTACGAAAACATATCTTCACAATGGCCATTTGAAGTTTTTAAGGGATTACCTTTAGCAACCTATATGATTCTGTCCGCTGATTCTAGAGTATAAGTGAAATGGAGGCATCTGATAATAAGCATCACGAATTTTATAATACAAGGAGAAATTGGGTAAATTCATCAAAAGTCTCTTATTTTCTATTCATGCAGCGCGAGTACTTTGTGAAAAGCTGGATTATTTATTAATCCATTTCCATTCGATGAAATGAAATAGTTAGCAATATAGATCATTATCGTTCCTGTCAATTAATAATGCGATGAAAATCTCGGATATTCGTATATTCAATCATCGTGAAACACCCTTTGTGAGATATTAATTTTGGTCTGAATGGGGGAACTCATGAGCAACAACTTAGTTGATATGGGTTCATTTCTACGACATTTCAATTTAGAATTAGAGCACAAAAATTAAATCGATGCATAATACCCAAAATAACAAAAATCGATTATTTGACACCCTGTAGCTCGCAAACTGGTCATAGGATCGATCTGTAAATTGAACTATATAATGAGGATGTCTAGATCTACAATATATCAAAATTTGAGCAAAATAAATCGAAAGCCATTTTAGTAGTAAATGTGCGGGGTCCTTTGATTCGATCGTAGGAAAAATGTTGTGTGCAACATTTGCAAAAAGTATATTTGTTGAACTCAGCCTGATTGCTGCTCCTCACTTTGTCTCATGCTGTAAACTTCAGGAATCGTGCATCAAATAAACATACTCTTTGCACCACTTGCATAAATATCTGTTGTATCCGGAAAATTGATATGTCAAGATCAAAATAAATTAATAAAATTATGAACTTTTTCAAATAATTGACGTTTTTACAGAGGCACAATTTGTAATTTTTTAGAAATTTGGAATTCAATTGAATTCAACTCATTCTGACCTTGATCTCTAAATTCTTCAAAAATTTCAACAGAAACAGTAGCTATTACCTTCAAGCATGATGAGAGCTCCGTTTTTCCACACTCTTCAAGGAACTCGAAGGCGTCCTTGTAGATGGAGTATTCGTCCACGTATTCTTGAGCGTTATCACCATAAACACAGGTGCTTCCTAGGGAGACTAACAGCACGAGAATTCTCATATTTGGAATTGTACACACACGCGAGTCGACAAAGACTGTGTTCGGTGACTTGAACGTCCTGATTTTATAGAAGGAGTTCCCATAAGTATCTTGATAACAACTATTTGAAAAATTCATACTGACTTCGTTGACCGGGTTTGTTCTTCATACTAGTGGAGCAGAAAAACAAGCCGTCAGACAGTGTCACTGAATACATATCACACATTTGGAAGCGATGTGTAGCATAATATTTCAGTAATAAAATTCATCGAATAATCGCTAATTATTATTGGTTGTTTTTATTTTTTCGAAAAAGTGCTTATTTAATTTTACTTCGAAATGCAAAATGCCTCATGCGATATTGTGAACTACAAGAATAAAAGTGGTTAGGATGCAATATTATTCCATGAACCCAAGTAGTACACAAGTGCAATATCGCTGTAGCACACTTACATTGGATAATATAGGTAAGATACTGGCAAAATATTAAAACCTAATATTGGCGAGATTAAATTATAATTATTTCGAGATATTGGCACAATATTACTTGGACATCATACAAATAATATTAGTGAAATATTGAGGAAGCAATATTGGCCCCAAAATATCCAGGGATATTGGTACAATATCATTTGCATATATTGGTAAAATATTCAAAGTGAATATGTTGCCTTGGAAACATTGATGAAATATTTCCAGAAAATGTCGAATAATTTAAAAATTCACAATTTCGTTTGTTACTATGATTCAGCTGTTGCTCTATATGTGGGGCCACCTAGCGGTTTATTACCCAATTTTATTCATGATTCATTTCAATATTGTTTATTGAATATTCGGACAATATTCAAATTTCAATCCTTGTGATAAATGTATTTTTTCTACGTTCATGCAAAAAACAAAACTTTATTGAACTATATTTGGTGGAAAAACTGGTACTTTATTGCACTGAGTGCAATAAAGACTTTATTGCACTCGTCTGTCATTCTACTATAGCGTTCTGTCATCATGACAGACATAAACTTTCAAAGTGACGCCAAATTTAGCCCATTTTCTGTGATATTGTATTACGTTTTGAATAGTGGCATGTTTCATCACATTCATTACATAATGGACTATGAAATTACTAGAAAATGCCATTTGATAAAAATAAAATTATTTCCTTCGAATATCAACTGAATTACACAACATGTTTTTGAATAACTTTCAGCAGATAGATTCAAACAAACAATGTCTTCCTTACAGTTTAGTGCCACTAAACATTTTCTGCATGAGCGTAGAAAAAATATTGTATGAAACTCGTGCAAAAAGAGTTTATTGCACTCGACGTGTTGTCCAACTCGTCCTGATGGCCTCGTCAGACAATTTCACGTCGAGTGCAATGAATATCTACTTTTTGCACTTGTTGCATAAATATCTATTGTAATATTGTATCAATATTGTCTTTCATATATTGGCGTGAGGTTTTCGTAACAATCTCAATCAATATAGGGTCAATATGATTTTTAAAATATGGATTAAATAATATTCCACCAATGTGCAATCAAACTTGGATATTCAATTTTTTTTTATCTCTAAAATCGAAATGAGACTAATATTGAAATGGCAATATTGTAGCTAGATGCGGGAAACAATATGTAGACAATATCGCTCTATCGATATTGGTGAAAATTATTGAACTAGAATATTGACCCAATATTTCATGAAACAATAAACATTCAGAACAGGTTGAGCCAATATTCCACCAATATTATTAATGAAATATTGTTTTTCCAATATGAACCCATATTGGTTCAATATTATTTTTACATTTACAATATATCCATATTGGCACAATATGAAAAAAAGATTTAGCCAACATGAGGTGCTACCTGAGGAATACCGTAAATTTTTGTTAACAGGAAAACATTTGAATACTCTTTCAAGAAATAGACATGAGCTGTGGATTCAATCAAATAGAAGAGCAGATTTGACTACTGAGAGGCCCAGTCCAGGTGGCACCTCATATTGGCTGGATCTTGATTTCATATTGGGCCAATATGGAAAATGTGAGAATAATATTGAACAAATATGAGTGCAAATTGGAAAAACAATATTTTATTAATAAAGTGGGTGAAATATTGGCTCAACCTGTCCTGAATGTACATTGTTTCATAAAATATTGGGTCAATATTGATTCAATAATTTTAACCGATATCGATTGAGCGATATTGTCTATATGTATATTGTTTCCAGCATCTGAGTACAATATTGCAATTTCAATATTCCGCACTCATATCGATTTTAGAGATAAAAAACAATATTGTATATCCAAGTTTGATAGCACATTGATTGAATATTATTCCATCCATATTCAGTAAATTATATTAACCCTATATTGACCCACACAATGGGAGGACAGCAGAATCTTGATAATATATATTAAATAAGGCTTTTCACAATGCCTTACAAGCACATTGATTGAATATTATTCCATCCATATTCAGTAAATTATATTAACCCTATATTGATGAAGATTTTTACGAAAATCTCTCGCCAATATTTGAAAGACAATATTGAGAAATTATTACAAAATAAACTCATTACTATCATTGAAATTTGAATATTGAAATGAATTAGGATCAAACATGGGTAAGAAACCGCTAGGTTGACCCACACAATGGGAGGACAGCAGAATCTTGATAATATATATTAAATAAGGCTTTTCACAATGCCTTTACAAGACAATCTCAGTGGTTAATTGTAGTGGAAATAAAATAAAATAAAACAACTGGAAATGGTTGAATTAAACGTAAAAATGAATGAAGGGAGCGTTTCGGTGATTACAATCTTGAACTAATAAAAAACGAAATCAAAGACCTAACACCGCAAAATAAAAATGGTCAACAACTCGTGTTATGGATGATTATCATAAATTCCTTCTCTTTTTCGAAAGAAATCATGTTGCTTTAGGAAACCACACAAACGCGAAGCACGGGTGTGGTTTCGATAACCATCAATAAAATTGTTGTATTACCTACGAAAACATATCTTCACAATGGCCATTTGAAGTTTTTAAGGGATTACCTTTAGCAACCTATATGATTCTGTCCGCTGATTCTAGAGTATAAGTGAAATGGAGGCATCTGATAATAAGCATCACGAATTTTATAATACAAGGAGAAATTGGGTAAATTCATCAAAAGTCTCTTATTTTCTATTCATGCAGCGCGAGTACTTTGTGAAAAGCTGGATTATTTATTAATCCATTTCCATTCGATGAAATGAAATAGTTAGCAATATAGATCATTATCGTTCCTGTCAATTAATAATGCGATGAAAATCTCGGATATTCGTATATTCAATCATCGTGAAACATTATGAGTAATAAAATTCTGCGAATTGGCCCCATCGACATTCCTTGTTAATTACGGTGTTTCTGAAATGGCGTCTTCATTATTTAACTAATTTCATCTTCTGTTGTCTCTCCCCACCGATTAGTAGCTGTTTAATTGATAATATTGCTGTTCGGAATTTGACTTTATCGAAATGCTATAAACAAAAGTAGAGAAGATACATACGTCTGCTTTATATTTTTTCGTCGAACTCTACAAAAAATTACATTTTAATACGTACTAATTTCTGGATGAAAAATCGACCATTTTTCTATGCTATGCCGTATCATATTGACCACAGCGGATGAAAAGCTTTTGCACGCGAAAAGTGTTTGCGGAAAAAAAAAATGGTAATTACAAAATAATGACCAAAAATGTATATTTAATAGTTATTTATGCAAAAAGTGCAAAAAGTAAGTGTTTATTGTACTCGACGTGAAATTGTACGACGAGGCCGTTAGGCCGAGTTGGACAACACGTTGAATGCAATAAACAATTTTTGCACGAGTTGCATACAACATTTTTTCTACGTTCGTGCAAAAAGCAAAAAATGATTTATTACGGTACGGTACTTGGTGTTGGAAAATAAAAAGCACAACTTGAATAATTGATTATTAGCATCGATTTGCATTGAACAGATCACTATCATCTATTTTCCATTAATAATACTCATTTTAAAACTTTCAATTCTGTAATTGTCAGGAATAATTTTTGACTGACGTTTCTATAGCCACAGTTGCATTATAAAAATCAAAATCATAGTAGCCTATGCAGGTAGACGGTTTAGAACAAAGCGGATCAGTTTTGATTATGGAGTTTTTCGCGGGAAGGCATTGTTTGTTTAGCTCTGGCTGCTAACATTAATACAAAAATAATATAAGATATGTAACTGTTTAGAACGTATTGCCAATCTCACAGAATATCTGCTAAATATGTAGTGGGTTTGAACATTTATATTTGTCAGGATGACAGCACGTTGAAGTTGAATGACAGATGAGTGCAATAAAAACTTTATTGCACTAGTGCAATAAATTTTTATCACTGAAGCGACCTACAGCCTAGGTAGGTAACTTTAACTTAGCTCACAATTCGAATAAGGTTAAACAGAAAAAATAAATACGTTTTTTAAACTCGAAGTAATGCCATCACATTGAATACAATCTGAAATTGAAAACAATAAAAGGAGGTTCTTATGAAATTAAATCTCCCCTTCATCTTCATTGAAGTCAAAACTCTCTCCTGTGTTCGTACAGTCTTTTTTATATGAGTTTTTACACGAGAGTCCATGACAGCGACATGTACATTTCATGGTGTTACATGGCTCTTCAACTACTGTAGCGTTTTTTAAAAAAATAATATTTTCTTTGTTCGAAGACCTCTTGTTCTTGGGCCGTAGGGTTTGTGAAATATTTGTAGAGTTTCTTTTAAAAAATAATATTTTCTTTGTTCGAAGACCTCTTGTTCTTGGGCCGTAGGGTTTGTAAAATATTTGTTGCTCCTCCACGCAATGTCATTGTTGATGCTACAGCTCTCACTCCTTTTTTTACATTTTTCAAACACTTTTGAACATCATCCAAGTTGAAACTCCGTTTCAGCATTGAATTATCATTGACAGATTCTGTGGTATGGGTAGTGTTGATCTGGTTTTACAACTTACTGATTTTCTTCATTATTTTGTTGATTTCTGCCTCGAGTTCACCTTTGATTTCTTCACTGATTGTTTCCTTCAATTTTCCCAGTTCCTCTTCAATTTCAAATCAAATCAAATCAAAATATTCTTTATTGTCAGAAGATTCTGCATCCCATTGACAAAGATTTGTAAATACTTAGTAATATAAACATAACTAATGGTGTATAGATAAAAACTTACAAAAACAAATTAGAATAAAACAAGTATAAATACAATACAATTAAAATAGTGTACAGGTATTTTCAAAATGAATCATTAAAGTACTCTTGTAGGCTATAATAGGGTCTATCAGCTAGCAAATTTCGCACTGCTTTCTTGAATTGTAAGTTGGTCAGATTTGCAGACCTTATATCTAGTGGTAAGTGATTGAATAGCTTTCCACCATTATAAAAAATGGAATCCTTGATTAATGTTGAGTTGGGTATGGGAAGTCTGATATTAAATATGCTATTACGAGTAGCATACGGAGAAGAAACAAAGTCAAACTCCGTCTTATGTTTGTACACCAAGCATAGAGTTTCAAGGATAAACAGTGCAACGACAGTCAAAATCTTATTGGCAGCAAAATGATTTCTGCATGATTCCCTAGGTTTGACCTTACAGAGACACCTTACAGCCCTTTTCTGTAATACCAAAACAGAAGAGAGAAGAGTTGCACTGCATGCTCCCCAAAAAGGTATTCCATATCTTATTTGGGAGTCAATTAAAGCGTAGTAAACCGTTTTTGCTGTGTGAAAACCTAGCTCATTAGAAACCACTCTCACTGCATAACATCTGGAGGAAATTTTACTCTTGAGTTGTCTAACGTGTTCATCAAATTTAAGTCTACTATCAATCAATACACCAAGAAATTTTGTGTTCAATTTGTTCTCCAAGATATCATTACCTATTGAAAGTTCATTTAGCTGACATTTAAATGTTATTATATTTGTTTTGGAGATATTCAAGGATAATAAATTAGCATCACACCAATTTTTCACCTTTTCTACATCTGATGATATCTTTTTATGTAGCTCTGCTGAGTTCTTTTCCTTCCACAATATTGTTGTATCATCCGCGAAGAGAGTAAAGCTGCCAGATATATTTATCATAGTCAAGTCATTAATATATAACAAAAACAGAACCGGACCCAACACAGAACCTTGTGGCACACCAGATGTAATTGCCCTGCTTTCTGAGAGTTCCGATGTTCTTACTATTTGACTTCGCCCTGAGAGGTACGATTCAAACCAATTGTACGTCACCCCTCTGCAGCCATACCGGTGAAGTTTTTTGAGTAATATTTCATGGTTAACGCAATCGAAAGCCTTCTTTCTTTGATTTTTTCCATCTCTGTTTCGACGGTTCCCATTTTTCTTGCTAACTGGCTCGCCACAACACAAAGTTCTTCTTTCGAATTCTTCAAATTTTCGAGAAGCTTTTCTCTTAGCATCTTCGAACATTCTTGAAATTCGTCTTTCAGACTATTTGAATTTTCCAGAAGCTTTTCTTCCAGATTTTTCGAGTCCTTCCTTCAAACTCTTCGAATTTTCTTTTTCTTGGGGTTCTTTTTTCAAATTATTCGAATATTTTTCCTTCAAACTCACCGAATTCTGATGCATTTTGAATGAAAAGGTTTCGGTGTCTTCTCCTTCAGCAATCAATCCGTCTGAAAGTCTCTTCTGGAGTACAGCCTTCTCACCAGTTGTGTCAACTCTTCTTGAAAACATTTCGTCTTAATTAAGAGTTTTTCGGTTTATTGAATTTTCCACGCGAACGTTATATTCACAGGTCACTAGTCTATTATTTTTACACTCGAGAAGTATATCAGTTTATACTTCCGTTTATGCACACAACTTATCTACTTCACGAAAAAAATTTATCAGTCATTGTCTATTTTTCTCGATAATGTAAGTCGAATAATGTATTTTTTCGAGACACACAACTGTCTATTTACACGAACACTCTGTATTTTATTCTAAAAATCCACTTATGATCACCACTGTGAAGAATTTTCAGTATTTCACTCTAAAAATATTAATTCCAACACTTAAAACAGAATGCACTAGTTTATATACAACTATAACTGGGCTATAATATAATTTCAATAAGCTCTCCCAATATTTCCACTTCAGCAACACGCACGGGTTCTAGTCTAGGAGTCTTATTGTTACTGCTCCAGCGATCACTCGCACCACAGCTTTTCCTGCTATTCTCCCCTAGGTGGCGCAAACCGTTACTCGAATAAGTTAGTCTGAACTCTGAATATTCGTGGCACTATTGAGTACTAGAGGGATCTCAATTCCAGGAAACCTATCGGAAATGTTTCGGAAATCATTTATGAGAGAACACGAGTTCCATAAATTCTGGAAAAAGAAAACTTACCAGTGTCTATAAACAAAACACCAGCTGGATTACACCATTACAATAAAAACGAATGAAAAATGTCTTTTATTTACAACCATACATGTAATGCTGTCATTACTAACGTCATTGAAGGTTGGGAAGTGTCACATTACACACCTCTACTTCCCGACCTCACTTCCTGCCCTCACTTCCCGCCCTCATTTCATCTATTCTAGATGAATATTTTTCTGACATTCATCTATATTGGTGACAATATAAATATATAAACAATATATATTGTTACCGTAGTCACGGTAACAATGTACCTACTTGATTATTCATAGAAAACCGCGTTCTTGGTAACTTGTCGTTAAATGTAATATTTTAGGTATGTTCAGAACGAAACAGAGATTTATTAATTTTGGTTGAAATATGATGGTTGTAAATAAAATAGTATACAAACCTCGGTAGGAAGTTGCATTCCTGTCTCGAGATCATAGCTAAACTCGACGCTTTGCGTCTCGGTTAACTAACTAATCTCACGACAGGAATGAATCTCTTCCCACCTCGGTGTGTAATATACTATTTGTACTACAGTAAACACTTAGTTAACGTACTGTTGACAGTGCGTTTTGTTTCTTGTAACAAAAAGTAACATCACAAAAAACAGCACATGGACATGAAGCTCAACCCTGCCAAATGTATCTCATAGAGATCGATAGAAAAATATCTAAGCGAACTTATGAGATCAAAGTTCCGGCAACCCTTATAAAACCATATACGATATTCATCACTATTCATTAGATATTATTACAGATACATATTTCTTAAATTCTAGTGACACTTCCAAACGTGAATGTTTGCTACGTTGCCAGATCAACATCGCTATAATGACACAAATATATTAAAGTGTATTGCCGGACTATGAAAATATTAGTGTGGGAACTAATAATTGGCAAAGTAGTTGGACGAAATAGTTAATCTTTCATGAAATTATAGTTCTTATGATTGAGTGTGATTTATGTCAATTATTTTGCCCCATTCGATATTTTTTTATTCTATATATTAGTTGAATTTTTTATGGTTTAGTTGAAATTGATTTCTGATATTTTGGTTTTGTTTGTATTGGTTCTGAGTACTATTAAGTGAACAGGGGGCCAGCTTTGTCTACGGTGTGAAGATATATCAGGTATATAGAATATCATTATGAAATTATTCAAATCCATTGAAGCAAATGCAAAGTTTCAGTACATTTATGATACCGGTGGAAAACATAATCTTAGAAACGTCAATGATTTTCGAAAAATTTAAGTATTTTTCAGTTAAACTAAACAGTATTACTAGGAAGACGAATTCAGAATACGATGCGTTAATGATAAAATTTAATATTATGTATCGCAATGGCATTCTTGTGAAAATAGTTACTCACCGGAGCTACTTGATTCATTCGCCTTTTTGACATTTCTTAGATTTCCATTGTTTTTTTTTTCAGACTAGGGAAGCTTAAAACTTCCAGGAAACAACGTCGAGAAACAAATTTTCTGTATCAAATAAAACTTTGTATCAATGGTCTGTTTCACATTATCTATCTCAAAACTTATCATATCAGTCGCTCTATTGTTTTTGTTATGGCTATGGTGTCCTCTTATGCGCCTTCGGCTAATCATATTAGTCTTTTGGCTCAAAATTTTCTTCAAGTTGATGAGAAAGGTTATTTTTCCTTCACCTTCGAACCTAAATCAAATATTGAGTTCGTAATCAGGACCAAGCATGTGAACTTTGTTGGTGCAGAAGTTGAGTTAAGATTATTATCACGGATACAATAATCGGTTTTTGTAAACATTCGTCAAGTTTGTAGATGTTGTAACTTCATAGTTTTTCGATCGATCATTTTCTCGAGTACCTACTCGATGCCCAGAAATATGAAAGAAGGAGTTTTTCGTTACCGTAGTATTTAAATCAGAAAATAATAATCAATTTTTTGCCTCAATGGAATGAGCCGTGAGGAAGAGAGAGAAAGAAAATGACCGGTAAAGTATGAACCGGATAATGATTTATTGTTCAGTCTATTTTACAGCACCTGTAATAGTATATTGTTCAATAATATCCACAAATTTACTGTGTTATCACAAATGTCGTACATCAACAGAAAAAGTAAAAAACAATATTGACGGACATTCACCCTGTGAGTTCCTGAAGTATTTACATTCGTATTTATAGTTCCTCGGTCTAGATTATTCTTTTCCATGACAGGAACGGGAAATGATGATACATACATATTATACCATCAAATTATTCCGGCGGAAATAAACGGAATTCCCCAAATTCTTTAATGATTTATTCTGCCGGTCTTCATTGATAGCATTTCTGCAAATTCTTCTTATCGTTATTTATTACTGTTTTCCGTCCGGGAGTGAACATAATTTTATTTACTTCTGCTAATAAGTTCAGTAGTGCAATAATCTAGTTCTCTTTTGCTCTTTGAAAAATTTCAACAAAATGAAAATTCTCCATGGAAACAACACAATCAAACTTATGAAATTTCTCAAATCAATTAATATACTGTACCAAATTTCGATAATAAGAACCAACTGTTCCACCGCTAATAACTTCAAATGCTTGATGCGGTGTATTTATTATAAATGAAAAAACTATAAATAAAAATAGATATGAATGAAACCTCCAAGGAAAGAGAAGTAAGGTTTTTTCGTTGGTGTGACGTGAAAAAAATTTTAAGATTCAGAAAACACGATGGAAGGAGGTTAGGTGAGATTTTTACCACCAGTGTGGACAATGATTAACACATCTCCATGAGTAACGAATTTCAAGATTTACCGTTTATTGGAAGAAACATGGAAACCATACAGGATCTTGTCTGTATCAAAACAGAAAGAAATGGTAAAAGATAGTTGAATAGATTTTGCCGATACTTGATAAATATCCATATAATCATAAGTAAAACCAACAATAAAATTACATTATTTTATAATATATTAATCATTTTAAACAAAATCGCTGTATATGTTTTTCGACAACAGTTTCTTCATGGTGACAGAAGAAGGAAGCTACGATAATCTTACGTTATATTGTGCAGAGTTCAGTTCATATCAGAAAAGGACTAGCTCGTGAACGAAAACATCAAACTTGATTTTCATCTAGGAGATCCATATACTTACCAATGGAAAGGACTATGCAGCTCAAAGATTTCCATATGAAACATTCGAAAGGTCATTTCGACTTGAAAGTTCGCAAAATGATGCGTCTTCACATCATTTTGACAAATCCATATTCTTTCGGCCGATTGCGTAGAGTCTTTCGAATTGCAAGCCGAGATGTGTGTAGCAAAGATTAACGTTGTCGGAAGAGTTGTGGTGGTTAAACCAAATCGATCAGTTTTCAAGTCAAACAAGAGATTCTTCAATGAAGTTCATGGAGATTTACAGGGAAAATCCATGCAGATGGCTTGGGGAGATATGATCACAGACAACTTCATGTCCTCGAAAGTTCTTCCAGTAGCAAGAAATCTAAAAGTAGCAGTTATTATTTCCTGTGGATTTATTGCAGTTCTCATCACAGTGTCCTTCTTTTGAATCAATTGTGATACACGACATAGTAATTCCTTATAAATGCAGATACCAATTCTAAGATAATTCAACCAATCACGAGGTGTCCGCCGGAGTACTTCTAATAAATGAATGTGTGAATAATTACCCTTATCTTCAATCAATCTTTTGTCCAGCGTGAGCGTTCTTTATATTTCGATTTTGAGTTGTAGCGATGAGTATCTCATCAGACGCCATTGGTGAATGCCACCAAACGAAGTATTGAAGTTGTTGCAGATGGCACCTAGTGAGTTGTGTAGAGGCGCCACTGAACACTGAACTTTATAGCCGACTTAGCTTGACAAGCCAAATCGGTCAACTAGACAACGTCTCCGTCTCCGTCTCCGTCTCCGTCTCCGTCTCCGTCTCCGTCTCCGTCTCCGTCTCCGTCTCCGTCTCCGTCTCCGTCTCCGTCTCCGTCTCCGTCTCCGTCTCCGTCTCCGTCTCCGTCTCCGTCTCCGTCTCCGTCTCCGTCTCCGTCTCCGTCTCCGTCTCCGTCTCCGTCTCCGTCTCCGTCTCCGTCTCCGTCTCCGTCTCCGTCTCCGTCTCCGTCTCCGTCTCCGTCTCCGTCTCCGTCTCCGTCTCCGTCTCCGTCTCCGTCTCCGTCTCCGTCTCCGTCTCCGTCTCCGTCTCCGTCTCCGTCTCCGTCTCCGTCTCCGTCTCCGTCTCCGTCTCCGTCTCCGTCTCCGTCTCCGTCTCCGTCTCCGTCTCCGTCTCCGTCTCCGTCTCCGTCTCCGTCTCCGTCTCCGTCTCCGTCTCCGTCTCCGTCTCCGTCTCCGTCTCCGTCTCCGTCTCCGTCTCCGTCTCCGTCTCCGTCTCCGTCTCCGTCTCCGTCTCCGTCTCCGTCTCCGTCTCCGTCTCCGTCTCCGTCTCCGTCTCCGTCTCCGTCTCCGTCTCCGTCTCCGTCTCCGTCTCCGTCTCCGTCTCCGTCTCCGTCTCCGTCTCCGTCTCCGTCTCCGTCTCCGTCTCCGTCTCCGTCTCCGTCTCCGTCTCCGTCTCCGTCTCCGTCTCCGTCTCCGTCTCCGTCTCCGTCTCCGTCTCCGTCTCCGTCTCCGTCTCCGTCTCCGTCTCCGTCTCCGTCTCCGTCTCCGTCTCCGTCTCCGTCTCCGTCTCCGTCTCCGTCTCCGTCTCCGTCTCCGTCTCCGTCTCCGTCTCCGTCTCCGTCTCCGTCTCCGTCTCCGTCTCCGTCTCCGTCTCCGTCTCCGTCTCCGTCTCCGTCTCCGTCTCCGTCTCCGTCTCCGTCTCCGTCTCCGTCTCCGTCTCCGTCTCCGTCTCCGTCTCCGTCTCCGTCTCCGTCTCCGTCTCCGTCTCCGACTTTGTCTGATGACCAGACCTGTCGGAGTTTGTGCTGATACTTGCCGCGAAGAGAGTTTCTAACTGACGGTATACGTCCCTCCGGCATCAAGATGATGTAGGATGCTTCCGTCTATGAGCAGGACATCTTCCCCGTATCTCTCGCATCGTCCTCTTTTGAGATGAAACGTGGCACATTTGTTAATCCCGAACTCCACCCCGATAGCACACCTGTACTCTTGCACCACCCTTAAGGAGTGATGTAAGTCCCTTTCTCCAGAGGCCGATCGAAACTTCAGCAAAGCGATAGTCAGTTTGTGTCCGATGTAGGTACGAGAAATCCTATTATCGGAACGATAATTGACCACATGTCTTGTTGAAAGGCAAGTGTATTGTGATTTGTCTAGTTGCCGTTGACGGTGACACTCGTAAAGTGTACCCAAATGCATACTGTGCATACTGGGCGGCTATTATTATTATTATTTGCCATGGTGCTCCGGGGCGACTTGATGATTTTTGGTGGCGTATTCACTTTTCAGCTGCAGAAAAACCTGGAAAACCTACAGCACCACCTCGGATGGTCCTTACCTTTCGATCCGATATTAGTTATTTGAGAAAAAATCTCTGGTACCTACATCGGGCACGAACCGACTATCGAGGAGAGTATAACCGCGCGGCGATTTGAACAATGCAAATCCCCCACTACCGCTCCTCGATTCTGCCACAAACGCACTTTCAAGCGTTTAGAACATTTTCAACACATTTTCCACCTCTTAGGTGAAAATCTAAAATATATAAATTATAGATATTGATATATTCTTCCAAATACCTTCAACATACTTTGAATATGACGATTTCCCTTAAATCGGCACATCTTGCCAAGATGTACCCTTGAATTTTTCATAACGCGATTCTACAAAAACTACACATCGTATAGAAAACATCTTGCGCACCGTTGAACCACGTGTTATTATCTATCAATTTCCACAATATCGTTTGTTCAGCTTCAGATTTGTAAAAATTAGGAATTTTTTAAAAATTGTGTGTTTTTCGAGGTTTTCCCGGATTTTCTCAGTGGAAAATGAACCGATCCTGTCGCTGGGAAAACTGTTTTGTAGGTTTCATAATTCTCTACAAAAGTTACTTCAATTGTAAAACGATTACTTCAATACTTTTTGGGATATTTGCATGATACCAAAAAAGTTGTAAGTATAGGCCATGTCTGTCTTCTATTTTGTGTGAAAAGAACCTCTTATTCCTATCTACAGCTTGGCTTATAAGTAAACTAAGAAAAATCAACACGACTCAGTAAAAGTTCCGAAAGGATGGTAGGGGTAGCTAAATATACTTTTTGAGGGTTGGATCTTGGTTATTTACGATTTGTGGCTGAAATATGCATTCCGAAAAAAATTCTGTTGGAAAGTTGTAGATAATTGATAACTCATTTTTCAACTAATCTCTAAATTAACAAGAAAACGCTAAAAAACTTTCTTTTTCTTTTTTTTTTGGCTTTCAATTTTTATCTTCCTCAGAAAAACATGTCTTCCATGAAACTTGGTGAAAACAATCTTTATAGTGTTATAAATGAGTTGTAATTTTTCAGAGCAAAATATTAATTTCTCTATTTTATACAAATTTAAATTTGAAAAAAAAGCAAAATTTTCAATCGAAAAAGTTCACAAAAAAAATTCGATTTTTCAAATTTGTCAGTAACTACTCATTTTCTTCTTCGAAACCTGGACTTTGAGATGGCATGTAGAAAATATATTGTTCGTATGGAAAAATATTGTTAAAAAATGCAAAAAAGCAAAAAAATTATTTGTTCATAATCGATTTTTCGGTAATATGGAGAATTTCTTATTGTTTATTGCAAATCAGCTTGAAAATAATGATTTTCATGTATTTATAATGTCATTTACATTTAATGGAAGATGCCTGGCAATGTTCGCGCTTCATCTTCAAAGAAATAA
Source organism: Chrysolina haemoptera (assembly GCA_958298965.1). Taxonomy (NCBI): domain Eukaryota; kingdom Metazoa; phylum Arthropoda; class Insecta; order Coleoptera; family Chrysomelidae; genus Chrysolina; species Chrysolina haemoptera. Next base: position 20,757,059 of record OY282592.1, on the reverse strand, counting down.
GTTAGTTCCTTGAGTAGTGCATCCATCCGCATACAACTGATCCATATTAAAGATCTACTAAAACTAGCCAAAGAAGTAAATACATACAAAAGCTCGATTTTAATTTTTCTGTGATACGAAAAGATTTTTATTTACAAAAAGTGCGGCAGCAATATTGTTGAATTTATTGTGGTAGACACAAAGCTTTATGATTAATTTTTCAGCAATTATTCTGCCCAATTATGGAAAAAAGCAATGACTGCCAAAAAGTGAAAATAATGTTTTGTTATATCTGTATTCTTCGCATTGTGCTACACCTATTTCCGAAGAAAGAAGGTAGCGTATTCGAATAAATGTTCTGCCTTTTTCTATCTACTGGTTGTATCACTATACAACGAATATGAGTTAACCAAAATATTATTTTCACTTTTTTGTAGCTGCCTTTGTAGCTTGGTACCACATTTTCCACTGAACGAAAGAACTCACACTTTCAGGGTACTTTCAGACATGTAAGCGGAATGCAGAGTATGTAGAAGATACATTGTTCGTATGGAGAAGTATTTTTAAAAATGCAAAAAAACTACTCTTTCAGAATCGATTTTTCAGTAGTCTTGAGGATTTCTTATTTTTTTATTGAGAATAATCATGTAAATTAATGAAAAATAATAGTTTTTATGTTATATAATGCCATTTACAATCAAATATTTGTTAATGTTTTGAAATTACCGCAAACATTGTTTAAACAATAATTGAATACCTAAAATCTTCAAGACACAAAAGCCATTCATTCAGTTTTTTAATTTTTATACATAATCTATAAATAATATGCACGTCACTTTTTGAAAATAAGAATATGCAATTGTTTCATTAGTCAAATTTAGATAATAAAATACACTCAAAGAAACAGTATATGCTATTTCAGCGAAAAGAAATGTTCCGTTAACAATGTCGTTAATTCTGTTGAATGAAACAACCTTTATGGTATTTTCAATAAAAAGGTGATCGTTAAAACAACTAACAAAAAATTGTTACAGAACAGAATCAACATGAACTAGTACAATAGGTGCATTTTGATCAATTATTTTTTCATCCCAATAATTATTTTGTGAAGTTTTGTCAAATCAAACTGAAAATTGTATTTTCCAGTTTTCAACTATCTTTAATTTGTAATAATAACGAAATGATTGTATCTTATAACCTATACTTCTGTTCATACATGAATCATAATGGTATCATAGTTTGCTCTGCTATTGTAATAGGTTAGCAAACAAATATAATGGCATATTCAACATATATTTCTGCTTCTGCTCATAAAAGAATCATAACAGAATTTGCTGTACTATCATAATTGGCAAAGCAGAACAGAAAAAATCCATTAAATTTTTGTATTTGCAGTTTCTCGCTACATTTGATAAGAAACTCAACTGGCGGTTTCAACGATTACGTATAAACCCTATATATATATTTTATATTTCTACTGTAGTGAAATATAATAAATGTATGTAGTAAATAGGAAATAATTCTATATTTCCAAAAATATACAGAAATCAAGGTACAATAACAAAAGTTCAAGTACTATTATTTTTATCGTCATAACGACCTAAGTAAAAGGGTGAATCGAATCAACACATATACAGGAAGAACACAACTGTTTCCTCCCCTTCTCGTGAATGCCAAAACTTAGTTTGAAGAAAAACCAAATCTTGAAACAGGTTTCCTTATTCTCTGTGATCTTCGCAAAAGCATTCCGTCAGTCAGGTCTCCAGAATCAGGAGGTGAAAAACTTGATGATGTCGGAAAACTCCGATGGTTCAGATTACTATCGTCTGAAATATTTGGTGAAACCAGAAGATTATCATTAGTTGGAAGATTGGGATTGTTATTATTAGTATTCGAATCTTCCGGATACGGGTAATAATATTCATTGGTTTCTGGAGTATTTTCTCCGATTGATCGAATTTGGTCTAAATGTCGTTTCCAAATTCTGGTATCATCTAACCTCACTAAATAGTGTAATTTTCCTAATTTTTTATGAACACGTCCAAATTCCCATTTCGCATCACTTAAGTAATTACGCACAGCAACTTTCTCGCCTACCTGGAATTCACGAACTTTAAAATTCATTGAAATACTTTCGTCGGGTACTTTGATGAGTAAATCCAGTCTAGAACGGATATCTCTACCGAATAATAGTTTTGAAGGACTAACACCAGTAACGGAATGAGGTGTCTTTCTGTAATTTAATAAAAATTGACACAATTGTTTAGATTTATCTGAATCATTGCCTTTCATGGCACGTAAAGCTTGCTTGAAAGTTTGCACACATCGTTCAGCCAATCCATTTGTAGCCGGGTGATATGGAGCACTCAATTTGTGTATAATTCCATTCTCTTTCAAAAACATTTGAAAATCATGAGAAACAAATTGAGCTCCATTGTCACTAACCAAAACACAAGGAATCCCAAAAGTAGAAAATATTTTTCTACATGTGGAAATGGTCGAACTTGCAGTGATATTTTTCATTAAATGGATTTCAGGCCAGCGAGTATATGCATCCACCAAGATAAAATAGTAAGAATTGAAAAATGGTCCTGCAAAATCAACGTGAACACGCTGAAATGGTTCTTTCGCTTGTTCCCAAGGATGAACCGTTACAACAGGTGGATTATTTTTAATTTTGTTACATTCTACACAATTTCTAACCAAATCTTCCAGATCTTTTGTTATTCCTGGCCACCAACAATAGCTTCTTGCTAAAGCTTTCATTTTGACCATCCCGAAAAGTGTAGCATGTAACTCATTCAAAATTCTTTTTCGTAATATTTTGGGAATTATTACCTGTTGACCTCGAAAAATACATTCATTTTGTAGGGAAAACTCTGATTCATTCACATTGAAACGATCATTTCTATCTAATTGTTTACCAGTTTTCAAGAACTCAAGTAATTTTTCTAAAGTTGAATCTTTAGCTGTTTCATGAGCTAATTCTTTTATTGTTATAGGAAGAGTCTCAATTTGAGCGATTTCAAAAACGTCAGTTTCATCGTATGTATCAAGTTGTGAACTATTCACAGGTAATCTTGACATCGCATCAGCGTTTGCATGTAATTTAGTATTTTTGTATTCTATTTTATATTGAAAAGATTGTAGAAATATCGCGTAGTGTGACATGCGTGTAGCAGTCAGAGTTGTTATGCTTTTTGCAGGAGAAAAAATATGCAATAATGGTTTACTATCTGTATAAATTGTAAAAACTCTACCGTACAAATAATAATAAAATTTTTTAACGCCAAAAATGATACTATATGCCTCTTTATCAATTTGGGCATATCTTTGTTGAACACTTGATAAAGTTTGTGAGGCAAATTGTATTGGACGCTCACTTCCATCTGAATAAACATGAGACAAAACTGCACCAACAGCATAAGGACTTCCATCAGTTGCAAGAACTAAAGGTACTTTGGGATCGAAATGTGCTAATACTCGATCAGATTGAATTTCTTTTTTGATTAAATTGAAAGCTTCTTCACACTGTTTATCCTATTTGAATTTGATGTTTTTCTTGAGTAAATTATTCAAAGGATATAATTTATAACTGAGATTTTCTAAAAATCGTCCATAGTAATTCACTAAACCTATGAATGCTCGAATTTCAGTTTTATTTGTGGGTTGTTTTGCATTTTGAATTGCCTCAATTTTTTCCTGAGATTTATGGATACCAACTTTATCAATAACATATCCACAATATTCTATTTTATCCTCCATGAATCTACATTTTTCTAAATTTACTCTAATATTATAATTAGAAAGACGTGATAAAACAGAATCTAATATTTTCAAATGTTTTATAGTATTCTCAGCTGTAACTTTAATATAGTCCAAAAATACTGAAACGCCCGGTATATCTTTCAGAATATTTTCTATTTCGCGTTGCCAAATAGCAGGAACACTAGATACTCCAAACATCAAACGAGTACTCTGATATAAACCTTCCTATTGCACAAATTAGCCAAATGTTGATTCGACCCACACCTGTAACAATTCAAATTATTAGTATTTGATTAAATTGAAAGCTTCTTCACACTGTTTATCCCATCCTCGTCGCCACTTTTATATTTCTACTGTAGTGAAATATAATAAATGTATGTAGTAAATAGGAAATAATTCTATATTTCCAAAAATATACAGAAATCAAGGTACAATAACAAAAGTTCAAGTACTATTATTTTTATCGTCATAACGACCTAAGTAAAAGGGTGAATCGAATCAACACATATACAGGAAGAACACAACAATACAAAATGGTAAACAAGTGAAAGATGTATTAAACAAAACATGGTCATGTAAAAAAAAATGATATATATTTATGGCTGAGGCGGCCAAAGTGCCAAAGTGTATCACTATTTTTATTCGAGTTTAAAGGCCGTTATTTAGCGCAAGTGGCTAACTTCTTAATAGGTTTGTTCATATTTTATATTTCATTTCTTATTCCTTTTTTTGGTTAATCTAATCTATTATTTTCTTTGAGTGTAGTTTTATTTTAATTTATTTTTTTTGTAGGTCGCTCTTCATCATCCGAACTGATTCAGCTTCCATCTTCTTTAGATTCATCTTCGAACTCTGAGATTTCTTTTACTTCTTTTTTTTTTAATTATATATCATTGTCTTCAGCTCAATTGTAACTATTTGACTCTCAAGTTGTACTTTTTTGTTGTGATCATTTCCAGCAATACCTCCTAAACCTCACTAATGCCCACTATTTCCAGACCAATACGAATCATTCTAGGATAAATAATACCCGCTAGTACTGAATAATTTTGTACTAATACCTCTTATTCCCGACTAATACTCAACTAACGCCACTACTGCCTAAAACATATAGATCAAAATTTCTCAGCAGTTTTCCCTTGGGTGTGGTAAAAGATGACCGGGCACAATATTTCATCAAATTGTGAAGACATTTCTTTAGATCTGGTCCACCACCATTATTCGTAATTTTATTGTATTATCTGATTTATGGGCTTCCATAGGCATCTATGCCTTTTGTAAATTTGCTTGACTTGAGTCTATGGAGTGATTTTGTTGCAAACCTCATGATCTGCATCAAAAAATACTGGTCACTTGTGGACAAAATATAAACATTCAAATAATAATTATCTGGCAACTATTGACAGGGATATCAGTGATAAAATAAATAATTGATAGTAGTTGTATGGATCCTTTTCATATTATGGAGTTGATGGTTTCCTGAAAGACGAAAAAATACAGATCCTACTTGGGGAAGTTTGGCTAATTAAATGTCCCAGAAGAAACGAAACTTTATATCGACATTGTTCAGATTACATGAAATCATATGAAAGGTTTAGTTTGCTATTCACCGGGATTTTAAATAAAGAAGTGACGACCCATAGACCATCAAAATGTAACATCATATTGTTTTTTAAATAAATGCACAAATTATCGATTTCCAAACTCTCATGAAAACAGAAAAACTGTATGCTATTTACCGTTTTCTAAAATCGCTCAAGAATGCGTACTTTCTCGGAGCAACTTAAGACCCCAAAATACGCTTATCTAGTATTTTAGTCCGTTGCTAAGCAACGAACTTTCCGGTATCGAAAACGGTCCGGGAATTTTTTTGCCGGCGTCTCAACAAAAGTGACATTAATCAAAAATTGGTATGCATTTATAAAAATGTCTTAATTTATGATAAGATTGATTGCGATTTCAGAAAAAAATGTTGTGTACTTCATAGTAAAAGTACATTCCCAGACTTCAATGCTCATTGGCCTCGGCCAACAATTAACATTGTCGTCCGGGAATGTAATGCTTTTACTACTAGATACACAATTTACTATTTCTTACCTCTCAAACTTCTATGTTAACAATAATATAAACTTACCTAATTGGATATCAATTGGGCATCATACCTGTATAATCATTCATCTCGAACGACTAGTTGTAGTTGTGCAATAACTTATTTACAGGTACATTCTTAAACACCACACCTTGACTTGAATTTTGAACCTCTTAATCATGTTGAAAACAAAACTGTACATCCTCATCTGCGAATTTTGCATAATTATTTTGCATACAATGCGTGAAATATTTCGAAAAGTGTGTCGACTTTTCTCTGTGTGATCATTCAGGTATCCGGAAGATAATATTGAGAATTTAGAGCTCCACACATAACTTTGGCATTTTGAAACAGTTATATTTCATCGAATCTGGTGAGCTTATTATACCGTATGGAATATAATACTTATATCGAACTGACTGAATCAGGGTCACTTGTTTTGAACTACTGCGCATCAAAACATGGAATTCTATGAGTTGTTGAGAGCAAAGTTCATTTCCATTAAAAAATGACTTTCTACGAAATATTCTCCATTAAAACTTCTGAAATTATCATAAGGTTTCCATAAAACATAACCACAATAATTTAGACGATGGCATGAAATGAATCGATATCCTCTCATATTGAGGTGTAAATGCTGAGCAAGTTGGAAAATGCTATCTATGCTAACTATCGTAAATTCTCACTGAGTACTTCTGCAAAAGATAGCATCAGTTATATTCACAGCAAAATATTCTGGTAACCCATGAGAACCTCTATTTCTGGAGACAGAAATTTAGTTTGAGTAAACATATCAACCATAATAATACCTAATATTCAAAATATGCACCTTGATTCTGACTTGGGTCTGGGTTCATGTTGGACATCTCCGAAGAACGGAAATCGAATATGCTATTTCTTCATATATGAAGGATTTAGGGATAAAACCACTCTTTCCACAAGCGTTAGTGATTCACCCTGTACCAGCACGAAATTCAGAAAGTGGAGTGATTTTCTTGCACGCTATAGTATATTGTATAACTAGTGCGGAAAATATCTTGTTTCCACACGAGTTTCCCACTGTACTTTTTTGACGACCTACTTGAAAAACCGAATGTGTTCAAATTTTAAAACGTGATTGAAGGCTAATAATAATAATAATAATATAAAAATAAGAGGAGAAGGAGCGTATTAGAAATATGTATTACAAAAAGATAACGAATTCTATCAAATATCAATATTCAGGAACATTGGTCTATTTTGCTCTATAACGAAATATATTTCGCACGTTATATTAAATATTATTATTATTAAATAAATGAAATGAATATTTTATTTCGCCCGAGTTTCCAAGTGAGTTGTCCCGCACTGGTGCGGATTTGGTAGTTTCCAATTCGACATACACTGATTAATATAATTTCCGATTTTTCAAAGGTATATAAATAATAAAAACATCCCACCTGTCAGTTATATTCCATCAATCAATTGTCAAAAAAGTGATAACAACCTTGGGACCTTAATAGATACAGGTCCAATCACGAAAATTATTATACGGTCAACTTTTATTAAACATTTTCGCTAGTTTTCGCAACTTTGCGAAAGAAAGGGTTCGAGCGCCTGTATTAAAATTTTTTCGTTATCATTTTCCATGTCCGAAACCATTTTCAATTTTCCACTTGTTCTGTATCTGGCCTCTAGGATGGCAGGGGGTTACAATTTTTGTAATGAAATTTTTCATCAGTCTGATATTATTCATGATTTTTACAGAATTTTTCTTGTCCGAAACCGTCGCATTTTTTTGTTCTAAACAGCTGCGCTCTATGCAGCGTTCAGGAGAGCGGGGTTTCAAAATTGATTTAAATGTGATTATTCGACCATCCTATACTTTTTATTATTTTTATGGAATTGTGCCATTTGATTTTTGGGAGCTTTCGCAACTTCCTTCAAGAAAATGGCAGGTGTGAGCTACCCGACTAATATTTTCCACGTCTGAAATCGTCGAAAAATTTGCCGAATTCCTACGCAGTCTCCATCTAGATTCAGGGCAGCAGGAGGATGAAAATTATCAAAATAAATTATTCCAGCGACCGATGTTTTTCACTATCTATTTTCACGGATTTTTCCGATTATATTTCACGAGTTTTTTCTACTTTTTTTCGAGAAGAAGGAGGGTTGGAATTTCCCCAAATAACATTGATTTTTCTCAGTAATTTTCAACTTCTTAAACCACTGGAAATTATTTCAAATTCCTACCCGTTTCTATCTCGTCTTCTGGAAGACAGAGGATAACATTTTTCGAAAGTACGTCATAGATGTTATGAAGTTTTCCACCATTTAAGATTATATTACCGCAAGTTTTTCCAAATTCTTTCGAGAGGGAAGGCGTCCGAGCTACTCGACCGACAATTTTTTAATAGTAATTTTCTATATCGGAAACCGTCGGAAATATTTCCTTATTCCTACACTTTCTCTATGTATTGTTATTATTATAAGTTGATTATTTTATGTTAGTATTATTATTGTCATTTTTTATATATACATTTATGATCTCCGAATTTTATCAAACTCATTCTATTCGGATAATTTTTAACTGAAATGTCTTTTGATAATTTAGACATTTTATCATATTAACTGATTTTATGTCACACACAAACTAGTTTACGTGACTTTCTCCTGTTTGACAACCTGATTTCCTTCCTCTGTTTCTATTGTATTTTATATGCATGATCATAATTAATGAACATTATTATTATATAATCATTATAACTTGATTTGAAAAAACATTTCAAACCAGTTCAACAAAATTTGTTATATTAAGCTAAGCATATTACTTATTTTGGAACAATATTTTTTGACGTTTGTAGAAAAATTGTTGTTTGCAACTCGTGCGCGAAATCCTTTGGTGATTTCGACTATTTTTTTTTCGACTGCGCCTCGTTAAAAAAATGAGTGCTCGAGTAATAGATACAAAACTATCTATTAGCGTACAGGTACCGTGCTAAAGTATGAGTTAGTCATAGATTCCCAACCTGTGTTGATTAGAGCTAATTTCTAAAAACATAGCCATGGCAAATTCATCCTTCAAATATGTTGTCAACTATGGTTACCATTTGATATTAGTCATGTTTCATTGGTTAAAAACCCGACTGACAGAGAATTTGCGTTTTATTTGTTCCATTCCGTTAGCGGTGTTGGAATAAATTAAATAAAACGACAGAATATACATGAATGACAGATATTCCAGCAATTTCTTCAATTGAAACAAGAAAAGTTGCAAATAAAAAGACAAAAATATCGATACCGGTTATAGGAATCAGAAAAATAAAAGGCAGCTTTTAGGTCTTGATCTCTCAATAGAAACTGTCACGTTAACCTTAGATGAATCAACTTGAAATCATACAATTTTTTTGTATGAATATGAGTTCGTAGAAAAAGTTTGGTGTGTAACGAACCACTAGACACTCGTTTGTTACTTATTTGTTATTAAAAGGACGTTTATAACACTTGTTACATACTATACTATTCAAGAATTCAATGTAAATGTTAATTTGTGATTGTTTCTAATATTTCCTTCCATGTTATTTTATATTTTTTTATGCGTGTATCATTAGCTAAAATACTAATTTATGTATCAAGTGAGTAAAGTGATACTTTTTTTTACGAGTAGGAAATGTTGACGCACGACGCAGCAGGCGGAGTGTGGCATTCTTACGAGTAAAAAAAAATTACTTACGAGTTTCATACAGTATTTTTTCTACAACTGTCAAAAAAAATAATCAATTCATATTTTTTTGCAAATATGAAATGAATTTAGCATATTTTTATTGATTCATTATTCGAACAACGTTCGAAGAGTATGCCGGAGAGTTGAGTTTCAAACAAATGAAACGAATAATTCCGACAGAGTCGAAATCCCTTCCTCTTCACATTATTCCGCATTATGGAAAATTTGAAGCGAATATTAAAATAACATATTTATCGAGGTCAATATTATTGTTATTAATGTTGACTTGACTTTCAAATAACTAGTCCATCGAAGTAACTTTTCATTTTCTTATATTTGTATTCAAAATAAATAAACAATCCTCGGGAAGAAATACCTTTTTTTTCTTTGAACTATGTCAAGGAAATCTCATATTTGCACTATCCACGATTTTCTCCGTTCAATCTTCATCACTTTTCATTTCTACTTTAAATTTATAGTTATCAAGAATTCGTTATCTGGATAGATGCCCAATTTCACAAATTTCATTAATTATTGTTGTCAACTAGTTTCTGACAGCCAAGCAGCCATAGCTACCTTGGATTACCTAGACAGTGTGGATTAGGTCCAATAGTTCCTTAGAGGAATATACTATTATTTTGAATATATTCGCCGCGATAGTTTGGAATTTTAATAATACCTATTTGATAGTAAGAATGCTAAGAATATTATTGGTGAACCATTTTTATATCAGATATTTATTATAGGTTATTAGTTGCCAAAGAAAATGAGAACTGGTTTTATGACAGGATTGCGTTATTATCCGGATCTGTCACTATTGTTGCATGAAACTGTCGGTTGCCTAGCAACAGCCGTTAAAAAAAGTGCACTTTTTTACGCTTTTCTGTTTAATAATGAAATTGTATGTTGATAGTAAAATATTGTAATACTTTACGCACACAAAACACACATAAAAAAGTGGCCTTCTTTTGACAGTTGTAGAAAAACATATTTCATATCAATTTTGCATTTTTTAATAAGAGTTCTCAAGAATAATAACAAAGAACAATCCCAACACACTTGTGAACACATAGTATTATTTTATTCAGTTGCTTGTAACGCCTATGGATGTGGAACATTGATAATAAATATATAATTTTTCCTTATTCAGCGAATGTGAAAAAAAAATGAAAAATTAAACAAACTGAATAAAATACTTGATTCGATCCGAATATCCAAAGATAATGTTTTCCAAAGGACAATTTTCATACTTATTGAAAGTCTGAACATGAACGGAAGTCTAATAATGAAAATGCACATCTCAAAGGAGGATATGCTTTTTTCGGCAACCGTCCGGGAAGTAGGTACTTCCCGGACTAGTCCGAGAAATGCTCGAATTTCAATATAAATAAGAATTAGAATGTTTCTGTTAGTACCTATCTTCTGTTCGCATTTCGATATTTAATACAAATAAGAATTAAAATGTTCGAAATTTTCTTCTACAGCAAAATATAATAAATAAATGTGTCTTGATTTGTTATTTTACACGGTTGCCGAAAAAAGTGTGTACGCAACACGTCCGAAAACAATTTATTTGGACTCGCAGACGTCCAGGACTCGCTACGCTCGTCCTAGAATCTTGTCCACTCGTCCAAAAAAAACAGTGTTTGCCGGACTTGTTACGTAAATTACTATTCTGGACCAACTGCTCCAGGTAATAAGATTTTGCACACATTTAGGTCCATAAAAAAGAAACATTTTCCAAAAATGTCAACTTCCAAACCGTTCTGAAACATCTACAAATAAGTTGTTTTAGAGCAGAGTTTGTGAAGGCAACATTTTGACAACAAAGGGTGTATGTGTTCATCCTGGGTTTTAATGTACAATGGATGGAAAATAATAGTTCTGACAATTAGTTATTGAATTCATTCAAGAGCAATGTTGTCACTTCGCATTTTTTTAAAATACTCGATAAGAACATATTATAGAAGATAACTCATTCTAGATTGAAAAAAATCAAAATGTACATCACCCATTTCTAAGCATTTAAATGTTTTTTCGTTAATAGCCAAAATTTCCCTATCGAAAGAATACCATTCTTTGCGTCTTTACTTTCATTATATTATTTCATCTGAGGCGAATAACTTATAATTACCTCTGTTACTCAACAATTATTAGCATATTTTAATTTCTCTGTTAACAAATATTCTGATCTTTTCATAATGAGTACTAATAACAGCCTGCTAAAAAATATTTTGTGTTGGATGCAATACGAAATAAACAGTCATCAGAATAAAGGTTTTGAGAGAAAGTAAACATGATTACGTTTATCTCAAAGTAAAGTTGAAGACCATTACTACTTCATGAATTGAAATGAGATGAGTGGAATAAATATGAATGGAAAAACGTTTGTTATTATAATTATTATTAAATAATCTTTACAGTCAATTCAGTACGAAAATAAATTAAAATAAATAATTATTATTGATAACAATTTTCTAACTCGTTTTGGGTGCATACGCCTGGTATGCCAAGTTCTGTGCTGCTGCTGCTGCTTCTTCCTTAACATATGACCTTCCCCAACCTGCGGCGTGAGGGCTGTATACTTCAACATGTCCAGAGTCATGTCCTCCACTGTGACCAGAAAGAAGCTTCTTGATACCAATGATACCAGCCAAGACTAAGGCTAATTTGGAGACAATCAATGCTTTTCCTGCCAAGAGGGCCAATGCTCCAAGTGCCAAGGGGATAAGGGTACCTCCAAGAATAAGAGGAAGGAGCATCAATCCAGATGATCCCTTTTTCTTCTTACCGCGGCCTTCTTCCAGTGATCTTTGTAAATCGGAAGAACTTGGGAGTTTGATCTGTAGAAGAAAACAAGTATTAGATTGACATGATGGGAACTTTTTCTTTTCGGACTTACCTGAAGAGTGTGCGATCCTAAGAAACTGGAAACTTTGTTGGCAATGAGACTGTCTAGAGCGGTTTCTTTGTCTTCTAATGATCTTGGGAGGGTGGCCTCGAGTTCAGCTTCAGTCTTCACTGCATCCTCAGGAATATTGGCTTTGGGGTCTTTGACGAACTTCACTCCTTCAAAAAGGGGTACTTCTGTGTAAGCGCGGGCAGCCCTGTCCATTGCGGCTACTAGTTTCAACTTCAGGCATGGCATCAAGTCGGACGAAGCACATTCTTGATACACTTTGTACATATAACGTATGTCACCAAAATACGAACTACTGTCGGTTCTAGCGGTTTCGTGAATCGAATTCTGCGCGGAACCAGCGGTGGTACGAGCTAGAGCCACATGGGCTATCAAAGCGAGCACGACACATTTCGAAATCATGTTTCAGATGACTTTTGGAACTGATATGGATTCACTTACACTTGTTCACTTTTATAGGTAAGTTAAGTCCCCCCTGAAGGCATGCATTTCGGAGCCAGCACCCCTCTACCGCTCGGTGCATGGCCAGTACATCGTCCCCTACCTTGAAAATCCTTAACATTGACCGCAAGAAAAAACGAGAATAAATTTCTAAGTGCGCGCGTGTCGTCACAGATCATGGGTAAACAATATTATCATGCTAGTAATATGGAATCGCGATGATGGAAGTAGACCAGATCCCTTTGCGTTTCACTGCAATTGTTGCGGTTTTGTGGGGTACACGGTATGCGTTGAGAAATAGTTTATTTAAATCGAGTGTGAAATCCTCGTGCCCAAGATACTATGTAGAATTCACAGTGTTGTACTTGATGCAAGGTGTGAATATTGTTTTATTATAAATTAGTCTAATAAACCTTCTTGATGAGAGATAGTGTACTCAAATCTCTACAAGTTTCTGGCATTTGTAATTGTGATCCAGTTTTCGAAGAATATTTTTCTGGAATTGGCGTTTTAGCTCATAAGTAGGAAAAATTTTATCGCTAGATACTTTACAGATAATATTAACAAAGGTTGTACTCAATGAAACGTAGAATTGAAAATATAAAATTCCAAAAGGAAAACAGAATGACTATCAATTACTCTTATAACTGGCGACTCCGAACCAAATGAGAAAATATTAAAAAAAGTTATTCAGCATTAAAGCATAATTTTCTGAAATGTCAAAATGTCAGTTCAACTCACCTGGCCCTTTGAAAAAATGTATAAGGAAATAATTTTTCAGTACAAATTACCATATATTTAAATAAGGAAGATGAAGAAATTATATTCGGGGGTAATATAACAAGACCTCGTTTTTCAGCGAATACATTTTTCAATTTCAACGAAAACGATTTTGTTTGAAAATTTATCTAGAGGGTAGTTGTTTTCTGTTGGATACTTGCCAGCAAATTACTTATTGTATAGGTTTTTTTTGCAGAAGATTGGATTATTTAATCAATTTTTATTATTAAATGATGGTCTTTCGTCAAAGCAGTCCTGTTTATTCTTAACAAATTAGCCTGTTTTCTCTGAAGATTTAAAAAAGATCCTCCACGCAGGCAGAACTAGTGCGGGGTACATATGTTTTGATTTTCCTATTCACAGTAACGTTAAACGTATGTCTCATCATTAAAATGAATAAATTGATAAATTGAATAAAACATATTAAAAAATAAATTACATGCCTACCAATTGCGAATTGCACTTCTGACAGTCGATACAAACAAGATGGTATCAAATTTGTACAGTTGACACGAAAAAGTGTTTGGAGTGGATTCATTTATCGAAGAACTGATTTAATAATTGAAAAAATAAAAAACATACTTGTGTGTACGAATGGTCCAACAATAGAAAATCCAAAACCATTATCAGCGACTGTATCAAAGAGCACTGTTCATTTTACGAGGTTATGCTTTAGGTAAAATTCGGTTTAACGGGCCCTACAAGCTATCAAAAAAATTTACTCACGTGTTTTGGTCTCCTGGACAAAATATCCAAATGGATTTTTTGGTAGTCTCAAGTAATTTTGGACATACGGGTCTATTTTGAATGATGACTGGCATTCCTAGTGTATGTTGCTACCGCGAAAAAAACACTCAAAATTCATGCTTTTTTTCAACAGCTCAATATATACACTAGAATACACTCGTTTTACACTAACTTCTATTTGCAAACAAAATTTTCCATTGAAAAAGTGGACTATCTTTATTATGAAATTAGGAAATCTTCGTTCTTTACGGAAGTTGGTACAACTTCAGGATTGAGACTATACAATATTGTTAAATCAATATAAAACTCAGAGCATACAGGTAAATGAATAACATTCCAATTCAAGTTGAATGAAATCGTATTACGCAAATCTTACTGACGGATAATAGGGAGTTGGAGTGTAAGCATGAAAGTAAACGTTAACTGAGATGCAGGTTAATGTACAAATTGAAAGCTAAGCATGCGCCGTCTTGTGTTAGCATGCGCAGTCTTGTGTTAGCATGCGCAGTCTTGTGTTAGCATGCGCAGTCTTGTGTAAGCATACGCAGCCTTGTAATCTTTGCGTTAGTTTCCTTGGCTGGTTTATGGGTGTGCTTGAAAGTCCGTCACATTAGGTCCACCCGGAAACCAGTCTTCCAGTCAAGTTAATTGCTAGAATATAATGGTTTATTTATTTCAATGAATTTTTTTAGATTCCCAAAGATCTTAAAAAAAAGAGATGTGTTGAAGAGGATTTAAATTCTGTCATACGTAAACGTCCAAGAATTGTCAGTGATACTGACAATTCATGTTCTAAAATGAGTAGAATCAATAACTATGAAGAAGCTCAGTCAAAAATTAATTTTATCTCTGAGTGCACAGATAATAATGATTCTGGAGTTTCGTATGGTAATGAGCTTGTCGGAGTACTATCAGTTTCAACAGATTTGGAGACAGATTTAAGTGTAATGGTGAATGAAAAAGATGTTGAAGTTCAACGCTAAAAAATATATTGCAAGTTTAGAAGAAAAATTGGCACACGTAGATTTGAATGTAGATTCATGTCGCAACAATGTTAAAGAGCTGAATATTATACTATCAGAAGATCAGAAGATTTTGATGCTCTGTGGAAATTTCTGGGACCTCCTGCTCCTGAATCAATACAAAAAAAATTCACAACTTCGACACAATTAAAAAAATTATCTCAAAATATTTAGAAAATTCAAAAATATGGGTGTCATCGTTGATTTTTTTGAGTGGAATTTGCAAAAGTCTAAAAATTTTAACCAACAAGAAATCACTTATTCGAGTTATAAATCTCATAATGCAGTAACATTTTTGATAGGAATAATACCAACTGGAGGATGTTGTTTTTTATCTGATGGTTTCGAGGGTCGCAATAGTGATAAGTAAATTACAGTATCGAGTGGCCTTTTCAATTATATTCAAAAAGATTATTTAGTAATGGCAGACCACGGATTCAATCTTGAAGAATTATAAACATAAATATTCACTAGTGATTTCACCCTTTTTTAAAAAACGTAAGCATTTTACCAAAGGAGAAATAACTACAGCAAGAGAAATAGTCGATGCTAGAATCCATATTTGAGTTAATCGAATTTGAAATCAAAAATAAACCTTAATTTATTTTATTGCTTTTGTTATAAATATAACTGGCATACAATACAAATATAAACCATCATATTCTTATTAATTAGGATATATCACAATTGCTTGTAATAATAATTTCTCAATTATTATTTGAAAACACCATACACTTAATGTAACATGCATAACCAAACAAACATAGTCATATGAAAACTCGTTCAGCTGTAAAGAAGAAGCAAAGTTTTTTAGTTTTATAGTTTTTGGTAAGTTGACTTATAGGATTAAAAAAATCTTTAATATGTATCAACTAAAGTGGTAAATTACTTGAAAATCTTATTTCAAAAAATTCACTAGCTAAAATTGAATGATCTTTCACCAGCTTTTGAGTTAAGACCAAACAATACCCTTGATGAAACGGGAATCAGTTTTGAGCTTTCAGTTTCATTTTTTTGCGAAAATTTTGTTGGGACAAATGATTCAATTCGTTAGTGAGAATTCGGGAATCTAACTGATTTTTGGTCTTGATGATTTTGAAGAAATTTGTTTTTCATGGTTTGACAAATGAAAAAAATTGGCAAATTCCCGAATTCTTAAAGATATTATAGCCGCAGAAGAAGAAAAAAAAATTGTATAAAATCATTAGTTTTGGCGCAAAACCGATTCTATGATTAAAAGCTATCTACCTTATTGGCGCTCCCAGCTACGTAGTTTTCATACGGAAAAGTGCTTCGTTACCTCCACTATCGCACTTGAAAAATATATCCCCATACACCCAACATGTGCGGCGCAATGATAAAATTCAACTGTCGTGATGACGCGCTGATGTTGCCTCTTAATGCGTTGAAGAATATTTTATCTCGATTTATTCTTTCACTAGCAAAATTATGACGCTCAGACCAGATAATGAATTCACAGTACTCTAAATCTAATATGGCAAGCGTTATTGAACCTGAAAATAATAAATATGGTTTCTTTTCGAATGAATTTCATTATCTTTAATTGTGTGTGCATGAATTCTTTGGATTTTTTCACTTCGTCTACAAACAAAAGTAGAAAAGCTTTTCAATTCGAGTGGACATTTTACTTCGATGCATAAAACGAGCTTGTTATATCATCTTCGAATATCAAATCAT
The DNA here is from genome assembly GCA_958298965.1 of Chrysolina haemoptera. Lineage (NCBI taxonomy): Eukaryota > Metazoa > Arthropoda > Insecta > Coleoptera > Chrysomelidae > Chrysolina > Chrysolina haemoptera. Next base: position 20,739,912 of record OY282592.1, on the reverse strand, counting down.
CAGGACTACATCCCAAACCTGGAAATAATTTGTTGACAAAGAGGCCACACTTTTTAACTAATAAGTTATCATTAATTTCGTAATCAATTGTTGCATCAGCTTCATTTTCGCGTCCATATATTACTTATCTGAAGTAAATGACGTATATTATTTTTGCACCATAACTTCTTATTTATCAAATTAGTCAAATCTGAACACGTGAAAAAAAATTTGCATTCTGATGCTGTGATTCTCAGCTGTCTTTCCAATATCCACTTCAAATTCTTTTGCTCTACATAAATTTCAATCGCTCCAGATTCGACTGGATTTAAATTCAGTGTTAACTGGTTAGTTTTCAACTGTAATAATCATTTTTCATGAATTATTTTGACTAATCTACATATGAGCTGTTCCTTATCTTGATCATTGATTATAATTTTAATATATTTTTTTTATTAAAGTTTATAATCGATTTCTTAGGATGTTTATGTTTTGTAGGATAGCTGGTTGTTAAAATACTGTCTGGATTATTGTCAAACTTTTTGCCCTTGTTCCACTCTTTCAACTTAGATGTACAAGTCAGAGCATCATAACCATAGCGTACGGTATAATTTTCAAGTATATAAAGTACAGCAATGATATATGGAAACAGTTTTTTGAAGCAGATGCTGGACACTGGCACTGAGCATTGATAATTCTGCTGCTATTATTATCAAGAGCTATGCTTATTATATAAGTTACAGTTGCTCTGAAAGAAGATTTTATATCTGCTCTTAAGTAATAGCTCTCATCAGTCGCATTACCTTCAATGTTCATAATAAAATCACTTAAACAATATTGCCTTCCTCTTTGCAGTGCTTTAGAATTTTCACAGTTAGGTAGATATTCATCATCATCAGATAGGGTTTCATTAAAAAATAGAGTAACATAAACAGAGTGTTCCGTTGAAAGCGGAGAATCCCTCTATTGGTAAACACAATCGTGGAAAAAGAAATAACCTTACTTTCGACTGCTCTTCTCCTATTTTTGAACAATTTGTGAAAATTTATGATTTTTTTACTAAAAAGTGATTGCGTCTCTACTGAAAGACTCGAAAGAACGTTTTGGTATTGGTTACGTGCACAACTGACAGACCCTGGAGGTAAAACAAACTCAATCGTAAAAAAATTAGAAGAAATAACTTCACATTTCCATTTCGTGTCGTGTTGTCCCATGATTGAAGTGATTGAATTTCCATTGAAAGACTCTGAAGAAAGTTTTAGAATAAATAATGTGGTAAAGTGGGGTTAGGTGGGTTGTCAGATATCTTAGGACAGGTTGTTTTACCTCCAGGGTCTGTCATTCGTGCACTAAACCAATAATAGTTATTTATTATCCGATTAGGAGGTTTTTGTTTCAATGTATCGATCATTGATAGATTTACTTCAGTGCCATAAATTATGATAACGCTACTAGATTTGCAATACTTTCAAATTGGTGAAACCAAAATGTCATGAAAAAACTTTATGATGAAAGTATAGTAAACAAATATTTGAATTATGCTGTCGAAGTATTTCGGATTATTGTACTGTTCAGCACATGTGTGAATTTAAATCAGTTTGGAATCACTGTTAACAACTCTGAGCAACAGTTATTCATAACATTGGGACTCTTTGTTTTCTCTAAACACACCTCAGACAAATATTGATGTGAAAAAATTAGTTTTTGTAGTTTCGTTTCAATATGGCGTCTTTTCGTTTAAATTTTTAAAGTCAAAATCATATTGATTATTGAAATTGTTGGTTCAGATTCAGTTGGTGATATATTCAAAATTATCTTCTCTGTGGCAGCTGTGATTTATATAGGAACATTTTCGGACCGATCAAAATTATTCATTTTGTTTTTGCTGTAGATTTTGGAGGAATGAATAACTAAAAACCAATATATTTGGTTATGACGGATGATCCAATAGTGACAACTTGTCAACTGAAGGTTAGATCCTAGCAGTATCTACGCTACCGACAACCTGGCAACATAATCATAACCATCATAAAAATTCGTGTTGGGCGATTCCATATAAATGTAGCTGTATCGTCATCGTCCATGAAAATATTTATAAAACAGAGACAGATTGACATCCTTTTTGCGACGTTCCAGAGGAGTAAGCGAGCTTGTGAGCGAAGTATCACCGACGAGATGAATGGCTTTCTTTTGGACCGAACCGAAAAGTTTCAATGTGTGTTTGGGCAATGCACTACATATCTGGGAACAGTATTCCAAAACAGGTCGAATCTGTGCCATATAAATAACCTAGTTTTTGAGAGGCACTCCTGGCAATGGACCTCACATGGTTCTCTAATGAGAGGGTTCTGCTGATAATACCAAGCATTGAAATGAAAGATTTCATTGGTATAGATACTCCAGACATAGTTACACTGGCTACTGTGAGATCAGCCTTTCCAAAGGTTGAAAATGACCAACTGTCTACGTGCATATTTCACCGTTCTTGCCTCTCATCAGTACTAGAATAGGTCACACAATATTAGTGTCTTTCTTTCCCCAAAACGAAACATAGAATTCAAAAGCCCTACAGTCTGCACCCACGAATGAATACGAATGAAAATAAAAAACGAGAGACAAAACCAGTCAAATTTATTCGAGTCATTAGTGAAGTTTATTGCCCGCAAGTACAGTAACGAAGAAGAATGGCCGTTGCGTGTATGAATAACAGACAGTCCCACATTATTTTTTCATATATCCCTATAGATATTATCAGAGAATTCTAAAATATATGAAACAAGGGACATCTGAACGGACTGCTTGCTTTCGGCTTTTCAGGAAAAAGCACCATGTTGATACATAGTTTCACTTCAACCAAGTGATTATTTTTTTGTGAAATCGATATAGACTGGTTTATGGACACAAAGTCTACAGTTTGTTTCGCTTTCTCATGGGTCTGTGAATGCTTTCTTAGGGAACTACTGCCCTTTGAAAGTGCCCCCTTTGAACTAATTTTCATTCACACAGAAAAAAATTGGTACCTGAATACAATGAAAAAGTTCAGTAACTCAATGAATGTTTTTATCAATACTGGTCCAATGAACGCAATCGTTATGTCAATGTACCACTGGTTATCCATACTATGAATACGGATCTTAATAATATCAATGAATGCTTTCATTGATATCATGATCGAGTACATCAAATAGGTTCGTTATGGTAATGAATTCTATTCATCAAACGAATGAAGAGTGTTCACCCAAGCAATATATTGTATTCGTTCAACTGATGAAACTGTATTCATCAAATTAGTTATTATTGTCCATCCTTCGAATGAATGCTGTATGATTGATTTAATGATTCAGATTAGTTCGACGATGGATATTTTTCATCAATCCAATGAACGGTGATTGTTAAGTATCGGTTATTCCTTGATTCAATAATTGATATACATAAAATCTATGTTTTAGTTTATTCTCGTGATGCTTTCACACATTGAACAATTATTTTGTTTATCATTTGAATAAGTGGTATTTATTCAATCATTGCATATCATTCGTAAATGCAATGAGGGCCTCCCACTGATATTGAGCATACAGTGGGTTTCCGAATGATATGCAAAATGATTAACATGCATTCATCAGAACATCGCAATCCTGATTAGAAGGCGTATCTCCAAGTTATCTTTTATTTCGGCTGGCTCCTTTCGGAGCTCTTCGGATGTCTCTGTAGTCTGTGCTACCTGAGAAGATGCTTCAACGATCGCTTCTGTCTGCTTAACTTAACCGGCTCTGTGCAAAGAACGAAGTCGTGCGGAGTGGTCCCTCTAGTGGTGGCGCTGTGTACTACCAGCTAAAGTTAACTTGCCAGCAACGGAGATTTCTATGCGAGGATTCGGCTGAACAGATGCCGGCAAAATTCATGAGTATATTTAAACATGAGATGGCTTGGTTCGACATAAGGCTTATTATTATATTCATGAACATATTAATTACGGAGTTATAGAATGGGAGGAAAACGTTGCTTCTATCTGCCTAACAAAACTGGGACTTAGTAACTTCGTTACACCTTCTATGATCTTTCCATAGCCCCAATAAAACCCGTGTGTAGATCTGAAAATAGATTATCATTGATTTCGATAAACTTCGATTCATTGTAACAATAAAATCATCTCTTTTTTTTTTTTTTTTTTTTTTTTTTTTTTTCGTTAACCAGCTGTCGTCCCCTTACGAACGGCAGCCCTCAAAAGTCGAAACTTGTGCGAGCCAAGGATTAACGAGGTCTTACCTTTTAACGTGCGATTCCTAGCACATCTCTGGGACCATTAATTACGTTCATTGATATGATGAACAATTTCAAATGGATTTAGTGTACCCCTTTCATTGCCTCAATGAACTTTTCCATAGCAGCAACGAAACCTTTTCATAAATGTAAAAAAAGATCATCTTTTATCTCAATGAACTTGAATCATTGTCCCGATGAAAAATGTATTGTGCCAATGAACGGAAAGGTAATAAACGGTATTCATCGATATAATGTACCACATTCCATTCATAAAATAGTATACATTGTTTCAATCTACTTATTTCTTCATTTCAATGATCTTTTCCATAGCCGTAATGAAAATAGATCATCATTGATCTCCATAAACTTGAATTCATTGTAACAATAAAAACATACATATTTCAGTGAATGGTCATTCATTGACTCGACGAAAAATGTATTGTGCCGATAAACGAAGAGGTTTTCGTCAATAAAATGTACCATATTTTTTAAAAATATATACATCAGTGCTCTGGGAACATGAATTATTTTCATTGATGTGATGAACAATTTCAAATTGTTTCAGTGTACCACATTCCTCACCTCAATGAACCTTTCCATAGCAGCAACGAAACCTGTTCTTAAATATAAAAAACCATCAACTTTGATCTCAATGAACTTGAATTCATTGTATCAATAAATACCTTCGTACATCAGTGAATGTTTAATCATTATCACGATGAAAATTTAATTGTGCCAATGATCGGAAAGGTAATAAACGGTATTCATTGATATTATGTAAGTACCACATTTTTTTCATGAAATAATATACATTGTTCCAATGTACTTTTTTCTTCATTTCAATAATCTTTTTCAAAGCCGTAACGAAAAATGTTCATAGGTCTGAAATTAGATCATCATTGATCTCAGTGTACCCCTTTCCTCACTTCAATAAACTTTTCCGCAGGAGCAACGAAAACTTCTAAACTAAAACTAAACTAAATGTAAGAAACGATCATCTTTGATCTCAATAAACTTGAATTCGTTGTATCAATAAATGCCTACAAAAGTCAGTGAATATTTATTCATTGCCACGATGAAAAATGTATTTTGCCAATGAACGGAGAGGTAAAAAACGGCATTCATTGGTATAACGTACCACATTTTTTTCAGTGCAGTATCTGAGAACCGAGGAACCCTTCTAGGTATACTAGTGGAAGTCGGTATGCGATTCGATATCCTAAAAAATAGTTATCATTTCCTGAAATCAACCAAAACGAATTCTAACCGTATAGCAGATCTGGGTAATTCCTAGTTGAAAAGTAATTAATAATTAAAAATAGTTTTTTTTTCGTGTAATTTGTAATTGTATTAAAGTACTTTTTTTCTTGAAGTAATTTTGAATTGTAATTGCTGCAAAATCTGTGCAGGAATTGTAATTTGTAATTATTTTATTCAAAAATTAACATATTGAAACTAATAAGAACAAAGTTAAAAATAACTAACTATATAGAACAAAGTAAAAACATCAAAATGATTGATCGGCGCTCCGGGCCGGCTTGAATGATATTGGTGGCGCATTTGCTTTTAGAGCTGCAGGGAAACCCGGAAAAACCTGCAACACTACAACATCTGAAGAGTTGGAATTCATTGGTAGAAAACTTCTAAAGAGGTCAAACGAATTTTGACAATCTGCTCTATGGTAAAATAGGATGTATGGTGTCTTCAAAGGCTTCAAAAGGCCAGTTCCAAACAAGGAATTCTATTGACGCAATTGTCATCAAATTTATTCCAGTCCGTTCTATCTTTGGCTGGGTAATAGTGGCCAAAATCAGCTCCAGAACCACAGTGAACAATGACTGCGTAAAGCTCGTAATTGCAGTTGGCTAGAATATCGTATTCTTCTAGCTTGAATCGTTGAAATAGTTTGATACATCTTTGGGTTGCTGAGTCATAACTGAAGAGCTTCAGAGTTATGATCAGATCTGCAAGTGTTTCAACTATACTTGTTATTTTATTGCTGTCTGTTGTTATGGCACAGATTTGACAGTACAGTTGAGGTATTCTGGTCTCAGGCGATGAATTGCAATTACACTTGTCTAAATCCATGACATTTCTTGTATGAACTTGCGTACACAGCATTGCCACCATGCCACCTTTGGTAGATTTCTACTTTTCGAGTAGATTTTTGGCTTTCTCGGCAGAAATTTCTGTAGTTTTTTTTTAGTTCCTAGATTTTTGGTGGATTTCTAGGGGTACCTTTTTAATAGATTTTTGGTAGATTTCAAAGTTAGGCCTTCGCTTATCAGCCTATAATTCAAAGAAATTATACTTATATATACTTCCAAGTTCAAAACATTCAAATGAACGCCAGGAATATTATATAAATTCAAATATTTCAGACTTTTTTTAACAGGTGTCAGTCATTTTTTTAAGGATTATAACAAAATCACGATTGCCCTCAACAGGTTATATTATTTTCAAAGAGCTTTCAGTTTTAAGGACCTCAGACAGATGTTTATGTAGAACTTAAAACTTTTACAAATATTTAAGAACTCAAAACTTAAATATTGAAATATTCTTTCAATAAAAACGAATATTTCATCAGAAGATAAAATGTTGTGCGTTGAGTATTGACATCGAATACAGGGAGATCAAACAAGATTCTGATGTAGAGCAAACTTACTGATGTATGTTATTATAGTAATACCACACTGTATCAGATAACGCATAAGAGTTTTGGGATAAAGCGGACAAGTTAGGTACATTATGATCATTCTAAAAATTTGAAATTTGAAAATATTTATGATTTTGCAAAACAAATTATGTCCTGAAGCAAACGCAAAATATATTTTCTCTGCGTTTAATTTAATTCAAACTACTCAAATGAAATTGTTTCATTGATATCAATTTTCTGATTTACTGTGATTTACCCGAGGATTCACCATTCAGTTGAACACTTTCAATTATTTTCTATTATCCGAAAGTAATTAGAAAAAAGTAATCAGTAATTCCTTTTTTTAAGCCATGTACTTTGTAACTGTAATTCATTACTTTTTCAAAAAAGTATTTTGTGATTATTGTAATTAGTTCCTTTTTTGAAAAAGTACTTTGTAATTGTAATTACTTCCAAAGTACATGTAATTACCCAGTTCTGCCGTGTAGGAACAAAATTTTATTATGTTCGAATTCTTCGACAATTATGAACTATATAAATAAGGTTCCTCTGCAGATTACTATGGGATCAACCATCTATATTCCACTTGAATAAAAAATTCATGCCAAAAATCTCAAATTGGGTGGAAATTTTTCTACGATAATAGTTTTATTTAATTTGGTGACTGTCAGAAACGTCAACAAATTCACTGAAAATCACAGAAATTGAAATTTTGAAGGTACAGTTCAATAATACTGAAACCGTGAAAATATGAACGCCCACGATGCACATTAGTCATACGACCGTAATAAAATGTGACCCATTGGAAAGGTACTAAACATGAACGAACGTTTGCCAAATTTTGGGTGTTCAAAATGCTCATCATGGATAATAATATGGAAAGAAAATGGTGTCCCTTTCAAGTTTCGCACACTCACTTATAATGAATTGATACTGATCAATTGAATGAAAATAAAATATTGAATGAAAATCCAAAACTTGGTCACAATAATATAAGTACTTCCCTGTTAATTCTCTTGTAGCCATGGCCATAGCGATCGTCAACATTGGATTCTCACGTGCCCTAAACCTTCACCTACTTCTGAACCGGACGTGAACTAACAGGAGATAGATGAACTTTCTTTTTACTCAAGTATGTATCAAGAAATTCCAATAAATGATATGGACTCTTGGTGGCCTCGTATACGAGGGCCAGTGAAAAATAATACGATTAAGTAATTCAGTGTGACTGCGATGTAATTATGCGTGTTATGATTATTTCTGATTACTATCAAAGGAAGTGTAAAAGCGCCTGAAATAAAGTCATAAGTTCTAACAATTCAACCTCATTAAATTTTTTTGCTTTTGCATCATTTCATAATTCAGTCAAGGACTTGTTTAGACAGACTTCTTTTGCGCAATTTTTTATTGATTTTGGTGTTGTGTTTGAAGATGAATTCACCAAAAATTTTGGTGACTGCGACGAGAGCTAACCACAGGTTATTTCCGATTTTTGCTTATATACTGGTAATAGTTGGCCCTAATGAAAACGACTTCATCAACCAAGTTAGCAATATTTGGAATGAAACAATGTATATCAATTTCTTCTTATCCTCAAACCTGGTCTAGTTTTGAAATATTAAAAGTATTTATTTGCAAATGTCATTTTTACACCACGTATTGGACACATACATCAGTTTCTATCTTCTACAGGGTTATACATATGGAATAAAATAACAACTACTTTGTTGGGAGAACGCGCGACTGTACCTGAAAACTCGTCCGTCAACCTTGAGCCGCCATCCTATGGATTTCAACTTAACCCCAAATACCAATTTCGAAGAGAATCGGAAAAAAATTACAAACTCCGTCCGCCATCTTGGATTCCAGAATTTTGAGAAAAACTTCTTAATCGTCTACTTCTAAAATTCCCATTTACCAAATTTAAATAGATTCCAATAATATTCACCAAACTATTGTCCGCCATCTTGGATCCGCCATCTTGGACTTACATTATAAGATAATAATAATAATAATAATAATAATACTTTACTGAGGATTTATACAAAATACAGTTCACACTGTGAAAAAAGTAATGAATATAAAGTTTTGTGTGCGATAAGTATGCTGCTGCACTTGTTTCGCAAAAAAACAGTTGAAAGATCTAACAGTGGGCATAATTATTTTAAATTGAATTATTCGTTGGTTCCTTGTGTCTCACTATTTCACAAACTATTCTGATTTTATTTTCGCAGGTTTTGCAATTTTTTACAGAAAGAGGGGGTTTGATCCCTTTTTTTTTGGACTTATATTTTTCTGAATTTTCACGCGTTCGGCATGAATTTTTCGGGGAGGAGAGGCGGAGAAAAAACACCTTTTTAAATAAAATTTTGACGTTCCGATATTTTTGTCCAGTTGTCCAGTTTTATTTTCGCGAGTTTTCGCAATTTTACGGGTGGGTTGGACCTCTCTAACCGACATTTTTGGTAGAGCTATTTTTTATTGAATCATATGGTGGTCCCATATTTTTTAATATTTTTACTGATCCTTTCGATTTATTTTCGCGAGTATTCACACATTATTTTCGAGAAGGAGGGCGCTAAGGAAATATTATTCCTCAAAATTGAATGATTCGATATTTCCATGTTTTCCAGTAATTTAAAGAATTTTTCCGATTTAATTTTCGCGAGATTTTGTACTTTTTTTTGAGAACGAAGGAGGTTCAATCCGCCAGTTCACATACATTTTTTCACTGTGATATTCAATTTCCAAAACCGTTGGAAGTTTTTTCGAATTTCTACGCGTTCTTCATCTAGCCTTCGTGGACAAAGGTTTAACAATTTTTTTATGTTCCAATGTATTTCAATTCCAATGTTTTCAATTCTATTTTACAGACCTTTTTTTGTAATTGTCCATGTCCGTAACAGTCGGGTGATTTCTTGAACTTCTAGACGTTCTCTTTTTGGCTGCCAGAGATTAGGAAGGTATTTTTTTATCAAATCATACGGTGATCCAATGCTGTTCACTATTTTAACGGATTTTTTTGAAGTTATTTTCGCGAGACTTCGCAATTATTTTCGAGAGACTTCGCAATTATTTTCGAGAGGGAGAGGGATGGTGAAATTTAATTTCTAAATCAAATTATTCGATGGTCCAATGTTTTCCTTTTTTTTTCACGGAAGTGCGGGTCCAATTCCTCCGACCGACATTAGTTTTTTCCCCGTATTTTCAATTTCCGAAACCATCGGAGTTTTTTCCAGAGCGCGTAGAGAGAGAGGACAGAAGGACAGAAGGACAGAAAGACAGAAGAACAGAAGGACAGAAGGACAAATGGACAGGGGGGCGGAAGGGCAGAAGGACAGAAGGACAGAAGGACAGAAGGACAGAAGGACAGAAGGACAGAAGGACAGAAGGACAGAAGGACAGAAGGACAGAAGGACAGAAGGACAGAAGGACAGAAGGACAGAAGGACAGAAGGACAGAAGGACAGAAGGACAGAAGGACAGAAGGACAGAAGGACAGAAGGACAGAAGGACAGAAGGACAGAAGGACAGAAGGACAGAAGGACAGAAGGATAGAAGGACAGAAGGACAGAAGGACAGAAGAACAGAAGGACAGAAGGTCAGAAGGACAGAAGTACAGAAGAACAGAAGAACAGAAGGACAGAAGGACAGAAAGAGAGAAGGACAGAAGGACAGGAGTACAGAAGAAGAGGAGTACAGAAGGACACAAGGACAGAAGGACAGAAGGGCAGAAGGAAACAAGGATAGAAAGACTGAACGACCAAAGCGACAGAACAATAGAATGAAAAAAGGACAGAAGGACAGAAGGACTGAACGACAAAAACGACAGAACGACAGAACGACAGAATGACAAAACGGCGGATCAACAGAACGACAGACTCGCAGACATACGAACAGAGTAAGTTAAATAAAAGCTTGTTATAATGAAAATAGTAAACAGGATCAAGGATGTGCTAAATAATTTCCGCAATCACTTTCTCACCAGTGCAATGAAGGTGCGATCGTTTTTTTGATACACATAAGTCCTCTTTTTCTTTACTTTTATTTCAAGCATGAATATTATTATTTAATATACCCGCATCAGAATTCTTGCCAAAAAAGGCTGCAAAATATTCAAGATTAAAACACGCCAATCCAGAAAGATTGTTTTTTTTTGTATTTCTTCAACTGGCTGCAACCCAACGAGCAACCCTTAGAAGTCTTCGATAGGCTTCTGCGTGCTAGGGAAGACGTAGTCCTCACATTTAAACGTGTTATGTCATGCATTCTTTGTGATGAGTTTTAGGACAATACAGTTATTATTATTATTATTCGGTTTTCGGTTTCATCATATGAAATGTCAAATGAGTCAACAATACGTTCGGTCAGATGTCTATTGTACTTGATTAGATGTAATAAAATATAAGGAACATTATACTGATTTATACTCCATATCCAGTTTTGTTTTTGAAGTCGTAATGCAGGCGTAATTATAAGTATTAATACCATATCTCACGTTGCATTTAAATCACTTGCAACATTGTGCATGCTTTGAAGGCTCAGTGTACATACGCTATTATTAAAAAATACTATTGATCAACCAATTTCTGTAGCAAGAATATTAGTTTTTCTCGATTCAATACATGAGTGAGTAATAAATCAATGTTGAACAAGCCTATGGATAACGAATGCACCGAGATTACTAATCAGCGAATCGCAAATGATAAATATTGCGCTAGATAATTAAATTACCAATATCTAAATACATCGTGACCAGTTCAGTTTGTCTTCGATATTCATACAGAATAGGTTTTTCTATTAGTGATATCTATAGAGAAAAATAAAATTTTACTTTGAAAAACAATGATAATATGTCCATAAACTGTTGAAATATTGAGAGAAGGACGAAATATAAAACGGTGTAAGTTAAACAGTACATTATTGGACAAGGTAATGACAAATTCAAAAGCATTGATCAACACAAAGCGATGAATAATCGAAGTTGCGCTAAATTTAAACAAAGGAAGGTTTGCATCATCAGACAAATATTCAGGACATCCCGGATCCAGTTTTGTAGAAAACGAGCTTTACGATGTCGAACTGTGGAGTAATTTCATCAATTTAACGGGCGTTGCACTTGTTCATAAAGATCGCAAGTTTCAAATCCGCAATAGTGAGAATTGACTTTCTCTGATGAAAGTGATTCTGGCCATTGGAGTTGGATATAGTACAGTTGGTTATCACGAATTGTAACCAAATATAGACGACATATGCGGTGACTCACTTGTAAATAAAATGCCGTGGGAAGAATATGGAAAAATTCACTTCTTTGTGCAAAATTATGGAAATCAACGTGCTCTACAGCGGAACAGTAAATTTTATAACAGGACTGAAGGACTTCCTTCATAAGGAACATCATACTTTTTTCAGTACTTCAAAGAAATTCACAAATTTCTCTGATGTGATAATAAAATAACATATTTATTCGAGAGCACATTGAAATTTGAAGTGGTAAGTGACTAGGAGTGGCATTAATTCTGCATTCTGCTGGTACAGAGAATGGAACAGTCATTCCTATTAAGATAATGTTTGCTAAATTATTTTATCATCACAGCTAATTTCAACACAATCAATCTTCAATAATGAGGGAATTACAGTTCGGTATTTTTTGCTTCGCATATTTCTGGTAATTTGTTTAAATCAACTATGGGCCGCGTTTTATAATGTTGAAATTTTTCAAAAGATGATCCCAATATCTAGTTATATCGTTAACTCAATTGACATACAGTTATAAGAACATATACTCAATAACCAATAAGTAGGTTGAATTGGTAACTTAGGTATCAGGAATTTATTTAAAATTCAGGCATTTATCACAAGAAGTTTGTGAATTGGAAAAAGAAAGTTAGAAAGTTGAATGTAATGCCATAATATACAGGTCGTGCACAAGTAGTTTCGGATTCTCGGATATTCCTTGACCTCTCATGGGCATTTGACTGCGTCTCACATAAATCCTGCTTGTCAAGACATATTATGGTATACGTGAGAATGAGCATAATATAATAAAGTGTTACTTATGGATAAGTTATTATTTGCAACAAGGCAATAGTTCTACGGTCATCACCAGGTGTCCGTGGACCCTTACTATTCCTGCTATATGTGTAAATCGATACAGCTAAAACTTGAATGTCAGCAGAACACAATATGCCGATGACTCCTTCATATTCTATTGTGCATGGTTAATCAATTATGATTTCGGTGAGGAAATTTACATAGCTAAAACTACCTCTTAGGAATGGTCCATAACAAATAAGTTGTGCTGTAGTCCCGGAAACTGTACTGTCCTGATCTTCTCACAATAATATGATAAATAGATTAAAATGATTATCATAAGTTCTTTGGAATATATTCGGACTCAACAACCAACTGAAAGCATTATATTTATATGATTGCAAAAAAAACTGTTCAACTGGACGGAGGTAAACTCCTCACCAACCGCTCGGGTCAGATAATCCGTAAGGTATTTTCATCACCAATTTATATTTCGACCAGACAACGAAAAATAAATATTAATTGGAACTGAAAAACCGAAAATGAATACATACATACATTTTGCGAGTGATAATTATTTAGCCCGATCTAACTACGACGAACTAACCTTACGTAGATATATGAGTGCGAGGAAAGTAGGGGGTTTATGCCAATCCTGGACCTCCCCCCACCACTGACCTTGAGAGTGACCTTGGAGAATAGCCTTCAGAGGTTCACTTGCCCAGTGAATGACCTTGAAAGTTGGTGATCTTGAGAGTTGGCGACCTTGACGATTTGTGACCTTGAGGGTTGGTGACCTTGAGGGTTGGTGACCTTGAGGGTTGGTGACCTTGAGGGATGGTGACCTTGGTGGTTAGTGACCTTGGTGGTTAGTGACCTTGAGGGTTGGTGACCTTGAGAGTTTCGATGACCCTGGGGAATGGTAACCTTGACATGTAACTAAAGGAAGCCATGAATACAAATGTCCTTGAGGGCAAGTGAACTTATCCCCTCTCTTCCACCTCAACCACTAATATAAAAAGAAACACGAGTTTCAGACCTCATGTTCCTTCTGAATAGCCGATAATCGAGCAAAATGTATACTTGCAATTGTGGAAAAAGTTTTACTCGCAGTGATAATCTACATCGCCATCAAGTGCAATCCTGTACAGCGGTGACAGGTGAGCCACCTAGTAAACGGTCTAAATTGAGCCCCATATCGCAAAACGATATGCAGTTCTGTGATTGTTGTAATAAACCAGTTCCAATGGGTCAGATGGTTTCACATCGAAGAACACTCGAACACAGATCCAATTCTTGCATTCAATTGGGCGAAGACGTGCAAATTATCAAAAGTGCTTTCAAATGTAGAATAGTTAGCTATAGGATTGGGAGCGGTAGTAACTATATGGATTACAAAACATTTTTTGATGCATACAAACAGAAAATGATTTCATTATTGCAAGGTGTGTTGAAGATACATAGTGCGGTGAAAGTAAATATGGAACTATTCAGCTCACATATTCTGCAGACCCAGGAATTATCCGAGGTAAAGTGTTTCAATTCTCCGAACCAGATAGTTGACCAGTCCATGGATCTTAATGCTGTTTTGGATGAATTCATCGACACAATAACGGCACAAAGTACAGAATTCGAAGATAGTGACTCAGGTATATAAATTGCCCAAAAATCAATATTCATACCTTGAATGTAAAATCATTTCTATTGCAGGATGGAGCCTGAAGAAAATCATGTTCACAGAAATGAATGTGAACAAGTATAGCCCTCTTGGTGCGTGTTCCTATATAAAGCTGCCAGATTATATCGAGTCGAAAAAAGGTGTGGTGAATGTGCGAAATGAGGATAACTATTGTTTTGCATGGGCTGTGGTATCAGCACTTTACCCGGCGGATCGTAGGGTTTCCGAAGTGTCTTCTTATCCACCCTTTCAATCAGTGCTGAATGTATCAGGTATAGATTTTCCGATGAAATTAAGTGGAATTTCAAAATTCGAAGTTGCCAATGATTGCTCTATAAATGTATATGGGTTGGAAAAAAAATTTGAGGAATCTAAAATGAAATATGAAGTTGTAGGTCCACTACATTATTCACGACAACGACTCACCAGGCATGTTAATCTTTTACTTATCAGTGATGAAACGGGAAAAAATCATTATTGTTGGATTAAGGATTTGTCAAAATTAGTTTCAAGCCAAATTTCTGCCAATGGTCATAAAAAATATTTTTGTGATGGTTGTTTATTATATTTTGCTAACGGAAAATCATTGACCCAGCATCAATTAAATGACTGCAATCATGTGTGTACAACCACACCTTCTGAAAAATTGAAAATCGACAAGTTCGGTAAATACATTCCTGAAAATATATTGAAATTTGTGAATATCGAAAAGCAGATGAAAGTTCCGTTTGTCGTTTATGCAGATTTTGAGTCAATTCTGAAACCAATTGATTCTTGTCAACCGAATCCAGATTGCTCTTACACCAACCGAACTCACATTCATGAACCATACTCGTTTGCATACTACATAAAATGTTCTTTCAATGAAAAATTCGACAAATTTGTTTCGTATCGAGGGGTCGATACTGCAAAAGTATTCGTCTCAAATATTCAAAACGATTTAAAGAATATATATCATAAACATCTAAAAAATGTTGTTCCAATGGGTCAATTATCTGAGACAGAAGAAAAAGAATTTTCTGATGCAAAGACTTGTGGCATATGTGATAATATATTCGAAGATGGTGATGTCAAAGTGAGAGATCATTGTCACCTGACCGGAAAAAAGAGATTTGGTGCAGCTCATTCTAAATGTAATTTGAATTTCAAACTTCCAAATTTTATACCAATTATTTGTCATAATATGAGCGGATATGATTGCCA
Organism: Chrysolina haemoptera; assembly: GCA_958298965.1. Lineage (NCBI taxonomy): Eukaryota > Metazoa > Arthropoda > Insecta > Coleoptera > Chrysomelidae > Chrysolina > Chrysolina haemoptera. The sequence goes on along the minus strand of OY282592.1, from coordinate 20,724,101 downwards.
CTTATTCATCAAGGAATTATTCGACAAGGGCGATCGAGTTGATGTCATTCCACAAACCAAAGAAAAATACATTTCATTCACCAAACATCTTTTCACACACAGCTATTTGGGTAAAGATGGAAAATTGAAGAATAATTTCATGAAATTAAGGTTCATTGATAGCTATAAATTTCTTTCGGAGTCACTTCAGAATCTCGGTGCAAATTTAGTAGAAGATCAATTCATAGACACTAAAAAGTTTTTTCCGGATGTCGAAAAGTTTCAGTTGATGAAACAGAAAGGTGTATTTCCATACAGTTTCGTAGATTGTATGGAAAAATTAGATATCACACATCTACCATCGAAAGAAGAATTTTATGATAACTTAAATGACGAACAAATTTCAGATGAATGCTATGATAGGGCACAACGGGTATGGAATTTATTTGAATGTCGAAGTTTGGGAGAATATTCAGATCTGTACTTGAAATCGGATGTTTTACTGTTAACTGATACATTCGAGAATTTTCGGAGGATTTGTTTGAACACTTATAAATTGGATCCTGCCCAATATTATACCGCCCCAGGTTTATCTTGGGACGCTATGTTGAGATACACAAAAGTTGAATTGGAGCTTTTGACTGATATTGACATGATACATTTTTTCAAGAAAGGTATACGTGGTGGAATAAGTCAATGTAGTGACCGAATGCATGTCGCAAACAATGAATATCTACCTAACTACGATGCCAAAAAAGACGTATCTTACATATCGTATTTGGATGCAACAAATTTGTATGGTCATAGCATGTCTCAACCTTTGCCCATTGGTGGATTCACCTGGTTGACACCCAGTGAAATACAGGATTTGGATGTGATGAGTATTTCTGCTGATTCTCCTTTTGGTTATGTTTTTGAAGTGGACATTCATTATCCAGAAGAATTACATGATTCTCATTCGGATTTACCTTTCCTAGTCGAAAGTATAATTCCACCAGGTTCAAAATCCAATATTTGCAAGTTGATACCGAACTTATCAGATAAAAAAAACTATATCGTTCATTATAGAACTCTTAAACAAGCTATAGAAAACGGATTGATGGTTATGAAAACACATAGGGTTTTGAAATTTCGGCAATCGTCATGGCTTAAGAAATATATCGATTTGAATACAAAAATGCGTAATAAAGCTTTGAATAAATTCGAAAAACAATTTTTCAAGTTAATGAACAATGCCGTGTATGGAAAATGTGGAAAATAGAAGGGAAATTAAACTGGTTACTCATTGGGAGAATATAAAAAGGTCATTGGGGGCTAATTGTCTGATTTCCAACCCAAATTTCAAAACATGTTCAATATTTACAGAAAATTTTGTCGCTATTCATATGGGAAAAGTAAGAGTGTGTTACGATAAACCACTTTATTTGGGATTTAGTATATTGGATTTATCAAAAACAGTAATGTACGATTTTTACTACAAATGCATAAAAAGTAATTTTGGAAATGACGCTTCACTACTGTACACAGATACAGATTCTTTTATATTGAAAATAGCAAATAAAAACTTTTACGAATTCATGATCGAAAATATAGAAAGATTCGATACCTCCAATTATAACATCGGAAACGATTTTGGCATTCCTGTTACAAAACCCATTCTGGGGAATATGAAAGATGAATTTCCCAATGACCCCATTATCAGTTTTTATGGTACTGGGGCCAAAGCTTACTTTGTTCAGTCCGTTAAAAATGAATTGAAGAAAGCCAAAGGCGTCAAAAAGTCAGTCATTATCAAACAATTGCACAAAAGTGACTATAAAAATATTGTTGAGAAGGGTGGTTCCATACTTAGAAAAATGAATAGTTTCAAAAGTGATACCCACGACATATTTACTGAAATGAAAAATAAAGTCGCTTTGTCACACCATGACGACAAGCGGTTCATTATACCCAATACCACAAAAACATTGCCGTGGGGCCACAACGATATTGAATTTTATCAAACGGACCCCGAACAAAATCTGTTATGGTGTTCAAACATTGTGGAATCTGCGATTCATAATAATTCACAACCTGTCAACAATTTGGATTTGCTGATTTCATTACTGGAAGCAGAATAAGTCGAAGTAAGGGAACGCAAATCCTTAATTATCATTCAACAAATTTTATATTATTCATCCGATAGCGTGAAAAGGGAATATTCATCTACAATTGGCTATGAAACTGTTTTCACGAATATTTGAACCAATAATTTGATACGTTTCATATCATATATTTGAATTCCTTTTTTTTATGCCAACCTATATTTTGACATAGAAGGTACTGAAAAACGGTTCCACTTATATGTTGGAGAATAATCCAGAAATATCTCATATCGAAAGAAAAAAAAAACACAATTTTCGAAGCATGAATATTCGATATTGAAATTACATTTCCGAATTGTTTCTACTCATATATGTTAATTTCATAGTGTAGCATAAAAATATTCAAAATTTATTGTATAGCATCCACATATTGAATGAATAGATATTTTCAATTTTAAAGTGTATGTATAGACTGAATAGACATAATAAACAACATTCTTTCGTCTCGTTGTAGTCAACGTTTTGAAAAAACTGTACCGATGTACATTCCTTAGGTCCTTATCGACCATACTGTGTTTGAGTGGTCTAGTCTTGAAGAATGCGAGTTTATGCCGCATTCCTTATTTTGTCTAGCAGCAGGTAGCGAGGCGTGGGTACCTGTACCGCATTCCTTTGCTTTGAACGATCAGGGTGTATGAAGGTGGCCCAAAAGAATTTGGCCTTGTAGTGGTCTCTTTTCAATATCTCTACCTGTGCGCAGGCTCTGTACAATTTCGGAGTAGGGGATGTGCGAGGTTACTCAAACTAGAGGGTGGCATGATGCATCATTGTACCCTGTTCTTCCCACTGGTAAAGTTGTGAGTCGTGCTTTTATTGATATTGTGAAAGAGTGGTGTGATTGGATAACCGAAATGAAAGGTAATAAAAGTCCCAATTCTCAGGATAGTGGAAAGTCGGTTGTTAGTATGCTGGCAACGTTAGCATATCTTAGTACAATTAATATTGACAAAAATAAAGACGCGGTTAACGAAAAGACTAGAGACGCGGTTGATGATAAAAATAAAGATTCGGTTGCTGGTTGTTCGACTCAAAAAATAAATATATTAAGTGATGTTAGGATACAGAAACCCGAACAAACAGCAACCGACCAATCGAAATATTTGGATTTTGAACAAATTCACAGCACAGACATACCGAGTTTCCATTATTCCAGCTTATCGGTGGCAGATATGCAAGAATTCGGAGATGTAGAAATGGAAAAATATTTCGCGGACATCAAGGGCTTCACTCCACCTCTGTTACCATATGCCCCCTTATGTGAAGACATAAGCAACGATGAAGCGGGTCCTTCATCGTTGAATAAGTCTTCCAAAAGGAAAGAATTGACACCGGTAAACTCCCCCAAAAAACAAAGGATGTCTACCACAAAAAGTGACGAAGTTGAGTCTAACGAATTTCCGTTGCTGAGAGGACTACTCACAAGACCTCTGGCATCGAAACAATCCGTCGATAGTCCGATTCCAACGGTAGTTCTATCTTCCGAAGATAGTTCACCGTCACCGGTAATTTTGGGAAGAGAGGTAGTGCAATCATCGGCCCCGGCTAACTCTCCCAAAAAACAGGAATCGGCCTCAAAAAATGACGGAGCCGGTTCCAACGAATTTTCGGTGTCCAGTGGGTCACCTGCAAGTCCCATCTCAGCAAAGCAATCCGTTGGTTTCACTTCTCCGAATCGATCGGTAGATCATTCTGAAGTGTTTTCTGGTAGAAGTTCATCGGTATCACCAATTTTGGGAAGTGGTAGAAGTGATGGCAGTGTTTGGTCACAAAATGCGGAAGAACAACATAAGAAAATTGTAGATGTTTTTCCGGATTTTGTTAACAAAAAAGCCCGAGCATATCTAGAACATCGAGAAGCTGCTGCAAAGGTCTCTGACGTTCAGAAATCGTTGCTGGCGTACGATACGGAGCTCGAAGAAATAAAAAATCGAAAGGAGGAGTTGAAACGACAATTGGAAGAGCTCGACGGACGCCAGCAACGAATTATGGGTGACAGTAATCAGCTTAGGCAAAGTTTGCCAACGCTGAAGGCCAAAGCAATTAAGTCGCAGCTCTCGCTCAATCGAGAGAGCAGACGACTTAAATTGCTGCAGGAGAAGGTTAAAGTTTTTATGGAGAAATGAATATGTGCGTGTGTGTATAGGTGTGTTTGCGTGTGAATATGATCCTTTTTTCCGATCCCAATTCCCTCGATTATTGTATTATATATATATATATATATATTATAATTAAGATATTTGATACGAAATTATTTAATAATATTTGAATGTATATTTTTCATAGGATAGATTAAATTTTAAGTACATGTTAGTTGAGTGTGTTCGTATTTGTATTAGAGTGTAAATAAAGGTTTGTGTTTTTTTAAAGTAGAAGGGGGGAGGGGGTATATATTCATATCGTATTTGTATACATAATTGGTTTTTAATTAGGGGGGGTGTGGGGGGGGGAGGGGAAATCAACTGCGCACAAGTCAGGTAACTGGTTTAGGTATGCGACCAAAACGGAACTTTTAGGAAAGTGACAGAGAAAAGTTATGCGCAGTGGGTGGCATTAACCATGCTACCATACATGTCTATGATTCTCTGTCATATATGCACTGAAAATGTTCTCCAGACTAGAAAACTGGATGCGCATAGGTTTTTTATTGAATATATAGGTGCGCAGTTGGATTCACTACTTCCGTTATGTATTATATTACATGGCTGCTGATAAAAATATCACAATTTTCAAAGAAATATTCCCTCTCCAACCAACTAAAATACTCAAGAAAGATATGAAGTGTATATGAGAGCATTTTTAACAACAGGGGAGTGTTCGAAAAATGAATTTTCATTACTACGCATTTCTGTAAGCTCCCGTTTGCGCATTAAACCAAAATGGAGCTATTTCAAAATGTGGGGTAAAAATGTATGCGCAGTTGAAGGTTTTGGTTATATTTTGATACAATTCATATACATCACAACGAGTTTTGGTTAAATACCAACTATAGCTAGAAATAATGGATGCGCACTAGTTTTTCATTAAACATTTTGATACACAGATGAGCATGCCACTTTCATTTTAATATATTACATACACTTTTTTATTAGAAAATATATATCTCACTATTTGAAAGTATATTTTGAAGCTGAAATACACCCAGGAAAGCGAATATGTTTTATATGTGTGTCTGAAAATATGTTGCAATAGATATAAGAAATTTCAGAGTATTTAAAAAAATCTCACATGTTTAGTTAGTGACATCAGACATTTCCAAACACAGTTTCTTTGAAATGTACACGCTAGTAGTATTTATACCACTTGAATAATTTTTTTGAGCTATTATTCACTATAGAGCTATCGATCATCAAATGAATGAAACATATTTTCATTTAAAATATATATTTCAGTCTTTTTTTCCCTATTATTATGCTATACGTTATACAAATCTAATATAAACACCCCGACTCAAAGTCTAAAAGTCCAATCGCATGCCTCTTCCATTCGGATAACCTCTTCCCCGCCATCTTCTTCAGACAATTGCGCCGGACACCACCAATGGCTTTGATCTGGTAAATGTTCCCAGTCCAATTCAATTGTTGAACAATCGCTGATGTCATCCGGCGGTTCGTATTCCTGAACAGAAACACGAGCAACACTTCCACACCGATGCACATCACTGGAACTGTCTGCAGGGCCATATTCCAGTATTCGGAAATTTGCAATCGCTCTGTAAAATTATATTTTTTTAAAACTTGTATTGCAAAACAGGCAAGTGTCAATTAGGCGCACTTGACAAACAGTCATTCCACAAGCCACACAGTCGTAATCGGGAATATTATTGAAGTCCGTTTTATAATGCAGATCTACATTGTTATAATGTCCACTATCGACTAATTCACTGTACAGCATGAAGCACTTGTGGCATAGAACCTTACGATCCTCGGTGGTTGTTACAACCATCCAGCATGAAATTATCGAACAATACATATTTCTACCGACATCCCTCACACTGTTTATATTTTTGAACACGCACCTATATTCACCATCTACATCAGGACCATCTTCGTACATCCCTTCATCCTCGCTAGAACCATCATCATCATCGTTAGCGGCAACTGCAATAGCTCCTTCTGCCGCAACATCTGCTTCTTCAACAACTTCCACTGCTGCAACTTCTTCAGCTATATCGTCCACTGCTGCAACTTCTTCAGCTATGTCATCGTCCACTTCTGCATCTTCTTCGACATGATTTATATCGATAGCCACTAGGTCTCGTAACACACTCATTCTATCATTTTGTTGAGCTGCCATTTCAATACGAACTACTCTGATATTTCAATGAAACTGATGCAGAGGTGGTATTCGTCCTCTCCTTATATGGTTTTTCCAATACTGTGAGGGGATGAAGGTCATTTCAAATTCGAAGGTCACCCGTTGCTCGAAGGTCGTTTGAGATGCGAAGGTCGTTTGGTGTTCGAAGGTCACTACATATTCGAAGGTCACTACATATTCGAAGGTCACTCCATATTCGAAGGTCACTACATATTCGAAGGTCACTCCATATTCGAAGGTCATTCAGTGCTCGAATGTCATTTGAAAGTCACTCAACATGAAGGTCACTGGACTTCAAGGCCTTCGGAGGATACCTAGGTGGAGGGTATATCGGATTGTATATAATGAGGGTCGCTGAATGAGGTGGATCATTCTATGCGATTCTTTATAGCACACAAGTTTCATCATTTCTAGATATGTCGACATCAAGAGAGTGGGATTCTAAGCCAAAAATTGCAGTGTATCCATTAGTGATTGATAAAAATTTGTCATGTCATAACTGTGACATTGCATGGCCACCGAGTTTTATCAATACCTGCACTGGATTGTGTCAAGAGTGTGAAAGAATAAACCCTCCGAAGACTCCAAAAAAAGGAACAAAACGGTTCGGTTTATGGACGGAATGCCGAAAGTGTGGTGAAAGAATGGACACCACAAACTTTGGTATTATTAGAGAAGACTGTAGGGATTGCAGAGCAGAGGAGACCTTGGATTTCCAGCGATGTACGAATTGTGACAGCTACCAAACAGACTGTTGGAAAAACCTATGCGAACAGTGTCGAATGGGGTTGACATTATGTGAATGTGTCGGGTTTTTTTTCAAAGACAGAATAGACCATCTGCTCAAATGCTGGTGTTTGAACGAAGATCAGAGAGCCGAGCGGGAAGAGTTGAGGAAAACCCATGTGGTTCCAATAAGGAGATACATTTATGAAGTGATTGAACATCAATAAACACTTTGTATGACTAACGAAAAATAAAAAATTGCACCAAGTATTGTTCATTTTTTATTCATTTATAGTAATGAGAGAAACATTATATCAACGATTTCACTATAAATATATAACTCATAAAATTCACATATCGAATTAATATCAGTTTATGGCTACTTGATGAAAAAATACAGATATTCAATTATACTATCGAACTTTCATCAATCCATGAGTTTTTGTCGTTGGGAAACCCAAGCCATTTCACCATTACTTTCCCATGATTCCTCCTCAAAATTTTTTCCACCAAGTAAATGTCGGGCTGCTTCGTTTTACTCAACTCCATTTCATAAAAACAGCCCTTTATTGGTTTCTTATCCATGTCTTCAAGCTCATAGGTTACAGGCATTGTACTATTTACCTTAACAATTTTAAAAAGTTCAGTTGTGAAATTTGCTGTATAACCTTTATCGAATATGCTCTTGTACTTGCTTATTCGAACTACGTCTCCTATTTTGAATTTACTTCTTTAATATTTCGCATGTATTTTGGCGTGTTTATACAAATTCAGTTTCGTGGATGATGTCACTTCAACGGGCTTCATTCCAATGCTGCTATGAATTTTATTGTTGTACTGATCCGTTATGTGCGGAAGAATTTTCAACCACTTGTGATGCTCTTGAACTGAAAACTCTTTATACAACCAACTTTTCAATGTCCTAATAACTCGTTCCGCAATTGCCGCTTTTTTAGTACTGAATGTCGAATAATGATTGATCAGATGTTTCGCCATCAACGAGGAAAATTTTGTATTATAAAATTCAGTGCCTTGGTCGGATTGCAAGTTCTTCGGTGTGTACTTTGCGTCTTTCAACACACTCTCCATTGCTGCGGTAACGGATTTTCCCGTTTTATTTTTCAGCGGTCTTGACCATACAAACTTTGAATAACAGTTTATTACGATGAGGATATATCTATAACCTTTATTTTCTTTTGCAAACAAATACGAATAGTGTTTGTTATTTTTTTATTTATGATTTATTACAAATACGAACATACTAACATACTAACATGTACTTAAACTTAATCTATCTTATTAAATATACACATTCAAATATTATTTAATGATAATATTCATTTTAATAATTACAATAATTAAAAACCAATTATGTATACAAATACGATATGAATATATACCCCCTCCCCCCTTCTACTTTAAAAAACACAAACCTTTATTTACACTCTAATACAAATACGAACACACTCAACTAACATGTACTTAAAATTTAATCTATCCTATGAAAAATATACATTCAAATATTATTAAATAATTTCGTATCAAATATCTTAATTATATATAATACAATAATCGAGGGAATTGGGATCGGAAAAAAGGATCATATTCACACGCAAACACACCTATACACACACGCACATATTCATTTCTCCATAAAAACTTTAACCTTCTCCTGCAGCAATTTAAGTCGTCTGCTCTCTCGATTGAGCGAGAGCTGCGACTTAATTGCTTTGGCCTTCAGCGTTGGCAAACTTTGCCTAAGCTGATTACTGTCACCCATAATTCGTTGCTGGCGTCCGTCGAGCTCTTCCAATTGTCGTTTCAACTCCTCCTTTCGATTTTTTATTTCTTCGAGCTCCGTATCGTACGCCAGCAACGATTTCTGAACGTCAGAGACCTTTGCAGCAGCTTCTCGATGTTCTAGATATGCTCGGGCTTTTTTGTTAACAAAATCCGAAAAAACATCTACAATTTTCTTATGTTGTTCTTCCGCATTTTGTGACCAAACACTGCCATCACTTCTACCACTTCCCAAAATTGGTGATACCGATGAACTTCTACCAGAAAACACTTCAGAATGATCTACCGATCGATTCGGAGAAGTGAAACCAACGGATTGCTTTGCTGAGACGGTGACCCACTGGACACCGAAAATTCGTTGGAACCGGCTCCGTCATTTTTTGAGGCAGATTCCTGTTTTTTGGGAGAGTTAGCCGGGGCCGATGATTGCACTACCTCTCTTCCCAAAATTACCGGTGACGGTGAACTATCTTCGGAAGATAGAACTACCGTTGGAATCGGACTACCGACGGATTGTTTCGATGCCAGAGGTCTTGTGAGTAGTCCTCTCAGCAACGGAAATTCGTTGGACTCAACTTCGTCACTTTTTGTGGTAGACATCCTTTGTTTTTTGGGGGAGTTTACCGGTGTCAATTCTTTCCTTTTGGAAGACTTATTCAACGATGAAGGACCCGCTTCATCGTTGCTTATGTCTTCACATAAGGGGGCATATGGTAACAGAGGTGGAGTGAAGCCCTTGATGTCCGCGAAATATTTTTCCATTTCTACATCTCCGAATTCTTGCATATCTGCCACCGATAAGCTGGAATAATGGAAACTTGGTATGTCTGTGCTGTGAATTTGTTCAAAATCCAAATATTTCGATTGGTCGGTTGCTGTTTGTTCGGGTTTCTGTATCCTAACATCACTTAATATATTTATTTTTTGAGTCCAACAACCAGCAACCGAATCTTTATTTTTATCATCAACCGCGTCTCTAGTCTTTTCGTTAACCGCGTCTTTATTTTTTTCAATATTAATTGTACTAAGATATGCTAACGTTGCCAGCATACTAACAACCGACTTTCCACTATCCTGAGAATTGGGACTTTTATTACCTTTCATTTCGGTTATCCAATCACACCACTCTTTCACAATATCAATAAAAGCACGACTCACAACTTTACCAGTGGGAAGAACAGGGTACAATGATGCATCATGCCACCCTCTAGTTTGAGTAACCTCGCACATCCCCTACTCCGAAATTGTACAGAGCCTGCGCACAGGTAGAGATATTGAAAAGAGACCACTACAAGGCCAAATTCTTTTGGGTCACCTTCATACACCCTGATCGTTCAAAGCAAAGGAATGCGGTACAGGTACCCACGCCTCGCTACCTGCTGCTAGACAAAATAAGGAATGCGGCATAAACTCGCATTCTTCAAGACTAGACCACTCAAACACAGTATGGTCGATAAGGACCTAAGGAATGTACATCGGTACAGTTTTTTCAAAACGTTGACTACAACGAGACGAAAGAATGTTATTTATTATGTCTATTCAGTCTATACATACACGTTAAAATTGAAAATATCTATTCATTCAATATGTGGATGCTATACAATAAATTTTGAATATTTTTATGCTACACTATGAAATTAACATATATGAGTAGAAACAATTCGGAAATGTAATTTCAATATCGAATATTCATGCTTCGAAAATTGTGTTTTTTTTTTCTTCGATATGAGATATTTCTGGATTATTCTCCAACATATAAGTGGAACCGTTTTTCAGTACCTTCTATGTCAAAATATAGGTTGGCATAAAAAAAAGGAATTCAAATATATGATATGAAACGTATCAAATTATTGGTTCAAATATTCGTGAAAACAGTTTCATAGCCAATTGTAGATGAATATTCCCTTTTCACGCTATCGGATGAATAATATAAAATTTGTTGAATGATAATTAAGGATTTGCGTTCCCTTACTTCGACTTATTCTGCTTCCAGTAATGAAATCAGCAAATCCAAATTGTTGACAGGTTGTGAATTATTATGAATCGCAGATTCCACAATGTTTGAACACCATAACAGATTTTGTTCGGGGTCCGTTTGATAAAATTCAATATCGTTGTGGCCCCACGGCAATGTTTTTGTGGTATTGGGTATAATGAACCGCTTGTCGTCATGGTGTGACAAAGCGACTTTATTTTTCATTTCAGTAAATATGTCGTGGGTATCACTTTTGAAACTATTCATTTTTCTAAGTATGGAACCACCCTTCTCAACAATATTTTTATAGTCACTTTCGTGCAATTGTTTGATAATGACTGACTTTTTGACGCCTTTGGCTTTCTTCAATTCATTTTTAACGGACTGAACAAAGTAAGCTTTGGCCCCAGTACCATAAAAACTGATAATGGGGTCATTGGGAAATTCATCTTTCATATTCCCCAGAATGGGTTTTGTAACAGGAATGCCAAAATCGTTTCCGATGTTATAATTGGAGGTATCGAATCTTTCTATATTTTCGATCATGAATTCGTAAAAGTTTTTATTTGCTATTTTCAATATAAAAGAATCTGTATCTGTGTACAGTAGTGAAGCGTCATTTCCAAAATTACTTTTTATGCATTTGTAGTAAAAATCGTACATTACTGTTTTTGATAAATCCAATATACTAAATCCCAAATAAAGTGGTTTATCGTAACACACTCTTACTTTTCCCATATGAATAGCGACAAAATTTTCTGTAAATATTGAACATGTTTTGAAATTTGGGTTGGAAATCAGACAATTAGCCCCCAATGACCTTTTTATATTCTCCCAATGAGTAACCAGTTTAATTTCCCTTCTATTTTCCACATTTTCCAGAGTTTTTCCATACACGGCATTGTTCATTAACTTGAAAAATTGTTTTTCGAATTTATTCAAAGCTTTATTACGCATTTTTGTATTCAAATCGATATATTTCTTAAGCCATGACGATTGCCGAAATTTCAAAACCCTATGTGTTTTCATAACCATCAATCCGTTTTCTATAGCTTGTTTAAGAGTTCTATAATGAACGATATAGTTTTTTTTATCTGATAAGTTCGGTATCAACTTGCAAATATTGGATTTTGAACCTGGTGGAATTATACTTTCGACTAGGAAAGGTAAATCCGAATGAGAATCATGTAATTCTTCTGGATAATGAATGTCCACTTCAAAAACATAACCAAAAGGAGAATCATCAGAAATACTCATCACATCCAAATCCTGTATTTCACTGGGTGTCAACCAGGTGAATCCACCAATGGGCAAAGGTTGAGACATGCTATGACCATACAAATTTGTTGCATCCAAATACGATATGTAAGATACGTCTTTTTTGGCATCGTAGTTAGGTAGATATTCATTGTTTGCGACATGCATTCGGTCACTACATTGACTTATTCCACCACGTATACCTTTCTTGAAAAAATGTATCATGTCAATATCAGTCAAAAGCTCCAATTCAACTTTTGTGTATCTCAACATAGCGTCCCAAGATAAACCTGGGGCGGTATAATATTGGGCAGGATCCAATTTATAAGTGTTCAAACAAATCCTCCGAAAATTCTCGAATGTATCAGTTAACAGTAAAACATCCGATTTCAAGTACAGATCTGAATATTCTCCCAAACTTCGACATTCAAATAAATTCCATACCCGTTGTGCCCTATCATAGCATTCATCTGAAATTTGTTCGTCATTTAAGTTATCATAAAATTCTTCTTTCGATGGTAGATGTGTGATATCTAATTTTTCCATACAATCTACGAAACTGTATGGAAATACACCTTTCTGTTTCATCAACTGAAACTTTTCGACATCCGGAAAAAACTTTTTAGTGTCTATGAATTGATCTTCTACTAAATTTGCACCGAGATTCTGAAGTGACTCCGAAAGAAATTTATAGCTATCAATGAACCTTAATTTCATGAAATTATTCTTCAATTTTCCATCTTTACCCAAATAGCTGTGTGTGAAAAGATGTTTGGTGAATGAAATGTATTTTTCTTTGGTTTGTGGAATGACATCAACTCGATCGCCCTTGTCGAATAATTCCTTGATGAATAAGTGGCAATCATATCCGCTCATATTATGACAAATAATTGGTATAAAATTTGGAAGTTTGAAATTCAAATTACATTTAGAATGAGCTGCACCAAATCTCTTTTTTCCGGTCAGGTGACAATGATCTCTCACTTTGACATCACCATCTTCGAATATATTATCACATATGCCACAAGTCTTTGCATCAGAAAATTCTTTTTCTTCTGTCTCAGATAATTGACCCATTGGAACAACATTTTTTAGATGTTTATGATATATATTCTTTAAATCGTTTTGAATATTTGAGACGAATACTTTTGCAGTATCGACCCCTCGATACGAAACAAATTTGTCGAATTTTTCATTGAAAGAACATTTTATGTAGTATGCAAACGAGTATGGTTCATGAATGTGAGTTCGGTTGGTGTAAGAGCAATCTGGATTCGGTTGACAAGAATCAATTGGTTTCAGAATTGACTCAAAATCTGCATAAACGACAAACGGAACTTTCATCTGCTTTTCGATATTCACAAATTTCAATATATTTTCAGGAATGTATTTACCGAACTTGTCGATTTTCAATTTTTCAGAAGGTGTGGTTGTACACACATGATTGCAGTCATTTAATTGATGCTGGGTCAATGATTTTCCGTTAGCAAAATATAATAAACAACCATCACAAAAATATTTTTTATGACCATTGGCAGAAATTTGGCTAGAAACTAATTTTGACAAATCCTTAATCCAACAATAATGATTTTTTCCCGTTTCATCACTGATAAGTAAAAGATTAACATGCCTGGTGAGTCGTTGTCGTGAATAATGTAGTTGACCTACAACTTCATATTTCATTTTAGATTCCTCAAATTTTTTTTCCAACCCATATACATTTATAGAGCAATCATTGGCAACTTCGAATTTTGAAATTCCACTTAATTTCATCGGAAAATCCATACCTGATACATTCAGCACTGATTGAAAGAGTGGATAAGAAGACACTTCGGAAACCCTACGATCCGCCGGGTAAAGTGCTGATACCACAGCCCATGCAAAACAATAGTTATCCTCATTTCGCACATTCACCACACCTTTTTTCGACTCGATATAATCTGGCAGCTTTATATAGGAACACGCACCAAGAGGGCTATACTTGTTCACATTCATTTCTGTGAACATGATTTTCTTCAGGCTCCATCCTGCAATAGAAATGATTTTACATTCAAGGTATGAATATTGATTTTTGGGCAATTTATATACCTGAGTCACGATCTTCGATTTCTGTACTTTGTGCCGTTATTGTGTCGATGAATTCATCCAAAACAGCATTAAGATCCATGGACTGGTCAACTATCTGGTTCGGAGAATTGAAACACTTTACCTCGGATAATTCCTGGGTCTGCAGAATATGTGAGCTGAATAGTTCCATATTTACTTTCACCGCACTATGTATCTTCAACACACCTTGCAATAATGAAATCATTTTCTGTTTGTATGCATCAAAAAATGTTTTGTAATCCACATAGTTACTACCGCTCCCAATCCTATAGCTAACTATTCTACATTTGAAAGCACTTTTGATAATTTGCACGTCTTCACCCAATTGAATGCAAGAATTAGATCTGTGTTCGAGTGTTCTTCGATGTGAAACCATCTGACCCATTGGAACTGGTTTATTACAACAATCACAGAACTGCATATCGTTTTGCGATATGGGGCTCAATTTAGACCGTTTACTAGGTGGCTCACCTGTCACCGCTGTACAGGATTGCACTTGATGGCGATGTAGATTATCACTGCGAGTAAAACTTTTTCCACAATTGCAAGTATACATTTTGCTCGATTATCGGCTATTCAGAAGGAACATGAGGTCTGAAACTCGTGTTTCTTTTTATATTAGTGGTTGAGGTGGAAGAGAGGGGATAAGTTCACTTGCCCTCAAGGACATTTGTATTCATGGCTTCCTTTAGTTACATGTCAAGGTTACCATTCCCCAGGGTCATCGAAACTCTCAAGGTCACCAACCCTCAAGGTCACTAACCACCAAGGTCACTAACCACCAAGGTCACCATCCCTCAAGGTCACCAACCCTCAAGGTCACCAACCCTCAAGGTCACCAACCCTCAAGGTCACCAACCCTCAAGGTCACAAATCGTCAAGGTCGCCAACTCTCAAGATCACCAACTTTCAAGGTCAATCACTGGGCAAGTGAACCTCTGAAGGCTATTCTCCAAGGTCACTCTCAAGGTCAGTGGTGGGGGGAGGTCCAGGATTGGCATAAACCCCCTACTGAGGAAATTTAATACATATACATTTTGCGAGAAGTGATTATTTTGTCTTATCAAACCAGAACAAACTAACCTCAGAAAGACACTTGAGTGCGTAGAAATTGAACTCCACTCGACAAGTGTAATAAATGGGGGTACATGGTTCGGAATCATCCGGATCTATCTTCATCCTGAAATAAAGTTGTTATATATTTTAAAACTTGTAGAATGAAAACGTTGGAAATTTACAATTTAAATGTTTGCTATACCCTAGAAAATGAGTGTCTTATTATGATAACCGTGGTGGCAATACGAAATTATTACTCACCAAGCATGGTTTATATTTTAAAAATTGAACATAAAGGAAATATTAATAAGTTGAAAGAAATATGGTCTTGAGGGACACACGTATTTGTTATTATTCAACATTTCAACATTTGGTGTAGAGTAGAAGGAGACAATCGATTATTCACTTGTCAGGGTACTGGGCTTAATAAATACCTATAATTCGAATTTTTCTCACTGTTTCATTTTTCTCTCAATATAAGTAACGAATGGACAGTACCTACACGATTCATATAGAAGGGTAATATATTTTGTTGTAGAACTTTGTATCCTGCCAAAGATGAATTCTGTTGTGAATTTTTCCCCACTCCGCTATACCACTCCACTTTGAGCACAAATGGACTTCTATCAGAGTTAAGTGGTGTTTATTTCAGTCCAGTCTAAATACGGAATACTAATATTCGGACACACCTTATACAGTGTGTCCCGAAACCAGTGGGAGAGTTAAATATCTCTTGAACTAATAGGAATTTTCAAAATATTATAATTCCACATCAAATCGCATTATGAGGGCTGATTTCAAGAATGATTGTTTTTCATACGAAGGGCGCAAGAAAGGCTCAAAAATCGAACATATTTTTTTTTTAATGGAACACCCCATATATTTCAAAATATCTGAATTCTCATTCATTTAAGATAATTAATGGTTTTTTACTTTTGAAAATCCGACAAGGCGTTGCCAAGTTATGCCAGTTTTCCTTTAAATGCAGACATTATGTATAAAAAATCGCATATGCCACCAGTGCAATCGTCACTTTGACAGCGGCAAAAGTTAGCTTTAACTTTCACAGCGACAAATACACTAGTGGTTTTCTCACTTATTCATTTGTTTATCAATTATCGCGGTGTTGGTTGCCAAAATGAATAGTTTGACATTAATATGTTTCTGAATAAGAAATTCAATAAATTGTCCTGCCGAATTGCACTCAAGGTTTGGCTTGGCATTGCTAGGAAACAGTTTCTCATTAAACAATCCAAATTTACCCGATAAAATACAAACCACTCGTGTAATTATAAGTGACAAACCTATTATTCATCCGACGAAGAATTTATAAAATCATTCTAGGCTCTTTGTAGTCGGTAGTTATTCTATCGTATGAAGTACTCATCTTCTTCGAGAGTTATACAGAGTGGTCAGAAAAATTATATGATTTTCACGAAGTTCAAACTTCCTTCACATCAATTTTTCAAATAGTGCACCCTACAACATGCATGATTTTATATCCCATTAGTGGTTCGATTGCTTATGGTCACTAGTTGTGAAAGAGTGATGTGAATTCCATTATCAACAAATGCAAATAAAAAAAATGCACTAAACTATTTATTCAACTGTACTAAACTACCAAACAAATAGTCCCAACAAGAAAAAACTGTCTTGACGAATAACTAGGCACGATAGTATTAATTTAAATTTTTGAATTGCCTTCCGTTTACTGCAAGGCACATTCCAAAATTTTTCATCACATGATTTTTTTGTAAGGTTTTCCAACATTTGCGGTGTTATACTTTGCCAAACCTTCAAAATTCTATTCTGTAAATCCTCCAAATTCACTGGTTCATTAGTATACACCTCTGATTATAGATACCCTTGCAAAAAAGTCTAAAGGGATCAAGTCTGGTGAACAAGCCGACCATTTCATTGGTCCGTTTGTTCTAAGCCGTCTTTGAGAAAAAAGAACGTTCAAATAGTCTGTCACGATCCCAGTATTATGAGGCGGCGTATTTTTTTGACCACCCTCTATAACTCTCGAAGAAGATGTGTATTTCATATGATAGAATATGCTACCGACTACCAATAGCCTTAAATGATTTTAAAAGAGCGGCTTTACATTTATGCTATTCATTTGCAATGCAAGACGAGGATTGTAAGGCAATGTAGTTCAGTTTATGCAATTATTCTTGTGTTGCCAGCAGTTATACCAACATGAAATATTTCGATAAAATTTAACCTCGAAACAATATTTTGATATTTTGTTTGTTTGTACGTAACTGAAATTCAAAAAATGTCCAAAATAACAAAAATGAAAAGGGGCATTAGTGACAGTAACTGTTGCATTATTGAGTAAAAAACGAAAGAAACGAAGATATTCTATAGGGACTTGGTATGCTATTGGCATTGAATTTTCCACCAAAAAACTCATTACAATTCGTACGCGATCGTCGCGATCCAATAGACCATTGAGCCTTATCATAAAATATTTCTGAAAAAATACATATACCCATTCTGCAGAATTTAAAATAGAATATTTAATAATTATCCAATTTTTTCATCTACTAACAAGCTGATCCTCCAATCAGAATTGGAAGATAGCTGGTGTTATCACGATTACACAAGTTGTCTTTGGCTTGAGATTGGTCAGATTATTTGAGAATTTCAAGATTAGTTATAAATAGTCAGTTAAATGCTTGTCTGTTTTGCTTATTTTGATCACCTGATTACAAATAGGTAGATATGAAAGGTTTAAATTACATGGAAAACATTTTTATGAGTAATGAAAAATCGTGATAACTCTGTCACGAAATTGTGGTGTTAGGCAATACCACGAGTGATGGGTGGTATTGCTGTCCGGCAACACAATTGAGTGAGTAACGGGAGACATAATTATGATAAAATTCAGAACAGACTGGTATTTTGCTAGACTTTTTCATGAATCGTTGAAAATACCGAAGCTGGATACTCCAATCAGAATCGAAAAACAGCTAATAAAAGTTGTGTTTAGTTTGCGATTGGTCAGATCATGACAGAATTTCAAGATGAATGAAATAGTCATAATAATTATTTCATTCGAGTTATTTTCTATGTGTACATTTTTAAATCCATGTTGATATTTCAGTTTCGACCTTGTATATATAGCAGAAATAGATCGTACAATTTTTTTGCCGAAGTACATTTACCACAACAAAACTACCGGTTCCTTCATTCATCAATAGAAATTGTTATAGTAACAACGATGACTCTAAAAATAGTACAGAATTAAAGATCTTACAAATTACAAAACGCATTCAAATTTGATAAATGTTACGAAATGTTATTTGCTTATTATTATAAAATATTACAACACTTGGTCTCCTCATGAATATAATTCTTCAAAAATGTTTCAGTTACACTATCGAGTAGGAAGACTCTCTTAAATAGAAATTTCTCTTTGGCTCAGGGTCATTCGTCTGTTGCTGTTCGATTCTTTGCCAGGGCCAAGGAACTCAAAGTTCAAGAACACGTCGTATAGCCTATATAGATTAAAATGAATGGAAGGTAAAAGCCGAAACTCGTGAGGTTGTCGACGCTAGTCCGGACAGAGAAAGTTTATTTCCTATAATTTTAAAAAGTAAAACTTGTTAGGTAATCTTTGGTCGGTGTTTGAATGCTAATGAATTGCATGATCTGAGTCGTAGTAGTTTGTTATATTTAATAATGAACTAAGAATACCTTGGTTCTTGGTTTGGGGTTTGTGTCTGACTGAGTACTGCGAAAATAGTAAAAGATGTAAGAATTGGGAAAAAATTAATGTAAGTTTACTGAAACGTGTAAAGAACGGTCAACTAAAAAACATAAAATGTAGGAATATAGGCCGTCACTGGCTGGCGTTAATATTCGGGTTGAAATTTACAAACGTTTTGACCGTAACTGAGGCAGACATTTTCAGTGGCTTGGTCGAACATCTCTTCTTGACGGACCAATTGATACGACAAGAAGAAAATACGCCGATAGGTAACCCGAAAAACAACCAGAAGAAACAATAAGCGGTCTCGAATTATTTGGAATATATTGTTATTTCTTGCATATCATCTGTTTCTTGGATATATAATGATTTGAACAGAATTTCCTGAAAATTTAGAAATATCAATAACCAATTCATTTGATACACGGTCCGCCATTACTTGTAGGTCCATTCCATTCCATTGACAATGAATAAGAAAAATTAAAAATTATTAGATAAAACGATATTTTCTTCTAATTATATTATCATATGATTTTCTTATTGATAAACAGATTCTGATGAAATTCTGACCAGTGATATTTTGGGGACTTCCTGAGTACAGTGGCTTATTGCGAATTTTGATCAGTTCTGAGATTGAATTTGTGGGTTGATTAAACGGCATATTTTTCAAATATAATTTCCCATAACTTTTTTTATTGATAGACGCATTTGAACATAATTTCAACATTTTAAAATGTTGCGAATCCAGTGGTGTAGTCTGATTTTTTCTGAAAATAATTTTTTTTAATCTTGACCTTGAAAAATAAGAATATCCAGTTGAAAATAAAGATTTATCCATAAAATTTTTGATAAAATGAATAAAATGAAAATCATTCCAAACGGTTGAAAAATTTAAGTTTTAAAAGGGTGCTTTCTTTTCAAATGGGACACACTGTTGATGCATAATGTTTTTGCCTAACTAATCTTAATGAACTGGTGTCTTCGAAATGGTTTTGTATCAAAACATTTTTAGCGACTGCTGACTTTTTAATTTTTCCGTATTTTTGATGTGCCAAGTATTCTTCATTATTTCTTATTTTGATAGATCTTTCAGTGTGTCCGTGATATTTTGCATCGCAGTCCTTACATTTCATTTCATCGATTCCAGACTTTTCGAATTGACCACTTCGAGTTGCCTGAAAGGCTCTGTAGTGCCTGATTTGTTTGGAATATCACCCGAATGCATAGTTCTTTGAAAATCTTCCCAAAGATCTTGGTATATTGGTGGTATGGAACTGAGATGTATTTATCTCGGTGTGTATCATTTCTAAAAGTTGAGATTTCGTTCATCCTCAACCTAAACTTTTTTTCCATATAATATTATCTATTATAACCCTCGAGAAACCGTTACCAACTCATTTTTCTAGTAATGTCTGTCGCCTTTTATTTTCATCATAGGAGAGTTTTGCGACAAAAAACATGGACATGGAAAATTACAAAGAGTTCTGAGGCCTCGGAGAGGGTCACGAAAATATTAGAAAATGAAATCGAAAAAATATGTCAGTGAAATATATCGGATAGGTGGTCGAATAATTCAATTAAAAAAATAATTCATCACTTCCTGAAGGCTAGATTGACAACGCGCAGAAAACTGAAAAGGATCGAGAATTGTTTCCGACGAGGAAAATTGCGAAAAAAAAGTATTGGGTCGAAAATGAAATCCGTTACAATGGTGATAAACACCACAATTTTTGTAGGTTGACCTGTATACAGTGAATTTCAAAAAGTTTTATTCTTCATAAAAATTGATGCATTGCAGAAAACTTGCATAAAGGTGGTTAGAATTTTTTATTTCTGAAAAGTATACAGGGAAGAACAAAAACTAGGAAATTTAATCAAGTGTAAAATACCCTTATTTTTGACATTATAGAAAAAGTTAATTTAAAAAAGTTGTTTTGAATCAAAACCAACATTTGTAATCAAAATCATAGCCACCTACTCGGAAATTTTTTCTTGATTAAATTGTCATGAAAATATCGTACAATCATCAACTTTTTTCAGAAATCAATAAGTCAGTCTGTACATTTCATTCTTACTCCATAGAAAAGGACATGTTTAGAATTTGTGTAGTTGGATTTCCTAGGCATCCAATTTCGCAATTCTGAAATTACATTTTTAAATTGCAACATTCAATTTGGAATGTCACACAATGCTCATACTGGAATCCACTTAGATTAAATCTTTTTTGTTCCAAGTATCCTACAAAATACGTCTCAGTTTATAAAAAAGTCAATGTTTCGTTCACTGTAGATATTCTTCTACGGAAACGCTTAGAGAAGAATTCATATTTACAGAAGGTTCTACACAACATTGAGCTCATTTGAAAGCAGAAGTGTTATGTTACAGCAGCATTCATTTGAATTATTAAGGACTATTCTATGATTCATTTTTTTTGCCGATGTATGTAAAAAAGAAAACGGTATGTTCTGTATATTCAAGAAGACACTGCACGTTTTCTGTTGTGTTCACCAGTTCGGCATTATCATCCTTACGTAATCATAAAAAAAATGGAATAAATGAAATAATACATAAAATAGCATACATTGTAAATTGTCTGCGTAAAACAAAAACCATGGACCAAACATTCGAAATGATGAAAAAGACGTAGAAATTCAGAACGATTTTCCTGCCTATAGTGTTATACTACTTAACCGCTTGGGGTCAATGCGCGAACAAAAATAGACAAAGAATACAGGGCTTCTTCAACGTCTGCCTACGAATGGCAACGGACGCTCCGTCATACATGCCATACCGGTTTATCTATCGAGACCTAGATATCCAACCTGACTACATTGACAGACTGATGAAAAACCACGCGGGGACCACTCTGGAAAGAGTTGAGACCCACTAAAACCCGCTACTCATGGAACTGCACGAGAACAGACGTGAGAAAGACGAGAGAGATAGGGACAAATACAGGCGACCTGTAAACCAGAGAGACAACGACACTCTGGAAGAAGTAAGACGAAGGCGGGAGCTCCGGCGACTGCAACGTCTACTTCAATTAGGGTACAGCTAACGATGACTAATAATATTTTCTTCTTTTTGTTTCAGGTTCCTCACATCGAAAATCCAGTCAGACAAGCTAGGGCCATTAGCCACAGCAATAGGGCATTCAGCCAGTTTCAGGGGGGCATCATGCACGGTAAATAAAGCCACAAGTCAGTTAAATTCAACTCATGTCAGATATAGGGGAGGTCAGGCGCGCAAAGGCTGAGCACTCCATATCAGAACGATAGCATTCTGCTGATTGCCAATCAACAGGATGAGGATCCGCTCAGTAAGAGCGGAATTGGTTGAAGGGGAGAGGGAGCGTTCAAGCACGTAAAAAAGGCTGGGGAGCCCCTTCTTCTGGGCCTCAACCTTAGGGACGTAGAAATTTTGATTACATAACAACAACACGAAAATTTGAATACTTCCTGTAAACTTATTTTACATCAGCTCCGATTATTTTACAAATAAATCTAAACAGTGTGACAAATTAAGTGACAGAAATATCACCAATTATTTGATGAAACAAAATTCGAAAGGTAAGATAACTTACCAATTACCCTCAATCGAAATCAAATTCAACAGAAATACGGCAAGACTTGGAGGTTAACATCCTTGCTTTTATCAGCACGCTACCTGCCATTGTGCAGGGCCGCACATCAAGGATGGAAATTGATGAAAATATTTCTTCTGCGGTGACACTTTGAAAGTTATTTTCTGACATAGACCTGTCATGGGCATTGTATTTTGATTTTTGTTCGAAATTATGAATAGCATATTCATAAAATCTGTTGCGATTTCAAAATCATAGAGTCATCTTGTTCAACCTAACGAAATCATTGTTCAAAGCTTTGTCACCTCCGTCGACTTCGTCGAAATTATTTGTTCCATTTATTCAACTCTTTCCAGCGGATTTCTCGAACCTTGTTCGATTTTACGTAGGTATTTCCTTGTTCAATGCCTCTATTCTAAATCACCATTTCAATTCCTCATATCTGTTCGCAAATGAAACCCTGTAGGATCATCTTTCGGAATTGTTTTCATTTATACAGAGTGCATCATCGTAGCGTCGATAACCAGTATGTTTAAGTAAGGATTATTCACCAAACCAAAAATATATAACTCCGCGTGGGAAATGACTTTAATATGGTCTAGTTTTTGTAACATGACACACTGTTGCAATTCCATTATTTTTTGTGTACCGGTTGGATCGAAACGCAAATTTTAAAATATTTTGTTTTTTTTAAATGGAAACCCCAAAATCAAATTTTACTGATAGAAATGTCACAGAATTTCTTTTTCAATAATTGATCACAATTGGTATTTACTTTACCATGTAAACGTATGAATTATATGCATTATAATTTGTGATGCTCTTTAAGGTCAACATACATTTATACATACATACATAATATGTATAGAAAAATCGATTTTTCTCTTTCACCATTCGTCACAGGCTTGGTACGATTTCGTTCCAGATAATCTAATTTTTAAGTTTCCAAAAATTCATTCAGCGAACTCTCCATCACGATGTCTTCTATCAGGATATTTAGCCACATACAGTCTGTTAGCTAGAAGACACGAAAATATCACATACTACCATCGGTGAGGAAATTGTTCCAGTAATAACTCCTTAAGTATTCACATAAATAACAAAGTGTGATACATCATTGGAAGGGAAATTTTTTGACCTTTCCAGTTATGGAATCAAATATGTGAGTTTCCATTTGAAAAAACCAAGATATTTGTTCAGGCTTGAACTTGTCGATGGGTGGATGTTACTCCAAATAAATTCGGCTCGATAATAACTATTTATTTGATGAAAAGAACAAACTATATTTGACTGTACTCGTCGTGAAAGTTGCTGGAATTATTTCTATTGCTTCTTGACATTGACAGCTACCCAGTCGGACTGTTTATAAAATTGTTCGGTTCTTTTTTCCTTTCGACATACGCGCACTTCGACGTGAGAAAATGAAGGTTTTTCTTTTAAACATGGATGGCGCGGATAATTGAAATAGTATTCGTTTTGTCTCAAACATACCGGCCCCCTTGAAATACATTATTTCAACATATTATAAATTAAATAATATAAACAAAGTATAAAATGCAAAGAAAATACAATTCTCCTTCTTTGTTAAAGAGTCCAAAATAAATTGTCTGTTGAAAGAAAGTTTCTTATTCTTCCGGCAATACGCAAATTTTTGTGACTCCACGATTAAGCACTTGACCCCGCACTTTCACACTTACTACTCGAGTAATTTCGTCCTTGCCAGGATGAAGCTTCACGATGACTCCTAGGGGCCACTGCATGGGTGGAAAATTGTCTTCTTTTACAAGAACGACCTTACCGACCTTGATGTAGTTATTTTCTATATCTGGATACTTCCATTTTGTACGGATTTGTAATTCGCTAAGGTACTCCTTGTACCAGCGTACCCAAAAATGTTGAACAAGTTTCTGAAGTCGTTCATATTTTTTTAAACGATTTTCTGGTAAGTCTTTGAAGTCGGAGTCTGGTAAACCAGTAAGGTTTCGACCAATAAGAAAGTGGCCTGGGGTTAAAGGGACAATGTCTGGATCGGTTGAAATGGGACAAAGTGGACGGGAATTTACTACCGCCTCAATCTGAATCAAAATAGTCAAAAAATCCTCGTATACTAAATTCGCGTTACCCAGTATTCTTGTTAAATGAGACTTTACGTTCTTTATGCCCGCTTCCCATATGCCACCGAATGATGGGGTGCGTGCTGGTATGAAATGCCATGAAATATTTTTGCTACTCAGTTCATCGCGGATGGCGTCAGAGTTATTATTTACAAATTCAAACATTTCTTTCAATTGATTGGAAGCTCCTACGAAATTCTTGGCATTATCTGAGTAAATGTTGAGGGGCTTTCCTCGTCTACCAATAAAGCGCCTTAATGCTGCTAAAAAACATTCGGTTGACAGATCTGATACAAGCTCGAGATGTATCGCTTTCGTGACTAAACAAACAAATAAACAAATGTAACCCTTTACCAGCTTTGCATTTCTAGTGGTTCTGTCTTTCAATAAAAACGGACCTGCATAATCGAGACCTACATTATAAAATGGAGGACTAGCGGTAATTCGAGATTTCGGTAAGTTACCCATTAAATATTCGGGAGTTCTCGGTTTGGCCTTGAAGCATGTTATGCAATTTCGAACTACGCCCTTCGTTAAGTATCTTCCTCTAATCGGCCAAAACCTTTCTCTTATGGATGAAAGTAACGTTGAGTATCCACAATGCAATAAACGATCGTGTTCGTTTTTCAAGATAAGTTTTGTTAAGATGTGGTCACTAGGTAAGATTATCGGAAATTTTTTATCATATGAATATGAACTATTTTTGAGACGTCCTCCTACGCGAATCAAGTTATTTTCATCCATAAAGGGATTTAGCGTCAATAATTTACTTTTTCGCGGTATGAACTGTTTATTTGATAAGTTAAAGTATGCTTTCGGAAATGATTCTCTTTGCGCTATCGAAATTAATTTATTTAGTGAGGTTTTGATTTCATTCACAGATAACGCTCCTGAAGCGCGAAAAACATTATTTTTTATTTTACAGTTCGAAATAAATCTCACACAATAAGCAGTCACTCGTTGTAATTTTGATAATTTAGAGAATTTCGATATCAAATCAAATTCACTATTCACTAATGTGTTCGTTACAATTTTTTGTTCGGGTACTTCGTCGGTTGGTAAAATTAAATCGATCACTGGTAATTGAACTTGACTGAGCCAGGGCGGCCCTGTCCACCAGAGTTCACAATCCTTCAGTTTTAATGTTGTTGTACCTCGCGATATCAAATCAGCGGGATTTTCACTGGAACTTACATGGTTCCAATCTTCAATATTAGTGAGTCGCTGAATTTCACTAACCCGGTTAGCAACGAACGTCTTCCATTTATTTGGACTTGCACGAATCCATGACAATGTAATTGTTGAATCGGACCATAGAAAAATTCTATCTACATTAATATTGATTGCCCTTTTTGTTTTGTCAATTAATTGTGATAAAAGATAATTCTAATCGCGGGAGTGTTAATCTTTTTAAAGGAGCAACTCTGCTTTTTGCACAAAGTAATCGTGAAATGTATGAGCCATTATCGCATTTTGTTCGTACATATACACACGCACCGTACGCATTTTCACTTGAGTCTCCAAAGCCATGTAGTTCCAAATAAACTCTATTGGAAATCGTTACGTGTCTAGGAATTTTAACATCTTTTAAATGAATTAAGCTTTCGTGAAACTGTCGCCACTGTAATTGTAAGTTGTCAGGAATATTATCGTTCCAGCCCAAATTTTCTTGCCATAATTTTTGAATCAAAATCTTTGCTATAATTATAATAAGTCCTAACAATCCTAGGGGATCGAAAATCTGCGCAACTTGCGACAGAATAGAACGCTTGGTTAGATCATTTTTATTGAAATCGGAAAGTGAACTTTCATAGAGAATAGTGTCATTCGTAGGATTCCAAGAAATTCCTAAAGTTTTTGAAGATTCATTTTCGGCTATATTCAATATACTAACTGGCAATTCATCGTTTATTTTGAATTTATTAATCAAATCAGGTTTATTACACAACCACTTTCGCAGATTCATACCTGCGCTACCTAAAATTGTCATAATGTCGCGTTGAATCTCTAAAATTTCAAATTCTGAATCGGAACCATATAAAAAATCGTCAACGTAAAAGTTATTCATTATCGCGTTACTGGCAGCGGGATATTGCTTTAGATGTTCGATGGCAAGTTGATGCAAACATCTGATCGCTAGAAACGGTGCCGAAGCAGTGCCGTAGGTGACGGTACATAATTCGTAACATTTTATTTCGTCAGATGGAGAGTTTCTCCAAAATATCCTCTGAAGAGGTCTATGATCGTTATGTATTTGTACCATACGGTACATTTTCGAGACGTCAGCTGTTACTACAAATTCAAATAATCGAAATTGTATGATAATAGTAAATAAATCGTTTTGAATAGTCGGTCCGACGTGTTGGACATCATTCAGTGATAAACCACAAGTCGTTTTCATGCTGGCGTCAAAAACTACTCGCAACTTTGTATTGCAACTAGATTCGCGGACTACTGCGTGGTGAGGAATATAATAATTTAATTCTTCGTCAGTTTGAGATACAGAAATTTCTTTCATGTGATTCATCGATTCATATTCCTCCATAAAATGAACATAGTCGTTGTATAAAGGTTTGTTATTTAAAAGTCTTTTTTCTAGACTGACAAATCTTTTTAAGGCAAATTCTCTCGAATTTCCCAATTCGTTATGATTTATCTTCAAAGGAATTTTAACAATAAATCTTCCGTTATCGTCTCGTCTAAAATTTTGCAAAAAATGGTTTTCGCAAAAAGTTTCGGATTCAGAATAATGGTTTTTGGAAATAATTTCTTCTATTTCCCAGAATATTTTAATTTGAGAATCTAAATCAATCGTGTTCAAGCAATTAATCGACTTAAGAGGTAATTTATTCGATATTTCACCAGATACTAACCATAAGTTTGGAACTTTGTAAAATTAATTTCGAATTTTTAAGTTGTAATTTTTTTGATTTTATTAGTTCCCAAAATATTCCTGCTCCTAATAAAATGTCGACGGGTCTAGAAATGTTAAAGTCGGGATCTGCTAAATTCACATTACTAGGAAGTTCAATATAATCTTTTTTGAACGAAATTTGAGGAATATTACTTGTAATGTGTGGTAATATCAGGCAAGACAATTTGGCTTGATATGTGTTATCTCTTGCAGAGATAATTACATTAGTTTTGAATCGCACTGTAGAAGAAACTTGGCCTACGCCTGTAATCGAATGATTTATCGAAAATTTTTCAAGTTTCAATTTATTAACAAACTCTTCCCGAATAAAATTCATCATCGAGCCACTATCTAAAAGCACTCTACACTCTTGTAATTGACCTTCATAGTCTTGCACAAAAATAATGGCGGTAGACAAAAGGACTTGCGAACCAATAAACAGGGAAACGCTTTTTTCTCGGGAAATATCGTCAAAGCATGATTTTACTAGAGCACTGGACGAGGCAATTTCGGGAATAGTTTGAATGTCAGCTGAAGCAATCGTTTTTTGTGATTCGTTGGTGGTTTCTTCCAGCTTGGCGGTGTTGCTGGATTTTTCTAGATGTAAAAGGGTGTTGTGAGCCCTGTTACATTTTTTACATTTAACTGCAAGGCATTTTGTTATCGAAGAATCGTGGGGTCGTAAACAATTCAAACAATATTTGAGTCTTTTTATTTCTTGAATTCGGTTTGGAACACTAAGTTTCAGAAATTCAACACACTTGTAAATCGTGTGATCGCGTTTGCAAAAGTAACAGGAAAATGTGCTCGTATTCAAATGGTTGCTAGATGCAGATTGATATTTATAATCATTGCGGGTCGTTTTGATTGCTGATGGCCTAATCAACTCCGATTTATCTTTTTCTAGGCTTTCTAATAAATCGCATCTTTTATTAATTATGTCAAGTAAACTCTTTACCGAAGGACTCGAATTATCGCTGGGTTTTCGATCCATTTCTTGGATATAAAAAGATTCGTATTCGCGTTTTGATTTTTGATCTAATTTGTCTGTTATAATGGGTACTAATATGGCGTTCCAGGTGTCCACGGGTTGCTGTAGAATCTGCAAAGCTTGTAAATTGTTATTTATCGTATCGTACAAGTTTCGTAGATCCTTTGACGACTCTTTTGTTAAACAAGGGAAGTTTATAATTTTTCTAACATGCGTCTCAACAATTCGTTTACCTTTTTCGTATCGTTTTGAAAGAGCTTGCCAAGCAACTTTGTAGTTCGCATCTGTAAGAGGGAGGGATTCGATAGTTTTTAAAACGTCGCGGTTCAAACATTTTCTTAGGTGGCATAATTTCTGAACACCTGATAACGTCGAGTTCTTCCCGACGATCGCCTGAAAACAATCGCGAAACTCAATCCATTTATTATAATCACCACTAAAAGTTTCCAAGTTTAAAGTAGGCAATTGCATTTGTGAAGGCTGTACTGTCAATGTGACATTATCATTGCTAATAATTGATTGGGATTTATTCTGCTCGGGACGTTTTTCCAAAATTTCTTCGATTGTGGAGCAAATATCATAGTAATCGGATTCAAAATTATCTCTCTCGCTCTGTTCGGTCTCTGCATTATCCGTTATAAATTCGATTTTTTCTTGTACGGAATTGAAATCGTGTATAATCGGATTTAGATTAGTAAGTCGTCTTTGTAATTCTAAAAAACATCTTTTACTGACGTTTTGCAAATCTAATTTACTTAAGTAAGTTCTACATCGCGTAATATTCGCTTTTATTGATCCTCGTTTATGTTTTAAATCTCTTAATTCGCTTTGAATATCGGTTTGTTGACCAATTTGATCGTTATCGTCTGGCATTTTTTGACTATTCCAACACAGAACGAGACAGGTAATTCGAATGACAAAGGAATTGGGAAAAGGAAAAAAGGAACAGACTCACTTTGAGTTCTCCAGAATGTTCGTCGCTATCTTCTTTCTGCTAACTTGTCCGGACTCGACTTCGAAAATCGGCAATCGGCAACACAATCAGAATGCTCTGGAATCGCAGAATCTCACTGAATTTTAATTCGGCTCGCTGGACCAAATGTTCAGGCTTGAACTTGTCGATGGGTGGATGTTACTCCAAATAAATTCGGCTCGATAATAACTATTTATTTGATGAAAAGAACAAACTATATTTGACTGTACTCGTCGTGAAAGTTGCTTGAATTATTTCTATTGCTTCTTGACATTGACAGCTACCCAGTCGGACTGTTTATAAAATTGTTCGGTTCTTTTTTCCTTTCGACATACGCGCACTTCGACGTGAGAAAATGAAGGTTTTTCTTTTAAACATGGATGGCGCGGATAATTGAAATAGTATTCGTTTTGTCTCAAACAATATTTTCCAATTTGCGTTTTGATCCATCCGGTACACAAAAAGTAGTGAAATTGCAACTGTGTGTCATGTTACAGAAACTAGACCATATTTCAAAGTCATTTCACCGTCCGCACATTTTCAAAATTATTTTTCCAAGCGGAGCTACAGGGTTTTGAATGTCATATTTTTTCAAGGAATATCGATAAATCTCCGAAAATAACGATGATGAACTTACATGACCCTATATTTCCAAATATCTATTCAACCATGTGATGAAGTATAGGGTGTTCCATTACAAATACATAACTTTGGTTTGGTGCACTTTTTAAGGTCACCTTGTATACTTCGGAATATTTTCTAATGATACTCTGCGAAGAAGGAAATATGCTTGCATTGGGAAGAAATTTTCAAGTTGCGCCGTTTAGGAGCTATCGACCACCGGAGCGCAGTTGCAGGACCCTGTATAATGAAAATAAATCCAATACGTTGGATTTTTTTTCAGGAAAATAATTTTATTCCTTTTGTGTGATCCCTAGATGCTTTCGTAAAGAGTATTACATTGATTTATTTTCTACGTTCCAAAATATTTATAATCATTACTTTCGATCTCAATTTCTCAAGGTTTAATTCATCATTTTCCCAACCAACTTGACCATGACTTTGATATTTTTTCACAATACGTTTTGTTAATAATTAGGTTTGTAATGATACTGTATTCAGTATGATGTTATTGTTAAGAAAGGACTAGTTAACTCGCATATTTTCGAATTCAAACTCATAATCACGAGTAGTAATTATGGTCTTAACCATCTTGCGATATGCCCAGGTGGGCAAGTAGAATTATCTGAAGAGTACGTGCACATTTTTCAATACTGAAATAATTATTCATATTATATGGTTGGTGAGTTATGGAAAAGTTGTTGCTGAAAATAAGAGTAACTGCAATCGAATAGTAGTGTTTTTATACAGATGGTTTGAAAGAAAAAGAGTATAGCTACTCAAGTTGGACTGTCGTAAATATTTGAAGGGCCCGATTGTCATATACAACATTCTGCTGCCCCACGTAACTTCTTTATTTTACATATAACGAAAAATGTATTACATATTAGGGTTTCATTCGATCTTTTTAATTATTCAAGTATCATTGATATAGAGTGTCTAAAAAAAGCGTAGTGACTTGAAAGATTATTTTTTTAATAGGATACCATGTATATAATTGCATTACCTATTAGGAATGATCATAAGGAATCCAACAATACCAAGTTTTATGCTGTTATCTCCTTAGACTACGGATTATGCAATGATATGTATACTGAAAATTAATAACGTAATGTTATGTAATTTTACATTTTCCTTTTTTTAGTGTAGGGGGTCGTATTTAAAACAATAATTTTCCAAGTCGCTGCGCTTTTTTGAGACATTCTGTATACGTGAAGTTTAAACCATTGAAGAGAAGAGATCGAATGAAAGTCTGCAACTTATGTATTTAACATTCTCTTGTAATATGTAAAATAAAGAAGTTGCGGGGGGTAGAGCGTGACGGACTTTTGGTCTTCACTGTATATATGAAAGTTAATTTTTATACTTTATACTTGATAATGGGATAAAACATGAAACCGGTCGTAACAATAAAAATCTAGTGGAAATAAGACAAAAGAGTGTTCTTTCGTTTCATCAAAGTGATCATGAATTTCCACAAAATAAACGAGTCATCAATCACACAAAAAAAAATATATGAAACAATTTGGTATACCGGTAAAAACTCTAGTATGGCTGACTTAATATGGAAATATTTTACTGAAAAATATATGGGGATAACGATAGTCGATGCCTATCGATGTTTTATCCTTTATACTCCCATATAAAGGACGTTTAATGCTGATCCCAAGAAGCGAAAACCGTTGAATGATTTCAGGAAAAATTCTTCGTATGAACATAGGTCCGTAACCGCTTTTCATTTCTGAGATATAGAATGTTGAAATTCAGCAAAAAAGTCAGTTCTTTCCGAGGTCCTTTCCCAATGCATCTAAAAAGTGTATTTTTCTTCCATGGTAACTGTTTTCTTAGTTTTCATCATTGGCGTCCCTGTTAACATGTCCTGCCATATATTGATCCACTGTTTTTTCCAGATAATTTTTATGTTTATAATTTTCCTCCATCTTCCCGTGAAAATAATCTTCTGGTTATTTTTCGCCAGTTTGCGTTTTCAAAAACATTCACTTCCTTGTACCTATGGGAAGTTTCAATAATCTCAATGAAATACATTTTCCTTCTTTAATTGGAAACTGTCCGAAAAATCTCAGAAGTCCATTTTTATGAGAAGATAGAGGACAACTATAAATATAATATTCATTTGAATAGAATCTACAGTGGCGTATCATAATTATTTTTGTTAAATTTCAACACCCTAGCTCAAAGAAATGAAACGATTGTGGCTTGTGGCCCTATGGTATATATAGAATTTTACTTGATATCATCCAAGGATTAACGCCCTTCAGGATCGGCATTTAATTATGAAACACAGTGTACACCTACGAAGTAGGGTTATTGTGGCAAATCTCTGGGAGACAACAACTACATCCCTAGCGGATACCACGACGGATATCGGAATAAATCCAACAGATACTTGTGCAATGTACTTCACTGCAGAGGAAACAATTGCAAGTGCTCCGTGTAAACAAATAGCAGAATTTTGTTCCAATTCGAAAAAAAAGGGGGGGCACCTGCAGTCTAGTTTCGAAGTTTTTGCATTTCATCAACACAGGGTAGGTCACTACAGATAGCTTTGGGGTCATCTGTTTCCTGTCTGTATCATCCCAACGTATTGTAGGAATGTCCTACGTTGGATGCGACAAATTTTATGATATAATATAGTTATCTGAGGGTCAGGTAGCTCAGTGGTTGAGACCATTGATGCTGCTGGTCGGCTAGGCTTAAATCCTATAGCGACTACAAATTTTTATCTGATGACCTGAGAAAGTGCTATGAATCACACGTTGAAAGGTAAGACCTCGATAATCGTTGGCTCGCACAAGTTTCGACTTTTGAGGGCTGCAGTTCGTAAGGGGACGACAGCTAGTTAACGGACAAAACAATATTTAACAATGTAAGTTTGTGGAAAAGTTGTTGTATAGAATAAATAGAATAAACTTGTCCAGGCTGAATACTTACACCTCCTTCTTTTTATCCTTCTGTTAATTTTCAGTACGCCAACGAACACCCCAACGCCCCCTCCCATAAGGATCGGGGGTATCAAATATATCAAAGTTTTAAATGCAATTGTAACATTTGTGTGATTGGAAAAATGGAGGTTCAAAATTCAAATTTGTAATTTATTTTCTAGATTTTGCAAAAGAGTGTATAAAAATGAGATTCAGTGGTAATCAATGGTTCTCATGTGCTTAGTATTACCCATAACTGCGATAATTAACTCACTCTAGCAATATTTTCTCCAATATTTTATTTAAATATTCAATTTTCTGAGAACTATCGAAACTGAGGTATAGTCACGTTGCAGGTATAATAAAGAGAGCTTTCTAGTTACAGTCCCGTTTGGATGCATAGTAGATAAAAAAGGTCTGATAAAATCTCAGTTTATATTATTTTGAAACTCTTTGAAATATTTGAATATAACATAAACTAATTAAAATATAAATAAAAAAGAGTTTTTAAAATCTCTGAGTTTATTGGTTTTCAATGGAAAGTATATTTTTTATTTATATTATTTATATTTATATTATTTATTTACATTATTTCTATGAATATTCGTTTTTTGTGGGTGTTAGTGGATAATTATGATTTTTATATACATTATTTCTTATATTGATAATAGTTCATGAAATGGTAAGCTGATTTGATACTGTTATGAGTAGTTCTATATATTTTTATACTCGCGGGGGAGAAAAGTTTTACTGTCTGCCAGGTCAAAGGAACCGACGTACCGGTCTGCCTTCAGAAGTGTAAGCTTCTGATACTCCAAAGAATAACATATTTAAATTTCAAGTTTCCTAAAGTATTTAAAAATAAATCAAAATTTCTGCCATCACTTTAGAACCGTGATAATGGTCTTTTTTAAATAGCTATAATAGTATATTTTGTTTCAGTTCAAAAATATGAATAGGACATTCATAAAATACTTTTTTAGTTTATGAAATTACCGCACCTGTCGCACCTGAGTGTAGCTGGGGCCACCACGACCGCGCTTAGCTAGCCCCCATCTCATGGTGGTAAGGTACAACAGACTCTCTAGGTAAATTTTAGGCTTTCCTAAAATATGTTAAATCTGCCGTTTACTGGCTTTTAGACTATATACTCTTATCCTTACTAAACTGTTCTTGTTCGAAAGCTCATATTGTTGCCGTTTAGACTGGTTTTTGATGCATTAAATAAATTACTCTGTTTCTATATAATTACAACCATTCTTCATGAAATAGGTATACAAAGTGGAGTTGAAAATCATTTCATTATTGGTTCAGTTTGTGATTTAACTTGTATTGATAACAAAAATATCGGACATGCCATACAGGATGTACAAACCCGTACACAATCTGATAACTCGCTAGCTGCCTATTTTCATTCTTATTCGAAAGCTTACTCTATAGGGTGTGTCCGGTTTGGCACATCTCGCACATGACGACAGATGAATATAAGTATTAAGCTCGACGTGTGAGTCTTGATGGAAACGCTAACGTTGGAACGATTGGCGATATTTCAGAATAGCATCGCCATGACAATATCTATGAGACAGGGACAGACAGCCAATTTTTCTGCTATGTTTCTGAGATGTAAGCGAGCTTTGAGCCCATCTGTTCTCCGTCCGATTCCTATCCCTCCGTCTATTTGGTTACTCTGGTCTTACATGGTAGG
Source organism: Chrysolina haemoptera (assembly GCA_958298965.1). Lineage (NCBI taxonomy): Eukaryota > Metazoa > Arthropoda > Insecta > Coleoptera > Chrysomelidae > Chrysolina > Chrysolina haemoptera. The sequence continues at coordinate 20,689,183 of OY282592.1, read as the reverse complement.
ATGATTCGGACGGGGAACAGTAACAGAAACAGATGGCCTCCAGGCTGTCTGTAGTCACCCACTCTGAACTGATGAGAGGCAAAACCTCGAAACTAGTCTGCAGGTGGTCCCCCATCCGACAGAAAACAAAATTTCTTTTATTTGGTTACTGATCAGTTACAGGTTTCCTCTGCAATGAGATACATTGCACAAGTATATCTTTGATATAATTCAATACCTGTCGTGGTACTGCCAGAGAGGTTGTTCTCTTTTGGCAGATATTTCCACAATAAGCAAATGTTGAACTTAGGTCTATATGGAGGATAAAAGCATTGTCGGGAACGACTACCGTTAATAAACGATCTTCCAAAAGAACTCTGAGGTTTGTGTTCAGATATCTGACTGAATGTCTCAATCCTAAGAATCGGAATGCTTCTACTTACTGATTAGACAGAGTATTGGGATAACGAAGAACAGATGACCTCAAAGCTGTCTTTAGTGGCCTACCTTAAAGTCTAAACTATTCTGCAGATGGTCCCCGTGTTCAAATCAGAACATGATTTTGCAATTTGGTTACAGTTACAATTGGTTCCTCTGCAATAGGGAACATTGCTCAAGTATCGGTTAAATACAGGGTGTAATCTAACCTCTTGCACTCCCGTGAAGGACGGGTGTATAATGCCATTTCATAACGAATGGCTTGGTTTGAAAAATTCGAAAAAAAATTGTAGAAATTTAAAATTTTGTTGGAAAATTGGAAAACTCTTGGAAACCGCTGTTCGAAATTACACCGTTTCTTCCATCCGACAGTTCCAGTATTATTGTGAATTTCGACGAATTCTCCAACACAATTTACACTCTACAGAATGTTTTTCGAATTTTCCACACCAGCCATTCGTTATGAAATGGCATTATACAGCCATCCTTCACGGAAGTGCAAGAGGTAAGATTACACCCTGTTTGATTCAATATCTTTCATAGTATCAGCCAGGTGAACATGACATGAATTTGCCACAACAAGCCTACTTTGTAGGTGTATTATGGGAGTAAAATGTATGAAAGTGCGGCCGGCAAAGACTATCGTTATTTTCTTTTGTTGTCGTATCTACTGCTATAGTCATTAGCAAGACTATCGCTATTAAATGTCTGAATGAACTCTGAGCTTTGCGTACAGATATTTGACTGAATCTCTCAAGCCGGAGAATCAGAGTGCTTCTGGATCTGCTCGCGAGGTTTTCTCTAGGTTCTCACAATTTTTTTCTGAACATTAAAGGGTTTGGCTTTTCGTACCGTACCCAAAGCCAACTTACTCACTTACTTTCTGGCACAAACGAGTTAGTCAAGCATCAAAGATGTAGTCGAAGGCAATATGTTGGTGGCCAAGCGTACCGAAGACCAACAATCTTGCTTAAGACCGATAGCCCTTACAGCTTGCGATGGTTGTTATGTTTTTTGCACGATCCATGGGCAACTTCTGTTATTCATTCACTGCCTTCTGATCGATAAGTGAGAGTTCTCACCCATCGGATTCATTACTGCTTTCCGATCGGTAAATTATTCTGCCTTCTGGTCAGTAAGTATCAACCGGAGATACGTTACCTACCACAACCAGCTATTTTTCAATCAAATCATTGAATTAGTTGAATTGGCTGATCGTGCAAAAATTGTATTTACAGATTCCATTACAAAGTTCATAAAGAGATAAATAGAAGCTTGTAGAAATGTTGATATCGTTATATAAATCAATGCTCATCTTTACTGGGATATTTCTGTTTATTTACGTATTTATTGGCAATTACTCAATACTTTCTCATTTATCTCATGTATCATTCTGTTAGTTCATATATTCATATTGCCAAGGAATATTATCCTTCTGTAATCAATGAAATTATCAATTATTGTAATGAGTAATCGGTGAATAAAACTTTCTCGAGTAGCAGGATGTTCTAAAAGTTGATGCAATACTTTCACTCTTTGTCGTATAGTATTTGCAAGTAATCTAGTCGTTGTCAACTTGTTCAATAAATGTATGCTGGAAACAGTGGATTTCGTCAGCAAGTTGGCATATTTAGTAAATATTCAATATCTTTACAATCATTCATTATTTCAAATTGAAATTACTGTAATAATTGAATGACTAATCAGAATTTTCATTTCAATTGTAATAACAAATTGGGGAATTAAAATTATATTCAACTATTAGGAATCTTCAAAACAGTTTTATTTTCTTTCCGCAGGATTATAAGACATTTTAGTAATTTTGATAGGAGATGAGAATATAAAGAGATTAACAAATAAATCTGGAGAGGTGTTTGTACATCGAAACTAAAAAAAAAGTTTACATTGGAAATTGAAAACACAAAAAATATTTCTGGAATTATCGTGTGTCTATTTGTACAGATATAAAAAATGGAAACTACTGGACGGTTTCGTATGAAACTAGGCATGGTGATAATTGGTAAAAACTGGGATTCATTGAACTGTATTTTTGAAATTGACTACTGAAATGTACTATTTTTCGTTTGACACTTCAAGGGGAAAACTGTGAAAAACATCAATGCAAGAATTAAATTACCAATGCGAAAAGTGAAATAAATGCGCGAAAAGTGAAATGAATGTGCGAGAAGGAATCGAATGGAACAAAATAATTGATAATCAAAGTAATCAGCTTTTTATTGGTCTCGGATCTTTTCTGGTAAAAGGCTATTCATTGATAATACCACACTTTTTTCTATATCGAATACCTCAGAATATACATCTATTTCTTCGGTACATTGAAAGTTTCTTCTTGTTTCTATTAATTGAATCACCACGAAAGATCTGACATCACTGTCTTAGTAACGCTTACTCCAGGAATAGGTTGATCTAAAGTTCGAATGATATATACCAAGTATGACGAATTATAATTCAATTATACTTCGAGTCAAAAAAGATTGTATGATACAATTGTGAAAGCCGTATTTGAAACATTCACACCAATGTTTGAAACACAACCCTTCACACTTGTATCATAAATAGCTATTCCGGAACTGAAGCATCGATCTCAATAGAATACAAAAAATGTTCCAATTGTGATAGCAGCACAATTACGACGATCTCATGCTGGCATGGCAAGTGATGATATAAGAGAAAAGCACATAGTTGTGTACTCAATGGTCAGATATCAACAATGGTCAACGGATTGAAATTTTTCTTTGAAATGGTATACATTTTGACACAAAAATATTATCTATCTTTCAAAATTACGCCTGGCCGCTTCGAAAGATTTTTTTTAATAGCATGGTGGGTTGAGTAATACGTCATTCGAAACGTCTTTCAACTCTCTATATTTCAGAATTTCAGAATTTCAACCAAAATTATACAGCAAAAACAGAATGGCGGTACATAATACTATAACTCTTTTTGAGTAACCCCCACCATTGTTACCTGTTGATCGAATTGGAATTTGAATCGTCTTCCAATTTTCTATACGATAACAAAATTTTAGACAGAACTTTCCATCCAAAACAAAATTACATTTTGTTTCCTAAATACGTCGTTTTGACGACTACAAAAAATGTACTGTTTTATTTTCGAATGGAATAGCTCAAAAACTTGAACTGAAACCCGAAAATAAAATACTCTGACAAAAGACATGGGGCATTGGACAAGTCGAAAAAAACGACCAAGGGGAAATTTATTAATAACCAGCTGATTTTCTCAGGATCCATTAGCCCTAACTAGATTGGAATTTTTAGGGCCAGTGGCGTCTCAGTGGGCACAACAGCTAACAATATTGTGAAAAAAAGTACGCCACCCACTTTTTTTTGTGGGTTTTTATTTTTTTAGATCAGGTTAATCACAATACATTTTTTTGGTTCCCTGTGTTTTCTTTATATCCTTCTTGGTTTTTGATAAAAAAAAAGCCAATCTATTGCATAACATTAACTCCCGCTTTATGGAGACCAGCTGACAGTGATAGTGAGTTTTTCTCCTACACATTAATTCAAATAACTGTTCCTACCTCAAACCGATTTGGATGAAGTTTGGTACAGTTATTTAAACTTATGTGTAGGAAGAACCCTACTATCACTGTCAGCTAGCCTCCAAAGCAGGTGTTCATGATATGCAATAGAATTGCTTTCATTTGTTTTTTCCTCGAAAACCAGGCTGGATATGAAGAAAGCACACGAGACCAAAAAGATTTATTTTCAGTAACCTAATCTGAAAAAAATAAAAACCCACAAAAAATAGTCAGTGGCGTACTTTTCTTCACAATATTTGTGGGTTGTTGTGCCCACTGAGACGCCATAGGCTCTAATAATTTTAATCTAGTTAGGGCTGAATAACCGCCTGATTAGTTCAATTAACTGTACCGAACTTCAACCAAATGGGTTCGAGGTTATTCATGATATTTTATGAATACATTTAAAAAAAAAACTTCAACTTCCTGTATCTCAGAAACGAATCAACTCCGGACATATTTTCATGAAAACTTTTTTCTTGAAACGACCCAATATATGTGTCGGACACTGATGCCACATTTTAGGTACTGCCTTCCTATTGTATACTATTACCATATCTGCGTTAATCTATAAATTTTTTGTGGTCATGAAATCAACCACTTTGACGCGTCAGACTGGAAAAACGCCCCGTGGTCTGTGTCAGACAATATGAAAATATTGTTTTATAGCTCTCAATGAATGGAATGATTATTAATAAATTTTTCCATGTATATTTTATCTGATTATTAATGTGCTCAATAAACACAAGCTCTTGTTCTCCAACACCTGAACCTTCAAGTTCGAAACTTCAACTTAAGGAACTTGACCATTTACTATTATATGGAACTATATCTCAATTTCGTTTTAGGTTTCCAGAATTAAAATGTATCATTCTTAATTAGAAATTGTACTTTCTGAAGTACATCTGATACTTTCTGAAATACAATTTAAAAAGGTGTAGATGGAAGCTAAGATCAACTTGACTCGACGACATGCATCTTGTATCCTATGAGTGTCACTACGTGGTTGACAGAGGGCCTTTCATGTCCGTAGTTCGGCAGGTTGCCGCAACGAGCTTTCCACACATTAAATCAAGGCGAGCTGTTTACCATCATTTGAGAGGATACGCATGCTGGAGCAAATACTAATGAGGTAAGAAAGAAACCTTGCGGAAAACTTGAAAGTCTGCATTTATCTCGCTCGCTTTTTCTGAGAACATCCTCATGTTGTAGATAACCTACCGGCCGCTGATGGAGTGAAAACTCTCTGGAAGAACTTTCATGAGTTTCTGTAACCACTCAACGCAGATCGTCTGCTCCTAGCTGTATTCGAAGCTTTCGGTAGTAGACTTATTCAGCCAAGGTTCAGGCTCTGCGCAATTCGATAACCACAAAGGAATATCAAAAGGCACAAAGAACTTCGCTGCTCTGGGCCCTGATGGGTTGAAAAACTATTACGTGTGAAACAAAAAATGCAATCTCCCAATACCATCTGGCAATGGTTTTCAGCCCATAGCTACATGAGGCGCATCTGATACCGGATTGATAAACCCAGTTATGAACTGTGCTCATCCCCAAAAATTTAGATTTATCAGATCCAAAGTATTACAGATGGATGAGATGTTTACGGCCATCCTTTATATACGCTTTTCGCACATCCTATGTACGTAAATACTTTCCTTATTTGAATCGATGTCCCAACTGACATATGAACGAGAAGGGTCAAAAGAGGTGGTCGCTGGCAGCACGTAGAACTTGCTCCTCGGAAGATATTTCACTAAGTAATCCGTTCTCCGTGCAGTATATGCATAACTTCTCGATGATCTATATCGAAAATTGCAAGACGTTTCATAAGGCATCGCATGAGCTGTTCATGAATTTTCTCAGATGCTTTTTGGGACTCGATCAAATACCTAGATGCAATGGACAACTGATGACGCTCTGGAAGGCTCGCTCTATAAGAGTCAAGTTTATATTGACCACTACTATTTTTTCACATTTTCTTATTTATAACATTTAAAGATTATCCCCACCTTTTTGTTTTGGACATTTTATGGGAGCAGATTGCAACTTTTGGGAATTCTATTCTTTATCAGCCTGTTCATTACACATTTTTTCCTGAAACTGCAAACATTATTATGTATAGTTAGTAATTTAAGTATTCTGGAATACTTATATACTCATTAAACTTATGTCTAGAAACAAAATTGAGTTTGCAAACATAACCATCGAAAAGTGGCTATTTCAGTGCTTCAGCTTTGTTGAACAATTATTAAATTAAAAAACGAAATGTGACCCAGTGAGTCCACCATTTATTAGAAAATCGCTTTAGTAAGAGTCCGCCATATTGTATAAAATTCATCATTTGATTTGTTACAATATTAATTATAATCCAGTAACGACAGACAAACTCGAACAAAAAGTTAATAATGAATTGTAGCACTCTGAAACTCGGCACATGACATCTCGATATCATGTATTATTAGAAAAAAAATTGTTCACCAAAAAATCAGGGGTGGAACCTAAAATTTTTCATTTAAAAAATATAATTTTTGTTTGTTGTTTTTTCAGAAAATATAAGATTTATCAAAAAACGATTTTGATAGGTTGAGAGATAATTCAATTATCCACAAGAATGATATTGAGTAATACCTCATAAAATACGCTCGTTTTCTCAGAAAACGTGGTTTAACGACGACGTCACATTTCATGCTCGCGCTAATCCGCCACTGCAAGTTCAGGCAGCGCCGAAAATTAGATTTGTCATAACTTTGCTAAACATTATAGTACAAGGAAAATAAAAAGTGCATATCGTTTTTGAAAACTTCTACTTCCTCATGCAAATATAACATGTGAGTATCTGAGTACCTAACATGTGTTTTGTCCCACTTCACATAAACCTTCTACGATATTTACGGAGGATCCGAAAATCATGAATATTTTAGTTGATATAATTATACTAGAGCAGGAATCAGTACCCTCTTTGAACCATATGCAAAGATTTAAGGCTACTGAAACAAGTCTCACTTATACATGCCAAAGAAAAAGGTTTTACTCCTGCCTCGGTTTTCAACTCATCCATAATCCCGGCAATTTTTTCAGTAAAAGTTGAGAATAATCGCTCATACACATCCCACATAAAAAATTGTGTATGTGATTTCAAGCTTGAGGTTTGCACTTCACAATAGTGTTATTAAATATACTGGGTGTCCCAGAATAAAGGGGACAAACTTCGAGGGTAGAATTCTCACTTCATTTCAAGGCTGAAAGTTCCAATAAACATATACTCTAAAATGAGTATTAACCGAATTACAGGGTGTTGAAAGTGAAACAAAAAAATATATTTTCCAGAATAACTCCACAACGGCTTAAATTTTCTTAATGAAATTTTGTATGTCACTTGACAGCATTGAGTTTCATATTTCAAGGCAAATCATGTGTTTGTAACTCTGAACAGGGTCGTACGGCAGGTGGGTACCCCTATTCGCCTCTCCCCAACTTTCACGCCAATTAATATCGATTTCGTCTTTTTTTTCTTAATCTCCAAATATTTCCTATACAAAAAAGGAATACGGTTCGTTTCAAAAAATATCAACGGTTTTCGAGATATTTGAAGTTGACTAAGTGCGTGCGTATCGAAATCTTTACTATTTTTGAAAGGAATGTGACGGTAACTATTTATAACATTATAACCAACATATTTCATACCTTGCAATGAGTATAAATTCAAATATTTCGAAGATTGTTGGCATTTGCGAGTGATTCAGTTCACAAAAATCTTTCCTACCATTTTTTGTCTTCTGTTAAATGTTAAAAATGTTAAATGATTCTGAATTTGAAATAACCCGTGTAAAGGTTTACTCTCGTGACATGCGTCACTTCGTGTATTTGCTTCTGTTCAGCGTTTTTCAATAAAAGATTTTCAATAAGAAATGTTTTTTCCCAATGTTTTATTTATTTGTTTTTTAGCTTTCGTTAGATACGTTCCTCAGTCTGTTAATTTCTATTTATCCGTCACTGTTGCACGGTTGCTTGCCTGTTGATACAACCAAGTACTTCGACAAGGAGACCTTCTAGTAACTGGACCCTTCTTTGAACCATATACTTGGCCAGCAGCCAAAAACTTTGAGCCTAAATAGGCAGCTGGGGAAAATTTTTATTAAGCTCCATGGAGTATTTATAGATCCTTGGTAGCCCTTGCAATGAGACAGGGGTTTAGGGGTTAGCCGAGACAGGGGTTCAGGGTTAGCCAATGTCAAATGTCCCAGGAAAAATATCTGTTGGACGGTGTTGATATAGACACGAATACACAGTGAGATGCAAGAGCAAGGCGAGCTAAAAAGTTAATGTGGTAATGTACAGGTACAGGTACAGGTATATATTTGAACGCTTACCTAAAAAGTGACCAAACACCAATCTGAGGAATGAAATTGATAAATAGACAGACAGGGTTATTCACGTTATTCGACATGAAGCATTATGGCTAAAGCATGTAAAATTTTGAATATTTTTTCTTTGGGATGGATAGGGACCTATTAAGAGCAAAAAATGACTTTGACGAAACGGGAATCGGTTTTGAACGTTCAGATTTATTTTTTTGCGAAAATTTTGTTGGAACAAATGATTTAATTCGATTGTGAGAATTCGGGAATCTAACTGATTTTTGGTTTTGATGATTTTGAAAAAAAAATATTTTATAGTTTGACAAATGAAAAAAATTCTTAAGATTATACTCTCCAAAAAAAAAAATTATAAAATCATTAGTTTTGACGCAAAACCGATTCTACGATTAGAAGCTATATCTACTTTATTGGCGGTCCCAAATATCTAGTTTTTTTACGGACAAGTGCTTCGTTACCTCCACTATCGCTTTTGACAAATGTATCCCCATACTCCCAATATGTGCGTCGCAATGCTAAAATTTTACTTGCGTGATGACGCGCTGATGCCTCTTGATGCTACATTTTAAAAATTATTTCATTTTGTACAGGGTGTTCCTTGTCAAAACGTCATAGCCGACTTGATAAATACTAAATTTCTCAAAATCTCCCAGTATTTGATAGATAATTGAATTTGACATCTGCTTTTTACATCTGCTGTTGACATAAAATACCATTTAAATTAAACTACTTGGTTATTACCGTTCTAAGATTGTGAATATTTAACCTCAATTTTTACACACCTTGTATAAGTAAGTAAATATTTCACAAGTGCTATATAAAAGTTTTTCGGTTAGTAGCCCCTAGCAATAATTTGTTTAAAAACAAGAAAACACTAATTGAGAATTTAAGCAATGAAGCTGAAGCTACATTATCACCAAATAAGAGATATTTTAAAACCATAAGTTTTCGCTAAATCAAATCTTAATGATACTTGCCCTTATTTTGATCGTAAGATCTGAAAATTAAATAATATACAGGGTATTCTATTTGAAAAATAAAAACTTTGATATATTTCGTGTTTTTGGCACACCATGTAGAATATGAAATAATTTTTGAAATGTAGCGCCACATGTCGCGCCATATGATCCTGAATGGTTCGTGTCGAATAACGTGAATAAACATATATTTGATACAGTTAGCAAAATCGTCAAAGTGAATGAAATTTTCCTCATCCAGTTCTCAATGCTATAAACTCTCATTGAAATCCAACAAATTAAGCGATAAGAACTGCAGCCAAAAAAGTAAAGTATCTCTGAATGTAGCTTTTTGAAGCAAGTAAAACATACCATGCTTTGTTTTTTAATTCAATATATTTTTCCATAATTTGGATATTCTTTAATTCTCAGTTCATATTACTACAAAACCATATTTCAATACTTTTTCAAACCATTATTTCATCCGTCAGGATGACAAGGATATCAAGAATGGCGGCCTTCTGCATTTTTCTGCTGAAATTTCCGCCGCAATACGGCAAACTGGTATTATTTTCAGATTAGAGATCAGCGTGTCCATCATTCCACCAAGGACCGCAATGATCAGAACCACCATTTTGACAAAATGATTTGAGCAGTTTGAGTAGAGCCTGCGGAGTTCAAAGAGTAACTCTCGATATTTCGCCAGGAGCCGAAAACTGTATGACGTAAATCGTCCTACTTTGATGGTCGAGGAGGATTGTACCAGATTTATTTGCTTGTATTTGCCTGATGGATGCGAATGAGTAGCTCCAATAGATGTGGCACTTCCCATTCTCCTCAGCGGACTCAATATCTCCCGGAGCATAAGGCAAAACCGATGTCTTGTGTATACCAAACAAGCGTTCATCGTCGTAAACGAGACTGCTGCCTGGAAAGGAATGCTTCGGTCTCTTTTTCATGGTATATAACTGACCATGCAGAGAGGGGGATCCGAACTCCTGATAACTTCACAGGCTCCATTATCACATATTATTATTATCATCATTATTATTATGAAATTCTTGTTTTGTCATCGGTCAAATGTATGATTGATTATAGATTCTTCAGATGACTAGAAGTGAGTGAAAATCGAATTTGAATAAAAGTCTATTACACAGTTACTCAGATACATAAATAAATACAAAATAAAAAAAATTATAATTATACTTTGAATTGCTATTCCATACAACCAACAATACTCAGCGTTCAAGAACTCAAGAGAACTCGTGTCGAGCATCTCACGTTCTTTTTACGTTTGGGTAATTATATTAAAAATAATTTTTTAATTTTTAGACCTTGTTAGAAGTAGAGCGTGCTCTTCAGTTTCTTGAAATATAATTTTATTGCTTTGTTTTCATTCTCACATTTGCATTGTTTCGAGGTAATCGGACGTGAACGATAAAGGACAGAACCTGACTCGTTCTTGAGTGCTATTTGGTGCTCGTTCTCGATTCTTGCAAATGTGCAGAATTAAGATGGAAAAAAAATATAATTTCTTGTTTTATGAATCTTGAATGAAAATTCATCCGATCCCAAAAACCGCCACATATAAATTTCGAAACAAATCTGACCATAATCACACAACTCATTCACCATCTTTGGAGTGTCAACTTGAGTGTGACAATTTTGATAAAAAATTCATATTCTCTGACTCCGAAAATCCTCACATACCAATTTTGACAACTTGAACCGCCAGCTTGAATGTATTAATTTTGACAAAATATTTATAATCTTTGACCACAAAAACCCTCACATTCCAATTTTGAATCGAAACACAAATCAACAAACACACAAATCACAAATCTGGTCATCCATATTGGAGCCGCCACTTTGTTTCTTTCTCCAATTTCTCATCACATATTACATATGGAATCACGTCTTGGGGCGGAGTTGGAAAAACCATACTTAAAAGACTAGAGACCACCCAGAAAAAATTTTTAAAAATAATCTTCAGGAAGAACAACGACTACCCGTCGGACAAACTTTTTCTCGAAACTGAACTTTTGGATCCAAGACAATTGTTCTTCATGTATTGTAATATTAAACAACATAAATCCTTTTCAAACCTACGAAAAAATGAACATGACTACAGTACCAGATACCGACAACAAAATTACCTAACCCCGCTCATGTCTAAAACCATAGGACAAAAAAGCCTCACTTATCCCAGTCCGAAGCTATACAATTTCTTACCCAAAATAATAAAAAATATTAAATCCCCCTCAAAATTCAAAAAAGAATTGAAAAAATTCATCCTATCCCAAAACCGTGAATCAATTCACAATATCATAGAACTACGGTAAACATATTAAATATTTATACTTCATATAACTCCTCGCTCCATATGAGTGTATTTTCTCTCGGTGTATATATGAATACTAATAATTTTACTTTTTCATGATTTTGTCTTAACAATATTTTTATCTATACATTAACTATCTCTACTTTTACCTTTTATTGTAATGTTCTAAAAATGCATAACCCAGACATCCTGATACATAATTTTAAATTTCCTTTTACTTTATGTATACCTGCATTTTTACAATTTTTATCTATTTTAAGCACTGCATTGTATATACTCCGCACAAGTTCTGACTTATGGAGTCAATCTATGTTTATTGGAAATGTTTCTTCATTTCATTTTATTTTATATGATGTTAACTGAACAATAAACAGATATTCTATTCTATAAATAATTATGAACACTACCCAAATTTCGAATCATTCGGACGACTAGAAGTGGTAGAGTAGCCAAGTGGTTAGAAGGGCCGTTTTTCAATAATACTGTCGTTTGGGTTCAACGCCTAGCGACAGCTCATTTTACTTCTCATGTCTTCAGAAAGTGCTAGGAATCGCACGTAAAAAAGCGTGAAAAGGTGAGACATAGTTAATACTTGGCTCGCACAAATTTCGACTTCTGAGTGTTGACGTTCGTAGGGGGATGACAGCTGCGGTTAATGGAAAAAATATGCAACAAATCAAACACTCTTCATCTAACACTTCTACATAAAATTGTAGACTTGATAATTATACTTGACCAATACAACAATTTGATATATTTCATATTTCTTCTGCACCATTTGCTTCATATCATGCATAAAACACTTCATGAACTCAATATATGACATATTGAATTATAGTTCGTATTTTTGGAACAAAAACAATTTGGAATGGACATTGTCCTTGTCTGTTATATTACAATGACAATGGTGGGTACTGTTTTACCACTTCTACTGGATATACGTAGTACTCATAACATTGATGCCAAGTCACTTAATAGATTAGTTTCAGTGAATTCAGTAATTTTTAGGGTCTCCAGAACGAATGATTACTTATAAGAAAATAGCGGTTCTCGATCTACACTGATTATTTGACGAGTAGTTATTCAACTTACCTTGGAGAAATAGTTGATCATGAAGAGTTAAGTTATATTATTGTTAAAATAACCAAAAAATTAATTCATAGTTTAAATTGACATATTGAAACTGACAAGAACAAAGTAAAAACATCCAAATGATTGATCGGCGCTCCGGGGCGGCTTAAGTGATATTGGTGGCGAATTCGCTTTCAGAGCTGGATTTCATTGGTAGAAAACTTCTAAAGAGGTCTGACGAATTGTGGCAATCTGGTCTATGGTAAAATAGGATGTATGGTGTCTTGGAAGTCTTCAAAAGGTCCATTTCCAAAGAAGGTATTCTATTTACGCAATTGTCATCAAATTTATACCATGTAGCTTTGGCTAAGGTGTAATAGTTGCCAAAATCAGCTCCAGAACCACAGTGAGCAATGACTGCGTAAAGCTCGTAATTGCAGTCGGCTAGATTGGGGTGTTCTTCTAGGTTGATTCGTTAAAATAGTTTGATCCCTCTTTGGGTTGCTGAGTCATAAATGAAGAGCCTTAGAGTTGTGATCAGATTTGCAGGTGTTTCAACTATACTTGTTATTTTATGGCTGCCTGTTGTTATGGCACAGATTTGACAGTACAGTTGAATTACCTGTTAGGTATTCTGGTCTCAGGTGATGAATGAATGAGTAGATTCTGTATGTGCTGAACTTCTGAAAAATTGGGCAACGCGAGCTCTAATTCAGAAAAGTCATTGAAGATCCTGCTATTCATTCTGTATTTGCTCAATGTGAAACTGTAATTGTTTCGTTGTTGGAATTGTTTTTTACGTTAACCACCTGTCGTCCCCAGACGAACGGCAGCGCTCAAATAAAAGTCGAAACTTGTGCGAGCCAAGTATTAACGAGGTCTTAGCTTTTAAAGTGCGATTCCTAGCACTTTTTCGGGTCATCAGAATAAAAATATGTAATCAATAGGTTTTTAATATCAAGTCATATTGTCATATATTACATTATTTCGTTTCAATCGACAAAAGTGAAACATTCATAAATGTTTCTATGTTAAACTGAACGAACAATGAAGTTAGGCAGCAAAATGGCCAAATTTTGAAAAATTCACGGAAGAAAAGGTACAAAAAGATGGTGACCAGAAAAGTCAACACATCCCAAAAACTAAAATATATTCGCAAATTCATTATAAATGCCATGAATTGGCAAAAAAGGGAGGCACAATTATGGGGCCCTAAGGGAATATTCACAATATCTCGAGAACTCATAGCATTTCTCACGAATTGGCACAAAACAGATATGATTTAATGAAAAAATAAAATTTTCAAATTTCCGTACTTATATGAGACGACAGCATCAAGTCGATGACGTAAAGAATTCTATTGAAATGTCTCGAAAACTGAGCGGGAACAAAATTCAAAGAATTCGGCACAAATTGGCAAAGAATGGAGACAATTTAGTGAATCAGAAAAAAAAAATTCGATGTATGGATCACAGCGTCAAGTAGGTCATCCATAAAAATTCAAAAATTCAAAAAATACGGCACAAAATGGGCCCAATTCAGTGAAAAAAGAAAATTTTTAAATTTCCGTTTATGTATCTCAGCGTCAAGTTGGTGACTCATACCAACACACAATTTGAAACGTACGGTACAAATTGGCACAAAATGGACACGAAATATCCAAAACATCAAAATATCGAAATTCCATGTATGGATCACCAGCTCGATGCACCTAGTAAGATGGCAAGATACTGAAAAGAGTCATTTGTAAAAGTTGCTTGGAAATCAATCTTATACACAGAAGAAGAAGAAGTTGAGAGAGATAATGCAAGAAAATTGAAAATCACAGTTTTTTCCTGAATGATTTTCTATCTATATGAAGTTATCATTTTTTAACAGCTATTATTATCTTCTTCGCCTGTATGTACCATATATGTAACATATTTTCGTGATTTTCACCCACTTCCAGAAGTCCGACTGACTTTGGCATGTGTTCATAATTCTGGTGACAATGTAATATGACATTATTTTTATAGAAAAAACAAATTGGCGGATCCAAGATGGATGACGAGATTTGTGATAATGACTCGATTCGACTCTAAATTGGTATGAAAGGGTTATAGGGATCAATTATCATGAATTTTGCAAAAATCATTAATTCAAGTTGGCGTCTCCAAGATGGACGTGATTTATGATTAAGGCCAGATTCGCTTCATAATTGGTATCTGTTTTTTAAGGTCGTATATATTGTGATTTTTTTGAAAAAATCATAAATTAAAGATGGCGGCTCCAAGATGGCGGACCAGATTTGTCATTATGTTCCGATTGGATTCAAAATTAGTGTGTGTGTGGTTTTCAGTGTCAGAGATTATGAATTCTTCATCAAAATTCATGAATTCAAGATGGCGGTCCAAGATGGTGGGCGAGTGTTATGACTATGCTCAGATTCGATTCAAAATTGAAAGTGGGGATTTTCGGGGTCGGATATTCCGATTTTTTTGTGAAAAAATAAAATACCAGTTCAAGAAGCTATAAAACACACCTTACTTTCAACATAGACTGAAAAGTAAAAAATAACTGATACTTAGTATAATTTCTCAAATGTAAGAAATGTAAAAATTTGGAATAAGGCTCATCTTACCCTCTACTTCAATTTCTAAAGTATGCCGATGGCCGCTGTTTATTGTTTAGTGGTGAAAACTATCCCTTATTTTCAAAACTTATATGATAATATTGTGAAGCTTTAAATTGGTAAAATTTACTTAGGATTTGTTGAATAATGTTTGTTTTATACCTTGAAATACAAGTTCAAGATCATTCAACCTTTAAAAATCATCCCTTCTTAGATCTTAATGTAAAAAATATTATTTACCCTAAAAAAAAAGATTAATTCATCATATCGATTTAATTTGAGAATGTTTTTGCTTGAAACATGTACTAATTTAATTTTATAACTTTTCAACCCTCATAAATCAACCTTATTGTAGCTTAAAAAGATTACCCTAAAAAAATAATTTCTTGACAGAGTTTCTCAATAAAAGATGTTACTGCCTAAAATACGAATTTCATTATTTTGCAAATTTTAATAGATGTAAATAGCCAAAAGAGTAAAATAACATTCAAAAGTTCATTCACACAAATATACACTGCAAATTTATATACACATAAGCTTAGACAAACACAGACACAAGTATGTTTTTTAAATGTCTTAATTTATACAGTAAGGACCAAAAGTCAGTTGCCTCCCCGTAACTTCTTTATTTTACATATTACAAAAAATTGTTGAATACATTAGATGTAGTGTATTATTTGATCTCTTCAATGGTTTAAGTTTCATTTATA
This sequence comes from Chrysolina haemoptera, assembly GCA_958298965.1. Taxonomy (NCBI): domain Eukaryota; kingdom Metazoa; phylum Arthropoda; class Insecta; order Coleoptera; family Chrysomelidae; genus Chrysolina; species Chrysolina haemoptera. Next base: position 20,673,133 of record OY282592.1, on the reverse strand, counting down.
TAGAGTGTGTTAAAAAGCGCAAAGAATTAGAAGTTTATTTTTTTAAATGGGACACCCTGTATATCATTGCTTGATCTGTTAGGGAAGATAATGAGGAATCCAACAATATATAGTTTGATGCTTTTTTCTCCCACCCATTGGACTTATAAATAAAATAAAAGACGATATCTCCGTAGTCTTTGGAGATAAAACATGCAATGATGTACAGAATTATAATAAGTCGCCACGCTTTCTTGAGACATTCTGTATGAATTAAAGTCAAGCAATCAAAGAGATCGGATGAAACCCTATCACTTATGTATCAAACATTTTTTTGTGATATGTAAAATAAAGAAGTTACGGGGGGTGAACGACCTCTTTGGTCCTCAATGTATAATTATTGGCGTGGTCGAAGTCAAAAATATAATTATGAATTTTTGTAAGCACTGATCGATTTATTTTTATAATTATAAGATACCCAATTGAATAATATTTCTAAAGAAATTGTCAGCGCGCGTGCTATTTCTCCCGAAATTGAAAATGCACTGGCGAAGAATCAACGAGATATACACTCATGAATGTAGACACATGAGCCGATGTTTGTTCACCAGTATTTTTTCTTCACCATGGTTTCTTAAACATAGCTCCTTCATTTGTGATAATAGAAAGTTCATCCAAAATGATTTGATAATCGTCTAGTTTTGAAATGGGATGATTTTAATGGGCTCGAATAATTCATGGTACAGAAAGAAAATCTCCTGAAAGGAAAATCTGTGCAAAAAAAAGATTGAAATCGTTGAATTTCTCGTTAAAAAACTATTATTTTCAAAGGCGAGTAATTCGAGAAATATTAATTAACATTTTTTACTAAGAATTAGTTTATCCATTGATTCCTGTGGTTGAAATGAGTGAAAGTGGCAACCACCCCCAGGATAAAACCTCCCCTCGGCATGATATAGATTTTGATACTTGGGCTATTTCCAACCTACTGGCAGAAGTGCTTCATTTTTTGAACTATCCAGGTGGCACAACATATTGTCTGAAACTTGATTTCATATTGGACCAATATGGATATATTGTAAATGTAAAAATAATATTGATCTAATATGAGCGAATATTTAAACACAATAGTTCACTAATAATATTGGTGGAATACTAGCTCAACCTTTTCTGAATGTACATTATTTCATATAATATTGGGTCAATATTGGTTAAATAAATTTTACCAATATCGAAAAACCAATATTGTTTCCAGCATCTAGCATCAATATTGCGATTCCAATATTCCTCTCATATCGAATATAGAGATGAAAACAATATTGTATATCCAAGTTTGATCGCACATTGGTTGAATTTTATTTAATCCATATTCAATAAATCATGTTAACTATATTGATGAAACAATATTACAAATGACACTCATAATAATGGGTGATTAGGCGACATTCAGTCAAGTGAAAAAATTCTGTTGAAAAATATTCATTTTCGCTAGTATAACGGAAAGAAGAAATTTCAAAACTTACATCTTGAGAACGTTCATTACTGAGAGAAAATAGTCGCCAAATTGGTTTTCTGTGTGCTTCCAGCTTATCAGGAGATATTGCGCCATTTCATATAGTTTTGACATATCAAAAACCTAACTATGAGAAATGTCAAATCTGTCAGTTTAGTCCAATCCAATTAAATTTACTAGTACAGTTAAAATAAACAAAATGACGAGACGTAAGGGAAAAAGACTTCAATAACTTATCAAGAGGATGCATCACCAGAATTTGTGCAAATTAATTATAAAGGAAATCCTTCACAAAGTTTTGACTCATCAAATGAAACAATGGACACAATAACAAGGCTTAAGGAAGAAAATATGAATTTGTGGAAGATTATTGAAGAAAAAGAATTATTGCTAATTGAAAAAGAAAGGAACATAACATTGCTATCTAAGGAAAATAAAAAATGAACAGAAAACTACAATCTAATTGTTTTAAATATAGTGGAAAAAGATACAATTATGGATACACTGGATAAAATGAAAACGGAGATTAATGAATTAAAAATTAAAAACACTTTAAAAGGACCCCAACATGATACTGTTTCATATGCAGAACTTACAAAACACCAAAGCATTTTAACGCCTAATGAAAATGAGAGTTTAACGATCATTCCTAAAACCAACCAGCTCACCACACAAACCCAAAAGGATTCGAAAAATAATATAAACATCGGTCAACTGAATATATCTTTTGATACCATGAACTTTTTGAAAAATGGTGGTATTGAAATCATATGTAAAAATAAAAATGATTCTGTGATATTAAGAAAAGAAATAGAATCATAAATAAATTCTTAATATAATATTGCCCTAAAGAGTTTGAAAAATCCTTAAATTATTATCCCTGGAATTCATTTGGAAAATGAATTAGAAAAAGAAGACATTGAAAAACTAATTCGTGAACAGAATAACTTTACCGATAAAGAATTTTTAAAGGTAAATCATATGAAATTCGTAGGGACAAAAAAAAATACAAAATTTTTGCTGAAGTAAATGGAGATTCATTTCATAGAATTTTTAGTGGTAGTGACCAAAAACTGTTCATTGATTGGCAAGTTTGTAGAGTATTTGATGGAAATAAGTGCCACAACTGTTTCCAGCTCAATCATGCTGCCCACAAATGCAGGAATACTTCTGTATGTCCAAGGTGTGCCGGCAATCCCAAGATAAAAAATTGTCCACATGAAACTAATAGTTATCCTCAATGCGGAAATTGTATATCCTCCAACACCAAATATAATTCGAAATATGACATCAACCACTCAGCTGATAATCAGCAATGTCCTACTTTTGAATATTACCGAAAAATTTCGGAAACTCGTATGAATTATGGTTCCTCACAATAATGTGAATATTTCTGAACATACATCGCTTTTTGATTATAAATCCATATCAACAACCGGACATTTCAAAGTATTATTCCTGAATGCAAGGTCTTTGAAAAACAAACTAGATCAGCTTGAAATTATAACAGATGATGTGAATCCTGATGTTTTGATAATTTCCGAAACTTGTATTAGAAGAGAAGAAGAAATTCATTACAACCTGAGCAAATATAACTCCATTTATTCTTCCAGATTTAAACGTGGAGGTGGTGCTGGTATTTTTATAAAGAAACATTTAGTTTTTGACACAATTGAAAAAGAAAAAAATGCTTGTTTGTATGTAGCGGTAGAAATCAAACCTCAAAATGTGGTTATATGTGGACTATACCATTCTCCAACAGATAATTCTCAAAAAAATTTTAACTTTATTGACGAGAAACTTCAAAATTTTAATATTAGTGGTAAAACATATTTTTGCTGTGGTGATTTCGATATAAACACTTTAACAACCAGCATAGAATCCAGTGCTTTTTTGGACATTTACAAATCTAATAACTTTTTTCAATGCAACAAAGTAATACCAACAAGGAAATCATCTAGAAGTGCTTCATTGATAGGTCATGTTCTAACTTACTTTAGTGGACAACTCAATGTATCAATTATAAACTCGTCACTGAGTGATCATAAATTCATAATAACAGATTCGAAAATGAAAATTGAAAATCCTAAAAATCTCACGAACTCTTGGAAGATGAAAACCTACAACATAAAAAAATTGAAGGCAGAACTGAAATTACTGAAGAACAATATATATAATATGCAAGATCCTGAAGAAATTTATAACAAAATCATCAATGTATTCGAAAAAAAATTCCAAAAACATAAATATTAAATTCAAAGGGATTCATAACGATGGTTCAATGGCAATATTGCCCAAATCATTAAACAGAGAGATACATTTTATTATAAAAAAAACGAATCCTGGAGTATCAAATTTCACGCAATCTTATGAATATTATAATAAATTAGTGAAAAAATGTCCTTAAAGCAAAAAAGGTGTTTTTTCAAGAATTAACGAAATCTCTTCGGAAAACCATAAACATCTTTTTATATAACAAAAAACAAGTGGCAAATCGCATCGAAATAATATTAAATATATCGATGTAAATGGAAGACGAATTGAAGATCAAATGGAAATATGTGAACAATTCAATGAATATTTTGTAAATATTGGAGCAGAATTATCTAAAAATGTAGCTGATACCAAAGAAAGATTTTCCACGCATTCTTCTTCCTCTTCTATGTTCCTAAATCCAACGGAGTATCAAGAAATTCGAGAAATAATTAACGAGCTAGACGGCAAGAAAGCAGCAGGAATTGATGGAATTAATGTTAAAATTATAAAAGCAGTCAAAGATGAAATAGTACCACTATTGAACGAATTAATTAATACATCTTTTGAAACAGGTATATTACCAAATAAATTAAAAATAGCTAAAGTCAAACCAATATTTAAATTTGGAAAAAAAATTACATAAGAAATTACAGAGCAATTTCAATTTTGCCAATATTTTCAAAAATTATTGAAAGAATTATGGATAGACGGTTGAGGTTATATCTCAAAAAAACAAATTTTTTGCATGCTGAACAATATGGATTTCGGCAATCCAGTGATACTGAGTCTGCTGCAGTAGACATGATATCCAGAACAAAACTGGAATTAGACTCGACAAAAAAATGAGGATTATTATCACTGGATTTGCGAAAAGCTTTTGATATGGTTAACCACAAAATTCTTGTGAGAAAATTATATGACATTGGAATAAGGGGAAAAATTCACATTTGGTTCAATAATTATTTGACAGATCGAAAACAACTAGTATATATCGAAAATTCATTTAGTTCAATTAAAAGTATTAACCTTGGTGTTCCACAAGGATCTATACTTGCTCCGATCATTTTTTTTATATAATAACTCGATATCAGAACTTAAATTGAAAGGTAAAATCAAACTTTTTGCTGATGACACAACAATTGTATATTTTGCAGAGAATGAATTTGAAATTTTATCTAATATTGAACACGATCTTCAAATTTTATCTAATTGGCTACTCTCACATAAATTATTGTTAAATTATTCCAAATCATCAATTATGTTTATTTATGAAAGAAATATTGCCACCGATTCTCTAAGACCGGTGAAATTCAAAAATTCACAAATTCAGTATACCAATAATACAAAATGACAATACCCTTGTGAGAAGTGGGTTTAAAACACTGGCACTGGTGCGAATTGAAGAACTCATTACGGTTTGCAGACATTCACACCCGTGTTTAAACATGCACTTCTCACCTTGTATCATAAAAAGCTACTATAACACTCGTTACATAATATTCTATTAATCTTTTATTGTTTTCTTGAAAATTTTTAGTAGTTTTTAATTATTGTAATAATCCCATTATGATCCAGTAACAAAATTAATAGAAACAAAACTTTTCATCTTCTAAAACTCCACGACAAAATGCAATATGCTGTTTCTCATATTAATCACATAAGAAATATAATGCATAAATCGTGATGATTTGCAAATTACAATTATTATTGTGGATGTACAGTTATAAATAGTATATATGACACATGTCCGACATATGTCCGACGTACTGTTACGTGTCGTGAATTCCATGTCGTAATTGCAGACCTATCAGTACCAATTTGAATCCCAAGCTTAATGGCATCGGTTTCATGATCTATACCTATCATTGATTCAGATTGTAAATGCATGTATTAAAACCGAACATTTCAGTTCACAATTAATACCAAAGTTTAATTCTTCAGATAGTTGAAGTGGATTATAGTTGAATCAAGAGAAAATAATAGTTATACTTAGTTTACAGTTCCAAATAAAGCAGAGGGAAAAGGAAATTATAATAGCTATTTATGATACAAGTTCGTAAAGTAGAACTTTTTGTATTAGCATGAAGTTTTTTGAATGATGAGTAGTAAAATAAAGCCCTTTAAGAAAGTTTACCATACAACGTTTTTTCTTCCTCAGTTATTATATTTCCAAATTGCAACTGTATCAATGATTTGAAAGTTTTATTTTATGAATTGTCGTCTTATTATCAACTGATGACTTACGAGTTATGTTTGATGCAAAATACTGTATTTTTCAAAAATGCATGATTGTATGAACAGATTGTAAAAATGTATGCTGTGCGCCCCTCCTGTTACCCCACCTGACGCATTAACGGACCACTTGGCAATACGACAGAGCGCATTGCAACATTTAGCAAGCTATTCTTTACGCTCTCATGAAACCACCATACCCAAGATAACCTTGATAAAATGTCTCAGTATCATTTGATGTTTGCAAATAAAAGAAATGAGTACTTACTCATTTCAACATTGAAACATGAAACTTGAAACGGGAAACATGAAATGGAAAATTGTTTACACTTATTCCCAGAAATCGTAGGTAATGCCTCTAATACCTGACTGATACCCGAGTAATACCACTAATACCCAAGACATGTTCACCAAAATTCCCCAGCGGTTTCCCACTCGGTTATAACATAATGTGTCGCCATTTTGTTCTGGATGAATATATTTTTTTTATTAATTCTGCAGTCGTATAGACAATTGGAAGACGATTCGAATGAGGTATCGCTCGACTCCTCAGACATTGAAAAAAAGTCTTTCACAAACGTGATGTCATTTGGGAAAAATACTAAATTGGGAAGTAGGTTACGTGGCATATTTTTTGGAAGGGATTTCAGTTCTGTATCCAACGGTGTATGAATTTTTTATTTTTGCCCAACATTAGGGGAAGTATGAGCATTTGTATTAGGAATAATCTATATTCTTATTTCACCTATGCAAAGTGAAAATGGACGTATGGTATCTTTAACCACATTCAAAATTAATTTACTGAAACGTTTACCACTACGAATTACGGTTTATAATAATTATAAACAATATTGAAAATTTTAAATTATTAGATGGATATTTACTACACCATTATCAAAATTATTTTCAACAAATTTGCCTACGTATATGCATAAGATACAATCATTATTTCATAATATAAATGCCCCTATCCTCGCTAATGGTTGGTAAAAATTAAAAATATATGCACTAAACTACCTTCCAAACGAGGTGCCAAGTGACTTCCCTCCCAATTTTAATTTTTACTCCAAATAACGGATTCCGCCATAAAGAAGACAGGTTCCGTAAAAAGTTGCAATCATGTTCTCATAGAAGTGTGCCAAATTTGGCTAACAAATAATGAATGATTCAAAAAATAATAGACGTGGAATATTTACATTCGCACTGTATATTCACGCTGATATATTGAAAAACTGTAACTTCTACATCTTCATCATGCTATCAATTTTTGATTACTGAATTTCGATGTTTTTGTTTGAGAAAATGAGACAAACATTCAAAATATCTGTTTTGTTTGAAGCGAGGGGAAAACCGCTGGGAAATTCTGGTGTACATGTCTTGGGTATTAGTGGCATAACTCGGGTATTAGTTGGGAACTAGTCGGGAATTAGAGGCATAACTTGAAAATTATGGGGCATTACAGGTATTACTGGTGTATTACTCGGGCATTAGAGGAATTAGTTAGGAATTATTGGTCATTAGGGACTTGAAGAAAAAGAGGTATTACTTGAGCATTACATGAAAAAAAAAGATCTTCAACACATGGAAATTGGAATTGTCTCAGAGCAGTAGAGCAGTAACGGAAATCAGAATTGTTCAATAAAAAAAAACAAGGGCTTCAGAATTGTTCCTGTCAACAAACGTCATCCATACACGATTTTTTATTTTTAGTACTTTTCTGACGGGCATTACTGGCACTATTGACTTGGCGGTATTACTCGGGCATTACCTACTTGTGTATTACTCGGGAATTACTTAGGTATCAGAGGCATTACTTACGATTTTTGGGATTTAGTGTACACTATTTCCTCAGCGATTTTTAAAACGTTTATTCTGATGTATTCACAAATTTGCAACCTTGTACACGATCCGGAAGTTCATGCAATTTTCGAAAATCTAATTGGGAAATTAATTAGATTTTTCAAAATTGCATGAAGTTTCGGATCTTGTACAAGACTGCAAATTTGTGAATGCATCGAAATAGATGTTTTCAAAATTTGCAACAAAGTTTCAAAACTTTTGCAATTTTTTCCAGACAACCTTGATCAAAAAAAGTCCACGAATTGAAAAAAATATGTTCCGATCAACATAAACGGTTGCAAATCTTCACAACTGTTCGGAGTATTTTTCCGATGTATCTGTCAAGTTTGTAGAATTTTTGGAATTTTCTGTTATGGTATATCAAAGACAAACACTATAGGTCGATAAAAAAAATGTTCCGTACACTTGACTTGGTTGCAAACTGTATCAGTGATATGAAATAATATATTCAATACTACTCCAAGTTTGCAGAACTTTTGAAATTTTCTCAACGAGTATACAGCAAAATTCAAGTTTATCGCCATTTTGACAATGTTGCGTACTTCGAAAGAGGTTGCAAACTAAGATTTATTGCTTCCTCGATGTACCATTTACTTGACCAAAATTTGAAAACTCCTGGAATCAATGTTAAATTTTCGATTTTCCATGTCTACTGACTTAGAATCAAAATTGCCAAAATGTCAAAATGTCTTTTTAAGCTACTTTTTCGTCATCTAGGGATGATATTAAATTGAAGTAATTTGACCTCTTTCAAAACTATGGATGAATCAGTTTCATAATCAGTACGCAATCTGTCGCTACACTATATATTTGATTCGTAAATCAAGAATAATGTGCAAGAATTTCTCAGAGTCGAAAGTCTTTCAATAGTGTACGTGCATTGAATGCGTTTCTGAATTATTTTCATGAATCGTGTATCGGTATCAATAACCATTATGTTAAACAGTGTTTTTCAATTTACTGAATCCCATACTTCCGTTAAAAATCGAGGACAGAGAGGTGTGTTCATATGTCTGCCATGAACTTGAATGAGAAATTATGCTGTGGCTACTCACAGAGTCAAGATTCAACCAGGGTCAAGCTGAACAAGATTTGAAATGAAATTTAACACGTTATAATGATAATATTGACATACTTTCATTTTTTTAATGAAATTCTTTATGTACACCTGATAGATGAAGAAGATTTGGGAATATATTTTTGATGAATCTACTATTATTGGGTAATTGTGATTTTTCAATATTTATTAAAAATAGTACACATGTAATCTGAATAATTTCAAAGAGGCATACAGAATTGGGAAATTCGAGAAAGAATGCCAACGTTCATTCTCCTTAGGCATAATAATGTTTTCTTTTTTGTGATATTTATTTATGCCTTGTTATTTTGCCTGGTAACAGAATCTCCCAAATATTGATTTGAATTCTTTCAGTTACAACTTTCTATAGTTGATCTTGATACTGTTCATTATCGGTTATCGAATACTCAATTCATAATAAAGATGTAAACTCACATTCAAACTTTTATTGAATCTTATTAAAAATAACAATTGGGTAACTTATACCTAACTGCTCAGTATAACTGAACAGATTAACGTAATAGTCGTTTGTCAGTGTGTCAAAGTCAAATAAACTAGCATAAATTGAAATAAATTACATAAATAATATTCTCGTTAGGCTCCTTCATCGACTCGAACCTAATATCGCTGAGTTTTGGCAGGTACATTCACCGAAGTTGAATTTAGTCTTCACGCTTGTTGAGATTGCGGCTGTCCCCTGTATGCCAAAGTTTGGGCATCGAGCGACCTACCCCAGCCTCCGTGTCCTGAAGATCCTCCTGATGAGTATCCACCTACATCCCCTCCGTATCCTCCTCCGTGACCTGAGCCACCAGCATAGGCAGTTTCATGGGAGGCAATATGACTAGTGGAATGTTGGGCATGTGGTACAACTTCATAGGTTACCTGTTTCTGTCCTCCAGATCCCAAAAGCTTCTTCAAACCGATAACTGCAGAAAGGACTAGGGCAATTTTACCGATAATAAGAGCTTTACCAGCGATAAGTGCAATGGCAGCAAGAGCCAGTTTCATGAGGATTGCAGCTTTGACTGCCATGGCAGCCATAAGTGGTCCAATCAACTTGCCGGCCTTCTTCTTCTTCTTGCCTCTGCTTTCCTCAACACCTTCTATGCTATTTTCTTCTTCGTTAAGTGAATCGGCGTACTCGTTGAATGATCGAGCGGAAGATGTAACAGCGTTAACGATGTCACTGCCCTTGAGATCGACCTTGATAGTGTGCGTGTCGAGGAATCCAGCAACCCTGTTGAAAATCATGGATTCGATGGTGTCGTCACTGGAAATGGCACGTGGAGCACCGTCTTTATCACCCGTTTTGACAAACTGAACACCTTCGGTCACTGTAATGGAATCCTTGTGTCCGAGCATTTTATCCACGAAGTTGAAAACTTTGTACTTGAGACATGACATAGAGTCTTTACGCAAACAGTCAGTGTATATAGAATCCAGAAGGTCATTCTCGGTTTGAATAGCGTTACCGCGAGCTTCTTCGTGTGTTGGGAGCGCACTTATTGCCGCGATGCACAAAAACAAACCGGCTAGTTTAAAAGTAGCCATGTTGATGTAGGATGAACGAACTAAACTGATTGTATGATGTTCGGAAGTCGTGTATGGATATATATTAGTGGTCCCCTTCCCCTCTGAGCAGGCTTTTGGGTCCAGGAGACTACACAATGACAGCCGCGGGGCGATATCTTGGACCGCTTTCTCAGAATACGCGTCTAACCCAGTTTCGGACGTCGTTGTAGTGTGCGATATGCATCCGAAGAAGACCGCGGATGGGTAACGTAGGTGTACGAAAAAAAACTATTTTCTTTAACAGTCTATACCATCGCCTACAGGCAACAACTAGTGCTTCCACTCGATTTCTGCATCTTGCATCGCAAAATGGCATGCTGTGGATTGAAAGTGAAATTATTGCATGTATAAAAAACTTGCGAATGTTCTACGTTGTTAAACAATAGATCAACGGCAAAATATAATGTTTCGAGGTGACTATTTATTACTGAATATCGATAATATTTACACATATTATGATCTATGGTCTTGAATTCAAAATGACATTACAATTATTGATTTGTTCCTGAAGAAATTCAGTTACTTATTTGATGCTGTGATCTTTATCATACTTAAAATAATTTAATTTATTTTATTCAACAAACACTTCGGTTTATGCATTCGCATGAATATAAAACAGATAGAAACTTTGTTACCTATTTGTCTCAAGGAAAGAATTTGAACTCCGTGATGTTACTAACAGTTTGTAGCTGTGTGACCTGAAAACGTTTGTCATCTGCCAAACTTTTCTATCAATTGAATAGTGTTCCTTTTTTCACTTTTATTCAATGGATTTAAACAAGATATAAAACGTTGGAAGGTAATTCATTTATTCCAACATATTGACAAGGATAGTATCATTTAAATTATCAGAACAGTCTTTTTCATTATGAGTTTCTCTTTGAAAAATCATTTTATGAGCTACGCTATACTAGAAATTGAATTGTAGTAGTAATGATAATTTGACTAAATGGAGTTTTGACGTGTAGGTACTAATCTATGAAAATAACAATTAGAGAAGTGTCAGACGAAAACGATATAATATTACAAAATATAGCTTGATTTATTAGTTGTGCGTGAATATGTCAGAAAAGTATTTCGACAGAAATGGTGGCAGAGAACAATTACTATGATTGACGTTAACGTTTAAGGTTTACTCATTGCGTTAGTTCTTTAAAACCCTTAACGATCCTATGTCGTCATATTTATTTATTCTACGAATAAAACTATATTATCAATGAAACTACATATGGCTTACAAAATATTACTGAGATTACAAGTATTAAAAGTGCAATGAAAAATTAATTTGAAAAAGCAATGCCCGCTAATCTCACTAAGAGTCCAGGAACTGAAAAATACATCATACATAATAATTCTGTGAACTGAAAAAAAAAATTATTGTTCAGAGAAGGAATATTGAACCTTCTCAAAAGCAACATTGGAAAAAGGATATTCGAGCTGAACAATGACGAGAAATAATAACTCCAAGTAATTTTTTGAGCATTTAAAAGGATAAGGCACCTACTTGTTAATGTTGAATCTCACTGGGCAAATTCCATCAAATCCCGAGAGAAAGCCACGTCCTTCCAAATTTCATTTCGTAAAGAAATGAACATGAAAAATTTATGAAAAATATTTTTTTTAAGGGCTGTTCAATTGTTTGTGAATGACACATCTTTCAAAGCAAAGCAAAAGGCAAAAAATGTTAATTGATAAATATAGATCAAATACGGCCGCTCACATATAACAGGAAAAAATATAGAAATGCAAGATAAAACAATAAAAACTATTAATACCACAGGTAAGGGTAAGGAAGGAAGTTTTGTGATTGTTTCGCCCCGGGAGCGAGGTTTCCACCTGCCTCACTGGAAATCCAGCGGTTTGGATAAACTGTTACTCACCTGCCCGAAGGCAGGCCCCACGATATTATGTGGTCAACTTCCACGAATACAGGCTTCGTCAACGCTCTGTTGGTGTTACCGATTCCAGGCTTGCCATGCAGGGCAGCTCGTATATGTGTTCCTAAAGAGAGACATCATGTGATTGGATTCATGGTTATGTGCATCATCCTCGGTCATGAGTGTTTATTCGCCTTCAGAGATCTCACGGAAAATATCCAGGGTTTGGTATATATAGCTCCGATATCGCTATGGGATAATGTGCTGCTCTCTCACGGCTGTTATTCTCCTGGTCAAGGGTTTCCTTGGATGAGGTACCGATAAAACTTGTCGGCCTGCTTCTTAATGATGTCTTCCATTTTCGGAACATTAGATAGCTCAAGCAAGTCTATCAGCATAATATATCTGTCACTGTCTGTAGTGATACGTAGTACTTTGTTCTGCATCACCTCCAATCGTCCCATTTGAGTTTTGGAGACTCCGCAGAACACTGGGTAGGCATAGGTCATCGCTGGCCTAATGGCCTGCTTGTACAGAAGTACCATATTTTCCATGCTCATCCTGGAGGACATGTTTGTGGAAGAACAGACGCCTGTCCAGCTGCATACCCAGATACTGAACGGCGCCGGACTCGTCTATCCGGGTTTCCAGAACCGTAAACCACTTGAGAAGTTTTATATTCTCCTTCTTTAATCTCCCCAGGAAGATCATGAGCTCTATCCAGATTAAACTCAATTTTGTTCCTCGCCATATACGGTACGATTGCCCTGTCCAGGTGTTCTTTCAGACCTGGACCCGGCCATCGTCGTACGTATATCACGAGTACAAGAACGGGGAGAGAGACGACCCCTGCGGCACTTCGGCTCCGACTGGCTTCATCGATGAGCTAGTGCTGTTGACTCTAACCCGGAAAACCCTATGAGTTTTACCAAATGGGCAGGCATGCCTGTTCTCAACATCTTCATAATCATACCCTCTGTCCAGATGGCATCAAAAGCTTTTTTTGATATCCAACAGGACCATGAGCGTGTTATAGCTGATAGCCCCCCCTCACATCGTGGACAATTCTGTCCACCTGGGAGGACGAATTCGGAAAAAGGCCCTCTCATTATTTAGAAAATAACGGAAATCATTTTGGGCATTTACTGTGAATTGAAAAAAATCAAATGGAATGTCTATAATAAATAAGCTACGTTTTTTACCGTATCACCCCCAAATCCACAAAATTGAGTAGTTACCACTGAGAATCGTTCTCAAAGAAGTTTTCATTAATATTTATTTCAGACAATGGTGAGTTGCCCCAGTAGCTTATGTAGCTATATTTGTGGTAAAATTGGTACAATATTACAAAAATAATGCCAAAATATTAAAAAGATACTGCATACTAAATACACATTAAAACTTTCAGATTTTTTTCAGAAGAGAATCATTCGTCTCGTCGGTGATACTTCACCCACGAGCTCGTTTACTCCTCTGGAACATCGCAGAAAGGTTGGCGATCTGTCTCTGTTTTATAGATATTTTCAATAGATGCTTTTCCGAAATATCATCAATCGTTTCACCGTTTGCGGTTCTATCGAGACTGACCCGCCGAGCTCAGTCCTCACATCAATATGCCGTCACTCTGGAGACATGCCGAACTTTTTCCACCGAACTCGCTGCCTCGGGAGGTGTTCCCCGAGGCATACAGCCTTCAGAAATTCAAGAAGAACACCAATTCCTACCTACTTTCCCTTGGCTCTCATGATGTTCTCCGAATCAAATAGGATTTTCCTTTTCGTGGGAATCTGAACTTAAAAAAAAATTAGCCGGGATTCCTTTTGAACATTCCATAATATTCCAATATGACTTGGGCATTTTAAAAATAATAGTGGTGACATATTTTTAAAGCAATTTAAATTATTAAATGATATTGACACAATATAGCCGTACATTTGTGATATAGTATTAGTATTTTAAATACAATATTATAATAATATTGGTCAAACGTAATATTGGCTCGACAAAAAATATGAATATTTCGCATTCAGCGATATTTTGGATGTATTGGAATATGGTGCCTTAAAAACATTGGTGAAATATTTTCAAAAATGTCAGTTAATTAATTGTTTCTGAGGATAAACTGACATTTTATATATAATGCCACCCAGCGGTTTCTTACCCAGGTTTGATCATAATTCAATTCAAATTTTTTTATTGAATATTCGACCAATATTCAAATTTCAATAATATGGTCAGTTTTGATTTTGCGACATCCACGGTTCTCGATAAATAGTGCCAAATTTTCAGTTTCCATTTCCTTCATTCCATTTTATGGAAGAAAAAACACGCGAATTCGGAATCGCCAAACTTATCAGTTATTATTGATTGATATTAGGTTTTCCATGTCATATTTCATCAATGTTATTATTCGAATATTGGACATAGGTTTCCGTAAAGATTTTAAATCAATATAGGTGAATGTAAATTGTTGAATATTGGTGAAAAAGTATTCGAAGAATGCGCTGTCAAACTTGATTATACAAATATTTTTTTATTCCTTCTATCGATATAAGGGGGATATTGGAATTGCAATATCAATTCTAGATCTGATAAGTTGGTGATCCAATAAATATTTGTGTCGTAGGTTAGTTGAGTTTGATTATATTGGAAATGTCGACAAGAAAACAATGTTTTTTTCATCAGACATCAGACATCAGACACAAAAAAAATAATTTTAGATATCAGTAAAAATTGTTTAACTAATATTGATCCAATATTGAAAGTAACAGTCTATACTCGAAAGTTTCAGAATAATTTGAACCAATATTTCACCAGTAGTATTAACGTAATACCTATACATATTTTCCAATATTCAGTTATTTTAGATTAATATTAAATTTAAATTTGAAGTACATCTATAGTGGCCGAACATGATATGAAGATTCTGAAAATATGTGGTGCAAAACGAGTAAAAAGATAACTTGATATATTTTTTCATATCTGAGATATTCACTCAGGCAACTTTTTAATTTGACTCACTGTGTATCAAACCTCATTTCAATTAAGCATATATAATAATCGCGCATCTCAATAAAATCCAAATTCTCCAAGTAGCTAATGGAATTCGTGAAAACAGTAAAATGGTGATAACTTTAGCTTATAAATGGCCTTCAACGAATGCAATGAAGTTCATCGAAAGTTTTCATGAATATATGAATAATGCCGAATTAAATATCGATACACAATCTATTTTCATCGCTGGCGCAAGTATTGATATTTCGAAAGTATGTAAAAGAGAATAGAAGTTTGAGTATGAATACCAAAATATTTCAACTGAGTTTGAGAATATCTCTGTAATAAACAACGAAACAAGAGTACCTACGTAGAAATAGAGATAATTCAGTTATTCTCACGTGTTCGTTATATCAAAACTGGTTTTTACAAATTTCCTAATACTTATGGTAGTACAGGCTACTTATCATACGAAGACACGAGAAATTATCATTGGAAATATATATAAATAACATCAGAAAATTTCCCTTTTATAAGAACTTACCTAATGATATAAAAAAATTTATCAAATCCTCTTTGACGATGCGACAAATACTGATACACTCAATCTTGCTATAAATGGAAAGAGCAAAAAGATTCCAAAAGATCTAATCACATCAATAGCGATAAAAAATAAACCATCCAAAAACATACAAACGATCCTAGTTATTTGAAATTTGAATACTACTACATGAAACTGAAGGTGCGTATTCACTAGAGCATTCGTTCCGCATGAGCACCAAATGAGCACTGAACGAACAAATGCTCGGATAGTGTGGACGCTGATTACGCAGCATGAGGCGGATTGAATGCTTTAGTGAATTCGCACCTTTACAGAAACAAACTAAAAAGTCGAAGCAAAACATTCATTTGCCTAACACGAGGGCACAGTGTTACTTTTCCGCATGAAAATACAGGTAGACGAACGACAAGAAGCGGAGTTTGTAGAGACTACCATCACTCAATTCAATTTTGTCAAATCATTTAATAAATAAACAACTATTATTATTATCGATACCACCAACACCAACTTCTGAATAAAACTACCCCGAATCGAATATATGAATTTGGAGACTATATTTAAAAGCCATTCACATGCAGATATCTTGTTCGGGCTCCTTTACGGTTAATGAGCTTTCATCTTCCACTCATCGTAATTTAATTTCCTTTTCATTATGGAAACAAGTCATATTTTCAAAGCGGCCTCAATGCATTACTCGTTTTCAGTTACACATAACTCATTTTGAATGATCAACGTAATGAAACTATTTTTGTACACGACGAGGTATTTAATATTTATCAATCCTCTCATAGGAAGACCACGGTAATTTGTTTTGATTACTAAACAGGCTATTGATACACATATCCAAATTCCAACTTAGAATATGTTATGAGGGAAGATTTCAAGATTAAAAATTCTGAAATTGATGCCCCAAATGAAAAAAATTACTTGAGAGAGAAAAGTGGATTGAGACTAATTTGGAGAGTTATGTCCACGTGCCTTACAAATTCCTTACCTGATCGGATGATCCTGAAGGGCTGAAGTTTGGCCGCCCGGCAACTTTGGAATCTGGGTCGAAAGTCCTTGGCACTCACGGAACCTCTTTTCGTTGATAGAGATCGCAGTTTGCACCAACAAATGCGAATTCTTGTTTTACGTCGATGATTTGACGCTTGTACCGGAAATTTTGTAGTTTGCCGAAGATTGTTCGGAAAAACTATGAGGCTCACAGCACTCAACGGAAATTTGTCAAGTACAGAGAGAGATACGTATCGCGATAAAAATATACACAGTGAACCACGATCAACCAATTTTGAATTGAGCATTCAAAAATGAAAATCAATAATTAATACTTTTAGATTATGAAAAATCCGTATAGTCAAGAATACTAATGAGAAACTGTAACCTTCGACAATCTATTACATAACTAATGCATTATTTTTCGTAGAATAGAGCGAGTTTGTTTAGAAAGTCTAAAACACTTTGACAAAAACAACCAAATCAGATGTGTTATTTGCAAATATTAACCGTTTTTGCCAAAACACTAGTTTGGTTACAGAATCCAATATATCCAATACAGGTTGGTGATAGGGAAACATAAACTTATGATGAAGGAACTCTAGTGTAGCTTTAGAATTTGAACTGAGGTTGAAATAACTGAACTACATATGCGTGAGTAAGGAAATTGTAGAAAAAGAGTCTGAGACAGTATTTTAGAATTGTTCAAACAAAGTTAGTTGAGCAAAATATATCGGTTACAAACCAAATCATATTCAGTGACAAATCATATTCAGTTATTCATGAAATTAGATATTGCTTCGACCAAACTAGTTCGACGGAAAAATCTATACCAATATATTCGACACAAAAACAAATAAGGTAGGTCATAAAACAAATCAAAATTTCCAGAAAATAAACCATTATCCAAACATAGTACAATATTTCTGGAAATGAAATATCCAAATCAACCAAACCTGAAGATACTAGACCAAACCCAACATTATATGAAAAAAACTAACTTTTCTATCGATGGTGCTGAAAGTTTCGGGTTGTCCTACATCTGAAAAGTGAATACGATTTTTTAGTTTGCTTGTTTGTAGTTTTATGAAGTATTGAAAATTTCACATAAATATAATCTTTTGTAAGTTTTTGGATGGTTTATATTTTATCTCTATGGATTTGATAAGATCTTTTGGAATCAATGAATAACTTAAAATTTTTCCTTTTTGCTCTTTCCATTTATAGCCAGATTGAGTGTATCAGTAAATTCATTTATCACATCGTCAAAGAGGATTCGATATAATCATTGTCCCAGGTGATGTTTTTTATATCATTCGGTAAATTTTGTGGAAGGGAAATTTTGAGATGTTATTTATATATTTCCAATCATAATTTCTCGTGTCTTCGTGTAGTGAGTGGTCTCTAGTACCATAGATATTGAGAAATCTGTAAAAATCAGTTTTGACATAACGAACACGTGAGAATAACTGAAGGATCTCTATTTCTACGTGGGTACTCTTGTTTCGTTGTTTTTTACAGAGATATTCTCAAACTCAGTTGTAATATTTCGTTATTCATACTCAAACTTCTATTCTCTATTGGAAAAAAGATTCTTGGGAAAAGTTTGTGCATGCCCTAAAAATCGATTTTGACACATGTCACGTGATCGCTGCTATGGCGGCAAATTGAAAAAAATTACTATGAATAGGCAAAAAGTTTGGTGAAATGGCAATATACCGAACAAAAAAATTTTAAAAAGTTGCTTCGAATTCAATTTTATACACATAAACAAAGTTTGAGAAGATGTGAGGATATTGAAAATAGCAATTTTTTCAAATACTTTGTAGCTGTAGAAAAATATCAAATTATTTTCTTATGAATAGCTTGACCATACTGAAATATTTGTATTCCAATGATAATAACAAAACTTCCTCATTTTCTCCACACCAGAGACCACTAAATTAAAAAAAATTGAATTCTGTCAGAACCCTTGCTGTTACATTGGTTCGTATCTAACAGTTATATCACAATTCCACTATTATTGCGATCCTAGGGAAATCTAAAAATATCTTGTTTTTCCGATTATAGTCAATTTTTGATGGTAATTGTGCACGAACGTTTCACTTCGCACATAATCTTAAAAATAGTGCGTCAAATTAAAGAGGCTAGAGTTTTCAACATTGCATGCGAAATGAAACGCTCTGGCACGATTATCATCGAAACTTGATTAATATCTGGAAAACACCATGTTTCTGGAATGTCATGTTATCACAACGGTCGTGGAATTCTGATATAACTGTTAGATACGAACCAATGTAACAGCCAGAGTTTTAACAAAATCCAATCTTTTTAATTTAGTACTCAGTGGTGCAGAGAAAGTGGTAAAGTTTCGTCATTGTCATTAAAATACAAATGTTTCGTCATTGTCATTAAAATACAAATGTTTCAGTATGGTCAAGATATTCATAGGATAATAATTTGATATTTCTATACAGCTAGGAAACTATTTGAAACAAATTGCTATTTTCAATTTTCTCATATCTTTTCAAACTTTGTATATGTGTATAAAATTTCATTTTAAGCAACTTTTTCAAATAACTAAATAACTTTTTTTGATATCTTGCCATTTTCCCCACTTTTTGCCTTTTCATAGTAATTTTTTTGCCATACAAGCGATCACGTGACATGTGTCAAAATCGATTTTTAGGTTATCGGACATGCACAAACTTCTCCCAAGAATCTTTTTTTATACTCTAATAATAAAATTTTTCCCATATGGTGCATACTTTTTGGCGATCACTGTATGAGCGGCATCTTTTTCAGATTTCATTCCATCGTAACTTTTTTATTGAGTGACGCAGTTCAACGTTATCCACACACAAATCATTTGATAATGTCGCTAATCCAGAAGTGTAGTTAGATTATGTCTAAAAAAATCGCTAGTAATTTTTTTTATATTTTTGATCTTAAAAAATAAGACTATTTGCCCCTGGGAATGGAGATTTATTCATGAAATTTGGTGTCCTAGTGGACTTTCTGAATGTCTACATAACGAAAAAAAAATCGTTCCAATCGTCTGAAAAATGTAAGTTTCATGAGGGTGCTTCTATCTTAAATAGGTCACAATGTATATATCTATGAAAATTCGTTTGGAAAACGGAGTTTGTCATGGTACGATCACATATTATAACCAGTATTACCCCACTAGAACAGTTATAAAGAATTTGCGTATTTTACAATGTATCATAAGGCACCTAGATATTTATTAAGTAAGAAGACCAGTATGTAACATCGAATGTTGCTAATTATAAAGCTTGTTGCATAACGGGTAGGATATTTTCTTATATTTTCATAAATATTGCTGAATGTATCATCCAACATATTCAACAGTTATTAGCATGGGAAGTCATGGGTGTATGAATACTCGACAGAGATCAAAATATCAGCATTTGAATTATTTGTGATAATGAACTGATTTTCGAACAAAACTTCTCTCTCTTCTGGTGGATATTTAGCATTTCATTGCTCAATATGATTCATTTACCTATGCCTCATTAATTATTACATATTAAAATCTGCAGTTTCTCTTATTAATTTTTATTCACACAGCGAGTTATATTCATTCATCATATTCACACTTTTGCCATTAATTGGCGTCCCAACAACCCATTCAGAACATCTCTACGTTACGCCAAATGTACTCATTAAATTATTACATGAGAAAGAAGCCTCTAGGCTACGGTTCGCATTTCTTTTGGAAACATCAACAAATTGGTATGTCCGTTAATAGAGGCAATTCTAAATGGAAGTTGATTTGGTGGATAGTTCTGAGCATTTCTCATAAATAATATCAACAAGATGGTGACTATAGCTAGCAGTGCGTTCAGAAGATAGTTCAGATAGAGGCTAAGTTATCAAAGACCACGGAACATTCTGTGAATGAGTCCAAAGGATATATTATATAGTTTTTTGTAACTAACGTACGTACTCTTGGAGACAATAAAATCTTCGAAAAGTCCTGGTGTTGTGAGGTATGACTCCCATATTTCAGTCACATTGCCTGAAAAATATTCCAGAGGGAATTCCTGATCCGTTGGGTATTGGACTGAAAAAAGCTGTATGGAGTCAACAAAAAAACTGTTTTTGAATGAAGGTGGGCTAGTGAAGAATACAAAATAAGTACAAATGATAACTATATAGTGGGTTTACCCACGAAAAATAGCAAACAAACGGAGGAAGCCAACTACCTTTTTGAATTTCAGTCATAATATTTTGAGATATCGGAATGAAATCTAACATCGACAGGTGGGCAGCTATAGCAACTTGCGTGACAATCTGACCCAGAAATTTAAAGTTGATTTGGTGGATAGTTCTGAGCATTTCTCAGGAGTCTAGTAATGAGGACTGGTCTACACAAGGAACTCTTACATAACATTAGGGCACACACAATAGATCTGCAAAGGTCGTAGTTGAGAGGCTCTTAGAAGACATAGGCCGTTATAAATCTAATCTAATCTTCACCAGCAAGAAATTGAAACTGATTTTGCTGTATTGGACATTAGATTGAAAATTTGTATAGTTCAGAAATAAAGTGTATTGAGCTCTCATGAATCCTGAAACTGAATATTTTTGTGATATTTAAAGAACATTGAGTAAATCGATAATTGTTTATTTCATTGTTTTCTTGTACAGATGATTCGTTTCTGTTACCCCTGTTAAATATAGGAAAAATATTCGAACTCGAATAGCCAGACGCTAGTCTTTTTCAATTTCATTCTTTAATATCTAATGATATTTCGTTGAACTGATTTCTGCGAAGAAAAGGTAACTCGTTATAAAAATTAGCACTAACTACCTCTTTATGAAAATCAAATGTATTGAAATGCCCCGAAACCACTAGTAATTTCGAACAACTGGTTATTTAAAGTTGACATCAATACATAGCGTTATTAAATATTTCCAGAGCTCGAACAAGCTCCAATTAATATGTTCACTTGAATAGTTCACTGAATTTATTAATAATTATATGAACGATATTATTTTGGTATAAAAAATCCATAATGGTTCAATTAATATTCATTGTGGAAATTGATTATTGAAATTATTGAACATAATGAACACTTTATGAAAATATGTTCGATTCTGCCATTTACTCAGCGATTCATTTCTAGTCGGTCATCTCATCGATAATATCGAAACATTCAATGATGATATTTTCTTGAAGAAGATGAAAATTTTAATGTAGGAATCGCGAAAAGGCTTCAACGTTCGGTTTTTCTTGTGATCGTTATTTTACCATCCTATACGTATAACACTTATTTATTCTTATTATGAGTTTTGATAATATTAGGATTCTTCTGGGAATAAGTAATGATGGTTGTGCCCGTTAACAAAACGACTTTTGTGAAAAAAAGCTTCTCTGGTGAACATAGGGCATTATTGAGAAAATATCTCCACACTTCACCCCCTCTATTGACCCCTATAACAAATTCTGATTGTTCTCCCATTATCATGTTCAAGTAGTAGTTGTACGTGGTATGGATGGAAATAAATTATTTTGAAAATATTTTTGTGAAGACTTGACCAATATAGATTGGCCAAAAATTTTTGAATGAAACATACTTCTTAGCAGTATGTGGATGGTTGTAAAATTTAGGAAGAAAAATAGGATGACTCGGTAAAAGTTTCGGAAGGGGAATGGGAATGTAAAAGTTGTAGATCATTAAAATATCTGAAACTAATGTACTGAAAGTTTTTCAAAGTGAATGAGAAAAACGCTATAAACATTTTTTTTGTTTTTACTTTTTACCTCCCACATATTTTTTTCAACTGATTGACGAAAGATGTCGCTGTCGCAGGCATAGCTTGGGATATACAAATTTATGCTCCAATTGTCATTGTTCTAAAATATGTTCAAATGCTGAAAAACCGAGGATATCGAAGACGAAGACAGTACACATTATCCAATAGGTTTAATTCAAAATAATACTGAACTTGAAAATCTAGAACTACAAGGAAGCGGAGAGTTCAAAGATGAACACGAAGAAAACGAAAGCTAGTTTAGTTCTAATGATGAAGAGCGACCTACAATGTTAATTATATTAAATAAAACTATTTCATCACTTGTTTTCTTATATTTGATTGTTATAAAATAAGATTTTATGTCAATTTTCAAAGAGTAAATTATTTATTTCTATGTATGAAAAATTTAAAAAATCTGAATAAATAGCCTAGAACTAAACAATATTTTCGATAATTTCAAAACCATTTATTATTAATAATTGATAAAAAGTGAGAAATTCTCAAGACATAAATAAATCTTTTACTTTTGTTCAGTACACTACATTAATGGTTATTCAACGGACAAGTGTATTAATCGTCATTTTAATTCACGAATTCGTTAAAAAATTGTTCCGTCGACCGTAGTTTTCAAAATTAGAGATATCTCACTTTCAATGTTTATTTATTTAACGATACGATAAAATACAATCACTATTTCCTATTTATATTAACTCTACTCAAAGATAGTTTAATTTACCTTAGCGGTTGTTTTATTTTATTTTTTCAAATTGGAATAAAAAATTACTCTCATAAGGGTTTTGAACTCTCGACCTCTCCGGCAGTCATGCGAACGTTACCATTACGCCACGTGACTATATATGAGTTTGAGTAACAACTGTGTATTGAATATTTTCTGAAATTTTATTTGATAATTGACGAATAAATGATGATATTTAATCAAATCGTTGATTAATAGAAAATCATTCATCAACAGGGGTCATTAATCAACGATTTTGAGTGCGTTAAAATACATCATAAATGAACGGTCGACGGAAAACAATATTAATTAATGCCACATTTTTAGCAAATGAAAACTCTTTTATTTTTCATCAAAATCAACATGTCCATTATGTATTCATTCACTTCTCTTGCTAGTTAAATCGGTATTTCACTGATTTCATATTTATACGTTTCCATATACCGGGTGTCTCGCCCCTATTATTTTTTGTTTTTGAAGATATTGGAATGAAATTTGGAGAATCTATATAATACATGAAATTGCATTTTTTGACCAGTGACTCAACTTCATGCAACTTCCAGTCTCACCCGGGTGTGATATAAACTTTCGAATTTTAAATGAGACACCCGGTATGTTTTCACTTTTTTGTCTCCATATGACATTTTGAATACAACCATGTCTCATTTGTTACTTTTTAAACCGAATATTTTCAAAATTTTTATATTTACTTTTGAATCTAGAGGGCTATGCTTACGTTCAAATTATTAATTTTTGTCCTTGAGTATTGAGAAAAATACAACTTTATAGTTTTCGGTTGAAATGCACGTGCTGGGTAAAATTCACTTTTTGAATTATTATGACAACATTGTGGCTTGTCGGGTCAGAAAAAAAGAGCATTTCATTACGGTTAATTTGATACCGCACACTATTAGGTCTCGAAGAAACTTCGTCAAAAAACTTGAAAATATTACGGTAGATATTTCTTTTTGAGATTAAAATAATATTAAAATTCATCGAGTTACCTGTGACCAACACAAATGATTTAACAAAGCCATCAATCCAAAAACTAACATCTTCTTGTATAAATGATATTATTAACATGTTTTTCAATCAATAGCGTACACAATAGTTTCGTAATTTAGATTTGGAGAAGTGAGGTAAGAACATATCAACAAGTGATGTTTTTTTTTGTCAATACCTTATTCTATAAGTTATGTAGGTCACAGGTTCCCCAATGAATTTGAATCTCATTTGAATTTAAAATGTTGTTTCATTTCAAGAAAGATCTTTATGTAATCTTCTTGAGTTATTTTTATCGAAAGTTTGTTTGAAATTTACAACAGTAAAGTAGTATCAACATAATTATAATGAAATTTACAAAATTTCCATTTAAAAAAATTAATAATATAAATTCTAAAATTGAATTGTATGTACATAGCAAAAATATTTCAACAAAAATGTTGGAACTTGCTGAAGCTGAGTTACTTGTCAAAAAATACAGTTTCAAGTAGTATCCTTCAATTTATTTTTCTGACCCGACCAGCCACTATGTTGTCATCTGAAAATAAAATAGATATAAATTTAAAATTAGATTTTCCACAGTAAATGCACCGAAAACCGAAAACCGTAAAGTTTCATTTTTCCCAATACCTACTTTAGGACTAAAATGAATAATTTGAAGGTATCCATAGCCCTCTAGATTGAAAATTAAATATCGAAAAATATATATATATATATGGTCACAAAAAGAGACAAGTGATACATGGTTGAATTCAGAATGTCATACTGGATGTCCCATTTAATAATCAAAAGTTTTTATTTCCGATGAGACCGAAAGTTGCACGAATCTGAGTCACTTTTCAAAGAATGAAGTTGTATATCTCATACAGATCCTCCAAATTTCATTTCAATATCGGCAAAACCAAAAAAGTTATAGGGGCGAGCCACTTCCCGTGAGCACACGGTATAGTTACAACAATCACGGTAAATAATACATTAGTTTGACGGTTCAACTGATACCAATCATACAATATGAAATGTTTTTACAATACCGATTTAGCCCATATATGTAAACGTTGAATTGTCTGATGAAATATCCCTTATTCAAAATGCAGAATTTTCAAAATACTGTCACCTTGCTCGTCACTCAAACTGTGCCACTGAAAAAAACACCACGCAAACAAGCAATCTTAGTGTTTCTGGGTCACTGGTGGAAATGCACTCTTTTGCAAAATGGGTGTGAAAATAGTTGTCATACTGGAAATGTAAAATGACTCATTTACACCTGCCACATGTTTTTACTATAAGTTTGTTTATAGAAACATTAATTTCTAACGAAAATATTATAGCTACCACAAAGCATTTATTTTGTTACATTATTCCCAAGTAATTGATGGTGCCTACAAAGATTTATTTTCATCACATAAACCTAATTTCAGAAAAAAATTATTTTACCGCAATTATAAATGTTAATAATTCTATGTTACAGTTCACGCTATCATCATTCGCAATATACAAAGAGGCCAGCCGGAGATGGTTCCTTATGTACGTACGCATAGGAAACGTTTTTTCCATTAGATAAGAAGTAGATCGTGGCATTGACAATAGAAAATGTGAATCATGTCTATGCAAAGCTGTCGCAGACTAAAGAAAGCTTGAAATACTTTAATTCGTTTGTTTATTCGTACTTGTTAGAGTTGTTGAACGTTCTTCTTCAATTTAAATTGCTTACTTAAGACATCGGTGAAAGGATTTCATTATCAACTGAAAGAAATGTTTAGGTGCGGTAGGCAATATCATAAAAATACCTTCCAAGTATGCTAGAACTGTGCTCGATGAGTTATTAATAGCCAAAGTAGGATTTTGGGACAAATTTATATACTATTATTCAAAATGCTTGTCGGAATTTAGAAATTTCATCCAGAAAGTGAAATGTTGATGAGGTCACACTGTGCTAAAACGTGGAATGTGCACTAATTCTTTATTTTTTATATGTTTCACTTTAAATTAAATAAGAATGGTATGTTAAGATAAGTAGATAAAAAGGTTTATCAAACAGGCGCAATTTTTCTAGCACGACTGCAAAGCCGTGTTTGAAAAACCAGTTATTCACGAATAATCTACGCTATTTTTCTTTATTGATGCAATTTGAAATTATAAATACTGGTATTATAATCACAAAAAAATTAAAATAAGAACTAATAATGTTGATTGATTGAATTCGTGATGTAACATCAGTGGTAAGTATACCTTTCGTTGTCATGGAAATAAGAAAAACAAAAATTAATTTGCAACTTGTTATCTAAGAAAAATTGTTGTCATAATAAAGAAGAATCGCGGTTAATATTCCAAAAATCTAATGACGCGCATAAAAAAGAATATGACATACAAGTTCATCAAATGGATGAAAGAGCAAAAGGTAACAGATATAAATGATCGAGTTTTGCTTGCTCATCTTCAGAAAATGTCGGATCAGTACAACGCCTCGACTATGTGGGCTATGGATTCGAAATTACAATTGTTTATCGGGGATAAATAAAGGAGGCGATATAAAATCATTTTTTAAAGTGCACGCATTCATGAAGGCAATAAAGCACTGTCAGCTGACGTCACAACATGACGGTCGTGGGAGGACAAACAAAGCACTTTACATTTGATTAAATGAAAATTTATTTTTTGTTGGTGTTGGTGGATAATTGCGATATTCATAAACTTTACAGACATTACATGGAAAATGGGTATAATGGGTTTGTTTTTGTTCAGTTTGCTTCGTTTTTCCCCCTATGACATTGTCCCACAACTGTCATATTACATCACTGAGACTGCTCTATTAGCCAAGAAGACATCTGTATTCAATGAAGATGATTTGTGGACATTTTTCATGTATGCACCGGATAATTATTACGTATATTCATTTTTGAAGGTGGTAGCCATTTGAGGTATCATTGGGTCTTGTAGAAGATATCAGTTATGCAATTTGCGCTTACATGATATCAAAAAAAAGGAAGCTTATTGGTTATTACCATTCAACCGTCTGAAGCAGTACGCGCACTGAATCCGCTTGACTCGGATCGGCACGGCATGGCATTGTCGAACGTTTTGCATTGTTCTTATATCAATACACCTCCGCGCACTCATTCAGATCGGAACGGTAGAGACCGTTCGACTCGACTCGACTACGGCCGAGAGAACTCGTCGCTAGTCGAATCAGTGCGCGGGTAACCGTCGTGCCGATCCGACCCGTTCATTGCCGATCCGAGTCGAGCGGATTCAGTGCGCGTACTACTTTAGACAGTGAAGGCTCGACGTTTTACTGTATAGCCGAGAGTAAAGCAATCAGTTAGGTATGTGCGTTTGATAAAGCAGTATTTCCGTCGACCGTTCATTTATGATGAATTTTAACGCACTCAAAATCATGGATTGATGACCCCTGTTAATGAAAGATTTTCTATTAATCAACGATTTGTCTATATGCAACCCAACATACATTGCTCTAATTTATTTGTTATTGGTTAGTACTATCTGTCATTATTCCTTTGTCAATTGTCACTTGAAATCAAGAAGTCTCGTGGCGTAATGTGGTATATTTAGTGAGACAGCCGAGAGGTGATACTGAGGTCGATAGTTTATACCCACATGAGGGCATTTTCTTTTCGGTTTTTTTATTTCAATTTGAAAAAATACAATAAAACTACCACAACGGAAAATTTAACTGTCTTTGAGTTAATATAAAGAGGAAATAGTAATTGTATTTGATCGTATCGTTAAATAAATAAACATTGAAAGTAAGATATATTTATTTTTGAAAACTACGGTCGACGGAAAAGTTTGGTAACAAACTCGAACATTAAAATGGCGATTAACAATCTCAAACATTAACGCGCTCGCTCAGCTCACGCGTTAAAATATCTCGATTGTTAATCACCCTTATTGATGCATTTTTTGGTTGAATAACCATTTATCATTGCCTCAAATACAGAAAAAAGTATTAACTATTTTTGAAACAGATATCATGTAAAATAATATCATCTGTATTTGAAAAATTATGAGTGCTGTCCTGTGTTATCTATCCTAAGTGTTAATAAAATGGGTCATGCTTTCAAAAAATTCTCATCAATGGGTGTTATGAATAAAAGCTAGCAAAAGCTTTTACTATAGGTGTGTCTTTCTCATTAATTAATAAAATGGATAGGTCTGTTTCAAGAAATCTGAGTAAAAGCATTTGCTCAGGGTTTATTCATTAGACCCAATATCTTGCCCTTCTTTCTCAAAACAGGTCAGGTATGGTATGGTATGTTGTAGAAAATAGATCACAGACAAATTACGTTGGAGACTGCCTCGGCAATAAGAAGAATGTTTTAAACATTATTGGAAGTGCCATAAATGGATGTTCAACCTCATCGACTTTTGAGGAGGTTAACAGTAATAATTTAAATACCCTTTCTTCCAATTTGAAAAACCGATGTATTAACATCTTGCATGCTTATAACGCCGATCGGCGTTATCGTATGTTATTGCAATATGCTAATGATGCCGCAAGTGGGGTTTTGCTAGTATTTGGGTATGAGAACATTCCTAAATGAACACCTTTCCTCAGAATTGATTGGTCAGCTCGTCCTCAAGAACTTTATTGCACTTCTAATAATAATAATAATAATAATTAAGGTATAACCTAGGTTAGGTAATGTAGGTATAAATATTCAGATTTGGATGTAATCTAGTTAGTTTTGAAAATGGTATAATGACCGAAACTAGTCAACAAATATAAAATTATCCTGGAATATAGACAAAATTGTTTTTTAGTGTATCCCAGATCTCTTCATTTTGTCTAATCGACTAGAATGTGGTGAATGCCCCGCCATATATACACGACAACTGGAAGAAATTTTGATATAAGGTACCATGAACATGTCATTTCGGATAAAAAATTATTAATGTATGAACACCCTAAAAATTCGAAACATAAAATAGATAAAGATAACCTAAAAATTCTCCACACATGCAAAAAAGGGAAGATGATGAATTGGTTGGAATCTGTGGAAATAAATAAGTCAAAGAAAAACCCCAATTGTATTATCCTCAACGAACAACTCGATTTAAACAATAGCCCTCTCCTGAACCTATAACCCCCCAATACCTGCATTATCAAATTAATTGTTTTGTTATTGTATTGATATTGATTCTGAGAATCGATATACCGCTACTAATTAAGGTATAACGTAGGTTAGGCAATATAGGTATAAATATCCAGATTTGGATGTAATCTAGTTAGTTTTGAAAATGGTGTAATGACCAAAACTAGTCAACAAATTTAAAATTATCCTGGAATATAGACAAAATTGTTTTTTAGTGTATCCTTAGTGAACATGATTTTCCACAATATAAACAAGTCGTCAATCAAAGAACCTTAAATATTATCTGACCCGAGCTGTTCGTGAGAAAATTACCTCCACACCTCTTGTCAGATCAATGATCAGAAAATTTTCATTCAGACTTGTTGATCTAATATTTTATATACCTAACCCTTTTTGTTATTTTGTTGGAATCTTCATTTTTATAATATATTGGATTGAACTGAATACGGGCATAGGGTAATAGCTACATTTACATTGAATTGCATAATACGAGTTTGGCATGATGGTTGTCATTATGAAGCCGGGTAGTCGCTAGCGGAGATACTTGCAGGAATTAACCTTCAGTTGTTACGATTGACGTTGTTCGACGGCTTGGAGGACTACAAAGACAAGCATGTCTGAGTGCCACCGGGGCCATGAGAACTACCCCAACAGCCGCTTTAGAGGTCTTTCTCAACCTACCTCCACTACACATATACATCCAAGCCGAAGCCAGGTCTGTCACGAGCAGGTTGCTTAGAGGACAAGCACCCATTAGCAATATGCACGGGAGAGACTACAACAAGCTATATGAAGAGTTGGATAACGACCCGGTTACAAGAATGCCATCAGATGGCATTCTTCCCAGATATAGCTTTGACAAAACTTTCAAGACAAGTATAACGGACAGGGATGCGTGGAAGGGGGGGCCTCCCATCAATGCGAAAATCGCTGTCTACACGGACGGCTCCAAAACGGATGAAGGTGCAGGAGCCGGCATTTACGGAACCAAGCCGAAGATGAAAATCTCACTGAGCTTGGGCAAACATGCGACGATATTTCAAGCAACGATTTCCGTTGCAATACACCATTGTGCACAAGAGCTAATAAGGCACGATTTTTCACGAAGAAACATCGCCATATACTCAGATAGCCAAGCTGCGATAAAAGCAGTCAACTCAATGCAAGTTACCTCAAAACTTGTTTGGGACTGAATAGAAGCTCTAAAAGAGCTGGGCAGTCAGAACAGACTGACACTAGCCTGGGTACCAGCACACACAGGTTATAGAGGCAATGAAGAGGCCGATACACTAGCCCGAGAAGGAGCAAGTAAGGCCCTGAATGGCCCAGAACCGTATTGCGGTATAGCAAAAGCTGTACTAAAAACAAACACCAAATCATGGATTCAACAGAAGTCTCAAGAATGGTGGAACAATGCACCAGGGATGAGACAGGCCAAAGAGTTTATCAAACAACCAACATTCACAGACTATCTACTAAGCCAGAAGAGGAACACTACTAGAATAGTAGTAGGACTTCTCACAGGGCACTGTAGGCTCAACAAACATATGAGTACGATAGGCCTGGCAGAAGAAATGCTATGCAGGTTCTGTCAGGAAGAAGAGGAAACATCAGTACACATTCTATGCCACTGCGAGGGCTTGTCAACGCAAAGGTTTCTAACACTGGGAGAGGAAAAACCAAGAGCTCCCAGATTCATGGGAGTTCTAAAAACTAGCCTGTGGAGTCTCGTAAAGAAGACAGGGCTAGACAAAGAACTCTAAATGATCTCAAGGACAAACACAATAGTCTGAAAAGGTCGCGGTGTAGAGGCTACAAGCAAGTTCATAATATATAATCTATAATCTAAGATTGAATTATCTGTCACACTCTCTTTTGATCAAATTTATGAGTTTTTGGTCATTCATTTGTCCAAAATGTGAAAATAAAAAATTTAAAAAAAAGTATTTCTGATGAGTTCCTAATTATATTAAAGCTGCCGCAGAAATGGTAATTTTGAACGTATCACCGAATAAATATGAATCTAATGATTTTCATTTCCACACGAGTACAGTTCTACCCACATAGCTGAACATGTAAAATTCTCATTCATGTTGAGTGCCTTATCTCTGGATATATTTCGGACTATATCCGGTTGTACGGCGAATGCGCATTATAGACGTGCATGTTTTCACGGTTTCAGCTATGTGAGTACAACTCTATGTACTATCATATTGACACTAGTTTGACCGTGATGTCAACATCCAAAATGTTAACAAAAAAATGGAGATATGGTCATCAAAATTTCATTTTTTTGTTAAACAGAAGTTTTTATAGTAATATTCCATTTTTTTCAGCAGATAGGCTTCCAGAGTAGATACACTACCTTTCTGATAAAACTCAAAAATTTTATTCAACGTAACAGTCTTGTGAACGCAGTAACTTATCGGGGCCCAATTGATTCATTTGCCCTTCTTAATTTGTGAATAGTTATTTATGATACAAGTGTTAAAAGTGGCATTTTATTTTGTGAGTGGGGAATATTGCGAAACGAGCGTTAGCGAGTGGAGCAACCCCACGAGCAAAATAAAATCACTTTTAACAAATGTATCATACAAAATTTTTTGTTCAACAGTTACTGCTAGTAAGAAAAAAACAAAAAAAAAATAAGATCCATAAGGATTCGAACACACGATCTTTGGATTACAAGGCTGACTGACAGATACTTCAAATATAATAAACCCCAACGCACTTTATTTATGAATGTCATTATTTGTCAGTGATGAAGGACATTCTACAGTTGGACTAAATACTACTTCGTTTGTAACTTCAAAAGGAATTAGTATTATCAATTGCGCAAACGACCAAATACATGTGTGAACTTTTATAAACGATTCCTCTTGAGTAGGTGTTCTGATTATAATATCTGATTGAAGTGTTTCTATTAGAGAGATCTATATTACTGAGTATCCATCATCTCATCTGTCATTTTACTTTTAACACTAGTGTTAAAAGTACTTTTAACACTAGTGTTAAAAGTGATTTTGTGAAAACGTCAGTTTTTAGTTCATGTGTCAATGAATTAAAAACGTCATTTTTAATGTCAGTTGTACAAAAAAGAATATTTGTTCAAAATATACTATTTCGTATTTCGAAAAGTTCGACGTGAAGCCCTTAATGAAATCGCATGTTCTCCACACGTTTATAGCTGTGCTGACCCACGTTTCCCTGATAAGGAGTAACGATTCAGGAATCTCTTCGCTATTGGTCGTCCCTTTAAACCAAGCAAAGTTCCGGTGTTTTCCCAGATTGCACATGAAAAGTTCTTTTTTTGAAAGCTGAAATTTTCGCCCTAGTGTAGGCCAAGACATTTCAATATCCATCGTGGTGTTACCCAGAAAATTAGTTGTTTTCCGTTGGTAATATTCCATAAAAGCTCAACAATACCTATAAAAGGTAATCACTGAAAGGTGATTTTCCACAACATACTGCTAGTTCGGAAAAGGTCAGAACATTGCCATCCGTAAGAGGGAAGAATGGAATGACATAGAATCAAACTCTGTTGACTGGTACACAATCACAGAAAAAATCTGAATACCTGAATACAATGAAAAAAATCAGTGCTCCAATGAATATTTTCATTAATATTGGTCCACTGAACGCAATCTTTATGTCAATGTACCACTGGTTATCCATACTATATATACGGATCTTAATAATAGAAGTGTTCATACATGCAAGCAATGAATTGTATCTGTTCAAATAATGAAACTGTATCAATCAGATTAATTAATTATTATGAAAAAGTTCAGTGGCTTAATGAATATTTTCATCAATATTGGCCCAATGGACACAATCGTTATACTAATGTACCACTGGTGATCCATACTATGAATACGGAACCAAGAATGCGTTTGTTGATATCATGATCAAGTATATTAAATATAGGTTAGTTAGGGGAATGACTTTCATTTGTAGAACGAATGTATATACTGTATTCGTTCAACTAATGAAACTGTATTTATAAAAATAGTTATTATTGTTCTTTCTTCGAATGAATGCTGTATGATTGATATCATGACTCATATTTTTATGACGATGGTTATTTTTTTTTAATCCAATATGAATGGTGATTATTACATTCATTACTATACCTTCCTTGATTCAATAATTGATATACAATCAATCTATGTGATCGTGATCGTGATGCTCTTATACATTGAACTGATGATTTTGTTTATTTATCATTTGAATAAGTGATATTTTTTCAATAATTTCATATTATTCGTAAATGCAATGAAGGCCTTTCATTGATATTGAGCATAGAGTGAGTTTAAAAATGATAGAAGAAATGCATAACATGTATTCATCAGAAAATCGCCATTCTGGTGGAAGGCGCATTTCCAACTTATCCTTTATTTCGGCTGGCTCCATTCGGAGCTTTTAAGGTATCTCTGTAGTCTGTGCTACCTGAAAACATGCGTTAACTGTCGCTTCTGTCTGCTTAAGGTAATTTTCTCTGTGCAAACAACGATGTCGTGTGGAGTGGTCCCTCTAGTGAAGGCGCTATGTACCAGATGGGGCTAACTTGTCAGCAACGGAGATTTCTATGCTATGATTTGGCTGAACGGATGCCGGCAAAATCAATGAGCTATGACACTTATACACGAGATGGTTTGGTTCGACATAAGAGTAATTATTATATTCATGCATGCACATATCAATAACGGAGTTATAAAATGGTATTAAAATGTTGCTTCTGCATGCCCAACAAAACTGTGACTAAGTAACTTCAACTTCAACACCCTCACATCTGAAAATAGATCATCATTGATCTCGATAAACTTTGTGACAATAAAAACATACATATTTCAGTGAATGATTATTCATTCACACGACGAAAAATGTATTTTGCCAATAAACGAAGAGGTATTTATCAATTTAATGTTCATTATTTTTTACGTCAGTGCTCTGGGACCATGAATTATGTTCATATGATAAATAATTTCAAATTATTTCAGTGTACCGCGTTCCTCACCTTGATGAACTTTTCCAGAGAAACCTGTTCATAAATGTAAAAAACGATAATTTTTGATCTCAATAAACTCTAAATCATTGTACCAATAATTACCTACAAACGCCAGTGAATGTTCATTCATTGCCACGATGAAAGATTTATTTTGTCAATGAACAGAATTGTGATGAATGGCATTCATTGATACAACGTCCCACATCTTTTCAGTGAACGACTCTAGGTCAGGAGGTACGTCCGGAGAATGTTTATACAAGAGACGGCTAAGGAGAGAAATCTCTATTTCTCTAGGCGAATACGCCTCAGTGTTCCAGGCTGAAGTATATGCTATACTTACCTGTGTCTGAAAAATTCCGACAATAGATGTAGAAGACCAATTTCAATTTGTACAGACAGTAAAGCAGCAATACTGGCATTGGGATCACACAGGATGACACCCAAGCGAAAACGAAGAAAAGCTAGACCCATATGGGTGGTCCCTGGACACTTGGGTGTTCACGAAAACGAGGTGTCAGAGAGATCCTCTCTCTTGAGAAGCGGCGGGGTTCCTAATGAGATGGCACAATCACCTGAACAGACACATGGCCCGCCCTCAGTGGGGTCATAGATGATCCGCTCTGTAGGTGGTGCCTGGAGGAAAACGAGACCTCGTCACATCTCCTTACAGAATGCCTTGGGCTAGTACATCAAAAGGAGACAGCTTTTCAGCACAGTATACTGAACCCAGAGGACGTTGAAGAGATATGTACCTTAGCCCAGACATGGGGGTGGACAAAGGGTTCAAGCAAATATTTTTCTCAAATAGCTCTTGCCAACAGTTTTCTTCAAACTAATGTTCTTCTCACATATAGTCGGACAAATCTATTTCAACTTTCTTTGGGTATCAGCTACAGGAGTAGTTGTTTTTCCCTGGTCGAGCAATGTGAGATGTGATGATTCAAAATACCTAAAGCTACATAGTACCAGTCGCTAGCGAAATTTTCAAAATATAGTGGAAATTCAATAACCAAGTTACCTGACATATATGGCGAACGTAGCGTACAAGAGTGACCGGATAGATTTGAAATAATGTGTGATAAATTGGGAATGAATCGCAAACATAGCGCACATAGCGCTCTGTGTTGCTACGGCATAACTGAAGTGCATTTGATTAGGGCGTTAATATGTAACCCGTCATCGAAGCGTAGTACTTATACATCCGTCCAATAAACTCAGTAACCTGGCATTTGCACCAGTTATATGAAATCGTTCAATCCACGGATAACCTATAAAAGCACTGATGTGCCCAGTTATAATTATTACGTTCGTAACTTCTATGAGAGTTCTGTATACTTTCTGTATTGACATTCATTTTTCAGTTAATTTAAGTGAAACTGATGTAAATAGCCTATAATATGGTACAATTGGAACGGAGCATTTGTGAAAATGAAACTATTTATTATTGCATGGAAATATAATATTAATATTACTCTGCCTAATTATTCTGAGTAAAATCTATAGCGTCCTTGGGGTAGCCGGTGTAATAGAAGCTCTATTTATTAATTGGAATCTATGCATTCTCATATGCTCATGTTACCCTCGATCTGAACATGTCATTTGGGTGTCCATTGAGCCCGATATACTCAAAAGAAAATAGACCGCCAAAAACCTGAATACCTAACCCAAGATGGATAGAAACCCTGGTGGATTGACTGATTCGCTTTTGTTTCACCCAAAGTTGTTAATGCTGTAATAAAATGGGATTAGCTTTCCCGTTGTCAGTAGATGGCGCATTATCAAAAAATAGCCGAGTTTACATTCCGAAGTACTGAGTCATATTTTTTTTGGAATATTTGAAATTTGACTGTTCATTACTATGTTTTTATGTATTTCATCGGGATATTTATCGTTTTTTTCTGTTCTTTTACTACTTTTCGTTCAGTTCGCAATGATTAGTTATTTGTTTATTGTTGAGTTTTCTGTAATTCTTGTATTTGTAGTGCATAATGTTTTTTCAAGTTTGTACTTGGACATGGCTGCGTTTGTATGAAAGATCTAAGGTTAGTATCATTGTTTAAATATCCCGTACATATCACATATCCAACTAGTTAATTTAAAATTACTGTTCTGATTTTTGATAAAATAAGCACGTTAAACATGTTATGTCGTATTTTTTATCAAAATTGAATAAATACGAAATGTAAACATGTCATGACAATGACAATTGTCCAACGTCATCATGACAAGTATTCATTTATCAATCTGTAATGACTTTACCGCCATCTACGAATGATCGTGAAGCTAATCCGATCTAAATAAAATATGAAGAATCACGTAGGCCGTACCTTAACAGTTTTGGTAGGCCGATTTCACAGGTATAAATGAACGCACCAGGGTTTCTATCCATCTTGACCTAACCCAATTCTTGACGGTATACTTGTAGACTGGGAGCTCTGGATATTTTGAGGATGTTCATCGGGCTAAGGCTAGTTCTCTTTCGTGTGTAAGATTTGTTGTCGTCAACAAGTGGAACGGCTTTTAGCTGCCCGATGAACGGTGGACATAGAAGTAGTAGCTTTATTGTGTATCAACGATGAGTGGGTGAACAGAAAAATGAATGCTATCAAAATATGATAAGTTGATGATCTCATAAATATTTGTGTCGAAGGTTAGTTGAGATTGGGATAAGTGAAAATTTTTTGTGTGCGGAAAGTTTTGTGTGACGAAAATTCTAGTTCTTAGAGTAAAAATTAAATCAGCTCGCAGAAATTGCATAAAGGAAAGTTTGTTATTGGAATTGCATTCGTTTCAGGTTCAAAATGAGGATAGATACCCTTGGAATTCTCCTTTTGATGCTCGTATGCAGGTCGAAGTTTATCAGTAGATTTCTTTAGTCGATGTCAAAATTAAGTAGTTAGATTTGGTCTTTGGTTGTCCTTTGACGATAACTTTGTAATGTTTTCTTGGGTTTTTTCTTTAGTTTTTAAAAATTTAAAAAATGCCGGTACTTTTTCTGACTTGCATAAATAATAATTTTCACAACAAATTCCCCAAATTTTATTGTTTGAGATTTTAGTATCTTAATATCAATATTCAAATATAAAATTTTCTTCTTACATATTCACATGTGTCATAATTAGTTATAGTTTGAATCATTACTTTATTTTATTTCTTTAGATCTTAAATTGATGGATACTTATTTTTATGTTAAATATTTTTCTCACACATCTATCTATAGGACCTATTAATGTATATCTATTTTCAGGCTCTTCATTGTCTATTCCATAGGGAACTTCAAATGGAAATAGTAATTTAGCACATAGAGACTCTTAATGACTTCATAATGACTAATTCTCCGTTTTTAAACCTTACTTTGTTACTTCTATGTTTATTCTCTTTGCTCACATATTTAATTGCATTTCTCAATATTTCTTTCCATATGCTCACCCAATTCTTTCCCATTACTTATCAATTCTCTCAGGCAAATGTTTTTTGAGGGCACAAAAAGTTCACTCAGTCTTTTGTGCGGAACGTTTTCTGATGAAATTGGTTCAAAATGACGATAAAAACCTTCTACTTTTGATGCTGGTTGTGCATGCAAGTTTGTAAGAGGATTTCTCTAGTCAAAATGTCAAATGTCAAAATTCAGGGTGAGTCTGTCAGTTCAGTAGTTCGATTTGGTCTATGGTTGTCCTTGTAATATTTTCTTGGGTTTTTTCTTCAGTTTTTGTTATTTTTAAATATACCCGTACTTTTTCTGACTTCTTTTTGGCATCTCCAAACAAACTTTTTCTCCATGGAAACAGAGTTTAGCTATAGCTTGATTTTTATTGAATCACTCGCGAAAATTTCGTCACTTCGACATTGTACTTTGTTTTAAACTTACTTTATAACTTAAAAACTAACTGTACAACTCAAAATTAACTTATAATACTGATGTTGACAAACTTTTCACCAATTTTTCACAATTTGACTGAAATTTTCATCAAATTGTTTGAACCATTTCTTCTAGTCAATCAGCACTTTACTTTTTGATCATGGCTTGCCTTGTCAAACTTGAATTTCCATACAGAATGATATTTTATTACCAATTTTCAATAACATTTTAAATTCTTTTTGGATTTTCAATTGAATCAAATTCAACTTCTACCCTGTTCATTATATTATTCTGATGACAGATTTTTAATTCAATGATGTTTTACAGCAAGAATTGGCTTATAACTGATGGTTTTATAAGGAACGTAGAATGTAATCGTAGGACTGAGACTGGCTTCGGAAACTGATATTTTTGACTACTTGGGTGGATTTTCTGGTGGTCTTTGGTTAGAATGGTGAAAATAGGACACTATAGAGTTCAGGTATAGTATCGGGCTTTTTCTGGTTTGATAATAATAATAATAATATTTACATGAACTACTTTAAACAACAACTTTTCACAACCAATTCTGATATTTATTCAAAGGATTTGCATAAATAATACTCATCACAACAATATATATGATATGAAGGGTGTCCCAGAATAAGGGGACAAACTCCGATGGTAGAATTGTCACTTCATTTCAAGGCTATAAGTTTCAATAAATCTATACCCTAGATGAATAAAAACCGAGTAACAGGGTGTTGAAAGTGACAAAAGAATATATTGTTTCCAGAATAACTCCATGACCGCTTAACTTTTCTTAATGGAATTTGGTAAATCTCTTGACAGCATTTAGTTCAGGGTTTAAACGGAGTTGTAAGTGATATCTTGACTAGGTACGTATGATCGATTCTTATTTACGGATGGAAACAATTTATATGTTTTAATTAAAATTGAATGAAGAAATTAAAAAATAATAACTTTCCTGATTTTACCAGTGGCGTAAAAATAGGAGAGGAAAGGGACTAATATACCCTTCTTGTACGCCACTGGTGGCAACTAAAAATGTAATTTTTCTTTTAAAATAAAGCTCTCATTGAACAAAAATATTTCTTAGAATTAATCTGTGAAATTTTCAAAACTGTGGAAGTTATGAATGAAAAATAGATTTAATTCTTCATATTCAACACCCTGTATCTGTGCAACCCACCGCTACTTGAGGGTCTGACGATTAATTTCGTGATGAATATCACATAATCTATCAACGATAAAAAATTCAGCGTGCATACTATGACGTATTCCAAAGTGACAGTACCTCCCGGGCTATTATATCTAGAAGGGGTTATGATACTGGAGTTCGCTATTGCGAATATATATTGAATTCCATTCGCGAAAAACCAAATTTTCTGTCTTGTATTTTATGATGAAGGATTGGGATAATGATTTAAAAAACGACAAGCTGCATGAGCGACTACCTCTTTTCAAATTGTCAAGATGACATCTCATCATCACTATTTTTATTCGTGTTTAAAGGCAGTCGTTCCTTGGAATTGTTAGCAAGATTGGCTAATTTTTTCTGAGTGTTGTTCATCTTTGATAATTAACCGATGACTCAAGGTCTCTTAGTCCGCAAATGTTATACAGTGAGTTTCAAAAAGTTTGCACCATATGGGAAACTTTTTAATTATATGCATTTGTCAGAAAATTTCCTCATTATTCATAAAAGTTGGTGCTTCGCGAAAAACCACATTCGAGTTAACAAAATTCTAAATTTACAAACGGTGGACAAGAACAAGGAAGAACAAAAAATAGTGATTGAGATCAAGAATAATTTACACTTCTTTTTGATATTATCAAAGAAGTTTATTTAGAAAAGTTGTTTAGAACCGAAAACAATATTGGAATTTAAAATCACAGCCACCTACGCAACAGAAAAAAAAAGTAACAATTTTTTATATCAGTTCTAGCCTCAGAAACAGCACTAGTAGGTATTTCATTCAGAGCTGTCCCAGAGCATAGGGCTCAGTGGTCGTGAAAGCACTCGAAGCACTTTTGTGCTCGTAAGCACTGTGCTCCCGAGCACTTTCTTAATTCAGTGCTTAGTGCTTAGTGCTCCGAAGCATTTAAGAAAAGGCTTGGGGCTCAGTAATCTCGAAAAGTGCTCGCGAGCACTCCAGTGCTCCGGAGCACTTTCCGGGATTGCTAAATCTTGTTTGATTCATTTTTATAACTCTCACCGCAGCCGTGGCCCGGTGTAGAGCTATCTGCTAGCCCTTTTAGGGCTCAGATATTCTCTAGTTGTCTTTTTGACTTCTACTTATTAGTATTTCCGTGAGTCTTTATTTGTATTTTTAGAAATCTACAGCCTGGCATTTCGTTCTAGTTATACTTTGTTGGGAATAAAAACAATATATTTTAAAGAATTCGTGTTTAAACACACACTACGATGGCTTTGAGTTTGTTTTCACAACTCAATAAAGCTGAAACAGAATTGTAGTCGGTTTAGACCCGAAATTACTTCCAAAAGTCCAGATCAAAAATATTTTTTTTGCGGTGATGGGGCTAGTTTGGATGGAAGTCTGAGCTACCCGTTGAATTTCCGTATATCCCTAGCAACCCCCATTAACTGACAATCGACGCTTTCGATTTCATTCCGACCATGTCGCTACGATAGGAGGATCACACCTTCCATCATTCGGAGACACGGACGGGACAGACTGAAGCGTTTCCGAGACCATCTAAATGCTCGGCACTAATGAGTTTACCATGCAGACTGAACATGATCAGCTGATATCCTTCTTATATTTGCCACGAAGGATGTGGCACCCATAAAGTATTTCGAAACCGACGCAAATGGATAAGTATCTTTATGCACTATCGAAACACAAGGCGAGTCAAGAGCAACGAATTATCTCCACACTGATGGAACGTGCATGTACAAGAAGAAATGGAGCATCAGCTGCGGGCGTATATTGCATACCGTGTTCTTGTGATAGAACTACTGAAGTATCTGTGAAAACAAGGCTGGAGGACCATCGGATAAACTGTAGATTAGGCAAAACGAACGAATCCGCAGTAGCGGAACACGCGCTCAGTGAAGGGGATCACAGGATAATTTTTGAAAACGCGAAACTCTTTGCCCCAGTCCATGCACAAATGAATAATTACACGGAGACTTTTAATAGGGAAAGAAAGACTGCTTTTCTTACGATTCAGGCACATTTCTGACTTGAAACTCTGTTAAAAAATTTTTTGAGTGTGATATGATAATGTTGAGAACTGAATGACACCACACTGATGTGTGCATTAAAGTTGTCATTATTTCATAATATAATACTTGTTTTATTAATATGTGGTTTTGGGTGAGTCTCACTGTTTTTGGGATCGATATATTGACAGGCCGAGAGTGAGATGGGTATCTAATAGCTCGGAAGGCAGGGTTGCATTTTTGATAGTGATTTCAGGTCGCAAAATTGTGTGTGCAGGCGACAGCCTAGATATAGCTAGGCATCCGAACAACCGTTAGCCCTCACACTAATGGTGGACCTGGTTTTGAGTATAGTTGTGAGAAAATGTCAAATAAATGCTGTTTTCCAACTACGGTAAGAAACTGCACAGGGTGATTCGTTAGGTCGTTTTCAAAAAAAAGTTCCTGTGAACATATATCCGAAGTTGCTTTGTTTCTGAGATACAGGGCGTTGAGAAAAACGGGATTTATAAAATATATGAATATTATAAAACCAATTTGATTAGAATTTGGTACAACTAGATTGAAATGATTGGAGCCATTGGCTTTTCAGGGGGCACCATAGAAGACAATTTTGTAAAAAATACAGCTTTTTGATCTGTTGTATTGTATCATATCTAGCTTCGTTTTCGAGAAAAAAACACAAAAATTCACTTCAGCTCATTCTAAAAA
Organism: Chrysolina haemoptera; assembly: GCA_958298965.1. Taxonomy (NCBI): domain Eukaryota; kingdom Metazoa; phylum Arthropoda; class Insecta; order Coleoptera; family Chrysomelidae; genus Chrysolina; species Chrysolina haemoptera. The sequence continues at coordinate 20,630,807 of OY282592.1, read as the reverse complement.
CTACGGTAGCGCAGAAGGGATACGAGTTTTTTGAATAATTGTGTCTTTTATAGAAAAAGAAGCTAAATATGACTTCACTTCAAAAAAACTTGTGTCCTGCGCTTTTGAAGTGATTAGAATGCGCTGCAGTGAATTTTTTCGAAAACGAAGCTACATATGAAAAAAATGCAAGATATGAAAAATATGGAAAAGTCAGTGGCGTACTTTTTTTAAGATATTGTCGGATATAGTACCCACTAAGACGCCACTGGTCCTAATTATTTCAATCTAGTTAGGGCTGAATAAGTGCCTTATCAGTTCAAATAACTAAACCAAATTTCAACCGAATTGGTTTGAGAATATTCATGATATTTTATTTTTAAACTTCAGCGCCCTGTATCTCAGAAACAAAACAACTCCGAACATATGTTCATAAAAATTTTGTTTTCTTAAAACGACCTAATGAATCACCCTGTGCAGTTTCGCACCGTAGTTAGGAAACACCCTGTATTTGACATCTCACAACCAGATCCACCACTACTCTGAGAGCTGACGCTTGTTTTCATGACTATCACCTACACACAAAATTTGGCAACCTGAAATCACTATCAAAAATGCAACGCTGCCTCCCGAGTTATAATGGAGAAACGCGTCGAAGATAAATACAAAACGACAGTATAATGCATAACATTCTTGAGATTATATTAAAAATTCTGTAATACTGAATACCAGTACCAACAACCAATTCAGCGGTACATGTTTCATACGTAGGCAAGATCGCACACCTCCAGCTAAATTCTAGGGTGAGGTTGCCGCGTATTCATACTCACCTGTCAAAATGGTATCAACTATCAATGGATATTATAATTTTACTACAATTGTCAAAAAAAGTCCACTTTTTTTAACGGCACTCTTTTACGGCTGGTGCTAGGCAACCGACAGTTTCATGCAACAACAGTGACAGATCCGAATAATAACGAAATCCTGTCATAAAGCCAGTTCTCATTTTCTTTGGCAACTAATAACCTATAAATATCTGATATACAAATAATGTTTCACCAATAATAGTCTTAGCATTCTTACTATTGAATAAGTATTAACAAAATTCTAAACTATCTCGGCGAATATATTCAAAATAATAGCATATACCTCTAAGCAACTATATTGGACCTAATCTACACTAGGTAATCCAAGGTAGCTATGGCTGTTTGGCCGTCAGAAACTAGTTGAAAACAATAATTAAGGAAATTTGTGAAATTGGACATCTATCCAGATAACGAATTCTTGATAACTATAAATTTAATTTAAATAGAAATGAAAAGTGATGAATATTTAATGGAAAAAATCGTGGATAGTGCAAATATGAGATTTCCTGGACACATTTCAAAGAAAGAAAAAGGTATTCGTTGCTTCACGAGGATTGTTAATTCATTTTGAATACAAATCTAAGAAAATGAAAGTTACTTCGATGGACTAGTTATTCGAAAGTTGAGTCAACATTAATAATAATAATATTGACCTCGATGAATATGTTATTTTAATATTCGCTTCCAATTTTCCATTTTGCGGGATAATATAAAGAGAGCATTTCGATTCTGTCGAAATTATTCGTTTCGTTTGTTTGAAACTCAACTCTCCGGCATACTCTTCGAACTTTGTTCGAATAATGAATCAATAAAAATATACCAAATTCATTTCATATTTGCAAAAAAATATGAATTGGTTATTTTTTTTGACAGTCGTAGAAAAAATACTGTATGAAACTCGTAAACTTTTTTTTTTACTCGTAGGAATGCCGTCAACATTTCCTACTCGTAAAAAAAGTATCACTTTACTCACTTGATACAAAAATTACTATTATGTAAGCTGTATGTTATTTTTTCACGGATGTTAATATTCACAAATATTTAAATATCTGGTTATATGGTAGATAAGATATAAATATAGTGGTATATCTGTGAGCTGCATGCTATTGTTCACACATATTAAACATCTAAAAGTATCTGAAAGTAGCTGAATAAATTGAAGTAACAAAGATATTACTCCAACAGAAAATCAAGTTTTCCAGGTCAATCAGCTAATGAATAATCTAACAGTACACTTTTTTTTTTTAATGTAGTCATCTTATGCCTAGATAACCTACTCTTTATTCACCAGAGCCCCCTTCAAACGATCAGACAATAATAAACTATTGACCCAATCATTTGAACATAACGTCGATTGAAAAGACGCTATGATTGTTAACGGAGCATATGGTCAGCGTGGATATATTTCGTTCTGCAAACTTTGATAAGTACTTATTTGAATATTGTATGTAACATTAACATTGAAGTCTGAAGTTGGCAAGAATGCTCTGAAAAGCAGATACAAATTTTAAATCTGATACTGCTGGGAATTTGAGACTCTTAAAACTCTTCAGTTCTTGTTGCAGGAATTGGTAATATTTCTGATACTTGATATTTTGGTTTTATTCACAAACATGAATAGAGACGTCGCGTCGCGTCGTATTAATAGGCAGCTTTCCAAATAAGTGCTGAAGGAAGTACACGACGAATAAAGTGATCGTTTTTAAAAAGATGCCATCGACTTGACAGGAAATTTGAACGCATACTTTAATTTTCATTTGTCTTTTGTTTAATTGTCAATAAATACCTGTCACTTCAGCTTTCTAAGTGTTTTCATTTGAATTCCTTGGAACCCCGATGACAATTTAATGCTCTTAAACGTGAAAAGACTCAGCCGATGGCAGATGGTATACAGCGTTCTGTACAAGATATCGGGTCTCGGTGGAGTAGGGAATATCTGCATAGCTTACTTCAGCGAGACAAGTGGACTGAACCTTCTGAAACTATTGAGATAGGATAGGATAGTTCTCATTAAACACGACTCTCTACCTCCCTCACGATGCAACTGGGCCAAATACACCCTGGATCTGATAAGATAGTGTGAGTTATCACTGTAAAAACCCCTCAGGGTTTCCTCGAATGTCGTAACATTTTAGGTGGGCGGTTATGTTTCGTCTTCACCTCCCTTTCTGTAAAATTTTTAGATATATCTAACTATCGTTGTGAGACCCAGTATGTTCAGCAGGCGACCTCAGACCCACCCGTTCACCTATCATTATGGGTATATATGTCTGGATAAATTAACTCATTTTGATAACTGAAGTATGGGAAATAGAGAGGGGAAACAGTTTCCACATTAAAAAAAAAAGTACATATTCAGTAAACGTTGCCAGTCCCGTATATGTAACCGCTTCTCCGAGCCCAGATTTGATATTCAACCAACCTTATCAGAACGAAATGTTGCCACGTCTAAAGGGTCTGGGGGTATGTTAAGTATCATTTGATGGAAGTATATCAATGTAGTAGTGAATTTGATTGCGCCTGTATCGTGTTTATGATCGTTATGAATCGTGCAAAATTAATAATGTCGGTAAGTGTTCAGCATACAAAATTTTTCGGTTTTCGAAATTAGTTAACCTCACAGAGATGTGTCAACTAGATCATGATTGCTCATTTGAAAGTCCACTGGAATACTTCAGGTGAGAAAAAGAAACTTGTGACTATAGTGGTTTCAAAATAAGTGAAATTAGGAATTTAAGATCTTCAGGTGATTTTTTATTTCTTCCGATATTGAAATCAAATTTAATAGCAATATGAATTGAATCAGATGTACCTAAGTTCAATTTCCAGCGTTGGTTTAGCCAAGGAAGTAGTTGTTTTCTGTTATGTTCCCTCTCTTCACCATTAAACTATAATGAAAAATGGATTATATAATCCAGTCTCCCCCTTTACCCTATGCGATGTGTATATTCCTCGAGAAGTATCTAGCAGAAAACACCAACTGCCCCATACGACTGTTGAATTATATATTTTAGATTCTTGGCAAAGTCTTACTTTGTAATCACATAACAGAAATCATTTTTCGATTCAAATGGCGGAACACCTACGTACTGGTTTCATGGTTTTGCCATTCATCAGCGCAGGCTAGTTCACCCAATTAGATGAAAAAAAACACCTCAGCTTTTGTTGGGAATTTCTAAGAAGAATACTGAATGATGTATCCATCGCCATCTCTATGTTCCAGGGAGTTCTCCGACTATAGCATCTACTTCTTCCGAAGCCAAATTTTCAAAAGAAAAATTGTCGATAGTTGACCGTTAAACTAATAAAAAAAAATTGATTGTATAATTCAGTATTCCAGTTCAATCTGTACAATAGATATATTCGCCATCAAGTGTCCAACAGAAAACAACTACCTACCACCCCCTTCGACCGTTGAATTATATCTGTTGGATTCTTGGCTGAGTTTTCTTCAAGAACTACTTTGCAACACTTCCTAAATCTTCATATCTGAGAATTTACCATCCGTCTAGCATATTATTCTTTATGTCGTACAGGGGAATGAGGGACAATGCTTTGATTTAGATTTCTGGATCAACATTTATTTCTGAACAATATTTCTCCTTGGCTTTCAATTCTACAGTGGAAAATATTATTATTTTTCTGAAAGAAGCAGGTTTTTTAATCTCCCCCGTATAGGGACGTAAAAAATTGAATTCTGGTGTTTGCAATTCAGGTTTGGAATGAAGCAGAAATTTTTATCAGGAATGTTTTTTTTTTGGAATCGATAATAAGAAAAATTTCCATATGCTGCGAACTTCAGCCAGTGCAGCCAATGAATTTGGCCTCGTTTTCGACTTTGAAAGGGTTAACCCAAACTCTGTTACCGATTTGCGGCCCGTTCAGGAAAAAGCTCACATTAAAGCTGCGGAGACTGAAATACTCCTGCAACTACATAAAAATCTTGGATCTTAGATCTTCTTCAAGAACATTGAAGACCTTGGCTTATTCAAATATTTTACCTTCGCATTTCTCAGGTCAAGTGGGTTGAAGTCTGGGACTGGAGTATTCATAATGGCCTGCCTGGATGGTGTCTTCATCTCTTTGGTCTATCGTAGTCGCGTGATGGGTATAGAGGTCCCGGACACAAGATGCAGAGCGTGTCGTGGGGCTCCTGAGACTGTAATTCATTAGCTGTCGGCTTGTCAAGCTTATGTGGTGTCATCCTGTATCCACAGGCGTAACGTGGTTCTATCAGTCTTGTGTTACTATCTACGATACTCATACGGTATAGATGACTCACCGGTGTTACCTTAAGCTCCGGGGGATATCGAGTCAGTTGTGGAGAATGAAAAGTGCCGAATCTACTGGAACTACTCATTCCTCACCCTCGGGCGACGATTTTCGTCATAGAGTTTTTGGCTCCTGGCGAAACGAACATCGTCCGAAAAGATAAAAAAATAGGACTGAGTGTCGAGATTTACTCTTTGAACTCCGCAGGCTTTACCCAAACCACTCTGTTGAAATGGCGGTTCTGATTATAGGAGTACTTGGAGGAATGATGGACACGCTGTTCTCTAATCTGAAAGTTATACTGGCTTGCTGTGATGCGGCAGAAATCTCGTGGGCAAATGCAGAAGGCTATCTTGGTTCACTTCGTCTGCTCAGGCACATGCGTCTCGGACCCAGTAATCACCCACCCCATGGGCGTTGGGAGTGATATTCTGGGTAAAGAGCACTAGCGCGCTCTCTGGATATATCAGGGTTCCGGAGACAGGGCCCGACTAAGATATTCCTGAGGAACATATTAATAATAATAACGATTAATTTTTAAATTAAATTTTCACCAACTGCCAATCGTTCGAATAATCTAGAATTCAGCACACATATCATAGACTGTTACTGGAATTTCATAATGTCAATGTGATAATAATAATGATGTGAATTTTTTAATTCAATTTTCACCAACTTCCAATCGTCCGATTGACTCAAAATTTGTCACACATATCAAGGACTGATGGCAATACATGAATTTCATAATAATAATATAATAATGATAATAATGATGTAAATTTTTAAAATAAATTTTCATCCATTTTCAATCATCCGAACAATATTCATTTATTTTTAAATTTTGGGTATATCGTGAACGGCTCTAACGATTTGGATCAAATTTTGTATTCAGATGAGGTTTCGCTTTTAAAGTTCATCAATATAGGCGTCTGTCCTAAAAAACGCTATTCAACACAAATAATTTAATTTTTCATGAACCTCGAACGTAACTGAATGATAATGATGATAATAAAAAAAAAACGCGTAGACATCCTACTGAAGACCTTTTTAGTGCATCACAGATTATGGATATTCGTCAGCTCTTCTATTTCAACACGTGCATATTATATCATTTCAGTACAGACAAAGCACCTCAGCCATGTCATCGGTATATAACCAGAGGGCACCAATTACTCACACACCCCTTGGTGAAAAAGCCATTAACACAGAGGAACTACTCTTATATTGGAACTGAAATGTACAACACTATCCCAGGAAATATAAAATCAATTACCAACAAACAAACATTTAAATCGCACATGAAAAAGTTCTTACTAGATCCCAGATCACGTTTCATTACCATGATACAATCAAATGGTTGATTGAAAATAACTATAAATGAATATCTTGCACACTATGTAGTTCATATATTGTATTGTATTCACTCTGTTTCAATTGTACCATTGTTAATTATTAAATTTTACTACACATGTTTTATTGTAGATATATAAATGTATATATATTTTTTTCGGGGAAACAAGTGCCTGGCACTTATCCCTGTGATACTTTATTCGCCATGCATGTAACCATTTAGTCTTTAAGTTGTAGCTATTTACTCTGAATAAAGTTATATTATTATTATTATTATTATTATTATAATGCCTATCAGGCCACATCCATCCCTTGGGCCGAAGGCCATCTGGCTTGATCATCGTCACCCTCCACGCATTACCATCCTCTACGCGACGTTGCCATTCAAAGGGGATGACAAGGTATATTGGAAGTAGCGAAACAGATATCATGTCTATATTATGCGATATACAAGTGCCGACTGTCTGCTCTCTGCACCGAAAACCTAAAACTAATTTATATATATATATATATATATATATATATATACATATATATAATAATTACTTGTTTTCGTCTGAGATTTCCCCTATTCCTCTAGTCGCGAACCAGACTGTGTATTCCTGAGCTTAACGTCGTCGTTCGTGACATGTTCCAAAAAACCCACTAGAACACTCAAAACGCCAGACCTCCACTTTTTCGTTGAAAGAGGTGTGTTAATGCAATACCCAAAATAAACTCTCTACATAGAGAACCTGATGTGACCTGGGGAGACATAGCTGACTGGGAGCCCTCTTTCTTCCTGGAAATGAACATAAAGGTAAGGAAAACATAGTCACGCTTCCCCTCATAATAATAAGTATATACTCGTTATAAATCCACGGGGTAGTTTCCACCTCTCAATTTAACCCCTATTCTATTACAGACCACAAAAATCCCCAATACGGAATAGAAATTATTTTGTAAATGTTGCCCTACTTTTCTATAGGTTTACTCGTTTGCATCAAGGTGTAGTGTAATTCACACCTCATTTTGAATCGAGTGTAACTGAATACAGTTCAAACAAAGGAATGTGTCAAATTAATCTGCAAATGAATACTAAAATCGAGTGTAAATTACACTAGGTATATGAAAGTGCTACACTTCGATGCAAACTAAACCTTATTATACCACTCCACTTTGAGTTAAGTTGGACTTCTAACAGAGATTATAATAATATTGAAATCTCCACTTTGTATAACCAAAGGTTTTTATTGGTCCGTACTTCATTCCAAGTATAACAATAATTCAAGTTTGGTTAAAAATACATTCATATTACTAAATGTAGATGTACAAAATATTACTTTCTACTTTCTACTTTGTTGATGTTTATAATGACTGAAAATTCAAATTATTTTTATTTAACAGGCTTATATCAAATAATTACCGTTAGTAAATGCATTGTGTTCTCCATTTGCATTATCACCACATATTTTTGTAAGTTCTCATTCATTTATCACTTATATTGTATTTTTTATTCGGTATTCTTCAATGTTTTCTTTATTCCCTCTATAATTGTCGTTCTATATTATTCACACTATTATCATACCGTTAGTTGTCTTAGTATTGTAAAAATATCCATATATTTGTATATTTTCATATGTTTGTTGTGGATTTCATGATTAAGCTGAATTTCATCGAGAAAACAATTATTGTATTATAAGTGATTTCACGTTTATATGCTTTCTCTCTAGTATGTATTTATTTATTTATTTTTTGGTTTTGTTTTTGTGCAGTACAAGAGTAATAATGGTTTATATCAATCTTGTAACCTATTGAGAGGTTTTTTATTTTTTTTCCCCAAATGTATCTAGGTATTATATTCTGTCAATAAATATATATTATTATTATTATATAAGATTCAGTATGTATCAATCTATGTATCTATGTATGTTACTTGATATTTACCCACTTCCAGATGTCGAAATAATTTGAAATTTTGCATGTGTTCATAATTCCGATGACAATGCAATATAACATTTTTGTTATGGAAAGAACATAATTTCCAAGATGGCGGACGAGATTTGTGATAATGATCCGATTCGAATTTGAATTCAAAATTGGTATTTAAGGTAAAATTCATGAATTCATGGTGGGCGAGCTTTGTGATAAGGGGCAGATTTGATTCAAAATTGGTATTTGGTATTCGTTTTTTTTTTTAGGACTTAGATTTCAATTTTTTTTATTCATAAAATAAAAATGGCGGCTCCAAGATGGAGTAAGAAAATTGTCATTATGGTCCGATTTGAATCAATATCTGAATGTGCGGATTTTCTGGGTCTGAGATTATGAGTGTTTTGCTAAAATTAATGAATTCAAGATGGCGGCCAACACGCTTTACTTCCACCTTGAACTGAAAAATGAAAAATATCTGACAATGAAATTAATCAAATTTAAAAAAAAGTGTGTGGTGCTTGACAACGTGTCTTGAGCTCTTAAACGCTCAGTATTGTTGAATAAAAAGGAAAATTTTGAGAATATTGAAAGAACGCCCTTTTTCACATTATAGTAATGACATTGTCAATTATTTTTTTTTACTTTTCAGTTCATGGTGGAAGTAAAGCGTTTTCTTCACTTGTTTTCAAATATAATTTGTTTACTAAACCATTGCAATATTTCAATGTTCGACTTCTAGAGCTGCAAAGAGAATTAAATGAAATTACGTCCACTAGGTCTCCGCTCTCATCGCTCTGGGAACTTCTAGAGCCCGACGCGGCGCGGTCTTGTTCAGCACCAACCCACCCCTAGTCGACGGAGGTCAGAGCGGAAGTTTGTCTCTGTTCCGGGGTACTTCTCTGAAACGCGTATTTTGTTTTTGAATGTGCGGCCGTATCAACTCCAGAAGTTCGAAAAACTTTTCTGGGGACATATTGAAAAATATGAGAAACATCCTCTACTAATTCAAGAGGTAGGTGAAAAGATGATGAAATTCTCCAAACTCCTTTCAGTTGTAGTTAAATCGTGCACCCATTTCTTCTTTCTTCTAGCAGCCTCCGTTTCTTCTCTACAGCCCCAACTACTGCAGCGAAAACAAATATATCTTCCTGTTCGACAAACATGAAAAACCGGGAGAACGAGTCAATGTGGTACTAACTAGTAGTAGTTAGGGCTGCCGATCATAACCGCTCTGTAATGGAAAGACCTCGAGTTTTGCGCTACGTCCCGCGCCGCAGATCCGACCTAGTGGACGTACAGCTTAACTGGACGATTTTGTTCGGAGAACCTTCTCCAAACTGTTCATGAGTAATTAAAATAAGATGCGATAGCAGATGTTTTTATAGAAAGTAAATCGGCTCTTTTTGAGACTCTTGAATGTATTACTCTCCCATCCGGTATTATAGTCATAAAGTAAAAGTGAGTAGGTATGGGCCAAATTTTAAAGAAGACCAGTTCACTGACCCACTCTCAGGTATTTGAACATGCTCGGAATAGTTGATTGTGGGAATTATTTCATGAGCTTTAATCATTATGAATGAGAGGAGTAAAATAAAAGGTTCAGTTCTGGATCGGCGTTTATCTACTGAAATCGAGAAATCAATATACAAGGTGTCCCACGACGATCAAGATAGGGAATATTTCGGATCTCGAGAGTTGTAGAGAATTGTGATTTTGGGGTTGTGAATTAAAGCAGTTGGTGCAGCAATTTGATATTCTGTTACCCAATAAGCTTTTTGTTTTCGGCCACGTGACATCAGTTCCAAAATCAATAATGCGACAACCTGCATATTTTAGCATTTCTATATTCCTCCCGATAAAAAGGTTCCAAACACAAACTATCACACTTGTGGCCTAAAACGATTAACTTAAGAACTACAGGTACTTCAATATCCTTTGTCCCAGGACGTTTTTTACTAAAATATGATGGATTATTATAATTTTGACTTGTTTGAATCATCACAAAAAAATATAGGACAGCCCAAATATACCGGGTGACCATAAACTTATATAAGTTGACATTTGCTCGTTTCAGACATCGTGGGACAAAAGATATTGAGGAACCTGTAATTTTTAAGACCACAAGTGTGATAGTTCGTTGAAATCGTTTTATCGGGAGGAACATAGAAATTCCAAAATATACGGGTTGTTTCATTAACGATTCTGAATCTGATGTCACGTGACTGAAAACACAAAGCTTATTGCGTACCCTATTCAAAAAAAGGTCATTTGAGTAACATAATATCAAAATAACCCAAGCAACTGCTTCAGGGATGCCATTCGGTTCTATGATTCCAATTTTTTAAATATTGATTCCCCTAAATTTGATTTCAAAATGGCAATGGCTCATGAGGTTCATGATATCCTATTTGAAATAAAATCGAATGCATATGGTATTGACGACATGTCGTTGAATATGTTGACGTATTGCAGTCCGTTTATTGATTCTTCCATCACACACCTCGTCAATTACAGTATCGAGAATAATCAAACTAAAGGCTTTTAAGAGAGGAATGTTGAATATTCATTTCAGTTTCATATCTCAAGCCCCTGATTGTGGATTATTCTTGCATACGATACAAAAAAAATTGAAATTTCTAGGTTTAACCTTGGATCAAACTCTCTCTTGGTCTAAGCATATTTTATTCTAAAAAATAATGATGCCCTATTACTGGCATTTTAAACAGGTCTCATATTCCAATGAAACTTGTCAAAATATTTATTTTAGTTAGATAAGTATATTCATATCTGCAGTATTTAATTTCAGTTTGGAAAGCATCGAAAACAGAATACAAATACAAATTTATTATTCATCACTGACACTTTTGTACAGAAAATAAATACACATTACATACAAAAGCTTATCGGACTAGTCAAAAACAGAAAATGGCATGATTTAAAATTTGTGTATAATAGACAATACATACAAAAAGATATAAAAGATATATAAAAAAAATTCATTGTAATATCAAGTCACATTTTTAAAAATTTGTCTGTGGAATAAAATGCGTTGCTCAGATATATTCATTTAACATTTTTTCATCCTTTTCTCTTTCTATGTTTCCTACAAGATTTACAAATTTATTATAGAATTATTTTATTTGTTGGTAAGAATAAGAGTCTTGACTAATCGTGAGTCTGGAATATGAATAACATGATGAAATATATTTTCAAATCATCCTTCTTCGAGCCAATTTCAAAATCGTATAAACCAAGGAATCTTCTAGATAGTGATTCATTTTTCAGAATACAATTTTTATTCATTCTCCTAACAAAAAATAAGAAAAATCTTCCAATCTCTACTATGCTGTTACTTCTGAAAGTCATACGTATATAACCAGATAATCTGAACCTAAAAACTGGGCATATTAAAAATCAATCTGGCAAAAATTTTGCTTATATTATAAATAGCTTTCGATAGCACAGCACGCCGATACGAATGAGATTTATTAATTACCTAACAAAATTCAAAAAATATAAAAAAAAATACATTTCTACTGAGAATAGTAGCATAATTTCTCTGACAACTATCATCTGCTCAATAATGATTTAACTATCATATTTATATTTCATTTTTACCTATCTATTATATCTATATTGCTGCCGTCACTATAGACCGTCAGCTAGTGACAGATTTAAGTGCCCCATTTTCGCATACAAGCCTTGAATAGGGTTGAAAAGTATATCGATTTGGAGTAAAATGAAGATATTTTTACGAGTGGCTCCTGGGGATAACATACCGAAAATTCGATTTTTCAGAACAGTGCTTATTTGTTTCCCTCGTGTTTCTATTTACGGTACGAAACTACAGAGGGTGATTCGTTAAGTCGTTTTGAGAAAAAAAGTTTTTATGAACATATGTTCGGAGTTGCTTCTTTTCTGAGATACAGGGCATTGATTTTTTTTCAAACGCCTTCGTATCTCAGAAACGAAGCAACTCCGGACATATGTTCATAGGAACTTTTTTCCTTAAGGCGACTTAACGAATCACCCTCTGTAGTTTCGTACCGTAAATAGAAACACGAGGGAAACAAATAAGCACTGTTCTGAAAAATCGAATTCTAAAAATCGAATGTTATCGCCAGGAGCCACTCGTAAAAATATCTTCATTTTACTCCAAATCGATATACTTTCCAACCCTATTCGAGGCTTGTATGCGAAAATGGGGAACCTAAATCTGTCACTAGCTGACGGTCTACTACCAAAGGTATCGAAGCCAGTAGATATGTCTGATCTCCGAATAATAAGTATTTTGCCTTGTCTTTCTGAAATTCTCGAAAAAATAACATACAAACAAACCTACGACTATGCAAAAAATAATGATATTCCTCCCTTCATGCCAAACGGGTTTCCAAAGAAACTACGTACCTCTAATTCATTGACCCAAGTTATAAACAGCATAATCGATGGCCTGGATACAAAAAATGTGAGTATTCGAACACTACTCGATTATTCGAAAGCGTTCGATACCATTAACCATAAATTACTTTATGCAAAATTCAAATATTATAGCTTTTCCGTGAACGCGTAATCCATGATTTTCATTTTACAGACCGTGAGCAGAAAATTATATCTAAGGATAAACCATCAGGTTGCGTCACAATGGTTGCAGGCGTGCCTCAGGGAAGCGTTTTGGGGCCCCTCTTCTTCATAACTTATACCTCAGAAATTCTGAAATCACTGAACACATGTAAGGTTTATGCGTATGCTGATGATACTCAATTGTTACACACATAAAAAAAAATCTTAAAACAAAGCAGCCTGCTTTATATTGTAAAAATTATTCTTTTCGTTTGAGAACCTATTTTATTGATTATATATAAAGCAGGCTGCTTTGTTTCAAGATTTTTTTTATGTGTGTACTGAGCTTTCCTAAGGAACATGGATGAGGCTCAAGATGCTATCAACAGGGAATTTCAAATAATTAATCAGAAGAGTACTTCTCATAGCCTCAGGCTGAATTCAACTAAGTCAAAAATAATTATTTTCTCCCCCAAGAACCTTCTTGAATTCCTTCGTAGCAACCTCACTTTATCAGTGAATAATTCCCCTCTTACGTTACGAAAAATCTTGGCCAAATAATTGACAAATATCTGCGCTTCAAAAGTCATGTAGACAACATACTCAAAAAAACGTATATGTCCCTCAGGACCTTATACAGTAATATATTTGTGTTGAACACAAATTTACGGAATATCCTTGTACTTTCACAGTTTACTTACTGTGACTTTTTATATGGACCTTGTCTTGATAGCGTTTATAAACACAAGATACAGAATGATCAAAACTTTTATGTACGCTTGTACAATTATTGTACTAGTTAGTAAAGTAATATTCGTTTGCATTTTGGAAGCTGCGGAGTTACTTGCAGGCAGTATTGGATTCATCCTCACCTTGTTTAATGCAATCCAAGAGAATATTTTCATTATGAACTATCATCAAATGTCGATTGAATCATTGCTGGATATTTTAGGACCACACATTCCTTAAATGAATACCATTCAAGAATCCATAAAGTAACGGATAAAGACTAACAATAATTACAAAACGGTAGGTAGAAAAATATTCAAAATGAAGAATTTTCAAATCACTTTTATCTTATCAGGAACTCAAACTGTGCTGCTGTACAAAACACCACTCGAGCTAGTTCTGGTGGAGTTTCTGTAAGCAAAATAGGTCTCGTGACTTCAAGGTGAAAGTATTTTTCGAAAATTCTGCATTTCGTCGGGATATTATTACTGAAAATTCGCATGTATAGAATACACATAACATACATTTTTCTATTTTCTCTTTTATAAAATCATCGTTGAAATATTCTCATATAATAAGTTTAGTCTTGAGTATCAAAATTATTGTTTGCTAGATTTCCATTTGATAATATTTAAGATCATTGATCGTGGAAAAAGTAAAGTACCTATGTTACTCTGTTAGAATGAAAATTCGCGATGACTGTGGTTCTCTCTACGATCGCCTTCGTTTCAGAACTTTCCACTTGTGTTGAACTATCGATCTAACCTTGTTACAGAATATACTATTCTCCAACGTCTTGGTTTCAGCCTAAATATGTCGAACGTTCCTTTCCCATCTCTGTTTCTGCGATAGGCAAGTATTTGGAACGTATTGTCTGAGTGGGTATTTTTCAATACTTGTCTTCATTTCCACTGATCTTTCAAGATTAACTAACCATACAATGAATGCAAACAAATTATATCCATCTATCCTGATATTCGAATTATGTACTTTATTGAGTGATAGAACTCACAAATAATAACGATGTACTTGACCGCGTGGTTATATAATCTCAGTTCTAACTCGATAATACCGAAATCGAAACCAAACAAAAAGGTTCATCTTGAGTAATTGCCTCGATTACAAATACTTTTACTAACCTACTTGCTACTAATCTGTTTGGTTTCTGTAACAATCGAAAACATCTCTCTCGCTGTGAGCCACGAGATGATAAATGGAATTTTCACTTTCTTGGCATGCTGACAATTGTTTATACTCACAATAATAACCGATGAAAGTGAATTCAAGTGTCACTTTTAGAAAGGACAGCAAGATGATGTTAACATTTGTGTAATATGTACGAATGTCGTCAAAACCAAACAATTGATGGTGTGCTAATATTCTCAACATTTGGAAAACACAGTTTATCACTTATAATTGAACAAGTGGTTTGTATTCTCTCGGGTAAATTTGGGTTGTTTGATGAGAAACTGTTTCCTAGCAATTCGATGAGAATAACTGTCAACTATTAAAAACACGACACCGAAGGTGGAGTGTTTTTAGGTTGACAGTTATTCGAGTCAAATTGCTAAAGTAAACAGTTTAGAATTTAAACAACACAAATTTACCCGATATCAATACAAACTTCGAGTGTAATTCGGCAGGACAATTTAATGGAAAAGAAATTCAGAAACACATCAATGTCAAACTATTCATTTTGGCAACCAACACCGCAATAATTGATAAACAAATGAATAAGTGAAAAAACCACTAGTGTATTTATCGCTTGAAGTTGAAGCTTAATATAAATTGAATTGTCACAGAAAATAATAGTAATTTATGTATCAAGTGAGTAAAGTCATACCTTTTTTTACGAGTAGGAAAAGTTGACGCACGACGCCGTAGGCAAAGTGCGGCATTCCTATGAGTAACAAAAACACTTTACTCACGAGTTCCATACAGTATTTTTTCTACAACTGTCAAAAAAAAATAACCAATTCATATTTTTTTGCAAATATGAAATGATTTTGGCATATTTTTATTGATTCATTATTCGAACAAAGTTCGAAGAGTATGCCGGACAGTTGAGTTTCAAACAAATGGCACGAATAACTTCGAAATCCCTCTCTTCACACTATCCCGCAAAATGAAAAATTTGAAGCGAATATTAAAATTACATATTCATCGAGGTCAATATTATTATTATTAATGTTGACATGACTTTCGAATAACTAGTCCAACGAAGTAACATTTCATTTTCTTGATTTGTATTCAAAATGAATAAACAATCCTCGTGAAGCAACGAATGCCTTTTTCTTTCTTTGAACTATGTCAAGGAAATCTCATATTTGCACTATCCACGATTTTCCCCGTTCAATCTTCATCACTTTTCATTTCTACTTAAATAAAATTTATAGTTATCAAGAACTCGTTATCTAGATAGATGCCCAATTTCACAAATTTCATTAATTATTGTTGTCAACTAGTTTCTGACGGCCAAACAGCCATAGCTACCTTGGATTACCTATCAGATTATGTCCAATAGTTCCTAAAGGTATAAGCTATTATTTTGAATATATTCGCCGCGATAGTTTGGAATTTTGATAATACTTATTTAATAGTAAGAATGCAAAGAATATTATTGGTGAAACATTTGTATATCAGATATTTATAGGTTATTAGTCCAAACAGACCAGGTAATCTTCAGAAGGGGCGCATTCCAGGGAGACTCCCTCAGCCCTCGTCTCTTCTGCATCTCACTATTGCCATTGTCCGTTGCACTCAGGATAACCCGTGGATACAACTGCGGCACCCCCAACAACCGGAGGCATAAGTTTACCCATTTATTTTATATGGATGACCTCAAACTGTATGCCTCTGGAGAAAGGGACCTACATCAGTCCTTAAGGGTGGTGCAAGAGTACACGCGTGCTATCGGAATGGAGTTCGGGATTGACAAATGTGCCACGGTTGATCCCAAAAGAGGACGATGCGAGGGTTACGGAGAGGATGTCCAGCTCGTAGACGGAAGCAAACTACATCATCTTGATGCCGGAGAGACGTATACCTACTTGGGAGTGGAGCAACGCCGCTCCAAGAGGTAAACACAGTTTAAAACCCTTTTCCCGGCAAGTATCAGCACAAACTCCGACAGATCTGGTCATCAGAACTGTCGTGGAAGAACAAAGTTGCTGCGACTAATATGCTTGCCGTTCCGATTCTACTCTACTCTTTTGGAGTAGTGAAATGGACTCAAGAAGAACAGACAACAGGGAGGCCGGGGACTTTTGTTTGGAGTGTCTACATAACAGAATGGTGCTGGGTGGCGCCTGTAAAGTCATCAGGAGTTCAGATCCCCTTCTCTCCATGGTCTGCATTTCTTTTCAAGGCAGCAATCCGGGCAGCTGATGAACTTGATGGGTATAGAGATCCCCAACACTAGATGCAGAGCGTGTCGTGAGGCGCCTGAGACCCTTATGCATTTGCTGTTAGCATGTGCAGCATATGCGGTCTCGGCCTATATCCACAGGCATAACGCGGCTCTATGAGTGTTGTACTACCATCTACGACACTCGTACGATATAGACGAGACACCGGTATTGCCTTATGCTCCGGGGGATATTGAGTCCGTTGTTGAGAATGAGCCCCATCCTCAGGCAAATACAAGCCAATAAGCCTGATGTAGTCCTCCTCGACCATCAGAGTAAGAGTTTTCGGCTCCTGGTGAAACGAACATCGTCCGAAAAGAGGAGGAGAAACGGACTAAATATCGAGACTTACTCTTTGAACTCCGCAGGCTCCACCCAAACCATTCTGTTAAAATGGTGGTTCTGATTATAGGGGTCCTTGGTGGAACGATGGACACACTGCTCTCGAACCTAAAAATCATACTGGCTTGCCGTAATATGGCAGAAATCTTAGCCAGACGAAAAAAAAATATAATGCAGAAGGCCGTCATCCTTGGTTCACTGCGTCTGCTCAGGGCACATGATTCTTGGACCCAGTACCTAATCGCTTACCCCATGGACGTGGGGAGTGGTTATCTTATAATGTCAAGGAAATCTCATATTTGCACTATCCACGATTTTATCCATTCAATCTTCATTACTTTTCATTTCTACCTTAATTAAATTTATAATTTAAGGTATACGCTATTATTTTGAATATATTGGCCGCGATAGTTTGGAAATTTGATAATACTAATTTAATAATAACAATGCTAAGAATATTATTGGTGAAACATTTGTATATCAGATATTTATAGGTTATTAGTTGCCAAAGAAAATGAGAACTGGCTTTATGGCAGGATTTCGTTATCATTCGGATCTGTCAGTATTGTTGTTGTATTTTTGAAATATCTGTAAACTGAAAAGTTATGTCCGGTCAAAATTTAATTTAATAATACTCACAGCAGCCTTAAAGTGTTCTGGTTGAACAGATATACTTCTAGCAGGACTGCCAACGATTCTTCTGAGTCAATATAACATGTTGAAAAGACACAAAGATGGACATCATACATTTTTGGTAAAGTAGTTTCATTAGCATCTATTTTGACATTCCGTACTTCATCGAGTATCTATTTGGGTATACTTCCGGTATATAAGCATTTACAATTGGATATCCTATGGATATCCAAAATTGAACAGGTATTGGACGTCCATACGATATCGTGGTTTGTGTGGGAAGTTACCCCACCCCTTTTAACTTTTGAACGGATTGAAATTATCCTTTGAAATTTCATTTGGTTGAATGATAGTTTGTAAATTACTTTTTGACGACATAAAACTATTTATTTTTCAAAATGACGTCGTGCCGTTATTTTGAAAGATTTATTGAAATCGCGTTATGGGTTTACTGATACCTCATTCGAATCGTCTTTCAATTTTCTATACGATACTGAAATTTCAGACCAAAACTTCCATCTGAAACAAAATGGAGGTACATAATTCAAGTCAAGCCAATTTGATTCATGCTGGTCATACATTCTTCCTTAATAATACGTTTCCAGAGCAAATAGAATTATTATGAATCGGTTTTAAAACACTCCTGAAGGCTTTTAAATGAAACCATTCAGGATTTGAGGATATTTGATTTTATGAAGGTTTAACAATGGCTGTATAGACATACACGATTGATAATTTTGGTCTTCAAATAAGCTATACAGAAATCAAGTTTAATAATAATTTTATAGCACTCCTCAAGTCCATGCAATGGTTCTGGAATGAAACTAACGATGAGGTTTTATTGAGGTTTTGAGATGTACTCGCGAAAACCGATATAAAATCAAAGCATAAAACTATTGGTACCTAAACGCCAGTAACTGCCTCCGAACGGTAATAAATAAATCGTAAAGTTTTATGAAATATTCAAATGATCTTTTCTATAGCCATCATAAAACCGAACGAAAGTGATGGAATGTCGAAAGTCAAAGTTATACAGTTGTGAATTATTCACCATATACAGGGTGTCCCAAACCTACAGGGTGTCCCAAACTCGATGGTCTATTGGACGTTTCTGGAGAACGGAACATGGGAATATTTTGAAAATTGAGTTTTTTGGGTGATTAGTTTCGTTCTATCAATCTAAAATATTTTAAAGACTGCGGTATTGCCGCTTATATTGAAAAGTAGCTACAACTTCGATATTTCAAATTGGATACCCTGTAAATTATTGCATTTTTCGCTTCGCTATTGCATTTCAATTATTTTTGTATGATACTTTCCTATAACTATCTCTAGTGGTTTTTGAGAAATTTATTGATATCCTTATTTATCTGCGAAACACAGCTTCAATTAAATATTCATTACTACAGTATTTGGATACGTAGAAAGTTTAAATTTTGGATGTATTTTGACAATGTCCTGTGTATTGATAATGTCTCATGGAATTCGTTCTCCATTACGCAGGGTCCTTCAAAATTGGTGATTTTACCGATAGATACAAAAGCGGCAAAAAATGTATTTTTCAAAATGAAAAACAATTCAATTTCCTTTCAAATGATCTACGTTCCTATACCTAAATAGTCAGGTTTCCGAAATAAAAGCAGGTTTCACTAGAAATTGGATTATTGTGCCATATATATATAAATATGTCATTATGAAAATTCGACAATCACTACATCAACGATGAAACATATAAGCTTTCTTCAACGTACATTGTAATAGAGAAGAATCAAAATGGAAGACTACTCAAATTTCAAGTTTTGATGAAATTCTTTATTCTTCACGGGCAGAGTGATCAAATTCCAGCAAGAAAAAGTAAATGGTTCTCTAGTATATTGAAGTGTGTGACTTATAAGATAACAAACTGATTGTATAAACAATGAATAATATACAGGGTATTTTAAACTCGATAGTCTCTAGCTATTATACGTTTCTGGATACTTGGGAGATAAATATTTGAAATATTGTATTCAACAATAAGAGTTTGCCATCTGCCTATTGAATAGATTTTCGCTGTTGCAGTGTTGCCACCTCTACTTATAATTGATATCGACTTTCGATTTTCAAATAGAAAACACCAAGTATTTCATTCCGTATTTAGATTCTACTGATAAATACAAATAAGTTTTACCGAACATGTAATATACCTTTTTCTACCATTGATCGAATATTGATTATTTTGAAATTGTTTCGCTATTACCAAAATGGGACCAACTCGAATTCAAATACTTCGTTTTATTGTTTTTCAGAATATTCCATAATATTCAGGGCGTCCATTTGAAATAATGCACTTTTCACCATTTTTATATCTATCGGTAAATAACCAATTTTGAAGGACCATGTATAATGGAGAACGAACCAATGCACAAGACATTGTCAAACTATATCCAAAATTTGAACTTTTTTTGTATTCAAAAACGGTATAGTAATGCACATTTAATTGAAGCTATGTTTCGCACAAAAACTAAGGAAATCAATGAATTTTTCGAGAAGTTATAGGGAATTATGACACGAAAATTATTGAAAGGCAAAAGCGAAGCGAAAAATGCAATAATTTACAGGGTATCCCATTTGAAATATCGAAGTTTTAGTTTCTTTTCACTGTAAGCGGCAACATCGCAGTGTTAAAAAATATTTCAGATCGATAGAACAAAACTTATTACCGAAGAAACCCAATTTTTTAAATAATCCTATGTTCCGTTTTCCAGACACGTCTAATAAGCCATCGAGGTTGGGACACCCTGTATATGTACCAGAATTAATTTATATCGATACACTAAAGATTCAAGAAATCTGACGTGAATAAAAAATTACTGAAATCAAACTATTGACCGAAATCGTAAATCGTAGGAATTGTAACGTACACAACAATAATTAGCGATTTACAATAGATCGACATTTTGCCAGTTGGGGGCATCAGGTATCTAATTTTGAATGTTTCAAATGCCGAAGAGTATAGATAACTGGAAAAAATTAATAGTAATATCACAAAAGCTTCTACATATAGACACAAGTACCGCTAACGGAAGTATAAACAACGCGTACTCACTTCGGATACGTCCCCATCACATGAAGACGAATGAATCAAAATTGACGAATCCAGCGATGATGGATTTTGGCATTCGCTCATTCACTCGCGCCCCGAATGAACGAAAAATGAAATGTATGAACACAAACACAACGTTCACTCGAGTTCGGTCATTTTCGTCTCACCTTCGGTAGCGAATGGTTAACTGCGTAGTTGAATTATGTATCTATGTATATACGAAAATGAAGTTCACTTGAGTGATCATTCATCCGAGTGAACCTTCTGATAACACCTTTGAGAGCGATTGTGCAGAAAACGATACATTTCGGCGATGTTTCTTGAACCTTGGTCCCGATTCTTATCGGAAATCTAGAGGTCATGTCTATTTGTAAAATGGACAGACTGGATACTTTATCAAACCGTCCAACCATTCAAAACATCATATTTTTATCAGATTCGATAATATCGGAAGGTATTGGAATGAAGAACATCCTGTACATTGGTTTCAACTGATTTATGATTGTCAACATGTATTGTTCAAGCAGATGACGTTTGTAGTTGTTTCAAGATATGAATAGCTGTCATACCTACTAGAGCAGGCAAAATAGCTCAAAGAACCTACAAATTACTGAAAAATTCTTTACGGGGAAACTAGGTTGGAAATGGTAGAAAAGGGCATAACTAATGTAGGGACAAAGATCAACATCTGAATGCATGCAGTCGAGGAGGGGTGGGGGATGAAATAGGTTAAAATCGGTTTTACACAATTTGCAGCGTGAATACGTGTTCCATAAAGAAAAATTTATCCAATAAAATGCGGAAAACCGATATTCTGTTTTTTATTCTTTATTTGTTTTTGGTAATTATTTTTCGATAACAAAAATTGGAAGGATTGTAGTGTTTCTCATGCCATCAAGTGAGCAGACATTTTATTTTCATCGAAAAGTTCAGTAGTTTTCACGAAATTAATTAAATTGGCTACATATTAGTTTTTTTCAAGAAAATGCAGAGTAACTCAATAATTACTATTTTAATGCCCTTATGCTTCAATATTTAAATATTTCCCGTTCATAATACTATACTATACACGCAAGAATGGGGTGACAGAGACAGCGTATTAGGTGGGGAAAAGCGAGCTGCCATGGTAGGGTGCGGGGGAAATTTTTCACACACAGAAGCCAACCCTGAACACTCAGGGTTGCTCAATATCTAGTATCTGAGTTCTGTTCGATAAATAATTTCTTCAATCCCACAAAATGTAGTATGGTAAAAAAAAGTTCATGGTTAATGGTATCGAATGCCTTACTGAAATCAATCATAGAAAGAATAGTTATTTCACCCCTTTCGATTGCAATCAATTGCATCATTGGTAAAATATAATTTTTTTGAAGATGGGTTTTTACTTGAACAGCGACCGCTCTTTCCAATAATTTTGATTAGAGTGGAAGAATGGGTCTGGGATCATTTGATCCTATTGGTCGCTTAATGTTTGGCTTGGGTACTATGGTTACTATATATATGATATGATAGCATCGCAGAAATAAAAAAAAGTATTTAACTGATATTGAATATAATTACGCTAAAAATAGTCATATCATATTTGATGGTTATCCAAACGCAATAAAAATTTCTCCGTCTAATTTCACCACAATAACAGCAGCAGCAACATTCCAAATAGAACAAAATTAAGTGATCGTTCACGACGACAAACATCAGCGATATCGGTGAATGAATACAACTTTCAAGATCGCATAATAATACCTTTTTTGAAAGACAACTTCTTGTCCAATGAAAATAACAAAAATTAAATAATCAAAATATTATCTGTGGAGTTTCAGACTGTCGAATTAACTTGTGCACAAGCTGAAGAAGTTGCTGACTTGTTGAATATTATTACAGCAATAAAAATTGCACAAAATAATAAAACTGTTGTGGTCGTCGGACAAGATATAGATCTCCCGGCATTATTACATCAATTGAATGTTGATAATTAAGATATTCATTTCTGTAATTCCGGTGCAGATAATGCAAGAGATTTTTACTTCTCTTTTGATAGCATTCAATATAAGTTGCATCGCAAATATATTGCACTTTTGCACTGTTTTACTGGATGCGACACTACCTCTGGTTTCACTGGAGAAGAAAAAAGGCTAACGGTGAAAGCACTGACAGCTTTAAAAAATTTCATTGATTTGGTCGATATTTTTTACGACAAAGAGGCAGATAAGAAATTGCTAGAGAGAAATGGCTGTGATTTAATTGCATCTATATTGTTCTAAAAAAAATCAGAATGGCACGATTTGAGGTACGAACTATATCGAACAGCTTTGTTGGACACACTGGTAATCAGGAATGGGGAATGTGTAGAAATAGACATTTTCAGAAAGTCAACCAACACCAACAGATTTATACCCGTTGATTCCAACCACCACATTCAGCACAAGATGGCAAGTGTCAATTTTCTTGTTCACAGGGCGTTGAACTTCCCACTCAGTGTTGAACGGTTTCAACGAGAAATAAAAACCATTAAGGAAATTGCCATTAGTAATGGGTATTCCCCGAAAACGGTAGATAATTTGTTGAAAAAGAAAAAGTTCAGAACGTCCTTAAGACAAATAACCACACTAGAGCAACCTAAAGACAGGAAAAAGTTCATTAAAATCACACACGATACACGGCTTACGAGAGGTCTCAACTCTATTTTCCGAGACGCAAACCTTCAGCTAGTACATAGCAGTACGAACAATCTCCAAAAGTTGTTAGGTAATCCGAAAGATAAAATTCCAACTTTGGAGAGATCAGGAATCTATGAAATTAGCTGTCAAAACTGCGATAGTGTATATTATGGCCAAACCAAAAGATCTACGAATGTTTGTTTCCGTGAACATTTGGCACATGCTAAATATTCACGAGAAAATAAATCGAGTGTTGCGGATCATTTATTAGAAACTCATCACAAAATTAATATCCAAAATTTAAAATTAATAAAACCTGTTGATGATTACAGAAAATTAGATTGCTATGAGAGTATCGCTATTCGAAAAAGGGGCTCGAAACCCTTGCTCAATAATGATAATGGTCCATTAAATTCCAAACTATTTGACTTGATACCAGTAAAGGAATAATTAAGTGCCTATGGTGTATTGTTTATTGGGTGGGCTATACCTACCCATCAGGTAGGGTACCTTCCAGTACACAGATTAACCCATGGTAATTAATTATTTGATATAAAAAAGACTGGTATGCCTATTTACAGTTAGTTTAGTAATCCTACTGATGAAGGTAACTTTGTTATCGAAATGCGCATCTAGGAATTAAATTACTTGTGTGGTGAAGGGGTAAAATACTTTTTGTTCTCATCGAACAGCTTTGATAAAATCCACTTTTAAATCAGAAAGATTGCCTCCTACGGAAGGAGCTGCAATTCATCATTCGTTTAGAGCCTATTTGCAGCTCCAATGATGGCTAGAAAATGAAAAAAATTCTGCAGATTGGGGTTGGAAGAGATCACCTGAGGGTATTCTGAAGCCAAAATATACTGAAAACAAATTGATTCCCGACTGTTCGCTTTCGAAGATTTTCTCAAGCTGCGAAAAAAGTTGCAACAGTTTAAGGTGCAGTTGTCGGAAGCATGGGTTACAGTGCTCAAATGTTCGAATTGGCAAGGTTGAAAAATTGCACTAATACCGAAAAACTATCATTTGATGGAATCGACTCTGAAGTTGTCGAGGCAGATTATAGTAGCTTACAATCTGTACGAGAAGATGAAGAACAAAAAAAGATAAAGAACTAGAAGACGAAGAAGAAGAACAAGAACAGAAACAAGAGGAAGAACAACAAGATCATGAAGGAGAAGAAACAGAAGAGAGAGAACAGGAGTTATGCCAGCAAAGGAAAAAAATTAAATCGTAATAGAATTGTTGAAGTTCTTTTCATACATTTTGTCAAATAGGCCAATCAATTTTTTCGTAAGATTTTTCGAGGATTTTTTCGTAACAAAAATATGATTAGAAAATGCGAGAATTGAAATACGAACAAAATGAAATTCAGTACGACACGATCAGATCATTAGTATCGGAGAAAATTTTCCGATTTTTTGAAAAATTCACAACTCCGCCATTTTTCAATTTGCAGGGTTGACCTTTTCATGAAAGTAGTGAATTACAAGTACTTCATTTATGAGTAAAACAGGTGCGGTCGGACAATTAGTTTTGGCACGATTTAAATTTTTTTTAGAACTATCTTGCAGCGTGCCTGCATGCTCTAGTGATGGTCCGATTTGAATTTCCTGAATAGATTTTCAAAGTAGAAGTATAGTACTACAAAACGTATACTCTCATTTTCCGCTACAATGCCGCGAAATGGGTGAAAAATGCCTGCAAAACATGACTGATAATGGCCAAGCCCACCTTAACGGTAGCGTAGAAGGAGAAACCGTTAGGTAAGGGAAGGTGAGAATCCCTTTACAATATGCCCACACGTCACGGTTTCTCCTTCTACATGATCGCTAAGGCTACATTCGGACATCATTGATTCATTGAATTTTTGCTTAATTGAGGACAATAAAGTTAGAAATGAATAATTTCTTGGATATTTGCTTAATTGAGGACTATATAGGTTAGAATATGAAAATCCCATATAGTTTACATGCAGTGTGCGAAATAAGTATTTCACACATTACTTCGTGGACGGTGACATGGTAACGAAGGAAAATGAAAAAAAGTGTCACTTCGCATGTTGTTGTCAATGCGCGAACCTTGTTGTTTTTTGTTTGTAGAAAAAAGTAATTTTTTCAATTACTTCCTTTCAACTCTCATGGAACGTTATCAATACGGTTTTCTCCAGAGACAAAAAAATCAGTTCCCACGTTCAAATCAAAATTAATGAGAATGAGAACACACCATTCCTAACCGATAAATGTAAATTTTTAGGACTAGATAATTCTCTGAACTGGAAGAGTCATTGTAATAAACTGAGATCAAATCTGAGTTCTGTTTCTTATCTGATACGAAATTATAAGCCGATAGAAACTACTGAACAGTTAGTAAACTATTACTATGCATATGTTGAATCAAGAATCAGGTTGCCTTTGGAGTAGTTCATTACTGACTCCACATGTATTTATTGCCCAAAAAAGAGTGTATGAATTTTAGCGGTCGTTAATCAAATAACCTCCTGCAGAGACTTTTGAAAATTATAACTTTTCCGAATATTTTAATTTTTGAATTGTGTGTATTCAGACACACCAATAAGTCGAAATTCCACCTATCATAATGCAAATACAAGAAAACGTAATGATTTCTCACCTTCTGACTTGGGACTTAAATGTTTTGTTCCTCATTGTATATTGTATGTCTATGAAAATCTTTTATATTCTGTATGTTTGATTCAATTTCACTTCTAGTATCACTTCATTTATGTACAAAATCACAGTTCCATTTTACATATTAATAAAGTGATTTATTTAATTTGATTCAATGCATTATTGTTATTCTGCATTTTCTTTTATTGAATCATTACTTCTTTTCAATCAGGTGAATGAATGTCTTCAATGATCTTGAAAATTCATATATCATATATTTTTTAATATTCGTCAACATTTCTTCTGAATTTCTGAGCCGTATTTCAAGAAATAATATGAAATTTGTAACTACTTCTAGTGATAAGGTCGATATGCGCAGAATTCGATTTTTCAGTTGTTCGCAATTCACACATTTTTCATCGAGGTAGTACATTTATGTCTTTCATAATATGAAAGTTGAAGTCCTTAGAAAATGGGATATTGGACGCCTGTGGTGTCACTCAATGAGAACAAAAAGTATTTTACCCCTTCACCACACAAGTAATTTAAATTACTTGTGTGGTGAAGGGGTAAAATACTTTTTGTTTAAATTTAAATTACTTGTGTGGTGAAGGGGTAAAATACTTTTTGTTCTCATTGAAGTCCTTACGAAAAAAATTAGTCCCTACAGAACTCCCTACAACGAAAAAAAAAGGGACATGAAAAAAACAAAGTTTTCGCGTAAATCATTAATATCGTGAAATAAAATATTTTCTTGCTTGACATAAAGAATACTACAATCCATGAAAAATAAAGAATAAAAAAGAAAATATCGGTTTTCCGCATTTTACTCGGTAATTTCGAGGTTATGTGGAAAATTTGTATGTATCGAAATTGTAGATTTTCTATTTATCTACAACTTTTATCCCAAATTTTTTCTGATATAACACGTATTTACGCTGCAAATCGTAAAAATCCGATTTCCCCCCTTTTATCCCCCCCCCCCTCCTCAACTGCATGCATTCATGAGTCGAATTTTTGTCCCTGCATTAGTTATGCCCTTGTCTACCCTTTCTAACCTAGTTTACCCTGTAAGGAATTTATAAGTAAAAAAAAGGTAATTAACCTTGCCTATAGGGTATAAACTAAGTTTCATTCAATCAATTCCTTCAGGTAATGGACCAAGAACTTGTCGAACATTAAGTTCAGGGACCCCGAGGGTGATTAATCAGCACTTTGGAAAGGTTTAAAATTTTTCTTGACAAGTTGTCAAAGTTGACAAATAATTTTCATCGAGTGGATTATGAAGTTTGACATCGAGAGAATAGTTCAGACGTCGAGTTTGAGAATTACCTGGCAATTTGCTGTTCAAATATATTTGGAACACGAGGAGCCTTGGGACTGTGTTACTGGAAGAAAACGGGTCCGAAGAAAATTACAAATGCCAAGTACAAAATAATTTTACGTATCGATACAATTGTTTACATTCATGTCCAAAGCGCAACGACATTTAAAGACGTAAGCGACAAATTCAAAAAAGGTTTCGAAGACTCCGGTTAAACTAGGAGTGCTGCTTTCCTCAGAACACTGAGAACCACATATCTCGAAAATTGCAATTCGATGTTAACTCGATAATAATTACCGCTCACAAACTTATCAGGTATTGGTTTCATAGTCAGAGATGAGTGGATTGGCAGTCTTTTGTTGGCTGGTTCAACCGATGAATATAAACCCATGATCATGGCCCTTGATAGCTCAAGTTTGGAGATCACAGGGAATTCTATCAGGAAAAAACTCCTTCAAGATGTGAAATATTTGGAATTCCTCATTCCTCAGTCAGGCAAAAAATAAGAAGAAATGTTGGTATTTCGATGTAACTAATACTGCCACAAAACGCAAGGGTGTAAAAAAAAAGTCAAGCAAAGTGACAAATCCGAAAAATCGAAAGCTACCAAAACACAGTCAGGTTTATCAGCAGTATTTTCTATGACGACGCGTGATGAAAACAAAGTATCATCTGAATAATTGAAAGAAATAGTTGTAGCAAACAGTTCGAAGCTTCAAGTTACTGCAATGGGAACAACCAATTTGAAAATTCTTTTGAAAAGATCAGTACAAAATATCCAAATCAAAAATGTTCTACTGGTTCTCGGACTTCCGGCTAATTTATTATCTGAGATTTGTATACCTCAGAATGATATAGTCGCTGATGCAAATTTGATGGAAAACCTATATGAGTTAAACATGTTTTTCCACGAAAACTATAATTTCGTGGTTTTCCATGAATTGGACGCATTATTCTGGAATCGTGAATTTGCTTATATCAATTCCACCGATCTTAAAAAAGTTGAAAAATGGATTGGCATCAGGTATCAACTTCGAAGATAGAATCATGCACAGCTTGTATGAAAGGTAAACAATGCAGATTGCCGTTCAATTATGTTGGCAGAAGAACAGAAATCATTCACATTCATCTCTCTGGGCCGATGGAAGTAGCTTAACTAAAAGGGGCGAGATATTTCTTCACAATTATGGACGAATTTTCTGAAAACTGAAGTGAGTTCAACCGCTCTGTATATAAAGAATCGTTCAGCAACCAAAGCCACATCAGAGACAACTCTAGAAGAACTGTGGACTGATAATACTCCGGATTTGAGTAATCTCCGAATATTTGAATGCGAAGCACTCAAAGCAGTGCATGTTCCGAAAATGTAAAGAAAATGGGATTCAAAGTCATCCGAAATTATTTTTTTGGAATCTGTCAGTATTCGAAGGCTCATTTGCCCCAAAACAAAGAACTTTGTGAAGAGCATAGCTGTGCATTCTACCAAAAATAGTATTTCAAAATAAATAAAACCAGCATTTTGACTAATAATTTTATTCAATTCATGCCAATTTCTGAAGAACCTTCCCATGCTTCCGAAGAAACCTTCAGTGAAAATCAAAAACCCAAATACTACTGAAGTGAGAGCAGATAATGAGTATGTGTGTTTCAATGAGAGTCCGTCATTATCACCCTATCCTTCATCGGGATTTCAAATTCTACTGAGATCTTCGAAAAAATAAAAATCGAAATCGATGACAATCTATCAGCTTTACTCCGCAGAGTTCAGAATTAACCTATTCTTTGACAGTCGATGAGGCAATGGAGAGACAATCAGACGTGATTTACCACCAAATCGAAAACCTATGAATTGTATATGGGTGTTCGAAACAGAAAAATTAAATAAAAATTCTGCGCTACAATGTACGTCTCGTTATTAATGGCAATTATCAAAGAAAGGCAACTGACTATTAAGAGATATTTTTTTTTCAGTAGTCAGATACACATCTATAGGTTTTCTGATAGCTCTAGCTGTGAAATTTGGTTTGGATATAGAACAAATTGATGCCGTTACTGCTTTTGTACAAGATGATCTAAGTGAAGAGGTTTATACGGTTCGGCCCAACAAAGTTCGCAATCCAACAAAATTTTGAAACTGAAAAACCATATATGGGTTGGAGCAAGCAAGCAGGGAATAGAATAAGAAATTGAACGATGCATGCTTTTGAACAAAGTGGAATGAACCAGTGAAAAAACGAGTTTCGTTGCTGTTTATGTCGACGATTTACTAATTTTTTCCAACACGGGAAAATAAAAGACCATTCAGAAAACGAGTTACATAAAAACGTCAAAGTGAACGACTTGGGAGAAACAAATAGTTGCGTTGGATTGAAAATATCAAGAAATTGAAAAAGACACATCACACTGAGCTTTAAACCCGTCAGTACACCAAAGGATGTCAACCAGGAAATGATCAATTCAATGTCCCACAGAATGAGAAGATATGGTGTATATGAAGAAAGTACCATATCAACAAACAATAGGAAGTATTTGTATATCGCTCAAGATACACTACCGGATACTTTCCATGCTGTAAATACCGTCAGCAAATACAACAATGATCCTGGCAGAGCTCATTGCACTACAGCTGAAAGACTGATGCGCTATCTCAAAGGTACAATTGGTGCAAAAATGGAGTTGATTGGGAATATGGCTCCAATCAAATATTTGGATTTTCCGATGCTGACTGGGCTAGTGATACTGATGAAAGACGTTCATGTTCCGGCTACGTTTTTTTGATGCAAATAGGTGCCATTTCATTGTCATCCAAGCGGTAACAAACAGTTGCCCTCTCAACGACGGAGGCGGAGTACATGTCACTTTCTAC
The DNA here is from genome assembly GCA_958298965.1 of Chrysolina haemoptera. Lineage (NCBI taxonomy): Eukaryota > Metazoa > Arthropoda > Insecta > Coleoptera > Chrysomelidae > Chrysolina > Chrysolina haemoptera. Next base: position 20,600,196 of record OY282592.1, on the reverse strand, counting down.
TGCAACCTAAGAAGCATTGTGGTTACGACAATTTTCTGGCGAACGAATAGGAAATCTTTGAATATTCATCGTAAATTATACCAATAGATTGTCTTTAAATTGTTATTTTTTTGTTGTTTTCTGTTTTTTTTTTGTTTTTTTTGGTATTTAATTGTAATTTTTCCATTTGAAACAAGCGAAACAATTGTCATGATTTGTGAACCTTATTTACAGTGAAAATCATTAAACTTAAAGTTCTATTATAAATATTGTCCATACAAAATTGAAGTAATATTGAAAAAATAATATCAATGTTCTGACAATAAATAAGAAACAATATAAAAAAATTATAGTAAGAAAAACTAAATGAAAAGCTTCCACAGTATATATGAATGAACCCAATGGGTGGTATGCAAAAAAATTAGAAAATGCTTATACTATAGGTTTGTCTCTATCAATGTTCAACAAAGTGAATAAGTTTCTTTCAAGAAATCAGAGTAAAAGCATTTGCTTCAGGTTTATGCATATGACCCAATAGGTGTTATAAATAAGGGCTAGCAAATGCTTCTACCATAGATTTGTCTCTATCAGAACCATACAAAATGAATTGGTCTGTTTCAAGAAATCTGAGTAGAAGCTTTTACTCAAGGTTTATGCATACGACCCAATGTGTTTGAGATAATGAAATTTCAACAGCATGAGGTTTACAAATTACTCTATATTAGTTTATTAATGCCAAAAAGTAGTAGAGAAATCGACGATATCACAAAATGTTCATTTCACCATGATGTAATGTTAATCCATCGAAAAAAGTAAATGAATTACTCCACTGGAAAAACTTTTTTGGCTCAGTTCAAGAAAAAAAGCGTGTAAAACTATCAACTGAATGTTGCTGATGTACTAGTGCTCTTGTGAAATCGACAACAGTCTAATTGTGACATTTCCGAATTTTTTTAACAGCAAAAATTTGTGTGAAAGCCACAAACTTGTACATGTGAACATCGTCAATATCAAGATTTGTCAATTTCACCAAGAATACTCTCTTGGGTTTCTTATTCTCTGTTATTTCAACAGTGTACGATATGAACTCAGTTTCATTCAATACATTCCAACAGAAGGTCGTGTGCAAAGTCGTGTGCAAGTAATATTATAAAACAATGTGCTTGAAGGTAAATCCTTTTCCGACAACGGATTATTGTCCCTAATATGTCCAGTGATACGGTACTCAACATGAGCGTACCGCACAAAGTAATGAAAAGACATAATGAAACTGGTTTCACTATATAAATATACAATCGCTCTTATGTGTGCAATTATATACCCCTGAAGACAAAGTCGCGCTCGTGTTGAAAATTGAAGGTGCGTATTCACTAGATCATTCGTTCCGCAGGAGCACCGAATGAGCACATGTCATGTACTACTCGATTCAAGCTCAGGCTGCCTCATGCTGCATAATTTGAACACGCATTCTGTTCGTGCTCAAATCAGCGTCCATACTATCCCAGCATTTGCTCGTTCAGTGCTCATTCGGTGCTCATTCGGTGCTCATGCGGAACGAACGCTCTAGTGAAACATGCAAGTTCAGTGTTGACTCTAAAATAGTGCCTCCTTCAATACTTGACAAAGTAATGAAATACCTCTAATACCCCACATTTATCTTGGAAAATTCGATTGTTTACTTGAATACTCAAATGTATATTGAATTGCATAATTCCTTCGAAGATGATGATCCAACCTATTATATCGAAACAAATATTTCAATGATTTGGCTATCTTTGTGAAATATTAAAGACCCGCACCTAATCAATGAGAAATTGGGTTTCGATGAATTTGATCGGATTCAACATAATAATATATTGTAGGACTCGTGATGCTGATGAAATGTTTCACCTGCACCGAAGCTATAAAATCAGTACAGGACGCTGAAGTTAACATTTTGAATCGATGTAGCTGTCACTTGATGAAAATCCATGATAACATTTATAATACAATTTTAATGTTGACTTTCATAACTTTTGGTTTACAAAACCGCTACATAATATGTTTTTTCTACCTTCATGCAAAAAACAAAACTTTATTGAACTACATTTGGTGGAAAAACTGTCTCTTTATTGCACTCATCTGTCATTCTACTATAGCGTTCTGTCCTCATGACAGGCATAAACTTTCAAATCGACGCCAAATTTAGCCCATTTTCTGTGAGATTGTATTACGTTTTAGATAGTTGCATGTTTCATCATATTCATTATATAAGGGACTATGAAATTACTAGAAAACGCAATTTGTTAAAAATAAAATTATTTTCTTCGAATATCATCTGAATTACACAAAATGTTTTTGAATTACTTTTAGCAGAGATAGATTTGAACAAACAATGTCTTCCTTACAATTTATTGCCACCTAAATGAAACCTTCTCTGGTTTTTGCATGAACGTAGAAAAAATATTGTATGAAACTCGTACAAAAAGAGTTTATTGCACTCAACGTGTAATTGTCCAACTCGGCCTGATGGCCTCGTTGGACAACTTTTTACACTTGTTGCATAAATAACAACTATTTTTGCATTTTGACTGATAATGTGCTATTTCACTAAAGTCAAAACCGTTTAATAATTGGGCATTTTACCACATAAAACTGTCACTTTGCTGCATAGTAGGTACTGTCATTGTCAATAAAACACAGTTCGATAGAAAATTATTCATTTGATATTGGAATAGATATTTACGATATAAGTGTCGTAAAGATTCATATTACGATATGAGATGGAACATTTGTCAAACGAGGCCTTTAGGCCGAGTTTGATAACCCATCGATTATCGTAATATGAATTTACGACACAAATATTGAACAATATTTTACCTACTACCAATAATGTTAATTATTTACTCAAAATTAGTCAATATTCCTTAAATTATTGATAGAATCATGCAACAAGCGCAAGCGTTGTGCCTATTGTTGATTTATTTTGCGAACTGTCAACTTTGACACTTCCATTTCAATTTAGTAAAATTTCATCGACATTAGTTCAGACCATTAGGGAATAGATTCAGATATAGAATCCGCTACAAATTAAAAAATTGAAACCTTATTACCTGATAAATCCTGGGATAGATACTCAAATTTATAATAAATTAGTTCTTGTTATCCTTTTCCATTAAATAGACTGACATTAAAAAAGAGAAACAAATGAATTTTACTTTATCGCACTAGTACGGTAAGGTATCTTATTACGAAACTCATATCAGTATCGTAATGTTTGATATTACATATTGGTGGTAGGTAAATAAAAAAACCGGTTACGGAAGTTCTAAACTGGTACCTACTACGTATTTTATTAAATGTATAACTTTTTAATGCTTTCATATCTATGATTATTTTTTTCATAATTATTACTAACACAAAATAGTAATAAATAAAAATAGTATAAACAAACCTGTAAAAAGCAGTTTCACTAATCTCGTATAGCTCTTAAGTTACTCACCCGCTGTGCTTGCTCGTACTGAAAACCTATACTCATTTAGTAAAACTTTGCTTTTCTAAACTTGTTGTTTAATATACTATTTTCAGACGATAGTAAAAAATATATTTCTTGGTATATCACATGTCGGTTCTGCTAAAAAACAATAACATTGAAATTTTATTATAAACGTTCTAAAGTTTGTTTTTTTATATTTCGAAAAGCTAGAAAGGGGATATATTTAAAAAAAAATATTGCACGAACCCACGATTTACGTGGTGAGTCTAAAAATAGCGAATTTTTCAGAAAACTGAAAGTGAAATTTCATTATTTGCAAATAATTTGTTGCACACCAATATCAATTTCAATTCATGATATCAGTATCTTCTGAATCAGACGATTTATCACCCCATACTTTTAGATATCCACTGGAAGATATGAGTGTAAGAGGTTAGCACACACAAGTAGAACCCAAAAAGTAAATTAAAAAATCATGTAAGCAAAGACAATAACATTAAATGTGGTAGGAACGGTATGTTATTCATTATTTACTTGAGCAATCTAATTTAATAAAAAACAGTCGATAAAATAAATAATTTGGTGGATCTTGTCAAGAGTAGAACAAGATATCCTGCACTACCAGGACGACGCTTATTGCCATAATCCTATACAATAGGAATAATTGGGTTGAAAATCCATCAGAAAACAACTACTTTGCTGGCTAATACCACGACGAACGTTGAATTACATCTCTTGACAAGCTTATTGTGAACAATGCATGCAGATTTCTTTAATTTTAATTTGGTGGATGCCAGCAATATAAGTTAAAAACGAATTTACCACTCAAATCTATAGGTTTGCGAAAATATCGAACAAAAAATATGGTACACCAATAGTTTATCAAACAATAGATCAAAAAAGTTACTCCTACTTGGTTTCAGAGTTATTTAGAAAACTTTCACAAAAATTAATGGATGAAACTTCCTTAAAACTCTTCAAAACTCAACTTATATCATTTGTTAAAGAAACGGACAAAACAAAAATACAAAAAATCCTTCTCATCTGACCACAATTTTTGGATCTTCCTTTCTTCCTCCTTCATTATTTCTGGTAGACAAAATACATTGTTACAATATAAACCTATAATCTAACTTAATGTAATATCACAGTCAAGACATGAATAACATAAAAACAAAAACAGGAACAAGAACAAAAATGCCACCAAAATGTGATGTCACAAAAAATATCATTTTTTAAGTTCTGGTTACCACGAAAAGGAAAATACTCTATTGTTCAAAGAACATCGTGAGAGCCGAGGGAAAGTAGGTAGGAATTGGTGTTCTTCTTAAATTTTTGAAGGCAGTATGCCTCACGGAACACCTCCCGAGGCAGCGAGTTCCAAATCTTTGCCAATCTTTGGAAAAACAACCCCTGGGAAGCAGATGTGCGGTATGTCTCCAAAGTGACGACATATGGATGTGAGGACTGAGCTCGACGGGTCAATCTCGATGAGACCGCTAACGGTGGAACGATTGATGATATTTCGGAAGAGCATCGTCCATGTAAAACAGAGACAGAACGCCAACCTTTCTGCGATGTTCCGGAGTAGTAAGCGAGCTTGTGAGCCGACGAAACGAATGGCTATCTCTTGGACCGGATCTAAAAGTTTCAATGTGTGTTTGGGTACTGCACTCCATATATGGGAACAGTATTCTAAAACAGGTCGAATCTGTACCTTATAAATCATAATCAGTTGACGAGAAGTAAAATACTTCTTGGCGTGAAACTGAAAACCGAGTTCTTGAGGGGCACTCTTGGCAATGGACTTCACATGGTTCCCCCATGAGAGGGTACTGCTGATGGTATCACGAGCATTGAAATGGAAGATTTCATTGGTGTAGATACTCCTGACATGGTTACGCTGGCTACTGTGAGATCGGCCTTTCTAGAGAAAAGAGATGCTTGCGTTTTAGTTTCACCAAATTGTTGGATCCCCATTGTAGAATTTTGGGTGAGTCCGTATTTATTTCATTCACCATTCTTTCCCGTTCATTTCTGAAATCGGTCATAGCAAGGAACACAACTGGAGTGGCAAGTTATAAGATGGAAGTGTGGCTATGAATACTTGGTGCCAAACGCGTCAAATGCCTATCTAGTGCAACGGCCAGAGTTTCACTATATTCTTCGATAGATTGCTGCCAAATATGTGAGCTATAAGATAGCAGGTCACCGGTTTATCTCTGGTGCCGGAAACCATATTGTCGATCAATGATAATTCCTGGGCGTTCTAGATATTTCATGAGCTCGGTGTTGATAGCCTTCTCCATGACCTTCGAAATATCATATAGTAGTGCGATAGGTCTGTAGTTGCTGAATAGGTTCGTTTTCCTTTGAATAACTTTCAAAAAACAGGTACGCATTTTTTGAGGATCATCGGAGGAATTCCGTCAGATCCACTAGCTTTGTTGGTGTCAAGACCCGGCAAAATGCGTCTGATGTTTCGCTGACGAAAGATGATTTCAGACATATGACTGTCAATGGGAATGATGTTCTGGGGTTGTTTTTCCGATGACTCAAGCGTAGAATTTGCAGCAAACATGTTTGCAAAGATATTGGCTTTCTCCTGAGCATTCGTTGCTAGTGTTTCATCTTCCTTTGTTAGGGAAGGAAATTACTGAGAAGTGAAATTCCGTCCCACAGCTTTGGCAAATGACCAAAAGGAGCGGGACCCGTTAGGACACTCAACGAGCTTTGATCGTATCATGGCGTTGTAAGCCTCTTTCGAAGATTCGATTGTCTCTTTGCAGATGTTTCTTGATTTACCATATTCTGATCTAGTCTCAGTGACCTGCTTTTGCAACCATCTACGGTATGCTGCCTTCTTGAGGGCTCTGGAACAGTTTCTGCTAAACCAGGGTTTATATTATAATGTTCTTCTTGATGTGTTAGGTATATATGTTTGCATCCCCAGCATTATTATCTCAGAAATTGCATCTTACGACAGGATTAACCATAGGGCTATTCTTAGTCCAGCCCCACAGAAAATTAAGATTCAACAAAAGGTATTGTTTCAATTTTGTTTTGAAAATTCCACACCAATAATTTTCAACCAATCAAATTGTTTTTTTTTGACCGATCACCATGGCAACGTATATGTATCTTAGTAGAAATGTTTTCCTCGTTGGTACCCAACAGCGATTTAAATCGAAATTTTTTTGACGTGTTAGGTAAAATGACATTTACATTTATCTTCAGATTTCATTGATACTAAATAGTACTTCGGGTTCCATGTAAAAATTACTGCTTTCTTTCTCAATTTTAACACCTGATGAAATGTATTTTGCAGCAAAGGTATGTCGAACAATTTTTAAAACGTTTTACACCATTTCAGTTATTGGTCAGACATAATGATAAACTCTTATTACACTATGCCTTTTTCGTGCCTATTTGTCTGCCTGATTGCCGATGGCTGAAATTTAAAACGAATACGCGCGCGAGGCTATTTTGTAGACTTTTCAGGCTTGAAGATAAATAGGACAGGTTCTATTTTTTCCCCATGAATCGAGTGGATTTCAAAGAGTTTGTGGAAATATCAGGTGCGCCAACACATTAATTATCTGTCTGACTGGACATAACCAACAAATGAATAATAATACACAAGTATAACACTGGCCAATACAAGAATAACTATTTCTTTTCTGTGAATCTATTTTATCTTCTATTCGCGACAAATAAAATGTCTCAAAAATATACAAACAATCGGTCTGACCTCAGAAATCACTTAGGGTAAATGTCAATAATTTTACCACGTTTGCAGCTCTGAAATTACTGCCTCAAACAATCATTTAAAAAGGCATGGTGTAATAGTGCCAGTTATTTGTGGAAATTAAGTCAACAAAAAGGCGTCAAAATAGGTTTATAAATAAACACGAAAAAAGGCATAGTGTAATAAGGGTTATAGCTCAGTTGGTAAGTGGACGGTAGATAATTTGTTTTTTTCCACTGAGACCTTAACACCAATGAGTTCGTTAAAAATTAACATATTATAGCTTACAGAATTACCACCGATGACTATTTGAATTTCAAAATCATCAAAAACCGTCAATATCCTAGTAATTTTTAATAATATTTTGCTGTGAAACTTTCTTACCGAATACCACTCTAGCTCCAATCATTATTACGGGAAAATTTTTCGCGAACACGAATATTTTTTAGAAATTTAATGTTCTCAAAAAAAAAAAATCTGTTAATAATTAAAGCTCTTGAGGTATTACAAGTGAGAAGTTTGGTTGTCGAACTACCGTTGTTATTTTACGTATCTGCGGATGAACGATGAAGGATCGATCGGAGTTTCAGACATTAATAATTAATCAAGCAGAACGGATGAGCATTCTTCGGAAATAGATTATCTTTGGAGATTATAATATTATGAATTGATATTGGTTTCCCACGAAATAAAAAGTATATCGTGAGTACGTGCATAGGAATTAGTCAATTCCATTGTAGATCTGCATCTGCTAAATGGACAATGAATGCATAGTTCATTTGGTTCATATATTCGAAAAAGTATTTTTACAATGATTATTTTTTTCATATGTCAAAATCTGACATTTTGGTGGTTTCAACTAATAATGCATTATTCTAGCCAATCATTATGTATTATACTGATAAAACTGCTTCTTCATCGATAATACCTTGTTTACATTGAAAAGTCAAAATTTTACTCTGAATTTGTTATGATTGAGTGCTTGAAAAATTAACACAAACAGATTCAGTGCCATCACCCAAGAGAATATTGAAGATTTAATACAAAATTCCACTCCACAAAACACAATCAAATCCAAAAAATTTATATGTAATTGCAAAAGTTCTGGCAGCAAATATGAAAAAATGTAACGGCGAAGATTATAAAGAGTATACGTTGAAAACCATTTGGAATGTAACAGCCAAGTTGATACAGGAAAAATACTACCTAGAATTTAATATAAGCTAATTGCAAAGTTTTATAGAAAAAAGAAAGCAAAGTGCAACAGCACTAGAAGAAGAAGAATATATGGGTACTTGCCAGGGTGGAATAAAAAATGCACTGACACAAAATGGTTGACACCAAACTCAGAGAATCCTGAACGGTACCCCATAAGATTGAATAATAAGCTTGTGGATGAACGCGGTAAAAATATCAAGAAGAGACATCTGTTCTTGCTGGCCAAACTCTTTACGAAAACTGTGTATTCAATAACTGCCATTTTAATTAATTCTTTCTCTTGTTCAAAAAGTTATTATCTTATGTATTCTTTGAGTTCAATAAAATAATAAAATGAAAAAGATAAAGCAAAATCCTTTTAAATTGCTGAAAAAAATTATCTTCCAAATACAACTCGTTCTTAAAATTTTATCTGATAATTTTTTATTTTCATCACTTAAACTTTATTTATTTGAGGAAAAAACATTCAAACAAACCGATAGGACGAGTGATCTTATCAATCGGTTTGTTTTCATATTTTTGCCAAATAAGCAAGTTTTCGTGGGAAAGAAAAAATTATCGGGGGAAATACCACGAGTGGTCGCAATACTATCGATAATTCTGTCAGAAATCAACGAGATCAAGTTGCTTGGTAACACCACGAGTCCCGTAGGGACAAAGCAATTTGATCGAGTTAAAGATTTATTGGGATAATTTCACGAACCAACTAAGTTATTATTTGAAATTTAATCGAGTAACCAAAGCGAATTCTTCACATGAAGTCTGTCAACCTGACGTTTATGTCATATTAGATTACAAGATGTATCATTGCTGTTTATATTTGTGGTTGACTTGACGACGTGGTCTTTCCGGATCGGAAAGGAAGGAAGCGAAAGGAAGCGTGTACTTTCGCGAAATCCCATTCTGATTGGTCCTCATATCGCAGGAGACGCGACTTTCATATAGTGAGTCGATAAAATTTGAAGTGCCTGTTTCGTTTCCAAAGAACACCTACCCAGTGAACGAAAACGTCTTATATGGAGAAAGACGAGTGAAAATACTTTATTAAAATGCTCCAAATAAGTTTAAACCAGTGAAATATATTTTCATAAAAAAACTGACATCAACTTATCAAAAATGTTATTTTGATAATTACTATCACTACTGAAAAAATTACAGGGGTATTCAGGGCGATTCTCAACAGTGCCTACTCGTGGTATTACCTTTGACAAATCAACTCCTGTAGAAATAAACCCATTTAAATATGACGTCTGAGTCAGTTTGACAGCGATAGGAAAGCATGCACCTTTTTTATCGCGATAAAAATGCCTGTTCCTCAAAAACAGACTTCATCTAGTAAGCGGAAGTCCCTTCAATTTCTGTCATGACAGCAATGATTGTTCAGTATTGTTGACACAATATGAATCGTTTTGGGAAAGTTACATCTGAACAGATTACAAAAAGCATCCTGCTCCTTCAAATAACTGTTTCAATCGAGGTGATTATTATTGTGGTGTTTTTATATATTGTCGTTGAATTATCTTGCCAAAAAGCACTCGAACTTTTCTTTTATTGAATAAATTTGTTTCTTCATCTAAAAATTTTTCTATCAGTAATTTCACTCGGAAACGCGACCTACGGTCTCGCGATTTTTTTATGTCGTGAAATTTCTGATTGGCAAAATTATTTCGTTGAAGAAAGAAATTTATCCGATAAAAAAAAAGCTCTTGTGGTTTTACTGTTGAACATTTGAAATTTTGAAAAACTGAAATTCAGCACCCTGTACTATCTAAACTGTTGATTTGATCAGTATCACGAGTTCCACGATATATACAAAAAATCGAACAATTTCACCGAACACCAATTTCACGTTGATGCGCTGCGGGATCTTTTTCGTGAAACGGTCATTATTGATGTGCAGTTTTGAAAAATAATTATTCCATGTATGCGTGTTTCATATTGTTATATCAGGCTGTTTCTATGAGTGTACTAGTCGTTATGATTCAAAATCAAGAAAATATCTGTCCAGGACTAATGAGTTGGTCATTTTTGTCATATGAACTTGCACTAATGAAATGCCAATCCTGATTTGCGAACAAAATATGTCGGAACATTGAAAATATTGACCAGTCATTTCCTGAGGATAGCCATAATGGATCAGGACTAATTCAATTCAGTGATGTACACCCATCAAACTAAAGAGATGTACATCAGTCTCTTCAGGAACTAACCCCTCCTCCTGTTTCCTTTTTTTATCAAATAGTGGTTCTAAAACTGTTCTTTTTCAGATTGTCAATCCTTCGAAATGGCGTCAGATTAATCCGAAGGCCATGTCGTATGTCAGGTTATTTTTTTCAAAAACATGATTTATTTGATTATTGAATTATTATTAATATGTCTTCACGAATTGTAAAACTTCCTTTTAGCTGACTGAGCACTGAAGATGACGAAAGTCGAAACCACTTTGCATTTTTATAGATATTATAAACTGTTATACAAAAATTCCTCTTTTCATTTATGTTGGGACATAATATCAGAACCCTCCTATGCGGATCCCTTCGAGATTGTTGGCTATTAAGGAGCTCCAGGAAAATCATCAATTTTTTTCGAGTGTCTACTAATATTTCTCCCAAAATGGCAGATGGGTGCCACCTTCGGAAGGAATTCAAGTGACACGGCAGGTAGAGTGATGACACGTTTTATTCAATTTCAGCAAAATCAAGGAAATTATCCAGAATAAAGAAGAAAGTAAATTTTCCATAACTATGCAAAAAATTGGGGAGGAAAATCAAATTAAATGTACGAAATATTCTCCATTGATATTTTGGCACACTGAGAGACGATTCTGAAATTCGCGCTTTATATTTCCAAATAGAGTTTGCCCTAACTCTTGATCAAAGTAGAGCGAGTAATTTTTATTTGAGTTTTGGTTTTAAAAATTCGCTTGTCGAGATCGAATTTACTTCTGACACATCGAATCAGTGCCATTATTTGAAAATGTCACGAATTTTTCCGCGAAAATTTTAAAGAGATATAAATGCAATGACGTTGTTGCTTAAAAAATCTCAAAAATGTCCCAAAAATGCAGTTACTTTGCAGCAATTTTTCATGTAGATGAACAAATGATTTCAAAAAAACATTACAGAAAGTACATAGATGAACGTTTTACCTTTCTTTTTATACCAAATTCATTTCAGTGGGATGAAGATTGCTTCAAATTTTAATGGAAATGAAATACCACTGCAGCTGCTTCGACTATCCATGAAAATAATCTTGAGGTGCTGCCGCGGACATAATTACATAAAATCAAACTTTCTCTAGAAGCGTATCCTTGTTTGAAATCAATACGACGAACCGTTTTTGAGTTATCGACTCTTTCACCCTAAAAAACGGCCAAATCCTAACCTCCCCTTGAATGGATAGATGGAAGATGAAGTGGTGTTGGAAACTTACATACTCATGACTCAGAATTGATTCAGACCAGTTGTTTTCGATATAGATGACTAAGCGTCCTAACTATTAATGATAGTTCAACCTCCTTCACATAAATACCGCAACAGGCATACTTTTATACCACATATGCAGTTCGTTATATGACCCTGCAATAAGTTTTCAATTTTTTGATAATATTAGGGATATACAGTTTCGTGAAATGCGTTTTCAGTTTCCTCTCAGCACGGTCCTCTATATCTATTTTCTTTGTTTTTATCAAGTTCAATTATTGGAAGTATCTCAATTTCTACTGTAATTTGTTAATAAAAAAAAAGCTTCAGAACAATATAGATTTCATTCTGTGGTGACCTATATTCAGTAACCCTAAACATATACATGTGTATAGTTGGTTGTCTAACCTCATTTACAGACACGTTACAAATATTCCAATGACAATTTCAATTCTAAAACCACATATCAAGATAAATCACTTTTTGAAATTTTCACTTCAAGTAAATAACTATCAACTTCTTGATTTACCATCAGAATGATTCGTAACTTTTCTATTTTCGACTTGTTCCCACTGAAACTGCATATGTATAAGTCCCATTTGTGTTTCACAGTTTTCAGCTTGTATTTCTGCTTACTGCGTGGAAGGTGTGATTTGTTTTACTCATCACAAGTGTCGATCTGAAAAATGATTGAAGGTAGGTAAATAAAAACTACTTCAAATAAAAATGTCCTAATCACTTGGCATTCGATGTTGTTTTCATCCGAATTTTTGTGGGTGATTGTTGTTCTGATTATTGAAAAGGTCCCTGAGAAGTGTCACCGTTGTTTTAGTATTTTCAATTCATGTTTATTTGTCAGCTTCAGATGATGTTTCAACTATAAGCTGTCAACTGTTTCATTTTTCGTTAGTGTAGCCAAATCAGCTTTTGGGGTGTCTGACCAGATACAACCATGCAAATATTGATATATCGCAATGTTGGTACATACCCTATCTTCCGAAAAGTAGAAAAAGATGAAAGTGCATGTTATATTGTCATGTCCGAATCAGTTTGGCGGTAGAATTTGGAATTTGGACAGGTGCTCCTGGCTTCGTTCGGCTGAATCCTGATTTTGTTCAGTGATTCCTAGTGGATATTCCGTTCTACCCATCTCAGCATCAACCTCAATGTCCTGACTTGTTAGAGGCCTATATTATGGACTGTCACGACAATTTGGTGTTTGAATACTATGTACCACGCCAACGCCTTTTTTCTATAAGGTAAAATCCTTCACGTAAGGTGAGTTTTCCAACTTTTGTTTTCAACGTTCTCATGCTAGCGACAGCTTAGGACAGTCATCCACATAAAAACATCATTTATAGGGTTGTTGTCCCACTTCCCCATCTTATGGATATTTCTTGTATTATGGCTCCAATAGGGCTCATTTGCCCGAGAAGTGTATACTTGCTGGTTCAGCCTGATGAACAGCTGATTGCACTCCGATAGGATGGAATTTTCTTCATCGAAAGTCTTCGTAAACTCCCTTCACTCATCACTCCAGTCCTCTGGTTAGCCTAGGAACGAGTACGGAATCTTCACAGTGGTGTTGCCAGAGTAACAGGTTTCACTCATATTTTTATGTAGGATAAAATCATCCCCTATATATTTTTAAATTATTAATGCCTATTCAATTTTGATACACACAGGTTAAAGCATATATTTCTCAACGATTATATATAAACCATCACATAGTACTGTGCCCTGGGAAAATTCATTTCCTAAAACATCTTCTACGTAATAAATTAACTTTGTTTTCAAGGTATCTCATATTAATGGTAATTATCTTTTATATTAATTTTTAACTATTTAACCAATTTTGTTACACGTTTATATAATTTTTACAGAATGAATAGATATGTTGTTCGTATGTTTGAACATGAACATACAGCCCATACAGCTTCCAGAGATATCACTACATTTATATATTTTTTACAGAATAACCAGATATTAAATATGTGTTAAAATCAATATGCGTTAAAAATTAACATACAGCTTACAGAATTATCAGTAATGAATATTATTATTAGAATCAAAAGCCTTATTTATGTGAAATGTTACTCTGAATCAAGGAAGATTCATTCAAATTGAATGTTTTGTGTTTATTTACGTTTTATTTATTTATTGATTAACACTTATCAACTTGATTGATTGTTTTAGGGATAACATCTAATCAGTCATTATTCCATTGCTCAACTTTCCTAGTTAGTACTCTTTGACATATAGACATTTTGAAAGTTGCGGTTGCGCCCCTCTCTTATTTTTTTGATCATTCCATTACTGTTCAATGATATAATTCTGTTTTTTACGAACCCATATATGTATTGAATGATTGAAGTTATATTTGAAAAATAATGAACAACAAGCGAATAGGGCTAATTTATTCAATTTTGTTCACTAGCTCTTGAGCGTGAAATTAATTCTACTTTAACGATTCCTTCGAGCAAAAGTTGAATCCAACAGACTTTCATTAGGGTAAAAGTAAAAAAGGTAAGAGTATGTTGTATAAACGATACTACGGAAAGGTAATGTGTCAACTTTCTTAAAGTGAAAGTTATAGTTAACATAACAACATAAGTGAAACTTTGTTCTATGAACCAGCCATGAACTGTGAAATTCATGAAATGTCACACTGACGTATGAGAATCCACCTCGTATAACGCCGATGAGCCAGTTTATTAAAAAAAAAAAACATAAGTTTTACCATACATGAACATGTACAAAAAAGACCATTACGAAAGTGTATCATGAGAAGTTTTTTCTTCCGCAGTTATTAAATTGCCCAAATTGTAGCAATTGTATCATCAATTTGAATGTTTTATTATACAGTGCGGCTTTTAATAGCCAGTCCCCCCTGTTAACTTTTGAACGGTTCGACGTAAAAATATCAAAAAAACCGTTCCGAAGGGTTCACCAATACTACTTTTTGAAATAAAAAAATGGTGATTACCCGACAGGGCGGGCGGGGGTACACATCAACTCAAATTTTTTAAATGGCATGAGGGGTCAAGTGCGACATCTTTGAAAAGGAAATTCCATTGTCTTTACAACCATCTAAATTTTTTCGAATTTCGTTAATATTTTTTTTGCAATTCAAAATCGAAATATCAAAATAATATATTGAATACCTCGATAAATTTGAACGAATTGATGTGGAACAATAAAACCAAAAAGTTTTTGAAGGGTATTACCGATACTACTTTTTGAGAGAAAAAAATTGCAATTACTCGACAGATGGCGCTGGGGCCACATTAACTCAAAAATTTCGAAAAGCATAAAAATGTAAATTGCGGAAAAAATTATGAACAAAATTCAAAAATATTAAGATGATTGTGAAGATAATTGAATTTTCTCTTTTCAACGATGTGACACTTGACCTCCCCATGCCATTTTAAAAATTTGAGTTGATGGCCCCCTCCGGCGCCTTCTGTTGAGCAATCACCATATTTTTTATTCCAAAAAGTAGTATTAGTGAAACCCTCATTTTTTTTTCATGTGTCTACGTCAAACCGTATAAAAGTTAACACTGTATATTATGAATGATGACTTCTGGGTTATATTTGATGTAGAGTACTGTATTTTTTCAGTCACTTGCGCAAAAAGTATTACTTTACGCACTATCAAAAGTGCGTAGAAGCGTAGTTTACGCACTGTTGTAGAAAAACATTATTTTATTTTTGAAATGCATATGTTTCATGATTTCACTAACTTACCTAATAGTTATTTAAGTAACATAAGGAATGTAAAGACGAGGTGAGCGAGTATGAGCCGAGGCAAAGCCGAAGCTTGTCGTTTGCCAAGGATGTTAACAGTCGATATATTCCTAGTTACTTATTACTATTACTTATCATTATTATTATAATTTGCCTGGATTGAAGTTTGTTTTCTTACCCTTCCTTAATGATTATTTGTTCCGCTATTTCAATCTAAGTTCCTTGTGCGCGTAACTAAGTTACCGAATAAACAGACAACAATAATATTCCAGAAGTCTCATAACCTGAAAAATTATATAAATGAAGCTGAGGGTATTACTTGTCAAAGACATTATTACCCTAGGCATGTAAATGACACTATTTACATTCCGTTGTCAAGATGAATTAGTAAACGGATGATATAGGCCATTTACCTGTTTTGTTGCTAAGCATGTATGGACTGCTATATTGTCGGCAGCGGAATGGAAAAGATTGAACAAGGAGTTTGCCCCGAAAAAGTTAAAAAATCTACTTTCTTGAACCAACTCATGTAAGTTCAAGATATATTCATAAACTAACAGGCGAAATTTAAAAGATTTGTAATAATCAACATGACTTTTGCATTATGCAAGTGCAATCATGAAGTGAAATTAATTGTTTTCAAAACCTTAAATTCACTCTATTTCAAAAATTTTTTTTTATAAAATAAGATGTTGAATAATAATTTTGAGAATGATAATGTTAGTGGATTCGTAATCAAAATCATTAAAAGCTGATTATCTTTCAATTCATCGTTAAAAATAAGGATAAAGTCGTATGCAACAGACAAAAGGAGGTAGACAACTCAATTTTTGATTGAATCTCTTCAGAAAAACTCGTCCATTTCACATTGGACTATACTTTCGAAATACTTCAGCATGGCTTGGCCACATTTAACCTTGAACGTGAAAATGGGTTACAATTAGTATTAATATATTCCTACATCCGAATCTTTCAGATATTTCTTTCATAAATCATCGCCAAATCTCTCTAGCCTCTTGGCTTTCGTTCATAGCATAGTGAAATATAATTTAAATTGCAAATGTGTGGGTATATCGAATACATCCAATTAGTGGGTAGATTAAGAATTAGAATGTATAATTGCTCTTTCATTGACCTTGTTCTTTTCTCATTTCCATTGAAGATTTTTTATCAATTCAAATGACAGAGGCTTCCAAAATAATTGTTGTCGATGATATGAGTCAGATGCCTAACTACTGAGCTGAAACGAAAAATATTTTTGTCTGAAATTGCCCAAGAATGCGTACTTTTAAACCCCAAAATACGCTAATCTAGTATTTTAGTCCGTTGCTACGCAACGAACTTTCCCGTATCGAAAACGGTCCGGGAAAATTTTTGCTGGTGTCTCAACAATAATGACATCAATCAAAAATTTTTATGCATTTATAAACATTTCTTAATTTATGATAAGGTTGATTGGGATTCCAGAAAAAATACTATATTTACTGTGTACCTCGTAACAAAAGCACATTCCAAGACTTCAATGCTTGTTGGCAACAATTCACATTGTCGTCCGGGAAAATAATGCTTTTACTCCTGGATACACAATATAGTTTATTCGTACTTTCGAACTATGAAAAGTCACTTGATAAGAAACCATAAACAAGTAGAAAAACGATCTCTATACCATATAGAGTGGAAGAAAACATAAACCAACAACCAACCACTTGTACAGCTTGGCGAATCTATAAAGGGATATGAAATCGGCACGCCTATCGATGTGCGGTAGCAGAAGATGTCAATATACATTATAACTGAATGTACAATAACACTACCCTCTTTATATCCGAATACTTTCTCATCAAATTACAAATATGATTGTTATCTACTTACTGTTGGAAAGATAATTTTAGTCCGAATCGTAAATTCCAAAAAAGGGGTACTTTTCATTTGAACTAAAAAATGTAATGCGCTTCTGGTCAAACCGGAAGTGTCATAGTTGGTCTGATACTTGCCAAATAGCACATTCCATACATCAAATAGATGTACCATACATACGAAGAAACATTTAAGATACAGATGAATTGTTTCCGAGTCACCCGGTATAGTTTCTTCCTAGAGTTAATAAAAGATCAACTGAAGTATCTGGTCTGGCGTTTTCATACACGTAAATCCGATAGTGTAATGTAACACAAATCGTTCATTTCAACATTTTTTATAAAATTACAAAAACTTCGTGTTGCCTTCAGTAAGTTTAAACAAACAAATTAATCTGGCAACACTTTTATATTGTTGTTTACATCACATATTCATTTAAAATGAGGAAATAAGCTGTTTATGTAATTTTGTCAAATTATCCCTAGATTTCAAACCTCCCTTCTCCCAAAGGCAACGGAACTCAGTAGAAAACAAGTCAAAATACAAGGAAAGTAATCTGATTCGTTAAAAAATGAATTGCGATTTACGCTGCCATCTCTCACTCTATGCACTACGCACCTGGAATAATGCACCGCCGACACCTATATTACTGATAACCGTTTACATATTATTATTATTATTATTATTATTATAAGTAAAATCACGTTTTTTCATACCAATCGATAAAGCGGTTTCCGATATCGAAAATATATACTTATATATTTATATAGGGTCGATTTTACATTAATACAATTTTACCGTACTGATGATCACTTGAGTATGTGTCTAAAGTTGCATTTCCAATTAAGGGTTATACCCAATAACTTTTCTATTCATATTTCAATTCTTCTTCTATCAAGGTATGTCCTAAAATGCACCCCCTCTGAGATACAGGGTGTCAAAAGTGCGAAAACAAAATAGATTCAATTTTTTTTCTCCAAAACCCATGAAAAAAAAAATATCAAACTTGGTACACTAATCAAGTTTTATCAACGTTTTATCAATT
Organism: Chrysolina haemoptera; assembly: GCA_958298965.1. Classification (NCBI taxonomy): domain Eukaryota; kingdom Metazoa; phylum Arthropoda; class Insecta; order Coleoptera; family Chrysomelidae; genus Chrysolina; species Chrysolina haemoptera. The sequence continues at coordinate 20,581,703 of OY282592.1, read as the reverse complement.
TGAAGTTATAATTTTTAATTTTCGTATACCAGTGACGTAGTTACGATGGTAGGTGGATATATTTTCCTTCGTATTTTCTTTGGACAAGTGAAGGGACAAATGAGCATTTGACATCAGTTAGGCACATTGATACCCGACCTAAAAGTCATAACATTCCATGTGCCTAGAAGAGAAGGTTTCTGAAATAATTAAGAAAATCTGAAGATATGTCCTGAGTAGCAACATAATTTCATATGAGCAATAATCGCAAAATGCTAATTTCTTATAACATATCAAAATATTTATCAACCTCCTGAATATTTTTCAATGTTCAGGAGGTTGACCAGTTTTCCAATATGTTGTAAGAAATCAGTGTTATACGATTATGGTACGGAGGAAATTATGTTTGAACTCAGGACATATCTTCAGTTTTTCTCAATCATCTCAGAAACCTTTACTTTTAGGAGCATGGAATGTTGACGTTTAGGGTTGAGTATTTATAAATGATCTTGAATGATGTCAAACGCTCACTTATCCATTCACTTGTCCAAAGAAAATATGGAAGAAAATATGACCACATACCAACGTATCTACGACACTGGTTTACGAAAATTAAAAATTATAACTTAAGATTATCACGTTGATAGACTTTGATTAATGTACCAAGTTAGGTATTTTTTCCATCAGGAATTTTGAAAAAAAAAAAAAATTTTTTCGTATTTTTGACACCCTGTACCTCAGAGGAGATGTATTTTGGGACATACCTTAGTGGAAACTTTTCACCTCGAAAAGAGGTGATCTGTAGTCGGAGTTTGGCGAAGTTTGTCGGAGTTTGTGGGCCATTGAGTTTGTCGGTCTTATTCTGACTCACCTTGTATATATACAAGAATTGCTCGATAGAATATATAAAATAATATTATTTTTTGATAATTATTTGTTTCAGTACGATTTCAATCAGACTGCCATGTGTTTCGTGATGAAATAATAAACCTAAAATAATCGAAAACCATTGGCATAGCACCGGTAAACAATTGGTCCATCACACCTGAACAAAGATTTTGAACACCACGCCTGGTAAATTGATCGTTCGCGTCATGAATTGATTTGAATATATTATATTGCCAATGTTCCAGGGATAAATGCAACGAAATTAAACTTAATTCTATTTTTATCTGGTTCACGATTCCTAGAGGATGACTTTCAACAGCAACAACACACCATTGCCACCAAACTCAGCTCCAAATGAAGAATTTTCTAAGAACAGTCGACTATTGCATAATACTTTTCCGAAATCAAATGAGCCTTCCTGGAAATGATATCAAGTATCTTCCTGATAGGTTTCGAAGTCTAACAGTGAACAGAATTCGTTCGTAAGAAAAACCGTCCTTAATAGAGATAAAATATGATTCACCGACAAAAGAATTTATTTCAGTTTTTCTCAACATGACTTCCTGAACTTACAGGTGTTCTGCTGATCTCTCCAAAAGGTGAAATTTCGAATAAAGCGCCAAATCGGGCTAAATACACACAGCCTACTACTGGAAATTGTGGTGCTGTTTATAGATCATCAATCCCAAAAACATGGAAACCAAATACGGTTTCACTCGACCTATTTCACCTTTGAACAGCCTGAATCGTTATCTTCAAAAATGTCTAACGTCAAAGGTGATTGAAGTCGCCTGTTGACATGTGCAGGATATCAACTCAGTGGTACCTGCGATTTCTATATGAATAACTGCCATAGGCGTATCCGTGATTATTGATTAAGATCATTTAATCAAAGTATTCAACTCAACCTAAGGGCGTCGTATTTATTTATTTATGTTCCCATAATGACAAAATATAATCTAGGCCAATTCCCAAGTAATGCCTATAAAAAAAAAACTCTGCATAGAAAAATAAAACAAATTATAACAACAAAGCGACCTCCTTTGAACCAACGTTCAAGAAAAGAATATCGACAATTTAACAAACCCATTTATGCATTACTGGTGGTCAGCCAATACACACTATATACAATTGAAATTCGCGATGTACATCTCTTGAGTAGTGAAATTTGATCATAACCATTGGTATAAATTTGAAATAATTTTGAATCGCAACAGGGTTCCGGGGAAGCAGGTGAGACTGGAACTCTTTCCACAACTTCATTGTAATGTACACCCCAAACTGCTAAGCAGGAAGAGAATGCACTGACAACAATACTATTATAAAGCTTGATGCGCGCTTCTCAAAAAGTGGTTTTCGACTGGGATTGTAGATTTTCGCAGCTAATTTGCCACCTCCAACTTTAATCGTAAGATCTTTGAAAATGTCATGTTCGTACTGCTACAGCCATTGCTTAGCAGATGGCGTTGTCAACTGATGTTTAACAATAGTGAGTAATACCATTAGGGGAATATGTTTACAGGAATCTCAGCGTGTGTGCCTCATGAAATCTTACTCAATAATGAAAGTTGACGCAATGATTTCACGAGTGTTTCCTTCAATCATTTTAGGAAACCAGATTTCTTTTGAATTAATATCTCGTAGGGATATGCTCTAATTAGAAATTTGAGGGACCTGCTGGACTGTTGCTGGTTTTATAGAAATTGTGATAGAGGTGAAATCCACCACATTATCTATTCGTCCGGGATTTAACCACCACAGAATTGTCGTAGTATTATTAGATCAATTAGTCGCTATGTTCAAACCAGAACTTCGTTTTTTAATCGATTGATTAGTCGCTATATTTACATTCCTCATAACCAAGGAAATCGATAGAAATATATTTTTTTTCTAACTCTAAAAAGGATACGGTGGCCAACCATAGATGGAGCCATATTTTAGTTCTGACGTTCTGACCAAAACTGACAGGTGACTTTTTGTTCGTGAGACACTTCCTGACGATCCGTTCTGTCGACTGGATGGGGAGTTAAGCATTTGTGGTCGAGTTATCCTATTTTTGATAATGGTGAAATTCATCCATTGGAATAGATGGAAAGATTTTACTGAAATGCCCCGCTGATGGCAGGAGATTCATTTCGATTCATCCAGCCATGGTGAACAACCTCCTCCAAGCATGGGGTCTGTTATTATTTTCACCTACGGCTATAGAAAATAGGCGAAAATACACGACGTGCAGCCTCAGTAAATAGCTCCTTACGCTTACGCACGCTAAATAAATCGCACAGTTTTCGTAATCAAAAAGCACAGTTTGTACTACTTCTGGAAGTAGGTCATGATCGCACAATCGCTAATCAACACCGTACTCATAGCAACTTCCAAAAAGAAAATGATACAAACAAACTTCTTGACAAATTAGTTTTCGGTTTTAATAAGTATAAGATACATACTTTTCAAAAAAGAATATGTCAAGTAAAAATGAAAATTTAACTCGTCCCAACGTCATGGCAATGGCAGAAATGGCAACTAATGATTTACTGGCAAGTAAATCGCGCGAACGCTATGAAAGTTGTGAATAATGGTTTCCGGGCTTTGAGGCCGTGGTCGGTTCACCTCCCTGGAGGCGGTTTCTTTGGACGTTTCGCTCACAACTGCGGTGAGCATCTTCAGCATAGGTTTAGTCTTCTCGAAGAACGACGTAAAACTGATACAACGGTTGGAAATTGTTCGTATTTTATAATTGCAGCCTGGTTAATTAGTTTTGCTTGGGGTGACTGGGGTACCTGACCGGGTGGAATGTAGCCATTGTCTACCTGCCTAATTAGTGAGTCGTGATTGCCCCTTCCTACCTGCTTGTTTGTGTTGTTTAATTGTTTTGTTTTTGTGTTTTTCAAGGCTGGGTACCAGGCTTTGTTAAGCTTTAGGGATTCTTCCTTTCTGTTGAAATTGTTTTTATGTTTGTATATTTCTATGGCTTCTCTATTAAGGCGGGCATGATAGTGTTTCGCGGTTGAGAGCACTTCTGTATTATCAAACCGGATATCATGGGCACCTTCTCCGTAGGCGTGCAATGCCACAGCAGACTTCTTCGTCTGGGCTAGCCTACATTGTCTGTGATGTTCTGAGAGCCGGGTTTTTACGCTGCGGAGGGTGGTACTGATGTATACCGACCCGCACGAGCACGGTATTCGGTATACACCGGGAGTGGCGAAGTGGTCTCGTGGATCTTTGGCTGAACGGAGCAATGAACCAATTTGTCTAGTTGGTTCATAAATGGTTTTGACATCGTGTTTAGCCAAAATTTTACCAATCCGGTCGGTGACCCTCTTGATATAAGGAAGGAAAGCTCTGCTTGATGGCGTTGTCGAGTTGTTGCCGTTATCTCGACGCACCCTAGGATTACTAGCCCTAGCAATCTCTTGTCGAGTGTAACCATTAGCTTGCAATGCCTTATTCAGATGTTGTAGCTGATTTCAGATGGGCCGGCTCACAAATGCGTTGCGTTCTGGTATTGAGAGTTTTTAGAACTGCCCGTTTTTGTCCTGGGTGATGATTAGAATTTCTATGCAGGTATCTGTCTGTGTGGGTTGGTTTTCTGTAGACTTTGTGACCCAAAGTCCCATCCGGTTTTCTGATCACTAAGACATCCAGAAAAGGTAGTTGTCCATCTCTTTCCTCTTCCACAGTAAGTTGAATCTTCGGGTGTCGGCTGTTGAGGTGGTGAAGAAACCCTTCTAGCGCCAACTTCCCATCCACGTAGCGAAACCAAGTAGACGGTCGATTTGGCGCAGAATCGAGAGCTTGATGTTCAAACGTCTCCATATACAGGTTCGCTATTACCGGGCTGAGAGGGCTGCCCATGGCGACGCCGGCGCCATCAAGTTGCTCGAAATATTTGCCATCCCACTGGAAATAAGTGGTGGTGAGGACATGTTGAAACAAATCAGCGAGGTCGTCCAGGAACAGTTGACGGAGAAGAGTCATCGTTTCGGGGATCGGTATATTCGAGAATAAAGAGGTGACATCAAAACTTACTAAAAGGTCAGTTGGTGTTAAACGGATGTTCCTAATCTTCTCGATAAAGTGAGTGGAGTCCCTGATAAATGTGTCAGTGTTGCCAACGTGTAGGTTAAGTAGGTCAGTGAGGTGTTTTGCGATCAGGTAGGTGGGCGAATCAATGGCGCTGACTATCGGGCGTAATGGGATGTTAGGTTTGTGGATTTTTGGAAGTCCATACAGACGGGGTGGTAAAGCCTTCGATCTGATCACCCGTTTTTGGATGTCGGGATGTCCAGGGAGGTGAACCGACCACGGCCTCAAAGCCCGGAAACCATTCTTCACGATTTCACTTCTGGCCGTGAAAGCCTTCACTCTATGCTCACCCGCCTCTACGTGGAGAAAGCACACAGATTGATACGACGATTGGAAGCACTGCGCAAAAAGAAAGCCGCTCTACTTGCTTCACTGACCTTCCTACTACGATGCAGGGATGAGAAAATCAATCCGAAGTTTCTCCGTCAAAAACGCACAATCAGAACAGCAGCTGCCGAACGAATTTACAAGAGAACCGAAGCCTCTCTTCTTAGGGACTGTATCCACGACACCCACCGACAACTTAGCCGGGTCAGCACTGAACTTTACAAGGTTCATCTAGGTACTAGCGCTGTGCTCAACCAGCTGCATTGGGATGAGGTAGACCATCTCACCACGCACACGTCCGAATCCGTGTTTGAAAAAGCTCGGATTAGACAAATCAAAAAATTTGAGTCACTGAAAGGAAGAACCACTCCACCACCCACGTTAGACACGAACCAGACCGTCATCAACCCGTCAAATCGCCAACTCACGACACATGAGATCTCTGTACTACACAAAGGTAGCAATTTTGCGGTAACACCTACCACTGTACCAGTGGAAGACATTGTTGCCAACGTTGAGGCTAGTATACGGAATCTTCCCCAGGAATCAGCCGAGGAAATCAGGCGAGAAACCGCAAGAATACTGCAGCGTGCGAAGCCCCCCAAGTCCAATATCTCGAAAGAGGAAAGGGCAGCTATTCGCAGTCTGAACGAGGATGAATCAATCTTAGTTCTAGCAGCGGATAAGGTCAACGCGACTGCCATCCTAAATAAGGTTGATTATGACAAGAAATTGTCGGATCTCCTGTCACCTGATACCTACCGGATATTGCAACGGGACCCAACAGCCAAAATCCTGAGGAAGACCAACAGCCTGGTGAAGGCGTCTAGCCTGAACCCAGACATCCAAAAACGGGTGATCAGATCGGAGGCTCTACCACCCCGTCTGTATGGACTTCCAAAAATCCACAAACCTAACATCCCATTACGCCCGATAGTCAGCGCCATTGATTCGCCCACCTACCTGATCGCAAAACACCTCACTGACCTACTCAACCCACACGTTGGCAACACTGACACATTTATCAGGGACTCCACTCACTTTATCGAGAAGATTAGGAACATCCGTTTAACACCAACTGACCTTTTAGTCAGTTTTGATGTCACCTCTTTATTCACGAATATACCGATCCCCGAAACGATGACTCTTCTCCGTCAACTGTTCCCGGACGACCTCGCTGATTTGTTTCAACATGTCCTCACCACCACTTATTTCCAGTGGGATGGCAAATACTTCGAGCAACTTGACGGCGCCGGCGTCGCCGTGAGCAGCCCTCTCAGCCCGGTAATAGCGAACCTGTATATGGAGACGTTTGAACATCAAGCTCTCGATTCTGCGCCAAATCGACCGTCTACTTGGTTTCGCTACGTGGATGACACATTTGTCGTGTGGCCACATGGGAAGTTGGCGCTAGAAGGGTTTCTTCACCACCTCAACAGCCGACACCCGAAAATTCAACTTACTGTGGAAGAGGAAAGAGATGGACAACTACCTTTTCTGGATGTCTTAGTGATCAGAAAACCGGATGGGACTTTGGGTCACAAAGTCTACAGAAAACCAACCCACACAGACAAATACCTGCATAGAAATTCTAATCATCACCCAGGACAAAAACGGGCAGTTCTAAAAACTCTCAATACCAGAACGCAACGCATTTGTGAGCCGGCCCATCTGAAATCAGCTACAACATCTGAATAAGGCATTGCAAGCTAATGGTTACACTCGACAAGAGATTGCTAGGGCTAGTAATCCTAGGGTGCGTCGAGATAACGGCAACAACTCGACAACGCCATCAAGCAGAGCTTTCCTTCCTTATATCAAGAGGGTCACCGACCGGATTGGTAAAATTTTGGCTAAACACGATGTCAAAACCATTTATGAACCAACTAGACAAATTGGTTCATTGCTCCGTTCAGCCAAAGATCCACGAGACCACTTCGCCACTCCCGGTGTATACCGAATACCGTGCTCGTGCGGGTCGGTATACATCAGTACCACCCTCCGCAGCGTAAAAACCCGACTCTCAGAACATCACAGACAATGTAGGCTAGCCCAGACGGAGAAGTCTGCTGTGGAGAAGGTGCCCATGATATCCGGTTTGATAATACAGAAGTGCTCTCAACCGCGAAACACTATCATGCCCGCCTTAATAGAGAAGCCATAGAAATATACAAACATAAAAACAATTTCAACAGAAAGGAAGAATCCCTAAAGCTTAACAAAGCCTGGTACCCAGCCTTGAAAAACACAAAAACAAAACAATTAAACAACACAAACAAGCAGGTAGGAAGGGGCAATCACGACTCACTAATTAGGCAGGTAGACAATGGCTACATTCCACCCGGTCAGGTACCCCAGTCACCCCAAGCAAAACTAATTAACCAGGCTGCAATTATAAAATACGAACAATTTCCAACCGTTGTATCAATTTTACGTCGTTCTTCGAGAAGACTAAACCTATGCTGAAGATGCTCACCGCAGTTGTGAGCGAAACGTCCAAAGAAACCGCCTCCAGGGAGGTGAACCGACCACGGCCTCAAAGCCCGGAAACCATTATTCACGATTTCACTTCCGGCCGTGAAAGCCTTCACTCTATGCTCGCTATGAAAATTGTTATAGTAGATTCATGGACTGGAGACTGAAACATAATTGAGGTGAATTTTTTTGCCGAAAATGTTTTGATAGCATATTTTCAACAACTATCAGAAAAAAATTAACCTAGCTCTCTATGGGCGTTTTACTCAATGCTTAGATCGACTCTAAACATTAAAAACAATATGAATATAGAAGCCTATTCCAAGTTAATAAAAAGGAAATAGGATGGCTTCAGAAACAAAAAATCAAAAATTTTGATGGCCAAAAATATTCAACTTTTCCTCGAAATGGCTCCTGACAATCAGTACTTGTTTATGAAGGTAAAATATGTCCACCAGTACTATTTTCCACACTTAGAGTAATTTTTATTTTTAGACTGTTTTTATAATTGGCGTAAGCGGTGCATGTCGAATAAGGGAACTGAGAAATATGAAAACTGTAGATGTTGACGACACAGAAAGATCCTTCATTATTGAAATTCCAAATACAAAAACCAAAGTTCAACGTTCTTTTGTGATCTCCGAACATTTTTATTCTATAATAAAAAAATATTACACTATACGCAAGAATATATCCAAAGCAAATTTACCTTTTTTTCAAATATATGAATGGAAAATACACCAAACAACCCGTCGGGATAAACAAATTAGGCGGTATACCAAAATATATTGCCGCATTTCTTAAACTAGAAAATCCTAATGGCTATACAGGACACTGTTTTCACAGATCTTCGGCAACTATTTTAGTTGATGCTGGCAAGGATCTTCGGGTGTCTCTGTAGTCTGTGCTACCTGAGAACGATCGCTTTTGTCTGCTTAAGTTAACCGGCTCTGTGCAAACAACGAAGTCGTGCGGAGTGGTCCCTCTAGTGAAGGCGCTGTGTACTATCAGATAAAGCTAACTTGCCAGTTCTATGCGAGGATTCGGCTGAACATATGTCGACAAAATTTATGAGTATATTTAAACACGAGATGGCTTGGTTCGACATAAGGCTTATTATTATATTCATAAACATATTAATTAAGGAGTTATAGAATGGGAGGAAAATGTTGCTTCGATCTGCCTAACAAAACTGGGACTTTAGTAACTTCGTTACACCTTCTATGATCTTTCCATACCCCCAATAAAACCTGTGTGTAGATCTGAAAATAGATTATCATTGATTTCGATAAACTTGGATTCATTGTAACAATAAAATCATCTCTGGGACCATTAATTACGTTCATTTATATGATGAACAATTTCAAATGGATTCAGTGTACCCCTTTCATTACCTCAATGAACTTTTCCATAGCAGCAACGAAACCTGTTTATAAATGTAAAAAAAGATATTCTTTGATCTCAATGAACTTGAATCATTGTCCCGATAAAAAATGTATTGTGCCACTGAACGGAAAGGTAATAAACGGTGTTCATTGGTATACCACATTTCATTCATAAAATAGTATACATTGTTCCAATGTACTTCTTTATTCATTTCAATGATCTTTTCCATAGTCGCAATGAAACATGTTCATAGGTCTGAAAATAGATCATCATTGACCTCGATAAACTTGAATTCATTTTAACAATAAAAACATACATATTTTAGTGAAAGGTCATTCATTAACTCGACGAAAAATGTATTGTGCCAATAAACGAAGAGGTATTCATCAATAAAATGTACCATATTTTTTTAAAATATATACATCAGTGCTCTGGGACCATGAATTACGTTCATTGATGACAATTTCAAATTGTTTCAGTGTACCACATTCCTCACCTCAATGAACCCTTCCATAGCAGCAACGAAACCTGTTCATATATATAAAAAACCATCAACTTTGATCTCAATGAACTTGAATTCATTGAGATCATTCATTAATTGTGCCAATGAACGGAAAGGTAATAAACGGTATTCATTGATATTATGTGCCACATTTTTTTCATAAAATAATATACATTGTTCCAATGTACTTTTTTCTTCATTTCAATACTCTTTTTCAAAGACGTAACGAAATATATTCATAGGTCTGAAATTAGATCATCATTGATCTCAGTGTACCCCTTTCCTCACTTCAATAAACTTTTCCGCAGGAGCAACGAAAACTGTTCATAAATGTAAGAAATGATCTTTGATCTCAATAAATTTGAATTCGTTGTATCAATAAATACCTACAAAAGTCAGTGAATATTTATTCATTGCCACGATGAAAAATGTATTTTGCCAATGAACGGAGAGGTAAAAAACGGCATTTATTGATATAACGTACCACATTTTTTTCAGTGTGTGTTCAATGAAAAATTAGTGCCCTTTGTTTTAGTGTATCTGTTCTATTTGTTACTATTATATAAAATAGTATTCGCGAGTAATGAATAAAACCCCTGGTAATTGTGTACCTATTTATTTCATACTGCCTGCGAGCAGTCATATCGGCTCGATGTTTGCTTGAAGACAAAAAACAACTATCCACAAGGTGAATACTCAAATCGCATATACAGAGTGGAACTCTTTAGAGCCCAATATATAATATATGCAAAATTTTATTTGAGAAAATGGCAAATACTTCGGCCTTCTTCTAGACACTTCTCAGTCTTCGATTTCAACAAATATATTGAATGAATATCTTATCTCATCAAGCATAAGTAAATGAATTTTAATTCAATGTATACAGCGTGGACTCCGCACTCTCCTTCAACTTCCATAGAGTGTGAGAATCGGTAGCGAATTTGGGGACCTAAAAAGAGTAAAAACTACCATTTCATCATATGAAAAAAATTTATTCATAATAATGGGGGTGGTATATGGCACCTTTTTGTCAAAAGTATGTTCATGATTGATAGGTATAACTTCAGAAGTGTAGAATTTGAGGGCAAGTTTTATTTCGATGGTTGGTGTTTCATGTGTACTTTCCCAATAGATATCAGTTATTTATTTTGGCAGTGCTACATATTATCAAATTCTCCAAACTCATGGAACTTTGCTGTCTTAGAAAAAAAAAACAAAATAATTTTATCTCAGGAGAAGCTACCCGTAATCTTCAAAATTCTGTTGGAATTATCAACGTTCCGCAGATTGCCCAAATCACAGTATACAAACATTTTGCAACAGGAACCATTTCTTTTGTTTCGGAAGTGGATGATGAAAATATATGAAAATTTTTCAATAATTGCGCAGTAGTTTGGGTATCATTAATAAATGAACAGAAACAAACCATTTTGGACCAAAAAGTTGGTGGCTGCACAACTAGTAACAAATCTACAATTTTCCTCAATGGAAAGGTTAACAACCAGAATTGTAGGTTCTGCGTTTTGCACTCAATCTCAAAATAACTGAATTGTGAAAAACGTTCATTTTCAATTATCATTTCCATTATTGTAAGTAATATATAATTCATTTCAATATGTTGATCCCTCAGAAGCTTAAAATATCTAAATTCCTATAGGTATATCTGATATAATGAATTATTAATAAAATCGAAATTGCAAATCAAAATTTTAAAATATAACATTTATTTGTCTGAATATTCGTGAGAGATTTGAAAAAAAGATATTCTCACTTAAGCTCTTTCATATGGTAGGAATGTTTGCTTGTGTCGACCCTAAAAGAATAGAAATAGGTATATTGTGGAGTTAATTTATAACTCAAAATCTTGCGATTTTATATTCTTCAGGCCTTCTTCCTTATGAACCTATTGATATGATTCGGGTCTTGTCGACTTCGCTACCTATTCTTCCTACTAAAGAAACCATGTTACACATATCAGTAATTATTTTAAGGGACATATTAAAGCGCTTTGATGGCATGCGGCTTCTCATTTGCTTTCTATAAGCTGAATCATGGGAGAATATTTCTGAGTCACACAGATAAGCCGTTAACTTCACGCAATCTCAATTTTGTATAAGATAAGTGACAGGTGAGAGATGATGGGAGATGGTAAATGACAGGTGATATGTCATACGTAACAGGAACGGATGGAAGATCCGTTGTAACAGGTGCCAAGAGACAAATGAGTTAACGGATGACAAGGAGCAATTAATATGTGATAAGTGACAGGTGGTTAGTCACACATGATCAGTGACAAGTGAAAGATGACAGGTGATAAGTGGCAGATGATTGATGACTGATGGTAGATGACAGGTTGGCGCTTTCACGCTGATTGGTTATCGTGGGAAGGGCGGGAATAACTTTGCTGGTTCCCAGAGTTACCAAATCTATGGTGGTATGTGCATGCTCCACCAAATTCACCCAAGCAGTCCCAAATTTTTGTTCTCTTGAATTTTTTATTGAAACTGGTATGTAAAAAATGTGGTTATTGCGGACATTAATGCTGCATTTGAAATTTTGAGATTTTGGTGACCGACTGCAATTCTAATAAAATAATATTTTCTGACTATAGGTTTGAGGTATGACCTTTGAGATTCGCTCCATTACGCCCTTTGTAATAACAATCCTGAGTGGAAAAGGGAGGTAGTTGGCTACTTAGTCTCAACAGACCCTTGCTCAGTTGAAACGGAGTGAGTAGGTATGAATTGAAACATACCATAGAGTTAAATTTTTTAAAATTGTGTTTTCCGTTAACCTGCTGTCGTCCCCCTACGAACGGCAGCCCTCAGAAATCTAAACTTGTGCGAGCTAAGGATCAACGAGGTCTTACCTTTTAACGTGCGATTCCTAGCACAACCCAAGAGAATAGATCTCGAAAGGAGGTCATTCGTAAGTCGCCATCCAAACCATAACTTCTCATCACGTTGCTTGGCTTTGATATCTATGACGTCTCTACCGTTCGAGCTGTCCTCTAGAGTACAAATATGGTAAGAATATTTGTTCAAAGAACTATTTCTTGAGTAAACTTGGCATTAACGTAATATTTATAAAAGAGTAGAAAAAAGAACGTGAAATCACAAAACAATATTTTATGCTATGAAATTGGCAACATATACCAAAGAATTATTACAACGAAGCATAAAAGCTATCAAAAATGCAACACTTGAACTTATTAACTTAAACTCAACTTAGGAAATGAATTTTGTGTTTTTTTTTTCATTACAATAACTGTAATATGGAATTTTCCCCAACGTAAGGAATACCACCAGTCTATCAGTTTACAATACGAATTAACAAATGTATGCGTAAGGCTCGTCTGATTTGTACGCCGATCAAAATGAATTATATATTCATACACAACTCATACGTGGACGCACAACTAATATGTAAGTGAGCACCAGGCATACATATAAACTCAAAAATACAAGCTAGTTAGTAAGAAAACAAAATGGAGATTGCGTAAAGTTAACGGCTTATCTGTGTGCCTCAGAAATATTCTCCCATGATTCAGCTTATAGAAAGCAAATGAGAAGCCGCATGCCATCAAAGCCCTTTAATATCTCCCTTAAAATAATTACTGATATGTTTAACATGGTTTCTTTAGTAGGAAGAATAGGTAGCGAAGTCGACAAGACCCGAATCATATCAACAGGTTCATAAGGAAGAAGGCCCGAAGAATATAAAATCGCCAGATTTTGAGTTATAAATTAACTCCACAATATATTTCTGTTCTTTTAGGGTCGACACAAGCAAACATTCCTACCACATGAAAGAGCTTAAGTGAGAATATCTTTTTTTCCAATCTCTCACGAATATTCAGACAAATAAATGTTATATTTTAAAATTTTGATTTGCAATTTCGATTTTATTAATAATTCATTATATCAGATATACCTATAGGAATTTAGATATTTTAAGTTTCTGAGGGATCAACATATTGAAATGAATTATATATTACTTATAATAATGGAAATGATAATTGAAAATGAACGTTTTTCACAATTCAGTTATTTTGAGATTGAGTGCAAAACGCAGAACCTACAATTCTGGTTGTTAACCTGTCCATTGAGGAAAAATGTAGATTTGTTACTAGTTGTGCAGCCACCAACTTTTTGGTCCAAAATGGTTCGTTTCTGTTCATTTATTAATGATACCCAAACTACTGCGCAATTATTGAATAATTTTCATCTATTTTCATCATCCACTTCCGAAACAAAAGAAATGGTGCCTGTTGCAAAATGTTTGTATACTGTGATTTGGGCAATTTGCGGAACGTTGATAATTCCAACAGAATTTTGAAGATTACGGGTAGCTTCTCCTGAGATAAAATTATTTTGTTTTTTTTCTGAGCCAGCAAAGTTCCATGAGTTTGGACAATTGGATAATATGTAGCACTGCCAAAATAAATAACTGATAACTATTGGGAAAGTACACATGAGACACCAACCATCGAAATAAAACTTGCTCTCAAATTCTACACTTCTGAAATTAAACCTATCAATCATAAACATACTTTTGACAAAAAGATGCCATATACCACCCCCATTATTATGAATAAATTTTTTTCATATGATGAAATTGTAGTTTTTACTCTTTTTAGGTCCCCAAATTCGCTACCGATTGTCACACTCTATGAAAGTTGAAGGAGAGTGCGGAGTCCACGCTGTATACAGTGAATTAAAATTCACTTACTTATGCTTTATGAGATAAGATATTCATTCAATATATTTGTTGAAATCGAAGACTGAGAAGTGTCTAGAAGAAGGCGGAAGTATTTGCCATTTTCTCAAATAAAATTTTGCATATGGGTACACTAAAACAAAGGGCACTAATTTTTCATTGAACACACACTGAAAAAAATGTGGTGTGTTATATCAATAAATGCCGTTTTTGACCTCTCCGTTCATTCGTAAAATACATTTTTCATCGTGGCAGTGAATAAATATTCACTGACTTTTGTAGGTATCTATTGATACAACGAATTCAAATTTATTGAGATCAAAGATCGTTTCTTACATTTATGAACAGTTTTCGTTTCTCCTGCGGAAAAGTTTATTGAAGTGAGGAAAGGGGTACACTGAGATCAATGATGATCTAATTTCAGACCTATGAACATATTTCGTTACGGCTTTGAAAAAGATCATTGAAATGAAGGAAAAAGTACATTGGAACAATGTATATTATTTCATGAAAAAAATGTGGTACATAATATCAATGAATACCGTTTATTACCTTTCCGTTCATTGGCACAATTAACTTTTCATCGTGATAATGATTAAACATTCACTGATGTACGAATGTATTTATTGATACAATGAATTCAAGTTCATTGAGATCAAAGTTGATGGTTTTTTTTTATATTTATGAACAGGTTTCGTTGGTGCTATGGAAGGGTACATTGAGGTGAGGAATGTGGTACACTGAAATAATTTGAAATTGTTCATCACATCAATGAACATAATTCATGGTCCCAGAGCACTGGTGTATATATTTACAAAAAAAATAGTGTACATTTTATTGATGAATACCTCTTCGTTTATTGGCACAATACATTTTTCGTCGAGTTAATGAATGACCATTCACTGAAATATGTATGTTTTTATTGTTACAATGAATTCAAGTTTATCGAGATCAATGATGATCTATTTTCAGACCTATGAACATGTTTCATTGCGACTATGGAGAAGATCATTGAAATGAAGAAAGAAGTACATTGAAACAATGTATACTATTTTATGAACATGTTTCATTGCGACTATGGAAAAGATCATTGAAATGAAGAAAGAAGTACATTGAAACAATGTATACTATTTTATGAATGAAGTGTGGTACATTATACCAATGAACACCGTTTATTACCTTTCCGTTCAGTGGCACAATACATTTTTCATCGGGACAATGATTCAAGTTCATTGAGATCAAAGATGATCTTTTTTTACATTTATGAACAGGTTTCGTTGCTGCTATGGAAAAGTTCATTGAGGTAATGAAAGGGGTACACTGAATCCATTTGAAATTGTTCATCATATCAATGAACGTAATTAATGGTCCCAGAGATGATTTTATTGTTACAATGAATCCAAGTTTATCGAAATCAATGATAATCTATTTTCAGATCTACACACAGGTTTTATTGTTGAAGTTACTAAGTCCCAGTTTTGTTAGGCAGATAGAAGCAACATTTTCCTCCCATTCTATAACTTCGTAATTAATATGTTCATGAATATAATAATAAGCCTTATGTCGAACCAAGCCATCTCGTGTTTAAATATACTCATAAATTTTGCCGGCATCTGTTCAGCCGAATCCTCGCATAGAAATCTCCGTTGCTGGCAAGTTAGCTTTATCTGATAGTATACAGCGCCTCCAATAGAGGGACCACTCCGCACGACTTCGTTGTTTGCACAGAGCCGGTTAACTTAAGCAGACAAAAGCGATCGTTGAAGCATCTTCTCAGGTAGCACAGACTACAGAGACACCCGAAGAGCTCCGAAAGGAGCCAGCCGAAATAAAAGATAACTTGAAGATACGCCTTACAATCAGGATTGCGATGTTCTGCTGAATGCATGTTAATTATTTTGCATATCATTCGGAAACTCACTGTATGCTCAATATCAGTGGGAGGCCTTCATTGCATTTACGAATGATATGCAATGATTGAATAAATACCACTTATTCAAATGATAAACAAAATAATTAGTTCTATGTGTGAAAGCATCACGAGAATAAACTGAAACATAGATTCAATGTACATCAATTATTGAATCAAGGAATAACCGATACTCAATAATCACCGTTCATTAAATTGATGAAAAATATCCATCGTCGAACTAATCTGAATCATTATATCAATCATACAGCATTCATTCGAAGAATGGACAGTAATAGCTAATTTGATGAATACAGTTTCATCAGTTATACAATTTATTGCTTGGGTGAACACTCTGCATTCGTTTGATGAATGGAATTCATTACCATAACGAACCTATTTAATGTACTTGATCATGATATCAATGAAAGCATTAATTGATATTATTAAGATCCGTATTCATAGTATGGATAACTAGTGGTCCATTGACATAACGATTGCGTTCATTGGACCAATATTGATAAAAATATTCATTGAGTCACTGAACTTTTTCATTGTATTCAGGTACCAATTTTTTTCTGTGAATATCCAAAAATCGCTGAAATTCATAGATATTGTAACGAGTATAATCGTATATTCGTATTTGTGCATTTTCTAGTTTTCACCACGACTTCCTGAACCATAGTCTCCTTATCAAAATGTAGGTATCTAGGTCTGCTTTGAATCCTTATAAGGCCGACCAGAGAAGTCGTATCGTGGCAGTTCCACTTCATTTGCGCACCAAACACTACACACTTCGATTTCGAAAATTATGTGTTGTATTGAGTATTATATGTTGACAAATGTAATACAAATTTTGTGTGGAAAAGGTCATCTTGAAATATTCTTGATGTACTGTTTTTAGTAGCGATTGATTCCTACTATTTATATGATTTTTTTAAACTTTTATATCATCATTATTGTTTATAAAGTGGATAGATGAACTAATCAAATACCCAATTCATCAGTATTATTTCTCTACAAATCGCGTTTCTTTGTTGAAATGTTGAATCCCAATCGACTCGAATGCCTGCTGTCATCTCGAGGTTTCAATTTGAACTACATAATCTGATTTCTCCTCTCCTTTATTTTTGTTTCCGTAGCTAACCCAGTACTCCGCTTTCAATAGACCGACACTTTCTAATTTCATTCTCACCAAAACAATCTTGAACCTGTTTCGATTTCACCTTCTACCTTGATTCTGAAGTCACTGTCAATGTGAACGGGTGGAATATGCCAACATTACTTGAAATTTCAAGGTAATTTGATTCTTATGGACTTATTTCTAAGAAGTAAAATTACCATAAACAACTCGTTCATTCTGATGCAGTTCTGAAAAAGAAATCAGTTTGTACTTCCAACGAAAAACCAGTCACCGTAACTAGGTCATTGGGTGATTGACACCCATTGAACTTGCGAGGATCTCAAGAAAGGTAATTCAGAGAAATTTCCTTGGTGTAGGCCGGTTTTCAAACTCATTAAAAGCCGGATATAAGAAGAAGTCTCATACATTTGGTATAATGATGATATACTGAATGTTTCGGAAAATATGTATCGTAGGTATATTATTAATGTCTGATCAATCTGAGAATGGCAGAATGTGTTTGGAAATATGATAATTACCTTTTATGGATAGGTACGTATATACATTATTTTTGAAAAATACTCACCTTGCGGTGGTTCTTTATTGTCTTTTCTGGGAATCTTTTATATGTTGATATACCAATTCTCATGAGCTATCTCTACGTAGATCATTGAGGAGATGAATATAATCAAGGAAATAATATAGGAGTAGGTTAATTATCCAAATAGGATAACACAAAAAAGTCATGATTGATGAAAGTTATAATTATACATCAATGAAACGTTGACGAAAATGATCCCAAAAATATGGTTCAGCTGCTTTTTTTTTCGGAAGAAGTATTGAAAGAAATAAATATACAATATATAATAAATTAACGAAAACGTTCACATCACAACTCCCCCAACTGTTTGATAATCAAAATGAAAGTGTCATAACTTTTTCAGATCTTAGATATTCGACATTATACTATCGGAGAAACAGCTGCAATCGAATGATATTAATAATTGGTGTTCTTGTTATTCAATAAATGCACATATCTGTAGAGAACTGTGACAATGTTCTGTGGCAATATTTTCAACTACTTCGAGTTTAAAGAAGGATATAGAATTTCTTCCTTTCCTTTGGGAGAGGGTTCGTATCATGAAACATCGTAAACATATTCATCATTATTCAACACATGATAATTGAGTGTACATAAACAGTTGAAAATGAAGGTAACATGTCTGTAATGCCAACTGATGAATAAACACTGATGGGGCGTCGATAACAGACAAGAAAATAAGTATTTACAAATAAGGCAACGTCAGTCATAATCGAATAGATGAAGGAAGAAAAATAGAAGGGTGAAATCGAACGAGCCCGGAGAAGTGCGTAAATGTTGGGTAATAAAAAGCTTTTAAGGTCTACAGTGGCGAATTCCTTCAGTCGTTGTCCTGTCAGTCAGTTGTGATCTAGTGCCTATTGGGAAATGAAGAAATAAATTATTTTTAAGTACTACTACTTAAAATATACAAAATACAGTGAAAACATAACAAATAAATTACTCATCTCATTCCTAGTGAGATTCATATTGTACAAGCCATTTTTTTCTTTCTCTCTTTGAAATGTCTCATGAAAAAGTATTTTTTCCAATATATACATAACTGTGTCATCACAATAGATAGTGAATAATTATAATGCATGAACAAATGATAATTCTTTTGTTCACAACATATATTTTCAATACATATTTCTTACTGGCCATCTTGATGGTAATGTTACTTTCATCAGTGAGTTTTTTTTACAGCTCAATATAAAAATATTGATAATGACGATAGAAATATGTATTGGAAACGTTTACAGTGACGAGGAATATATGTTTCCTCATTTTGTGGCATCACAAGAGCCCATTATCCAATTTTGTGAGAACTGAGACATTCGAAATTTGATGTTTCACAGTTTTTGCAGAAGTGTGAAAAGACTTATGAGACACTTCTTGTTGAACAAGAATACTTATATCGATGTTTTCAACTGGATTTGTGATCTACCCATCCCTGATAGGCCATGTTATTCGCTTCCCTCTTCCGCCTTTGTTCGTAGCCGTGACCATGGCCGGCATGTATGACAGTGTGTCCACTATCATCATGATCTGAATGAACAAGTTTTTTCAGGCCTATGATAGCCGACAGCATCAGAGCCAGGGCTGAGACCATCAGAGCTTTCATGGCCAGGAGACCGACACCACCGATACCAAGAGTCGCGAGCATTTTGCCCATCATGAGTCCCATCATCATTACACCCCCTCCTCCACCACCTCCTCCGCCACCACCTCCTTTTTTGCCACCGCCGCCTCTAGGTGAACCTGAAATAAATAAGGAATTCTAGAATATCTTTTTACATTAAGGGTACTTACGAAACTTTTTATTCATTCTCACAGATGAGTCAACTGAACTAATTCGGTAAAGAATAAAAATATGGTTTAAAGTTCAATGACTGAACACAGACTGTCCATATGGTTGTTAATTGGCAAATTCATGATTTGAGCTCCATCAGTTTATCTCTAATCCTCACTCTTCATTTTGTCTTTCGGTCGATCTAGTTGATCTTCGTATAAAATAAATTTCAATGTGAAATGATAGTAGTACTCCTTGGATTATTCATCCATAAAATATAGAAATTTGTGCCTCACTTGGGACCTCTGATCACAATCTCATTTCAACTTCATCCACAGGGACTAGGAATCTTTGCATGTTTTTCTTAGTATTTCCTTGAAAAAGGGTGTTACTATCTTTTGGAGATCAAACAAAATGCGTCGAAATTATTTCTGAGATTATAATGTTTGACATGCAAACATATATGCTAAACATGTCAAGAATATTTTCTCATAATCACTTGTTCAGCAGAAAATTCTCCAGAGCGTCGCTTTCAAGCAGGTAGCGTACCATCAATGGTACATAATTAAGGTTGAGTTGTAAAACAGCCAGATAACCCAGATAACCACTCCCCACGTCCGTGGGGTAAGCGATTACTGGGTCCGAGAATCATGTGCCCTGAGCAGACGCAGTGAACCAAGGATGACGGCCTTCTGCATTCGTCCGGCTAAGATTTCTGCCATATTACGGCAAGCCGGTATGATTTTTAAGTTCGAGAGGAGTGTGTCCATCATTCCACCAAGAACCTCTATAATTAGAACCACCATTTTAAGAGAATGGTTTGGGTAGAGCCTGCGGAGTCCAAAGAGGAAGTCTCGATATTTAGTCCGTTTCTCCTCCTCTTTTCGGACGATGTTAGTTTCACCAGGAGCCGAAAACTCCATGACGAAAATCGTCTTACTCTGATGGTCGAGGAGGACTACATCGGGCTTATTGGCTTGTATTTGCCTGAGGGTGGGAAATGAGTAGTTCCAATATATTCGGCACTTCTCATTCTCCACAATGGACTCAATATCCCCCGGAGCATAAGGCAACACCGGTGTTTCGTCTATATCGTACGAGTGTCGTAGATGGTAGTACAACACTCGTAGAGCCGCGTTATGCCTGTGGATATGGGCCGAGACCGCATATGCTGGACATGCTGACAGCAAATGCATAAGGGTCTTAGGTGCCCCACGACACGCTCTGCATCTAGTGTCGGGGATCTCTATACCCATCACGCGGCTACGGTAGACCAGGGTGTTGAAGACACCATCCTGGCAAGCCATTATGAATCCCTCGGTCTCCGACTTCAGCTCACTTGACCTGAGGAAAGCAAAGGTCAAATTTTTGGATAAGCCAAGGTCTTCAATATTCTTGAAGAAGACCCCATGCATTGGCTTATCCTTGTGCAGCTGCAGGAGGACCTCAGTCTCCGCAGCTTTGATGTGAGATTTTTGCTGAACGGGTTTCAACCCGGTGACAGAGTTTGTGTTTTCCCGTTCAGTGTCGAATACGAGAGCATTATTATTATTACTATTATTATTATTATTATTATTATTATTATTATTGTTATTAATATTATTGAGAATATAGAATTGAGAATATATTGAGGCAAGAAACATGTGCAAGGAGACGATACAATCTTCAAAAAAGGTCCACAACCCAAAAAAAGGAAAAAACACTCACCAAACTCATAAAATATCTAGTACGCTCAGCAGTTATTTATGATCGACAATATGATTCCCTTCATCACAGATCAACTGGCAACTTGCTTCAATATTGTACCAATATTATTCCTAGGTAAGTGTGCTACAGCGATATTGTATCAAATGTTTTTTGAGGCCAATATTGCTTCAAGAATATTCCACGACTATTATTTTAAAAAAATTTGACAAATATCGCGAAAAGTTCGTATTTTATTTTACTCGCCAATATTACATTTGAATATTTTGCTACTTGGACACATTCCCAAACTTTTGGAGAGCCACTCGTGTCGTCTGTGATGCCTAACTCACAAGCTCATCTGCCTCACTTTTATAGATGTTCTTCGGAACCATCATCAATTTTTTCCCCGTTACCGGTTTCATCGAGACTGACCCGTCGAGCAAAACTTGTTGTTGGGGTTGGTCTCTGGAGGCAATCAGCCTGTCGAAATTCAAGAACACTAATTCTCCCTACTTTTCCGCGGCTCTCCCTATTTTCCCTGAACATTACAGGTTTTTCCTTTTCGTGACAGCGGAACATGAAAACATTATCGATATAAATTACTAGACTTCTTTAATTATTCTTATTCTTTTCATTATACATTATTTCCATATAATGATAATAATAATAATAACGTAGTGGCGCGGGGATTTGGCGCAGTGGTTAGTGCCGCGGCTCGTGATCGAAAGGTCGCGGGCTCGATCCCCAGGCAGAGCAAGGTGTTTTCAGTTTCAGTTGTCAAAATCTGAGTGATTGAATTTTGTTGCTAGCTGGGGATAATCGTTCACGATTCACTGTTGCGTTAATAATGAACAGTGCTGCTCCTAATGTGGCGTAAGGAGTTAGTAACAAGGCATATCCAGAACACGTGGCCAATGACCATAGCAGTCGATGCCAAACACAGAAAAAAAAATAACGTAGTGGCAGAAGTGGCGGATATGCCACTCGTGAACCTAGCTGCAGAGGATGCTCACATCATACCACCGATGGAGGGCATCAGAACCCGCAGGGTGCTTCACAGAACCAAGCCCCAGAAGCCACAACAACTGGCACAGGTGGATGCGAGTATTCGTGGAGTTCTTTCAGAGGAAGCTGTCATCTGGCAGAACCGCTCATGCTCTGTCCCAAACGGAGAGGAGGAATACCGACCCTCTGGTTGGAAGGCATGAGAGACGCATACACAAGATGGAAGCTAAGATCAAGTCGGCGAGACAACACGCGTCTCGTATCCAGTGTGTGGACTACGTGGCGGCCAATAGGCCTTTCCCGGTCACAGTGCGAATTACCGCAAAACTGAGACGAGCTCACCACACATTGAATCAGGGCGTGTTGTTTACCATCAAGCAGCACTGTCTTGATAGGATACGAATGCTGGTGGCTGCAAAGAAGTCACTAGTGAGGCGGGCGCGAAGCATCGCGGAAAACATGGAGTTCCGCGATAAACCTTCTCGCTTATTCCAAGAGCCTCCACGTATTGTTGGTAAACCGCCGGCCGCTAATCGGGTGGAAACCTTCTGTAAGAACATCTATGAGTATCCGCAACCACTTAACGTAGACACTCCAGCCCTAGCGCAGTTTGAAGCTTTCTGCAGGAGGCTTCAACAGCCTGAGCTCAATGACCTGCTCAATCCGATAGTCCCGGAAGAAGTTCGAGGGGCCCTCAAAGGCTCAAAGAACTTTGCTGCTCCAGGCCCTGGTGGGTTAAACAACTATTGGTGGAAAAAATTCTTCAGTACCCACCACCATTTGGTAAGAGTTTTCAACTCTTGGCTAGATGGGAAGCAGCAGATTCCGGATTGGTTTGTCGAGAAGCGAACCGTGCTCATCCCCAAGAACGGAGATTTGTCTGATCCAAAGAATTACAGGCCGATAACATGCTTGAATTCGTGCTATAAGATGTTTACGCGCATTTTATACGCACGAATACTCTTCGCAGTTGATCCGGTGTATGAACGGATATATGAGCAAAGAGAGTCAAAGAGGGGGGTCACTGGCTGCAAGGAGAACCTGCTCATCGATTAATGTATAACGCAGGACTCCGTGCAGTATAAGCGGAACCTTTCGATGGCCTGGATCGATAACCGCAAGGCATTTGATACAACATCGATTGAGCTAATCATGCATTTGCTCAAATGCCTTGCGGTGAGTGAGATGCATTGAACAACTGATGCCGCTCTGGTGGACTCGCTTCACCATAAGATCTGGTCAAGTCAGGGTCCAAACAGAGCAGGTAATCTTCAGAAGGGGCGTATTTCAGGAAGACTCCCTCAGCCCTCTTCTCTACACGCGTGCTATTGACAAATGTGCCACGGTTCATCTCAAAAGAGGACGATGTGAGGGATACGTAGACGGAAGCATCCTACAACATGTTGATGCCGGAGAGACGTATACCTACTTGGGAGTGGAGCAACGCCGCTCCCAAGAGGTAAACACAGTGAAAAACTCTCTCCGCGGCAAGTATCAGCACAAACTCCGACAGATCTGGTCATCAGAACTGTCGGGGAAGAATAAAGTTTCTGCGACCAATATGCTTGCCGTTCCGATTCCACTCTACTCCTTTGGAGTAGTAAAATGGTCTCAAGAAGAGCTGCGACAACTCGACGTTGAAACTCGAAAAATGATGTACCTTCATAGGAGCTTGCATCGTAAATCGTCCTTTCCACGGTTATACTTCCCCAGACAACAAGAAGGCCGGAGACTTTTGAGTTTAGAGTGTCTACATAACATAATGGTGCTGGATGAAGCCTGTAAAGTCATCAGGAGTTCAGATCCCCTTCTCTGCATGGTCCGCGACCATGAAAAATCAGGGATTGGAGCATTTCTTTTCAAGTCAGCAATCCGGGCAGCTGATGAACTTGGTCTCGGATTCGACACTGAACCCAAACTCTGCCACCGAGTTGGAACCCGTTCAGCAAAAAGCTCTGGGGTCTTCTTCAAGAACATTGAAGACCTTGGCTTATCCAAAAACTTGACCATTGCTTTCCTCAGGTCAAGTGGGCTGAAGTCGGAGACCAAGGGATTCATAATGGCTTGCCAGGATGGTGTCTTCAACACCCTGGTCTACCGTAGTATGGGTATAAAGATCACCGACACCAGATGCAGAGCGTGTCGTAGGGCGCCTGCGACCCTTATGCATTTGCTGTCAGCATGTCCAGCATATGCGGTCTCAGCCTATATCCACAGGCATAACGCGGCTCTACGAGTGTTGTACTACCATCTACGATACTCGTACGGTATAGACGAGACAACGGTGTTGCCTTATGCTACGGGGGATATTGAGTCCGTTGTGGAGAATGAGAAGTGCCGAATATATTGGAACTACTCATTCCCCACTCTCAGGAAAATACAAGCCAATAAGCCTGATGTAGTCCTTCTCGACCATCAGGGTAAGACGATTTTCGTCATGAAGTTTTCGGCTCCTGGTGAGACGAACATCGTCCGAAAAGAGCAGGAGAAATGGACTAAACAATAATAATAATAATAATAATAATAACCGTCTTTATTATTTTCTTTCGTACAAAAATTATAAAAGAAAAATATATAAATATACAAAATGCAATGGTACAAAATGAAAATAAAAGGCGAAGTTCAATTTTTATAGAGACTAATCCTAAGACCAGTCGCTATTAATTGTTCTTCCACTTAATTGAGATTTACATTTTAAACTCCGCAGACTCTACCCAAACCATTCTGTCAAAATGGTGGTTCTGATTATAGGGGTCCTTGGTGGAATGGTGGACACACTGCTCTCGAACTTAAAAATCATACCGGCTTGCCGTAATATGGCAGAAATATTAGCTGGACGAATGCAGAAGGCCGTCATCCTTGATTCACTGCGTCTGTTCAGGGCACATGATTCTCGGACCCCACGGACGTAGGGAATGGTTATCTGGGTAAACGATCCAGCGCACCCTCCGGATGTGTCGGAGCTCCGGAGACAGGGCCTGACTAAAACATCCTTTGAGGGATAAAATAATAATAATAATAATGATAATACTCCTTCATAAACACTCGTAGAGTGTACCCGAAGGCATAGCCTGTGCGGGTAGATGGCGGCTATTATTATTATTTGTCGTGGCGCTCCGGGGCGACTTACTGATTTATTGGTGGTGTATTCAGTTTTCAGCTGCAGGAAAACCCGGAATACCAGCACCACCTCGGGTGGCCGGCGTGCGCTCCAAGCTAGCACTAGATGAGATTGACATCTAGACAACACACAATAGACTTGCTTTCAACAAAGACACAAAGACTGTGGTCGTCTATCGAGTCCGATATTGAGTATTTGAGAAAAAATCCCTCGTTCATACATCGGGTTCGAACCGACTACTGCTATACTGAAGTTTCGAACAGCCTGCGCCTATAGTCTAGTTCCTAAATTGTAGATAGTGACTCACAGCTTGTACGGTTCATAATTCATATGAAGCAGGGAAAGAATTGAATAGAAATCAGCTATGTACTTAGATTTTGAATCATGTTTTACTTTGCCACTTCCTCACATCCTCCCGCACTTTTAAATCCCCTAAAAACATGAAAATATACGATGAGTCACTATCTACAATTGAGGAACTATACTATAGACCGTCAAGCTACCGGCCATCCTATATATTCGGACTGAACAGAGTTTTCAACAGTATTTACAGTGGTGGTAATATTTTGATAGTTTCAACTAGATGCACGAATCTTTGTTGCTATAGAAATCTCACGGGTGGACGAAGTCCACGAGTAAGTAGTATTTCTATCTCGCCCGAGGATTCATCATAATGATAGATGAATATTTAAAGTGAAACTTGTACATATTTTCAGGTGATATTTATTATTCCTTCAAACAGCGGGTAAGAGTCTCTATATTGTATTTTGGGAATATTTCACTCAGGATTTATTATGCTCCATAACTAATATATAAAACTAGCGAGTGCCTGAATCCCCAACATTCAGTTATATAAGCTATAGTCAAATCTGCATTTTAATATATCATCATCAACATTAAATAAGTTCAGGCTTGTCCGAGTTACTCATTTGGAAGAATCAGAATTGGATATCTTGTCTTTTTCTTTGAGGTGGCAATCTTTTAGTATTACGATATTTAATTTTCTGCAGGAAAAAATGTGTGCAAAAGAAATGGACACATTTTTCCGTTATTTATGTTTAGTCATCGTAACAACATTTACTATTTTCATGGTTATTAAGGAGAAACACTCATGATGAAAGTTCATGATGGAAAACACTATTGTTGAAGTGTGTATCTGTTGCAAACATGAGAACTAGTTTATATTCAAATATGCACCCCATCGAAATGGATGCTTCCTCATTTCTCATTCAGAAATATCCTGAAACGATGGCATTTTGAATGCCACGAATAGGCTCAGATTTGCATGAATATATCATTTCATAAGTGGTTCAAACACCAAACTTTTACTTTCATTTTGTTTTAGTCTTTTCTTTAACAGTGAACTCCACTTTTCATTACCACTCTTGAAAACAAAGTTACGCATGCAAAGTTTTAAATTTGGGTTGTTTTTAATTGAAAAAAATTTGGTTTGTTTCATTCAACAATTTTTTTTAAATTGTTCAGTTATTTCAGTGAACAGCTGTTTTAACTGCCAAATGTTCTTAATCGTTATACGTATACATAAACTCATTGTACGATTGAAACATGAATGTGAAATGACAAAACGCAGCACAATATTCACTATTGTCTGTATTGTTATATGACTCATGTGCAGAATGTGAAAATGTTTCCAGTTTAACGATACCTCAAGCCGGAAGTTGAATGCTTCGAACTTTTGTTAGGGTAAATGTGAAAGTGAAGGTGAGAGTAAAAGTAGTTAGAAATAACATTCAAAATGACTCAGTCGTACCAGAAACTGAATTGATTCAATACAGTACTAGTTCAATAGATACTGAAAGAGGATATTGGGAACCTTTGTCCAAGAAATAGAAATAACACAAATCACCAAAACTACGTCAATTTCAGTTAACGCGTATTTCGTCGTCAAAGTTGTCATCTTCAAGTTTAAACTTATGATATTTCAACTCTATTTATATCGGAGTGGCTCTTTCCACTTTAATGGGGAACTTGAACCTTTTTTTGTGACCTCAATATATTTGTCTCTCTCTAAAACAGCACATACCAAATATCAGCCCTCAATTCGCAACATTTACTTTGCAATAAACAATTAAAGTTATGACTGCCAGCTATTCATTGCAAACGACACGAATCGCGCGGAAATGGTCGTGACGTCACGCTGCTCGATCGTTCGTAGTGCAGTAAGGCGGCCATACGTATCTACGTTTATTTCGGGGTTATTTTGAATGTTTGGTTTTATATAATAAAACACACACTTCACAAACCACCTTGAAACTGAGACTGAGAAAGTATAACAGTTCTCTGCCGCCAGGCGCCATGTCTCAACGAGCTGAATGACGTCATGACCGGTCCCAGCCAAGTTTGGCGTGTTATTATAATGATTCGAATTATGCAGTTTTGAATTTCTTCTATTTATCAAAAAAAAAGTAATAATGACTTTTGTCTTGAACAGTGGTTTTTTTTAATAGTAGGAACCTATTTTATTTATTCAATTTCTATTAACCCTAGCTACCCTGTTTTGGATTTATTGACATAGATTCTGGGAAATTTTAATGACTAATTATACGACTTGTTTATGAGAAATCCTAATTGTACTACGGTCTTTAACTACGGGGTGTATGGAAAAGGGCCTTCACCGAATCCATTTTATTTTTACACTTTGCATATTCTTTCTAGACTATAGAATGCATAGTGAGGCCTATTGCCATGAACTTTTCTAATTAATTTCAAACTCGTGTCATCAAATCGGTGATAGTGATCTGAAGCATGTTAGGCCTCACTCGATTTTTCTGCTCTCGAAAATCGGATATGAGCAGTACTCTTCAAACCGTACTTTCATTTTGACACACATACTTTTCGCAGTCCTTAACAGCTACTTTCAAAAATCCCTGAATTCCTTCTGTCTCGTCTTTGGGAGTAGCCAAGAATTGTTGTATCTCAACTTTGTCTGTCAAATACAAGTGTTTGATTTCAAATTAAATTGTTCAACTATATAATATACTAGAACTGTTTTGATTGAACTAACTGAATTGAGGCTAATATTTCCAGACTGAATAATTTTATTGTAAATCCATCCATTATAGGTTGATGTGAATCATCATCTAATTATTGTGATTTATTTTTATTCCAGCCTCAGATTTGAAATTTGAAAATACTCACGCCCACGATGCTCAGTTATCGTGTGACGTACTACCCAGTGATACGGCAAACGTATACAGTATCGGAAAGTTTTCATCTGGGATATGGTGGTTTTATGAGAGCGTGAAGAGTAGCTTGCTATAACGTTGAGTGAGCATTACAATTTCTCCTCTACTCGCTCGCGTATTATCATATCATTGCGTTTCTTGTTGCTCGCCAGATGAAAAGTTTCCGATAATGTATACAGAAAACTGGGTAAACGTGAAAAATCAATACACGATAAAAATGGAGTTTCAATCTAATCTTAACCGAAAGTGATACCTAATGTTTTTTATGATATTGGTCCTAAATTTGTTTATTCGATAGTACATGTTTTTGCTCACTGATCCGAGCGTACAGCCTCCCTTTCCTACCGATTGCCTTCTCACGTTATTGTTTACGCATTGGAGTGGGATTTTAACATTTTCAGTATTTTGTTTTACTGTATTGACAAGCCTTGCATCTTTCATTGTTGTCAGTGTCATCACCTCATAAGCAGCAGCAGAAAATGTACATGGGTCCGGAGGATCCTGCGCCGGTAAAGCAGGGTTGATTGAAAAAAAAAGGATTATTGGTAACAACTAAATACCATAATACTTGAACAAATGGAAGATATTGATAACTCAATATTTAAAAATTTCGACAAAGTCGAATTCTCCTTGTCTCCACACTATCCCACAAAATGGAAAATTTCAAGCAAACATCTGTCAAAAACCAACTACGGACACTGAATTACATCTGACATCAATTTGTGCAATGTTCCTCCATGAGGACACAATTGCGAGTGCTAATAGCAATTAGTAACTGGATATTATCCCCCACTGGTTGAGAATGACCACCTGCAGACATAACATGTTTCACAGTTTTTTTTTAACTTCGCAAGGACAGGTCGGACAACATTAGAGTTATCCTGGCTCACCCAATAAACCATAACACCCAAAACTCAAAAACAAAAACCAGTCCTCGGTAGCACAGACTCCGGAAAGGGTTAGTATTGAGTCGATGTTTATCTTCCGACGTTGAAGAACATAATATGAAATATATTGCTTAATATTGTTATCTTGATATCAGCTATGGAGTCTATCTATCTAGCCATATTGAGATGATAGATATGACACGACGTTTGTTGGGGTCCAAACAACCATTAAAGTCAGACTCGTTAAATGCTTCAACAGACGTCCTTTTTTTTACAAGCTTCAATTTTAACTTGCCATGTAGGCTGGGTCAAATTTCGAAAGTTATTCTCATCTTCTTCTAGTAGTACGAATAATTTGAAATTTGGTAGATATTCATTTAGAATCCTAGTGTATTATATAGTTTTTTTTTGAAAAATCCTGCTCTGAGATTTGTGGTTATGATCCGATTCCTTTCAAAATTGGTATGTGGTATGTGGTGTGGTATGTCGATGATTAAGAATTTTCTATAAAAATTCATTAATTCAAGATGGCAGCTCTAAAATGACAAATTAGTTTTATGATTAAAATTCGGTTCAAAGTGTTATTTGGATGTTCTTGGGGTCGGAAATATTGGATTCGTTGTAAAACTTGACTAGTTTTATGATTATGGTCCGATTTGAATCAAAATTGAAATATGGGTTTTCGAGATCGAAGATCATGAATTATAAGGTAGCGAACGAGTTTTGTTGTTCTGTTTCAATTATCTTTAAAATTGGTATGTGGAGGTAGTTGGGATCGGAGATCATAAATGTTCCATTAAAATTCACAAATTCAAGATGGTGGCTCCAGTATGACACACGAGGTAATATTAATTGAAGACATACATAGCTCAAAACTCACAGGAAACAGGGCGTGTAATAACAATACTATCGGAAATCCACAGATTTATGCGTATCTACTAACTGAAAAGCACATAAGAAAAGAAATAAATCGGATTTTTTCCTTAAAGAGAAGCTTTTTTCCAAAAGCAAAAGTAATTTCTTTAGATGTGTAATTTATTATTCGTTACCATGCTTCATTAGAAATCCAAAGATGAACGCGTTCTTACTAAAAAGCATATAATAGTAATTTAAAAAAATATTTCAAGTTTTCATTCAAAGGCGCTAAATGATGCAAAATAATTTCATTAGATATATAATGTGGGTTACTTTTTGAGTTTGCCGCTTTCGTTTGTCTCTCACAGAATTACTGATATTACACATCTAAAGAAATAATTTTTCAGTTTTCTGCAAATTTAAACAAAAGCTTGTCATTCAATTTTTTTTTATTTTATCAATCTCATAAAAATAATCATTCAAAAAGCAAAAATATGACAAAGAGTTAATAGTAAATAAAAGGAAACCATAGTGGGGATTTCTTGAAAGCCCCGGAAGTATTCATACTTAAAAATCATAAGGGCAATTGAGAGGCTGAATCATGAACCCGAGAAGGAGCAGGTAAAGCTCTGAATGTACCAAAAACGAGCATGGATTAGACAGAAATCTCGAAAAACCTTTACCAGAAAAAGAGGAAAATTTTAAAAATAGTTGAGCTTCTTTCCCAATCTGAAAAACTGAAAAAAAGACAGGGTCTAATGAAGAACTATTAACAATTTAGGGCCATAAAATATCACAAAGAGTCGCGGTGAAGAGGATTATAGCATGGATGCCTCCAATCTGCATCTAATCTACATCCACGGTAAAATAGACAATAGATTCACAAAAATCCAGACTGTATCAACACACCAAGGGACATGAAAAAATAATTATTTCTTCTCAACCAAGTTTCTGGATCAAATCAGTTATGGTTTGATGGATACAATAATTGTGTTTTAGAATAGGGCCAATAATTTTTTGAGCAAAAAAATTCTTAGCAGTATGTCGAGATTTGGAAAATTTTGAGTGATTCATAGGTGAATTAAGAAAAATCAACACGACTCAGTAAAATTTCTGGAGGATAGGGGTACCTAAATATACTTTCAGATGCTGAAAAATGTATCTTCTACCTTTGTGTTTACCACAATACATTGAACATTATTAGTGCCACGCTTTTTGTAAACAAAAATTCTTTCGTATTACAAAAAAAATTAACCTTTGGTATTCATTAACTCATCTGGCTAGTTTTACTTGATAATATCATTAACATGAATCATTTGTGTACGAATGGATGTACTGCTGAAAAAACTAACCTTTTTCTGTGACGGGAAAAAAGTTTGACATTTTATCTCTGTTGACAGGTACTAAAATTTGACTTTTCATGAAATAACTATTTTTCCCGGGAAAAAAGTGATTTCCCGGATATATACATAGATAAAGGTAGATATCTGCTATTGTAAAAGCTGATCTCGCACGCATCCGATGTTCAGCTTGGGGCTCTAACCCAACCTCAACTTGCATACTGCTAACCTAACCGGTCTTTATTCTTAAGTTCGAAAAAAGCTGATGAAATGAAAAAAAGACGTCTAAGCATCGCTTTGAACCACGTACCTATGGCATAGTAAGCCGCAATCCTATTGATGCGGCTATGAACTGTGTTTGAATATGTAGCTGAATGGTTGTTCATAAGAGAAAATGTGAAAAATCTCGAGAACCGGCAGGCTTAAACCGTAGACATTTGATTTTTTCGGTTTTTTGTCTCACTCCACTTCGCGTCGGGAGACAATACAACCTCGAGCTAAAATCTAATACTTTTTTCCCTTGTATAATAAATAACTATATTTCTTTAAAGATGAAGCCAGGCGTAAACATTGCCAGGCATCTCTCATTGAATGTAAATGACATTATATTACATAAAAATCGTTCTTTTTGAGCTTATTCGCAATAAAAAAAAGCAATTCCCAAAAATCGATTATGAAAAAGTCGTTTTTGTTTGAAATTTCAACAATATTTTTTCATACGAGCAAAATATATTTTCTACATACCATCTCAATAGAGTTTCCGAAGAAGAAAATAAGTACTGATGAATTTAAAAAACCGAAAACTTTTTTCATTAAAAATTATGTTTTTTTTTATTTCGTATACCATCGAAAAAATTTTTTTTTCTAAAAAAATTACAGCTCATTCAAAACATTGAAAAGAACGTTTTCACCAAGTTTCGTGAAAAAAATATTTTTTCTGATGAAAATAAAAATTAAAAACCAAAAAAACCAAAAAGTAGTTTTTCAGCGTTGAGAAATGACTAAAACAAAAGTTTCATAGTTATCAATTATCTACAACTCTTCGTCAGAACTTTTTCATATTTCAGCCATAAATCGCAAAAAAACAAGATGAAACCCTCAAAAAGTATATTCAGCTACCCCTACCCCCCTTCCGGAACTTTTACTGATTCGTCTTGATTCTTCTTAATTTACTTATAACTTACCCTTACTTTAACGACCGTCCATATACTGATAAGAATTTTTCGTTTTGGCCCTGGTCTATTTGGAAAATTGAAGGAATATGCCGTACAGAACTGGGCAAATAACTAACAAGACTTTGGCAATATTCTTAAGTCGTCTGAAGATCAAGCATATGCCAATGTCGGTACATTTTTGTCGAGAAGGCAGTTTTAGTGGATAGGTCAAGTAGTGTCAGTCAGAAAGCCAAGCCACCAGCAGTTACTCGTTGGACTGAATACTGGCATATTCAGGACATTTTCAGTGGGAACTCTTGCCCATTCTTGGAATTGCACGTATAAAGGTGAGACCCTCGTCTCTTCCAGCTCGCACGAGTCTTCTGAGGACTTTGGTGGGTTGCTCGTAGGAGAACAGTTGGATGACACTTGGAACAAATTTTAGACCTTTCAAAACAAAATTCAGCAAGCTTCACAATGCTTCGTTGAAAATGATGATAATTTCGGGTGCGTTTCTATGAGAAGTGAGACGAATTTGAAGTTTTCGAATAAGAATAATTTTCAGAAACATAAGAAATCAGTGGTAAATTGTTTTTTTGATTACGAATCCAAACACATTTTTCAATTATTTTGCCTTATACTGAAATTGTTTGTGAATTTCAGTGGTTCTATTGCTGCTGGCAGGCAGTATATATTATCACTTGAAATAACCCCGTAATTTTGTTCATTTACCTATTGATTCTGCAAATTTCACTATTATCTGTGAACAACTGGGGAAGACAGACAGTGATATAAAAATATTGAATATTTTGTTTCTACTGCTTCCAAATACACGTTCATATAGTCACTAACTCAATATGTTATTCGAAGTTTTCACTCCAATACGTTAATCGTTACATGACCAATTGAATAATATGATTGAAAATCAAATTTGCTTAGAAAATTGATCCTTTGGGTTGAGCATATAGAATCTGAAATTAATTAACTTCGTGTCTGCTCGTGGATTCCCCTTCAAATTAGAGTAATTCTGCGAATGTTACGAAACATAATTTATCCTAAATGTGTTCTCTCTGCTTTACACTTGTACTACTTGTGCAGTAGCGGTTCAAAGTTAATGTATTCATATTTAAGATATGACATGACACAAAATTACATTAATTCATTTCTGTTACAAAGTAGAATTTACTGCATAATCCATGCATGCACGAACAGTAAATCACAATGCTGACATAGTTGGGATCTGACAAAATATGCATATTGTATTGGACGTTAATTCTAATGGTTCAGTAATAACATCCGTAGCTTAATGTACGTATCAGACCTCAATTTCGTAACATTTGAGAGATATTCAATTTCACCACCAAAAAATTCATATAATTGGACGTCTTACAGTGTACTTTTGAAGTAAAAATTACATGTTGGCTGTGAACGGTGCATAAAAATTACAATTATATGAGTTGCAATGATGATTTAAAGTAATCCTATGTTACCTTGTTTCATTTATTTTCCATTGATAAACTATATTTTGTCAATAATGTATTGTCATTATATAAATAAAAAATAATACAAATGAAACATTAAATAAAACTAAAAACATAGAAGAGAACATAGGTATCTCTGTTCATGAGGGATTTAGATGAAATTGGGGTTACACGTGAATCACTATATTCATGCCACGTGCTTGCATATAAGGATATCTACAGTAAGCTGTGTAGTATCCGCTATAGGTACTTCCATACATACAGACTATAGCGACAGGGGCTGCGTTGTCTGCTGCATAATTACTCATGTTGGATATTGGGTTGAAGGGAGATATGAAAGATCTTGCGTGTTTTGGAGATGTCGATAAATCATTGAAGTGGCATTTCCTGTTTGTTGGATTGATGAAAAATTCATCCAGTTGATGACCAGCAGGAATAGTTCCCAATAATGATGCTGCGTTTTCCCTCTGAATGGCGATACTAATTTTTTGAATGAGAAAGCTCTTTTATCATTGGGTACTGTGATAAATCTTATCCAATTTCTCTTATTTAATACATTTGCACTTGATCCGAACACTCCGTAAGTTTCTATAGCTATGGGGTAGAAATGGTAGTAATTTTTGCTCGATTTTTTGCTCTTCGATTTCGTTCCAATTTCTGCCGCTGCTCACTGACGTTCAGAAGTAGAGACTACGTGTGAAAGTGCCACGGTGTCAATGCAAGTGACATCCCAGATGACTGCTTTACCAAATTTACAGGGGATCAAAGTCATTTCATCATGTCGTTTTCCATCTTCACGACTCACGCCAACAGGCTCTGAAATTAATTGAATTTTTCCCGTATCCAAAGATCTCTTAATCAAATCATTCACGGCATCGTGGCGAGATTTACGACCAGCACTGAATTTGCAACTTAAACCATAGACTCCAGACTCATTAACCCCAGCACCGCATTCGCAATTATGG
Organism: Chrysolina haemoptera; assembly: GCA_958298965.1. NCBI lineage: Eukaryota > Metazoa > Arthropoda > Insecta > Coleoptera > Chrysomelidae > Chrysolina > Chrysolina haemoptera. The sequence goes on along the minus strand of OY282592.1, from coordinate 20,546,234 downwards.
CGGACATAAAGTGAGGATCCGAGTCGAATCATATAGAAACTCGGAATGTTTCATCGCCAAGAAGGTAACCAAGAGTAGAAACTGAAAGCGCATGTAACCATGCACCGGACTCCTTTGAAGATATTGCATTGAGACGAGTGTTGGAGATGCAGCTGAATCAAGCAGATTCTTCAAATTCTTTTCCAGCAGTAGGCGAATATTCCAACGGATATTCAACACTTGAATTCCATAGTGTTTCACCTTCACCATAAACATTGTCTGTAATTCCAGATGTCAGGCTCAACTTCATCAAATTAGAGACACTATTCTACGAAGATAAAATACCTGGTAACTCAAGTTCAAATGCTGGGAGAATAACCAAATCTCCAATTTTAAGAGGAAGAGATGCTTGTAGCCATCTCAACTCCAGCTTCTTAGCTTTTGCCTTGACATGGAGATTTTATTGTTGTTGTTGTTGCACACATTAGTTATTGCGTGCAGAGGCCTTATTGATGAGAACAAAACCTAGAAATCGATCAATAGGTGGTCCAAAATGTTTCAATGAACATTTCCATACAACTAGCAACTGCGGAAACATCCTTGTAGGAAATCTGCTCGGAAATTCATTATATGTAGTTCAACGTTCGTTGTGGTATTGGCTAGGAAAGTAGTTATTTTCAGGTGGATTTTTGTCCCAATTATTCCTATTGTATTGGATTATGGCTGCATCCTGGTAGTGTAGGGCATCTCTCAAATAGTTCCTTTCAACTATAAATATTATTTTTCTACTCACACAACCGAAATGGTATATTACAGGTCTTGGTGGCGCTTAGGTAGTATACCCGCTTGTTAATCCAAGGTACGCCGATTTGATTAACCGCACCGCTACCAGTCTCGTGCAAGGAATCACACGTTAACAGGTAAGGTCTGCGTTGTCCCTAGCTCGTACAAGTCTCTCGAGGACTTCTGAGGATTGCTCATAAAGGGGCAGCTGGTTAACGGAAATAACAATTTCAATAACAATTTGAAATTCAATTTTCAGCGTACGGATATGTACCTTGTAAAATAACAATTAATCGGAAACCAATGAGAAAATAATAATGAAGATTATGTTTAGCGTTCGCATACTAATTGGCTTCACAAATCTTTTGAAACTTTTGGAGATTATCAACAATAAATGAAAAAGCACTTGAACTTGGTTTGCAAACACGAACAATATTTCTATCCTGCCAAAATTCTACACAGCTATGAGATCGACATTGTAGGTTAAATACTGAATGAAAAAGTTTTTTTCCACGACAGTGCGTAAACTGTCCACGCTCACAGTACGTTGAGTAATAATTGTGTAATAAAATCAACAGTGCGTAATAGTATATTACGTAACAAGTGTTGTAAAAGGCATATTACGCACGATTGGAAAAATTATGCACGAAGCCGCGTAGAGGCGAGTGCGTAATTCCATGAGTGCGTAATTGCTTTACAACACGCATTACGTACTATACTTTCCCTACGGCCCTATACAGTGTGCCTTTTCCGAGATCGACCTTTTTTTAGAAAAGGCGCCTACATAGATGAACTTAAGTAGCAATACCTTATCTGAATAATAAATTTTATCAAAAAAGTTAAAGCCGTTTTCGAGATCCAAAAATTCATATTATTATTATTAATATCATGAGTATAATTACATTATTCCATGAAAAGCACCTAAACAGATCAACTCAAGTAGCAATACCTTATCTAATTACAAAATTTGATCAAAATCGTTGAAACCGTTTTCGAGATCCAAAAATTATCATTATTATTATTATTATCAGTAAAATCGTGTTTTTCCAAGAAAGACGCCTTTATAGATAAACTTTAAAAGCAATCCCTATCTACATAGAAAATTTCTCCCAAATAGATTAACCCGTTTCCGAGATATATCAAACTGTGCGTTTTGTCTACGAAAACTGTGCGATTTGTTTACGAAAACTGTTACCGTGCGTAAGGAGTTATTTACTGAGGCTGTGTGTCGTGTGTATTTGCCTATTTTCTGCAGTGGCCGTAGGTAATATTATTATTTTCCTAACAAGTGCGCAAAGTGTTACGTTTCCGCACGCAAATATAGTTAGACGAACGACGCGATGCAGAAAAAACAAAAATTAAAAAAATTATAATGTAGTCAATAATTTTTGATTAAACTTGAAATAAAGAAGTAACTGTGCAACAAAAAATTACATATCAATGTGTCAAAGTTGGCAGACGCACGCTTGCCAATATTATAAACATTTACCATTTACCACAAGGTACTTAAAGAAAAAATATGTTTTTTTTTGTTTAAAGCTGATATACAGCTATCTGAATTACGATTATAAGGTAAAACGGTTACACACATTACATAATAATATAGTGGTCTACATCAATGTGTTTTTTGAGTAGTTTTACTTTTCCGCACGGCAATGTAAGCAGAAAAGTACTACTTTACGCACGCTTATAGAAGAAATGTGCATAAAGTAAAATACGTTCATGAAGTAATATAGTTAAAACACTGTTAGTGATTTCCTCATTTACGAAAAGTAAAATTATTTTGTCATCATTTGATGGTGACAAGACGTGAGAGTTCGTAATACCACAAATGGTAACGGACAATTCGTAACGCCGTCAATTCCTATTTTATTTTAAGAGTCATTCATTCAAAATGAAAGATCGCAAGTTCATAATATTCATCAAGGACTTCACAAGGTTTGTTAAGAGTAAGAACCGATCACCGATTTCAGACAAAATTGCATTTTGGCTTATGCCTGAGTAGATAGGACATTCAAACAGAATATGTTACAAAGATTCAGTCACGTGTAAGTTACAAATTGAACACATCTCTGTAATGTAAATTTGGTAAAAAGAGCCATGAATCGAGAACATTTAGGACTTTTTTCTAGACGTTCTGATTTGAGCAATAATACGTGTTATATAGATTTAAGAGGGAATACTTTGAGTAAGATTTTGATAGATCGGGAACAGGTAAGCCATTGTATATCAGTGGTTAGGAAGAACTGACAAGTCTATCTGAGTCAAGCGAAATTAGTTTTTGCTTGAATTTAGCCAAACTATCGTCCATAAGTTTTTTTGAGTGATAAATGAGAAAATGCTGCGATAAATTCTCAGTCAGCGAATACAAAGTATTCTTTTACCTGCGAGAACCAGTTAAATTTAATGTCATATCGCTCCAAATCAAAAAGACGTGTATAGCAAATTTTGGAAAATCTGGTGTTGTTCATAGATTTCAGTTTATTGAGCCAAGTTAGCGAAGATTTGAATATTATGGATGATAATTTGATGCAGTTAGTTTCAGTGCGTACAATATAGTCTGGAGTACTTTTAGGTAAACAAAGTCAACGTTTGAAAAAACGAACTTGAATACGCTCTATAATATCTGCGTAACGAAGGCCCCAGAGAGCAATACCAAATGATAGTGAAGACAACACAATAAATTCGTATAGTTTAATTCTTGATAACCAGGAAATGAGTTTCGAACCATACATTAAATTCATTATTGATCCAATTGCCTGGTTAGCTTTAATGACCGTTCTTTTGGCCATTTCAAGAAACAAGGATGATGAAGAGAATTCTTCCCTTGATCAATGCAAGTAAATTTTATATTATAATTACTGCTATACCCTTCTCTACAAAAAAACATTACTTTAGTTTTGGTAGTATTTATAATGAGTTTATTATCTGATGCATATTTTTCGAGAACTTTTAGTTTACGCGCCACTACTATATATATATATATATGTATATATATATATATATATATATATATCTATATATATATATGACTCACCTTGTAGGACTCCTTCAGAAATATCATACTTTTTGCTGAAGATGTTATCTTGTTTTATTGAGAAGAATGCTCCATCATATAGATTTTTCATGATTCTGATAATTTTTTAACTTATTCCCACATTATATAATTCAAACCACAATAGATTATGATTAATGCTATCGAATGCATACACTTTTCTACCACGAAACCTAAGGTGAATTGGCAAAATGGAATTTAATACAAAAATATTGTCTACACATCCTCTATTCTTTCTGAATCCAACTTAGTTTGTACTAATTGTCTTGGTACATTCCGTATATAATTCAGTATGATAAAGAGTAGATTAGTCACGACTGAAATAATAGCGGACGTCTTCTACCTTAACTTGCACCCTATCTTATGAGTGTTGTAGAAGAAAACCATCATCAGTATTGAGATGGAATGAAGTCATTTTATTTTTTTAATTAAATGGTTCATACACATCAAAGGTGTATTTCAAGAGGGAATTTCGAGTTGTGTATCGCGCCACAGATTAAAACATTAGGCTTTTGCATGAAGAAGAATGCAACGTTAAAGATTATTATCATTTTAAATGAACAGTTTTCATGCTGTTTCTTTCAAAAACTAGAGGATGTTTGTTATGGACGTATCCATGAAAAAATTATACTTGTACGTATATGGCTAATGAATGAAAATCTCTTTGCCGAAGTTGAAAATGGAACAAGAACAAAACTCACTTTCTTCTTTTTCGCCATCCACTTCATTCATTGCAGTTTTGAAGGCTCTTCCGAAACTTTCTCCAGGCATGAGTTCTGGAAGCCTTATCCGCAACTCATGGTTCTCCAAATAGTTTTCCACCACCCCCAAAATAGTTCCATCATCTATGTTGGACCTTGCATCATTTTCACTAGTTGTACTGATGATATGTACTCCTTCACCAATCATGAGGTCCTCAGGCTGAGACCTCAAAAATTGTCGAAAAACTTTCGTCAAAATCTGCAAGCCATGTGGACCTTCTGCTGATGCTCTGACATCCGATAGAAAAAAAATTGCACTTATCCACACTAAGTACTTCATGTTCTAAGACACTCGATATAATGTGGTAAGATGCATAAGATATCTGCTCTTATATGAATCTAGGTAAGAAAAAAAGGAAGCCACTTTTCCAAACTTTTCATTATTGGCACTTAGTGGAGCAGAAAACGACGTAAGAAATAAAAACAAATAAAATTACAATTAGATTGGCGAGATGGATTGACCTGCTTAGAGATTGAAACTGATGCAGCTTCACTTTATCGGGGCACTTCGATTATTTCTTCATGGATTTCAATATCTATTTGATAGGGAAAGTGAAATTGACACATATGAACTTATTTTGAAAACGGAAACATTTTCGTTGAGAGTTTTTTTATACTACTCTTGCAGGATTATAGAATGATACAGGATGTTTCTGGAATAGGTTCACAAACTTCAAGTATTGATTCTGCATGTGGAAATATAAAAAACGGTTTATATATGAACCCTCCGAAACATGCCAATGGAAGTCGATGAATGCAATTCAATATAAATAAGAGTTGATATTTTCTAAAAATCGGTCGAAACCAATTTCTAATAATAGGCGTGCGAAATATTAAGTGGGCAATATTTTCTTCACGTATGTCCAAGATTTTCGACAATTCGAGGAGTATTTTTTATAACTCCACGTGCATCAGCACCCTACATAAATAAGAGAGGTTTCAAGTCAGCAGAATGAGGGTTCCAAAAATGGGATCGTTTAATGGTATTCATCCATGAGGATAATTTTCGTGGTTCATCTTCATTGAAGAGGTACTATTTGTAACAAATAAGGTAGGTAAGTCCCAAAAATGTGCCTGTGATGCTCGCTATTCAATGTAGGCGGTAACACAAAAGGTTCTATTGAGTCGCCTGAGACGTATGTCAGAACAATTATTATCGATTTGGCCTGGTGATTTTTTTATTTCCACTTGTGAGTTCAACTTCACTCGAAAGTAAAACAATAAAATTGTAATGAAATGTTGTGATTTCCAATATTTTAGCTTAATGAACATCGACGTGATTATTCGATTTGCATAAGACCTTGTAGAAACCTTACGGAAAACTTTAACAGAAATGATTTCAAATTTACTGAGTTGTTTAATATTACAAGATGTTATAATATCATGCGGTAAATGATTATTGATTAATGGACCATTATAGTTCGGAAAATTCTGTGTTTTCTTGAGCCAGTAGTTCACGATCAAATAGTTTGGTTAGCTTTATATCTGGCTACAAGCTACAAGGGTATTAATTTCATTATTTCTTGTTGAGTACACTCGCGTTCCGTGAACCGTAGCAAAACCACCTGAAATATTCTTGTTTCGTACACCCAAATAATGAATGACTTTTCGTCTTCTCGTTTCGTACACCGAGCACTGCGAAGGCGCAAAGGGCTTAGGTGCGAGATAGTCTAAAGAGTAATTATTCAGTCTGATTTAACCAGAACAAAACACATTACGTAGATATTTCAGTGCGTGGAAATTAGACATATAACTTTTGCGAAGAATAATCCTTTAGTCTGATCTAAGCAGAACGAACTATGCAGTGATCATTAATAAATTGGGTGTACGAAACAAGAATATTTCAGGTGATTTTGAAAGGATGTACGAAATGCCATTGTATGAAACAAGAAAACACCGTTCACATTGTGCAATTCTTTGTGATAATACAAACTGTTCATTTAAAACAATTCATGTAAAAACAAAAAGCAGGTGAAATTCCATGAGTGGTAAATATTGGTCTACATGAAGACATTCCAGAAGTACTGAAAATTCAACTTGAAATATATTCCTTTTAATAAAAATATGTTTGGTCATGGTTGGTTCAGTCCTGATTTATGGCTTAGCTGACGCGGTTGGCAGTAGTTTGCTTGGTGGAATGTATTGAATTCATTTCAGTTTTCATCAGCATGACTATAGTTTACAATATTATTGTACACTATTCTTCCTACGACAACGTGATAATCTCACTAAACTGGTACTGTTGTTGTTGAAATTGTTATTTTTATCAACCGGCTGCCCCTTCACGAGCAACCCTCAAAAGTATTCGAAAGACTCATACGAGCTAGGGAAGATACAGCCCTTGCCTTTCAACGTGTGATGCCATGCACGAGGTCCGGTGGGCGTGGCGATTCGAACCCGCGTACTTTGTCATAGCAAGTGAGAACACAACCTGTGCAAGCATTATAATTCTGTTCGACAAATTAATTTTGATGTGGGTTCCAGGACACTGTGGCATCGAGGGCAATGAAAAAGCTGATGAGTTAGCCAGAAAGGGCTCATCAACTCCATATATTGGCCCAGAACCCGCACTCGGGATTAACAAATCCGACATTCGAGGATGCATTCGGGACTGGGTCAAACGAAAACAAAGAGAGAGATGGAACGAAACCGCTCTCATGCACCACGGGAAAACATTTATCAAAGAACCGTCAAAACACGAAACTGAAGAACTGCTCAAGTTGAGCAGGAATCAAGTTAGAACAATAACGGGCCTTCTCACTGGTCACAGTCCAATGAGAAAACACCTGCACAATATGGGACTGTACAACGGAGAACTTTCCTGCAGACAATGTGGTAAAGGAACAGAAACAGCCAAAAACGTACTGTCAGAATGCGAGGCACTAGACCGCAAGAGACAGGCAATATTCGGAAAGCCTAGGCTAACCTCCGAAGAATACAACACCCAACCGGTGAAGAACCTGTACAGACTGGTACAGGGGACTAGAGTTACGGAATGGGTGATGTAAAACTAACCCGGAAAGCACAAAAAGCCCAAGAGGCTGAGGTGCAGCTGGCGAAAGGACCAGCATCCAAGGGAGGAAAAAAAAAACTTGTGTTCGAAAAAATCAAACACTGTGACTGAGCACCATTTCAAATGACTCAATATATTTTGAATAACTATTTTCATATTTGAATTTCTTCTTCACGAAAAGTTTCCTACGAATTCAAAATCATATTTATACAATTTATTCCCAATTATTACACCAAATATTAATTAATCATGTCTGAGATCATTAAATCGATCGAATACATCCAAAAACTTCAACCCAGCAAATTCTAAATAAAAATATTTTGTATGAATAAGCCCTCATCTATCGAAATCAATTTAGAGTTAGATATAAACACTTTTGCGAGAGCTTACCCTATCGAGTTCTGCATTTAATTTATTTTTCCGAATTCTCTTTTTCAGAAGAAACCATCATCTAAGAGTAAAGGCGAGCGGAATAAGTTCGTGAAAGTGAAAGATTGTGTGGGTTCGAACCCTTGTCGAGTGTGAGACGCGATTTCTCTAGCACCACAATAACAACAGCCCAGAAGAAAATGAAATAGTAGACAATTTGTCGAGTAGTTAAATGTAAAAATATGATCTTGAAATAACTTCAGAAGAAATAATACATAACTACTGTGTTCAATATTGTTCTGAGTATTGACTCCATCGTGCCTCTTTCATACGTCGTTGAAAATGGGAAAATAAGCTATCAGTGACAGGTTGGCAAAAAGGGCCCACGAGGGCCTACTTTCCCGGCTTCCGTAGCGCCACCCCACAACTACTACTACCACTAGTAGTAACTGGTTGTTGTCAGAGACGAAATTGCAACGCTATTATTCACTGCATAATATATTACATGATCAAGGTGCATATTACCTATTTATTGGGAAAAGTAGGTAGCTTCTAATCTCTCAAATTGACAATTAACTGACCGTCTATGAGAATGTGGCTGTCAAAATGGGCGTGTCTTAATTACTGAGCAACCTGGATCCATACTTTGCGAATATATCACATTGTTTTTCTTGGCAATAACATAAAACCCGGTTTTTTTCCTGTTTTTCCAGGAACTGCTGATAACCATCAGCCTAATGCCTAACCCATAATTCATCAATACACCATGCATAACTTGAAGGAGGTAAGAAACCCCCAGAAGAGCATGACAAATCCATTTGTATGCAGATTACACCCACACAAGATGGTGGAATCTGTCGTTGGAGAGTCAAGTTTCAGTAAGTACAACCGCTGGACGTCGCATCTCTGAAGAAATACGAAACCCCACACTGTCGTATTCTTATTTTTCTGATACGCGTACAAACGTTTCACATTGTGAATTGAATATATATTTTTCTTCAGCTTGCCGATTTTTCGAATGTGTCCAACATATTTTAACTCTTTGCGGTCCTTTGTCAGGACAGCCCCTACAGTAAAATTTTAACGTGCCGGTCCGATATCACGTTCCTGTCCGATTTAGGGTTAGCCCCGACACTGGGTTTGGTAGAAGTCGCTACTTTTTTGTTTTAGGTTTGGCCGTGTTTTTTTCCTCTGCATATTTTGAATAAACTGTTTTTCATTTCCTTGGTTATGACAATTTAATTAGACCGCAAAGGGTTAAAGGGTAAATAGACTATAAGGTCCGTATTGCACTAGAAACATGTAAAGTCTGTACGATAACATGTAAAGTCTGTTGAGACACGTTGGTGTATGAGGATCTTATTAGACTTCATCAATTCACTTTACAATGAAAAGACAGTTAATCAGATAATTCTGTAGTTACAGAAACATACAATTTTCTGTCGTAAATTCTGTTCATACAGTATTAACTGACTGTGGGTCGAAGTTAGGTTTTGATGTTGTCTCAGTTGACTTCGAGTAGACTATAGCATTTTGATTCAAAATGAATGTTTTTGCTTCATTGAAATAATAATAATAATAAAAATCATACCTGCATGTCGCAAGACAGCAGAAATCATAGCCGGACGAATGCAGAAGACTCTCATCCTCGGTTTCTTGCGTCTGCTCAGGCATTCCTGGACATAATAGCTGCTTCCCCATAGTATCGGAAGTGGTTATTGGGGTAATGAATAACTCAGCGCGCCCTCTTAATGTGTCGGAACTTTGGATAAAGGGCGCTACTGGAAAATTCTAATTCAAATAATAGTAATAATAATAGTTATATTTGATAAATAATAAATAATAATGTCTCTAGAAAGGTCGATCTATGTCAGGAGTATCTATACCAATGACATCTTTCGTTTCAATGCTCGGTATTACCATCAGCAGTACCCGTTCCCGAGAGACATATGTGAGGTCCATTGCTAAGAGTGACTCTCAAAAACTTGGTTGCTCCGCGCCAAGAAGTATTTTACTTCCCGTTAACTGATTATGATTTATTTTATAAGACACAAATTCGACCTGTTCCTGAATGATGTTTCCATATGTGAAGTGCAGCAACCAAACACACATTAAAACTTTCAGATTCAGTCCAAAAGAGAGCAATTCGTCTCATCGATGATACTGCGCTCACAAGCTCGCTTACTTCTCTGAATCATCGCAGAAAGGTTGGCGATCTGTCTCTGTTTTATAGATATTTTCATGGACGATGCTCTTCAGAAATATCATCAATCGGTCCACCGTTAGCGATCCCATCGAGACTAACTCGTCGTGCTCAGTCTTCACATCCATATGTCGCCACTTTGGAGACATGCCGAACATCTGTTTTCTAGGGCTTTTTTTTCCACCGAACAACAAAGCTTTGGAATTCGCTGCCTCGGGAGGTGTTTCATGAGGCATACAGCCTTCAGAAATTCAAGAAGAACACCAATTTCCACCTACTCTCCCTCGGCTCACACGATATTCTCGGAAAAATAAAGGATTTTTCTTTTCGTGGGAAACCGAACTTGATAAAACACTCTAAATATGAAGCTTCAGCTAATCAATTATGCTCGTTACAAATGATTCCGGAGAATTCAGATAAGAATACATTTAAATAAAATCGAACAATTCTTTTTGAAAAATCATTTTGTAGCAACATTATTAGTAATCTAATAGCCAGGGTCAATTGGAATAGTTAAATTGTATATTCTTTGTTGCAAAATTATTATTTCTAAATTATTGTAGGCACCTGGTAGAATTGAATGTCTCGAATCGAAAGAGATAAGTAAATGTGCGTTTTTTCATGGTAGTTATCTGGAACGAACAGCGGTCATTAGAACAGGATGGCGATACTAGTTTGTGATGAACGACGATTTTTCAAGAGCACGCAGCCTTCATAAACAGGATTTCAACTAGAGAAAACTGATGGTTACTCTCCTTCTAATTGTCGATAGGACTGTCGTATTCAGGTGTATTTGGCAGCATCACGGTCATTAGAGAATATTGAAGTAACATCTGCCGTGCTTTGAAAAGTATTTTCTATAGTCCGTTGGTTTCCTCATTTATTTTAAAATTGGTTTTTGCAGAATGACGTACCATTTACTATGGAGATGGATAGTGACACTGTCGCTATCATTTCTCTTCACCAAAATTGATATTTTTATTTTTCAAATTAATGAATAGTTTATTCATAACATCAAAATTCGAAATCAGACCTAACAGAAAATAATGTGTTTTTCAGATAACTTCATGCATGGAAAAGAAAGAAGGTATCGGAGTTTTTCTGGAGAAATTATAATTTGGTTGCAATATCTTCAGTAATAAACTTTGAATGATAGCTTTTTGCTAGGTACTGGATATTTAATATGTAAAAGAAAACAAATTATTTATGTTCGGGAAAATAGTATAGTTACAGTATGATAGATTTTTATTCTTATACATTTTTATGAGTATTACCATCGGGAGTACCCTTTCGTGTGAGGTACATGAAGACCAAAAGTGCAAACGAGAAAGTTGTTTTTTTGTTTTGAGCTTAGAGCTCTTTCACTTAAAGGTACACCTCCTAAACCCTTACACCATAGGTACATTCTATGAACATCCCGGCGACGTTCCTAATTTTTACCAGGGACGTCCCACGGACATCTCCTGGCCACCAAAAGAAACAAATATGAGAAGACACATGATATTTTCGGTATCCCTCGGTTCTACCAAAATATACCAGCTTCGGCATCCACCGTAAATCCGTGCGGAAAATCCGTGGTGAGCCCCAAACATCTCCTTGTTTGAAAAGGGACGTACTTGGGATGTCTCTGTGTTGTTAGGGAACACACAGAAATCAAAAAGAAATATTTACTGGACTGAGCCCTCTGGGAAATGTGTAAACGTAGTTATGTGTGTCAAGCTGAAGAATTTCAACAGTATGGTGATAGCAAGTGTAAGGATGTGTAACACTCACAGCCGTATGCATAGTCATTCGCCAACGACTCTCCAGTGGTGCGCCATTCACTACATCATTAAAATGCATAGGTCAGCAAACGGCACACCTCTGGAGACTCGCTGATGGAAGACTATGCATACGACTGTTAGTCGCAGGTGGAACAACAAACAAGCGCAATCAACAAACAGAAAGCCAACAGCACATTTGTGGCTTCAGTCAGAACACCACGTATTCACGAGAAGATAACTGAAGGTTCTATCCCTCAGAGTATCTTTGGAACAATAATAGTAGCTTTGAATCCTATCGGATGTTACCAACCTCATACAATTTCGACTGAACATCCTCAATGTAAGTCATTAACCCAGAGCTCCCAAAGCACACTGCTTAGTGCTCGTGAAAGTGCTCGAAGCACTTTTGTGCTCCCAAGCACTGTGCTCCCGAGCACTTTCCTAATTCAGTGCTTAGTGCTTAGTAATGACGAATAGTGCTCCGGAGTGCTCGCGACCACCCCAAAAAGTGCCCTGGTGGTCGCGAGTACTCCAGTGCTCCGGAGCACATTTCGTGATTACTAAGCACTAAGCCTTTCCATATAAATGCACAAATGCTTTACATGTACCGTACTTTTTTTACGAATTCATATTATAACCACAAAATTGTATGTTTTTTAAGTTGATATCTTTTTTCATCATAACAGTTTCAATTGACAGGTCAAGAACGACCTGCTCTCCCAGGGTTTTTAACCAGTCATATCAAACAGTAACCCTAGCGATGTACTTATAAATATATAGTTGCTATGGTAATATTTTTCAAAAAAATTCTTCAATTAAAGATTGCGGAATATGTGATTAATTGATCATTTATCGTGGTATGCTGAATGCCATTTTAGATATGTGAGTAAAAAAAGTAACTTAAGTTCTTAATTGACTCGGTTGTTACTTGATGGAACTCCATAGCTCTTCTCGGACTGTCGAAAACGTGAGTTACTGAAACTTGATTTAACACAAGATTTCAACAAATGATATTATTACATCGAGGCATGTTTCGCTACACTGTAGTTTTCCAAGCGGTTACTATAATAACTGCTTGAAAAAGCAACAGTGTAGCTAGACAAGTCGCGATGTATTATTATTTGTGAAAATCTTACGTCTTTGATAACTTTTCCGTAAATTAAGTATCTAACAGTCTGAAAAGTGATCGGTGCTCCATGACTGTGATTAAATTTTGAAAGTACTTAGTAATCGCGAGCATTTCATAAATAAAAGTGCTTAGTGTTCGAGATTTCGGAGCACTTTTCAAGAGTGCTTAGAGCTTAGTGCTCGAAGCACTTTTTGTCAGTGCTCGGCACAGCTCTGCTCTGATCATACTGAATCAATTTGGTTGCATCCGAACATATTTCTTACCCTGTAGATGTTTGAAGATGATTAGGCGATCCTGGGTACCTGATGAATATTGAAATGAGGTTATTTTTGAAAATTTCAATTTACATAAAATATATTTCAGAATGACCCAGAATATAAACAATTAGTTTAACAATGTAGAAATGAATAATAACATAATTAGAGCAGAGATTAGCACTATGGTTGATCTCTCGGCTGGTGACCAATGGTTCCAGGTTCGATTCCCAGCCGGTGCGTATATTTTTCCATTTCAGATCTGAAATTCTAAATGATCGAATTCCGTACTCAGCTGGGAATAATCCTTCAACACTCATTGTTGCATTGAAAACTAACAGTGCTGCTCCTAAGGTGGCCTAAGGAGTCAGTGACACAGCCCACTCAGAACACAAAAAATAAGAACATACGTAAACTTCTATTATAAATGAATGTACAGTAAAAATAAGCAGGACTTTCAAGTAAAAGATATAATTTTATCTAGATAATTTGTAAAGAAGTTGTTGAAATTAAAGGTCTGTTGTAAAATCTATTGAAGATTTCGGATATTTTCGACCAACCTGCAGCAGAGCGAAGGCTTTCTAGGCTCGTTCTCAACATGTTATGCCGCTGAAGTGTCAGGATGCCTGGTGCTGTGCCCTTCAAACGAATCGGTGTTCACGCTGCTTTGCCGACGCAACCCTTTCATAATCCATCTGCTCAGAGTTTGAGATATAGCAGGGTGGTGCGGTTTGTTTATCGTGAGAATGAAAATATCTTTGTTGACAAAGACCTTCAGTTTTCGCCATATAATCTAAAATCGTTGAAGTCAAATATAATTCTGGTTGAAAAGGGGAACATCCTCCATGAAAATAGAAAGATAAAAATGTATTTTTTTTGTAATGTCTTTTCAACATGAATACCTCCCCCCAAGAGGTTATCTTGAACGATGGAAAATACCAGCTAAAGTTTGTCTTTCAGCCGCAAATGATTTCACTACAGATGTTATGAATATTTTATTCATATTTTCGAACAAAAATCACAATTCTGGTTTTTATTCGAAAATGACAATTGTGTCTTTGGCTGTGGCTTTTCGGGTTTTAAACTTTTCAAAATAATCACTTCACGAATTTCTACCAATCTTGAAGTTTGTTTTATATTTGAAATTTGTATGTCACTGAGAGTCAGAACCAAGTAGCAGAAGTCACCTGTTCTAGAATCAGTAATTCCAATATAAATAAAGTACTTGTGTACTCAATGACAGTCCTTGGGTCACATATTTCTTGGAAATTTTAGCTTCAGTCTGAATACCCTTCTAAGAAATGTGTCAATGATGCTGTCCTTTTCCGCATATGATATCAAGTTTATGGCAGATCCGGAGGTAATAATTAGAAACTTTTTGTAACTTTTCATTTAGAAATTCTGATATATTTGATTTTTTGTCTCGGTGATGCAATCATGGTTTCTATAGAGCTGAAGTAGGAATCCCTTCCTTGATAAATATGTAGCTCCCACGGTGAGCTGCTTGCAGAGCAGGCGGTTTTCTGAATGGTGACATTATTAGTGATGGATTATTTGTTTAAAGTACAAATGTTTCAGATACAGTCATCGATTCGATTTTCGAAAACTATGATTGTAATTGCCAGAGTGGAAAAACTGAAATGCAATACGCTTTTTGATTTTTTTTTTATCATAATTCCCTATATTGTGTTGAAGACCGATATATTTCTCTATTTCAAATTGTTCGAGTACATCTAACCGTATTGAGTAGGTGGACAAACCCACATGGGAAAATGGAAAATTTCTGAGAATAAGTTTCAGCTTATGTTTCTTTGCTACATTTCTTTATATCTATCACAAAATCAAGATTTTCACAGCTAATTTTAACATTATCATTTCTATATCTTTCTATTAGATATTATCAATATATCGACTAGGTATATGCAACCGACATGGGGTTTCTGTTTCTGAGGTAGAGCGAAATAGGTTTATGGAGCTTTGAAAATACGAATGGGGCTGTACAGAGCCCAAAACACAAAATTTGAAATTTGTTATATTCGGAATTCGAATCGTAAATATTTCTCATGATTCTCATAAATGGGAATCGCAAAATATGCATCTTTTATATCAATAGTAGCTAGGGAGGTGTTTTGAGATAATAGATGTTCCGCTGACGTAACATCTTCTAATTTGAAATGTGGTGCTCTCAAACACTTAGGTATTCAATTATTTGAGATTCAATATGAACCTCTATTCACCACTAAGATAAGAAATCAATATTGATTGAAAGTTTGATTTTGTGGAGGAAATCCAGTTCTTGTCATGATTTTTTGGGTTTATGACCTTCCACAATCTGAAAATGAAAAAAATTTTTAATCCAAAGAAATCTGTACAAGTGTAGAAGGGCAAATTAATTAATTTGCTCGATAAGTTACTGCGTTCACAAGACTGCTGTCTTGAAAGAAATTAATTTTTGTCAGTAACGTACCCTACACTGAATTTGCCTATCTGAAAAAATGAGATCGAATTAACAAAGAATACTTCTCTTTTTTTGAAAACTGTTGACGTTTCGGTGGCTGTATCTGCCTCCGTTATCAAAACTTCTTAGAAAGACGCTGAAGAAACTGAATTTGAATTGCGATTTTGGTAATAAGACCTTTCTTTGACAGAGTCAAATGAAATCTGTCATACATTCCTTTGATTGACATTTGGTATCTTGATACATAGGGTGTTCGGTATCAATCAATCACCATTCTATTAGTTCTTATTTCATCTCTGAGGAGGGGTAACCAGGTGCGGTCCATTTCGATGGAATTGGTTGAGAAGCAGTTGTTCGATAAAAGAATGCACGCAGTTTCCTTCAACTTTCTTTTTTCTTGATTTGATTCTCTCAATAAAATTTTGGTATTATTCCATTCCATCATATGACTGCCATTTTTAAAACCGATATCTGGTAATGGAAATAGTTTTATAAAAAACACTCCACATTTCTTAGAAAAACTAAATGAATTACAAATTAATGATACAGATATTCTTGTTAGTTTTGATGTTGAAAGCTTGTTCACAAATGTTCCAATTAAAAAAACTCTAGAAATTGTCAAATCTAAATTAGAAAGAGACATATCATTGAATAATAGAACAAAATTGAATGTCGATTCTATTATTGAACTCATAAAACTCTGTACTGAAAAAACGTATTTCCAATTTAAAGATGAATTTTATCAACAAGAATTTGGTGTGGCAATGGGTTCTCCATTATCACCCATTTTGAGTAATATATTCATGGAATATTTTGAAAAAATTTTCTTTGAAACGTACCAGAATGGACCCAGAGTATGGTGGAGGTATGTTGATGATGTGTTTGCTGTTTGGAATCAGAGTAGAGATGACTTGAAAGTGTTCTTAGATTACATTAATAAACAAGAACCAACGATAACATTCACATTAGAAACAGAAAAAGATGATGAACTTCCTTTCTTAGATGTTTTGATAAAAAAATCAT
Organism: Chrysolina haemoptera; assembly: GCA_958298965.1. Classification (NCBI taxonomy): domain Eukaryota; kingdom Metazoa; phylum Arthropoda; class Insecta; order Coleoptera; family Chrysomelidae; genus Chrysolina; species Chrysolina haemoptera. The sequence goes on along the minus strand of OY282592.1, from coordinate 20,529,444 downwards.
TTATAGAAAGAAAACACATACCAATAGATATCTCCATTATAACTCAAATCACCACACCAGCGTGAAAAGGGGAATTGTCAAATGTCTTTACAACAGGGCACAAGTGGTTTGCAATTCAACACAAAATCTGAAAGAAGAATTGAATTTTATAAAGTCCGTTCTCAGGGAAAATGCTTATCCAAATGAATTCGTGGAAAAAACCATTAATGAAATTGAAAATAGTACTACACTTTACAATCGAACAACACAACACACAGACATGCAACATCTCCATACACATCCAGCAAACAATATTATACCTTATGTCCCTGGACTGTCTGAAAAGATAAAACGGATTGGCCATAGGTATGATGTAAGAACAACATTTAAAACAACCAATACATTGAGATCAATACTCACACATACAAAACCCAAAAACGCTGGTGAATGTTCAAAAAATTGTGTTTACAACATACCTTGTTCGTGTGGTAAGAGTTATATAGGTGAAACATCAAGACCATACCAATATACATCAGATAATAATACATCAGAAATCGAAAAATAACGAGTTCGAAAATATCCGAACATATTCTAACATCTGATGGCGATCATATGATGGAATGGAATAATACCAAAATTTTATTGAGAGAATCAAATCAAGAAAAAAAAAAAAGAAAGTTGAAGGAAACTGCGTGTATTCTTTTATCGAACAACTGCTTCTCAACCAATTCCATCGAAATGGACCGCACCTGGTTACCCCTCCTCAGAGATGAAATAAGAAAGTTTTGATAACGCAGGCAGATACAGCCTCCGAAACATCAACAGTTTTCAAAAAAAAAGAAGTATTCTTTGTTAATTCGATCTCATTTTTTCAGATAGGCAAATTCACTGTAGGGTACGTTACTGACAGAAATCAATTTCTTTCAAGACAGCAGTCTTGTGAACGCAGTAACTTATCGGGTAAATTAATTAATTTGCCCTTCTACACTTGTACAGATTTCTTTGGATTAAACATTTTTTTCATTTTCAGATTGTGGAAGGTCATAAACCCAAAAAATCATGTCAAGAATAAGAAATCAAGTTCTCTCAGTCTTCTCTCTCAGTCTTCCGTCCCATGACGGAATTCATGAATAGTTCAATTCAAATAGTGAAAAAACTACCTTTGTTTTCATTAGTTTCACTTGGTATAATTCCATTTCGCGTTGATGTTGGACAAAAAATTATTATTATGACAGACAAGGTTTTTAATACTTTCCTAAGTTTATTCTTTACGACCACAAACTCTACTACTTGAAATACTGCAATATCAGGTCGTTATTACGTATTCTGATCAAAAAGGTTGCACAAACCTACACATTCATGCACAAGAAATATAATGACAAAAACGCCCCACACACTATGCAATCTGTCGTACAACGAGTTGTACTGCAAATTGGACAAACAATCTGTGCAACCAGTTGGTTAGTAAAATGCCTACAGACACGAATGAGTTGAACATCAATCAAGTCGTTGCAACTGGCAGTTGGGGAACCAATTCCATTCGTATACAGTTTGTGTCATTACAAAGAATAATTCGAAAAAGATTATAGCGGCAGTAGTGGTCATTCTGTTGGATGATAACGAAAAAGTAATAAATAAAAAAATGAAATGAAATAGTGCAAAACTTGGTTATTCAGTCCAAAATGAATGATTATTGTCCATTTTCACTATTTTCAATAGAAGTATATCATACAGCAACCACCGAATATTAATTAAACAGCAACTAAACAGAGCCTCACGTATATCTGAAATCGTTTCAACGTGTCGATACGACAGGCCCACACACTATGCAATCTGTCAGACGTGGTTGTACAACAAATTTTTAACCCGCCAAACTTCCATACGATCCAACCGTGTCGTTCGATTTGTTGAACGACAACCCCACACACTATGCAAATATTCATCGCATCTCCGTCTTTCTATGATTCATCTGGTAGGTTCCATTATTCGGTTTATCACGCACCACTTTTTTAAAGAAGTGCCAGCTTTTTACATACTGATAACCAACCCATCTATATCGGCTAGCCAGTTCATTATTTGGTGCCTTCACGTACAGACGTAAATTGAAGTGAGAGAATAAAATAAGCTATACAATATGCCGATTCAAAAACGAAAAATGCTACAAGAGTTCAGCGAATTACAAAGGAAAATGTCACGGCTGGAGAAACGATTGGCTGTTTCGGATTCTTCTGATTGTAAGTACAGAATAGTTGTTGTACGAGGAGAAGGTCAACTTGACTTTTATAATAACCCGCAAACCTTTTGTTTGTTGATGAATAATCGAAATCACTTGATTTCACCTAACACCCGTGTTGTTATACCGGGTATTTGAAAATGTATTTTGTAAAACAATATTTTTTATTGTTATACAGCGTCAGCTGAATCCTCGTCAAAATCGTCAAGTGACAAAGATATGGAGGCCAAACAGGATGAATCTGTCAGAGCTGTTGTTGAAAATCTGCCACCTGCAGAAAATGTCCTTGTTGCCTTGTCGGGCAACAATCCAGGTGAAATGGACAACTCAGGCCCCGAACTCAACGATGAAATTGTTATTCGTTGGACTCACTATTTGAGACAAGGAATATCGAAAGAAAACCGTACCGAATTGTTAAAAAAATAGCCAATCGCACAAAATTGTGATGCACTTAAGGCCCCTCAAATGAATGAGGAACTAAAACCCATTTTATCAGATTATACTCAGAAGGATGATAAATTGCTTACGGCCTTACAAGACCAAGTTGGGGCAAGGTTATCTGCTCTAGGAGTGCCAATTACACAAAAATTGAACGAACCGAATAAAGATATCATTTTCACAGATGATATACTACAAAAACTGAGTGAAGCTACACAATTACTAGCAAATGCGCATTACATTATTTCTATTCACAGGAAACATAACATTATGTCATTCTTGAATGAAAATTCTAAATCAGCCGCTCAACACAGTTCAATTGACAACTTTTTGTTTGGCACCGAATTTATTGGTAAAGTTAAGGCCAGTCAGTCGATGCAAACGGTTGTGGAAGAACTGAAGAAGCCTACACCAAAAATATGGCAACCAAGGCCAGGTCCTTCAAATGTCTCAAGTTCGAAGACTTCTTTAAACTACAAGGTACCTTTTCAGAAGGCAAGAATAAAAGAAAGGAAACAGGAAGAACCGATAAAACAGTCTCATCAATGGAAAAAGGACAAGTTGAGGAGAGGGGGAACATCCTACAGTCGAAACAGAGCCCAAGAGTGCAAGAACCGCCGCTAACACACGTCACGAAGGTAATTACTCCGTATGGAGGCAAATTACAATTTTTCTTTGACAGGTGGTCCAAATTAACAAAAAATTCATTCGTTTTCGAATGGATTCGAGGTGTTGTTTTACCATTCAATAAAAAATCATATTAGCAAAATTTGCCAAAGGTAAACTACTATTTTACATCTTTCGATTGGAAGGATGCATATTTTTTACTGCCAATTGAAAACAGCTGTAGAAAATTTTTAAGATTTAAATTTGAAATTATTATTTATGAATTTACTTGCCTTCCAATGGGATTAAATATTTCACCTTATATATTTACAAAGCTCCTGAAACCCATTATTTCGTACTTACGCAGACAGGGATGCATTGTAGTTGTTTACCTAGATGACATACTTATCAAAAATATGATTGAAACTTTGCGTGGAAAGCAATATTGTCTTATAATATATTCTGCATCCAACTCTCAAATATGGATGGTTACACACAAAACCTTTCGAAATTGAAAAAAATCGAACGGTAAGAGGAAATTTCAATGGTAAAATGAAAGTTCCTGTCCATCTAAAAACATAATTTGACTGGTGGATGATAAATATAAATCATGCAAAAAAGTCATTGAAACAGGAAAAATTTGTCATTGAAATTTTCTCCGATTCGTCTAACAATGGTTGGGGTGGTTTCTGTAATGGCATTGGTACTCGGGGTTTTTGGAGTGCAAAACAAAAAGCAAAACATATCAATTGGCTAGAGTTGAAAGCTGCATATTATGCCTTGAAACTTTTTACTGAGGACATGCAAGATTGTAACATCCTGTTAAGGATTGACAACGTCACGGCCATTGCATGTATTAACAAAATGGGAAAGTACCAAGTCACAGTATCTAAATCACTCGACTAGGAAGTTATGGGATTGGTGTGAATCCAAAAATATATTTGTTCGTGCATCCTACATAAGCTCTTCAAAAAATGTCGAGGCTGATTCATTATCTAGAAGAACAAACTTCGATACAGAATACGAACTAAACGATAAATTGTATAAAATCATTGTTGATAAACTGGGGGTTCCTCATGTGGACCTATTTGCATCGAAATTAAATGTAAAATGTAAAAATTACTCCTCTTGGGGTCCTGACCACGATTCCTTGACAGTAGATGCCTTTACTGCAAACTGGAAAGGATTAAAATTTTATGCATTTCCACCATTCGCAATAGTAGATAGAGTTTAAAAAAATGGTAAAAGATGAAGCCACAGGCATTGTTATATTTCCGAATTGGCCCTCACAGTCTTGTTGTCCCTTTTTCCAAAGTATTTTAATAGAAGAACCAATAAAATTTAGCCCTGATAAGAACTGAATTTTATCCCCTTTCAGAGAGCCACATCCACTCAACAAAACGCTTTCCCTGGTTGCAGGAAAAATTTCGCACAAAAGTTCCAGAACCAGCGGTACCAGTGATGTTGGCCTCATTATCTGACAAAACGTTATCTCAGTTATCTCAGTTAACTGTTATAAAAAATGGTGGAAATTTTGTAAGGAAAAGCATCACAATCCACAAGAGTATAACTTCAACACAATTATGTTGTTTTTGACAGAAATATTTGACTCAAAATTATCTTACTCCTCTATGAATATATAGGTCAGCTCTGGCATTACTTTTTAACTTCAAGCCAGAAGACGAAATAGTTTTGAAACGTTTTTTCAAGGGAATATATAACAAAAAACCTGCCGCACCCAAATACTCAATAACTTGGGACCCGTCATATGTTTTGGACTACCTACAGACATTGTATCCTCTTAAAACATCTAGATTTCAAAACTCTTTCTTTAAAATTGGTAACGCTTCTAGCTCTTACCGCTGCTACTAGAGTGCAAACTCTATCAAAAATCACAATTAATAATATATCAAAAGTGGACAGCAGAATAGAAATTAAAATTCCTCAAAACATTAAAACATCAAGGAAAAATAGAAATCAACCTCTTCTCATTTTTCCTTCCTTTATCGAAAAACCTCAACTATGTGTAGCATCTACTCTAGAATACTATCTAGAAAAATCTATGAAATATCGTATACAAGGTGAAAAAGCCCTAATTCTCACCCACAAAAAACCTTTCCACCCGGCATCGTCGCAAACTATATCTCGATGGATTAAAGAAATTCTTTCACAAAGTGGAATTGATACATCACGTTTTCCAGTCACAGTGTTCGACACGCTGCAACTTCTGCAGTTTATCACTCTGGTGTCAATATTGAAACAATACGATCCACGGCCGGGTGGACTCAAAAATCAGAAACGTTCAACAAATTCTATAACAGGCCTATTTCCAAGAATCCCGAAAACTTTTCCAAATCTATTATTTTGTCGTCCAAAAATGTATTGTAACAGAATTAAGTATAATACTCAGTGAAATATATTTAAGTATTGTGCTATAACTATTATTATTGTTGTATTACGGACTATCATAACTGCCAACGTTGTTAAATTTACTATTTAGATTATATATTTTGAATTACATTTTTATTTTCTCTAAAGATGAATCATGGAAAGACGGAGATGCGATGAATAATTATAAGATTGATCCACTTACCTGTAAGGACGATCGATCGTAATAATTATTCGAGCATCGTAGTCTTTCCATGATTCAGCCCACCCGCCACATTTTTTTTCCCATTCTAACCTGCAAATACAAGTACCAAACGTTCAGTCACATAATGAACTGGCTAGCCGATATAGATGGGTTGGTATGTAAAAAGCTGATGGGTTGGTATGTAAAAAGCTGACACTTCTTTAAAAAAGTGGTGCGTGATAAACCGAATAATGGAACCTACCAGATGAATCATGGAAAGACTACGATGCTAAAATAATTACGATCGATCGTCCTTACAGGTAAGTCGATCAATCTTATAATTATTGTTTCGACCGTCGAAACTACTTGGGTTGTACAACTTGTCGTACGACAGATTGCATCATGTGTGAGGCATTTAAATACAAAAAGTTTTATCTTTCAACTTGCGATTCATAGTCAACGAAGTATGACTATAGGGTGACAAGTGCATTCTGATGTGACCAAATCGAATAACTGAAATGTGACAATGTTTTAAACTTGGATACTACATAAAAAACTATGTAATATGAAATGTGTGATCTGGTATTGTTAAGGTATTAGTTGCATCATTCACGAAAATATAAAATAAAACAAGAACGCGAAACTGTCGTAAGTATTGACTTTATAATGATACAGTGAAACCAATCTAACCTGACATTTTAAATTGTGCATACATTAATGTTGAGTGCCTTGTCACTGGATATATTACGGACTATAATCCGTTGATCGACAAGTGCGCAGCATGTTTTCACGTCTCAAACTAGGTTGGTTTCGCTGCAGTTGAAATTTATTTTCAATCGGAATATTCTGATACGAGTAATGCGAACAGCATAAAAATAATTCAATATGTTTGTGCTATCGTGTTTCACATACTTTCGCAGACATAATAAATATCTTCTTGTTTTATGAGACAGGTGCGATATTACTGAGTTCTTCAGCAGCTAGTTTAATAAAATCTGAACATTTCATTTTGAGACGTTGAATTGTTTGATATCATCAATGGAGGGTTTTGTTACCTATATAAACGAATTCACTTTTATGTGTCATGTTTACGACCCAGAACGAGGGTCATTCGGGGTCGTTTTAGTACACGTAAAATTGAAAGAGGGAACATTAGGGGCCCGGAAATAAGATATTTGAGTGGATCATTGTGCTCTCGAATGACGAATCGATTGAGATTTCTCATTAGCCATCTTTCTTCGAGGAATGTTTTCGACTCCTTTTCCTGTAACTCTAGTTATATATTTTCAATTCATTATTTAAATATACCTTAAGTTCATCGAAAGGTAATAAATGAGATATATTCAAGAGATTTACTGAGAGACTTACCTGAAGGAAGATCCATTCAAATTATTAGAGTGGGGCCGTTCCATATGCTTAATCACTCGGTAGATATTATGATTTATCAGTTATACCTAAATTAGCACATGATAAAAAAAGCGCACGAAGTTTTTATTCGCTGATATCCCTCTGGATATCTCACTTCATCGTTGGGCATGTATATATATATATATATATATATATATATATATATATATAGTTATATATAAATAAAACTAGTTAATATTGGGGATTGCAGCAGGTCAAAAGTATACTCTATAGAGATATTTCAAGCTTTCTTATATTACTCCTATACATCTTCAGGAAACTATAAAGAATACATGTCAAAATTATATTATTTGATGATCTCACTTACATCTATTTTGAGGTTGGTTGACATGTTCTTGTTAAACATAGTGACAACACAGTTATAGAATTACAAAAAATTGTTGAAATTGTATAAAAAAGGGCCAAATTGCGAATAAAAATCAACAGAAAATTTTGAAATCATTCATCGAAAAACAATTAACTTGTTTACTAATATAAAAGTGATATGAACAGATGACAATAAATGAAAAAGAAAACTATAATACGTTGAAGTCATTGTTACCAACTATGATCATGTACCAACTGTTGAAAAAGTAATGCCAAAAGATTGGTTGTAACAAATTAGGAAAAAATTACAATTCTGATTGGGTGATTATAGAATTATTAATTTGAAGAGTATTGTCTAACGACAGTAAGAAGGAATAAATCTCACTTAAATGATTTATATCAGTTCTTTTATTAATACAATTTTTATCTTGAGATATGAAGGCCATTTCTAAAAAGGTTCTCTTAGTTCAGTGTGACTCTTTTGCTAATATTTTTGTTAAATTATAGTTCATTCGATGGTCAAAGTTGTTTACGTGTTCAGCAAGAGCACATCGTTCAGGATGAAGTCTAAAATCACTTTCATGTGAGGATATTCTAATTTTTAGGCATCTAGAAGTTTGTCCAATATAATTCTTATTACAGTCCTGACAAGGAATGTTATATACAACATTTTAAGTAGATTTTAATGGAATTTTATCTTTAACTTTTACCAATATTAACTAGTTTTATTCTTAACTAGTCAGCAAAGAGACTACCTACTTATTATATATATATATATATATATATATATATATATATATAATATATATATTGTTATGAAAAAGTAGAGTAGTAGATGGGAATTTAAAATTAAATACCTATTAATAAAAAAATATATTTCATCAAAGAGCCCAGGCAGATACTCTTTCTTGATAGATGTGACCTTAATTCATCAAACAAATATCACAGTTTCAATTTAAAATAGTTAGAAACCTTACAAATCAAAATTTACTGACAAATTATTAGAGTACGAGGCCAGCAAACCTAATGTATTGAACTCTTCCAAGAACACTGGTATTTCTTTAAGAAAATTAACTTTCTTAACACAAAAGCATGAACTAGTTATTTACAATTCAAAACAAGTTCAAAAACACCAAAAAATCAAACGAAAACTAGAATTTCAAGAAATTGAATCAAATACACCTTGTATATGAAACTTGTCACACAGCCAATCACAAGTAGAGTTCTATAAAGAAGGACGAGGAAGAAGAATAATATAAGTAACTAAATGTAAAATGAATAGACTATGTGAAAATGTGGAAACTCGATGAAAGTTAATAGAATCAAAAATAAAAATATACGAGATATAGATATTTGTAAATAGTTTAATTATATTTTAATTAATTTATGGTGGCCGGTGGTCTGGCGGTCTAAGGCGCAGGCCGTTCAGAACTTCAGTATAGCCGTAGTCGGTTCGAGCCCGATGTAGGTACGAGGGATTTTTTCTCAAGTACCCAATATCGGAATCGATAGACGACCACAGTCTTTGTTGAAAGCAAGTGTATTGTGTGTTGTCTAGATGCCAATCTCGGCTAGTGCTAGCTTGGAGTGCACGCCGGCCCCCCGAGGTGGTGCTGTAGGTTTTCCGGGTTTTCCGACAGCTGAAAAGTGAATACGCCACCAAAAATCAGTAAGTCGCCCCGGAGCGCCACGGCAAATAATAATAATAGCCATCCTCTACCCGCACAGGCCATGCCTTTGGGTACACTCTACGAGTGTTTATGAGGGAGTATTATTATTATATTATTATTATTAATTATAAGAAATAAATCATAACAGTGACTGACAATTAAAAAGTAATCGGGAGTGTGTTCTGACTTAGTAACAAAAACAAAAGAAGAGAGGAATCAACAAGAGGAGAAGAAGGGAAGTTTGTTTTTGGAAAAAGCTGCAGAAAAATTAACAAAATGTAATCAAATACACCCATTCGGAAAGAATTTTTTTTTTTTATATCAGAAACAGAGACGTATATGCAGTCAATAGAGATAAAATTAACTCACCTTCAGTAATATATGATGAAGATATCCAACCTGCCAGTTGCAGAGGAGAGAAGCTGAAATCTGCCAACATCCTAAGGTATTTAATCCCTAAACAGCCAAAGAAAAGCTAAGAACCATATATTCAGTGCACAATTGATATTTCATTGCATACCGAACTTTTCCACTTTCAACAGTCATAAAAACTTTCCACCGTGAAATAGTGCACATAAACTTTATCACTTCAGGACTTTTATTATTCATATCAGCTAATAGAACTATTATTATTCAATTCAGAATAACCTCAAACTGTTTTGTGTTTAACAAGTATATAGGTCATGGTAAATTTCATCAAAGGAAAATACTCAGAGGACGTGGCTGTTTGAACAGTAACGGCACCAAACCTGAATATTTGTTATATCTGTGAGAAATGCATAGTATGGATATATTTCAGAACATAAGTTATTTTCGTAGGAACAGGTAGTATATAAAATGAAAAACTATTGAGTTGATATAAGAGTATTCACATTTTATGCTATTTGAAAATATCAATAAAAAGAAACTATTCGAGTTGAATTTATACATTTATTTCCAAGGTATATTATATTGCATTATTTTCAATCATCCTTGACATTCCTTTTCCTGAATTCTACCTAGAGATTGGGAGATTCTCATGTGGCGTACCAACTGAGTAACTGAGGACCTGAAAAGAGAAAGAAAGGTAATATCTAATAGCAAAGAGAGTAAGTATTTGGCCAAGGGCATTCTGAAATACTATTTGAATACTATAATTTATTTACTTTTACTGAAAACTACTTTTTACTAATATAAAATACATGCAAAATATTAACAAATTTTTAACTGCTACTATCACTACTTGCTAACTACTTTTGCTAGAACTAAAGAACAGAAAACAAATTCTTATATAAAAAAACATAAAAAAAAATATATTTCCATTTACCATTTCATTTCAATTTATCATCTCAATACAACCCTACAACTATTATTATTATTATATTATTATATAAAATTATAACAAATTTTACTATTATTACTTACTTATGAAAGAAATATCATAACAAAATAAATCTATATATAAAAATAAAAAAATATATATATATATGACCACCAAAAAGTATATACCAAATGGGAAAAAAGTTTATTATTAGAGTATTAGAAAAAAGGTTCTTGGGAAAAGTTTGTGCATGTCCGATAACCTAAAAATCGATTTTGACACATGTCACGTGATCGCTGGTATGGCGGCAAATTGAAAAAAATTACTATGAAAACGCAAAAAGTTATTTGAAAAGGTTGCTTAGAATTGAATTTTATACACATGGACAAAGTTTGAAAAGATAATAGAAGAAAATTATTTTCCTTACATTATAAAAATATTTCAATGATAATGACAGAACTTTCTAATTTTCTCTACTCCAGTGAGCATTAAATAAAAAAAATTGGATTTTGTTAAAACCCTGGCTGTTACATTGGTTCGTATCTAACAGTTTTATCAGAATCCACGACCATTGTGATGACATGACACTCCAGAAATATGATGTTTTTCACATTATAATCAAGTTTCGATGATAATCGTGCCAGAGCATTTCACTTCGCATGCAATGTTGAAATCTCTAGCCTCTTTAATTTGACGCACTATTTTTAAGATTATGTGCGAAGTGAAACGTTCGTGCACGATTATCATCAGAAATTGATTGTAATCTGAAAAACACAATATTTTTGGATTTCCCTATCATCGCAATAATAGTGGAATTGTGATATATCTTATAGATACGAACCAATGTAACAGCAAGGGTTCTGACAAAATTCAATTTTTTCAATTTAGTGCCCTCTGGTGTGGAGAAAATGAGAAAGTTTTGTTATCATCATGGCATCGGAAAACAAATAATTCAGTATGGTCAAGCAAGTCATAAGAAAATAATTTGATAGATTTCTACAGCTAGAAAACTATTAAAAAAAAAATTGTTGTTTTCAATATTCCCACATAATTTTCTTAAACTTTATTAATGAATCATGAGCATGAAACACAATCTGATCGCAGCGTTGAAAAACAGAGTGATAGGTTTGTCGCATCCATCTTGTCAACGGGAGTGTCTACAGGAACTAAGACAGATTCTTAGAGAAAATTCTTATCCAAACAGCATCATTAATAAATTTCTTTTCAATACGGGTCCTAGTCAAGGATCCAGTCAGATACAGACCTCATCTGTTATTCAGGCGATTTCCATTGAAAATAATAACCGTAACGCTTCTTTAAATCTCAATAATAATAGTCAACAAGTTGAAATTTTATATAAATACAGAACTCTCCCCTACATACAGGAATTAACCCCCAAACTTTCGAATATTTTTAAATCCAAAGAATTACGTATAGCCAAAAAAAACCTTAAGGTAGTAAACAATCTTTATACAAAAACTAAAACTCCTCTTTCAAAATTTGTATAAACTAATGTCATTTATAAATTACCTTGCTCCAATTGTGACAAAGTCTATATTGGACAAATCAGTAGAAATTTATCAGGACGCATCACGTCTCACAGGAGCGACTGCAACCTCAAAAAAAACAGTTGTGCACTTGCAGAACATAGTATTTCAACTTTTCACCAAATCAATTTTAATGAACCCACAATTTTAGCTAAGGAGGACAATTACCTTAGAAGAAATTTTTTGGAGATGGTTTATATCAATAGGGAAATAAGTAGCATGAACAAGAGGTCTGATGTTGAAAACCTCAGTGTCATTTATAATTATATTCTTAAATTAGAGTCAAATAATGTTTCAAGGAATGTGCCACATTCATTCTCTAGTACATAGAATCCTTCATAGTTGGCGCTCAACTGATAACGTTTTAAGCTGTCACAGCTCAGATACGGTTAGCAATGACAGGGATATTGACAACTGACAAGTTGCTCCCCGTGTTCCCCCTGGTCTTGGTCTCTGTGTTTGGTCTCGCACACTTATGATGCCCAGTTGATGTGATCAATTTTGGTTTTTTATCGAAATTGTTTAAAACAATGTTTTCTGTTCAATGTTAATCCCATTTCTAGTTCTTACTACTCCTCTATAGAGGTCAGTCAGCGTGGAATATTGCTTTGTTCCCGTGCACACAGAGATTGACATTTGACAAGTTATTCTGACAACTGACTAGTTGCTCTCCGTGCTCTTCTTGTTCTGTGATCTGTTGTGTGCATCTCGACACGAGCGGTGTCCCGACGCTGGGTCCGTTAGAAATAAGTTTGTTTTTAAAAAACTAATCATAATTAAACCTCTTTACTCTTCAAGTTTTTAAATAATTGTCTCTGTTTGAGATAAGATGCCACTTATACAGTGTTTTGATATGTTAATTTTTCCAATGGTTTTATTAAAAAAACTGTGTATGCTTGATGACTAAGAAAAAAAAAAGCAATGGCTATTTTCTTTTGGATATCCTCACGTTAGTAAGTTTGATTTTTCATAATATTTTAATAGTGATGTTAACACACTTTTTAATATTGCAGATGTCTTGATAATGAAAATAAAGTTTTTCGAAAGCTTGACAATTTAACCAAGAATTGTTCTTCCACCAGGCCTTTTATTTATGACGGTATCCCCAAAGGATATTCCCTACTTTGGTTGAGAGTATCTTTGGTTTTGTTAACTAGTCCCGTCAAGAGACTACCTTTCTCTTTCTCTCTTTCTCTTTTTTTTGGCTATACGTAATTCTTTGGATTTAAAAATATTCGAAAGTTTGGGGGTTAATTCCTGTATGTAGGGGAGAGTTCTGTATTTATATAAAATTTCAACTTGTTGACTATTATTATTGAGATTTAAAGAAGCGTTACGGTTATTATTTTCAATGGAAATCGCCTGAATAACAGATGAGGTCTGTATCTGACTGGATCCTTGACTAGGACCCGTATTGAAAAGAAATTTATTAATGATGCTGTTTGGATAAGAATTTTCTATAAGAATCTGTCTTAGTTCCTGTAGACACTCCCGTTGACAAGATGGATGCGACAAACCTATCACTCTGTTTTTCAACGCTGCGATCAGATTGTGTTTCATGCTCATGATTCATTAACAAAGTTTAAGAAAATTATGCGGGAATATTGAAAACAACAATTTTTTTTTAAATAGTTTTCTAGCTGTAGAAATCTATCAAATTATTTTCTTATGACTTGCTTGACCATACTGAATTATTTGTTTTCCGATGCGATGATGATAACAAAACTTTCTCATTTTCTCCACACCAGAGGGCACTAAATTGAAAAAATTGAATTTTGTCAGAACCCTTGCTGTTACATTGGTTCGTATCTATAAGATATATCACAATTCCACTATTATTGCGATGATAGGGAAATCCAAAAATATTGTGTTTTTCAGATTACAATCAATTTCTGATGATAATCGTGCACGAACGTTTCACTTCGCACATAATCTTAAAAATAGTGCGTCAAATTAAAGAGGCTAGAGATTTCAACATTGCATGCATTGCGGCGCTAAATTATGAAATGAATTCATTATATCTGAATATAAAGATATTTCGAAAAAATCCTTGGACAAGTCGATTTTCTTTTCCGATGGGCCAATTTTTTAACTACACCCAAAATATATAGGGTTATCCGCATTTGAGTAAAAATTACTTTGGTGATATTTTTATATTGGACACCCAGTATATTTTTCAATATTTTTCAGGGATCGTCATTACAAATCCAGTAATACCAGGTTTGATGGGATTATGTCAAACAACTGCGGAGATATGGGCAAAAAACTTCCTCGTATGTCTAATGAGTATGACTGATAGACAGAGAGATGATGACAGATTTTAGGTGGTAATTTTGAGAGGTCTCGTGTATGACTTGAGCGGTCCCCGCATGGCTTTCATATTGAAAACTCCATTTTTATTTTTAAAAAAATCTAACCTCACTGCGGCATTTGCATATCTTATGCATTTTTGTTATGAACACTTCATGGTAAAAACTTTCATATTTTCAATTGGAATAAGGGTTGCAAGTGGTCAAAGGGTTGAAATGATGGGGTGAACTTGCGACAAAAAATGGACATTTTCGGTGATTTTCTTGAAAATATGAAAGCTTTCATCACAAAGTTTTCATAAAAAATTGGCATAAGCTATGCGGATGCGAGGTTAAGTTTTTTCAAAAATGAAAAATGAATTTTCAGTATGAAAGCCACTCGAGGACCGTTCAAAATTTCCAACATTTCCACCAGCACTTTCATATCCTTCAGTCCTCTCAAAAGCATAAAAGAGAAAATTGTCTCCTAAAATTTGTCGTTATTTCCCAGTCTATGAATTTTCACACGATTGAGAAGGTTAAAAAATAAAGTCTACGTCGCACTCATTTGGCATATGGAGAAGTTTTTTGTCCATATGTCCGCAGCGGTTTGACATAATCCCATCAAACGTGGTATCACTGGATTTGTAATGACGATCCCTAACAACATATGGAAAACATACTGGGTGTCCCATTTAAGAATATCTCCAAAGTCATTTTTACTTAAATGCGGATAACCCTATATATTTTAGGTGAGGTTCAAAAATTGGCTGAAGGGAAAAGAAAATCGACTGTCCGAAAAAGAAGAAGAAGAAGAAGAAGAAGAAGAAGGAGAAGAAGAAGAAGAAGAAGAAGAAGAAGAAAAAGAAGAAGAAGAAGAAGAAGAAGAAGAAGAAGAAGAAGGGTTGTATGCAGTCATATTAGGACGAATGGCAGGTGTGGAAAATGCGAGAAAAAATTTTTAAATTTTGTGAAATATGGGTCGATATTTTGCGAACCTATGTTCGCCATCCTTCCAGACCAAAAAAGGCAAGTGCCAATGAAGGAAAGACACTAAGATTGCGTTAATCCAGAGAGTCTCTCATCGTAGTATGGGTTGCAAGGTGATAAAATAGGAGCATTATTATCACAGTGAAATGAAAATCAACGAACCTCATGGGTATCTGGGTATCCAATCTGGTGCACGAATCAATCAACAAAACAGTTCAACAGTGGATTTACACAGAATCTGTTTTCGTAAACAAGGTTTTTAATAAACAAGTGTTTATAATAATGCTACAAAATGACTAATAAGACAGAATAGTTACATAGATCATTTAGTTAGTCCTTAATATCCTCATTTTCAACAATACAAAAATCGTGCGGAAAAGTAAAAATCGTACGGAAAAGTAAGAAAGAATCGTACGGAAAAGTACAAGTTTCAAAACGAAAAATCGTGCACGCTCGTAGGAAAAATACGTTTATTTTACCGGTTTCCAGTGGTCTCGATTTGTTTTTTCTGAAGATAATTGTGATCGTCATGTACGTAATGTTTATTTCTTGTCTCATCCTAACTTATCTGATTTTTTTTTCTTATTTTGTTCAATTGAAGGCTTTCGTAGATCTGTCTGTCAATTTGGATTTTTCTTATTAGTATTTCAACTTATTTTTCTTCTGTTAGTCAGTTATAAATTTTTCCCAAGTTTTTCGTTCTAAAAATTTCTTCTCACCCCTCGTTATTTTTCGCCTGGGCAACGTCCTTTCAAATTTTCCTTCTTCTCTCCATTTTTTTGTCACTGGTCTTTTTATTTTATTATTTTAACTTCCGCACTGTTTTTGTGTACTTCTTAATTCTAACATTTTCATCCTATTTACATAATTACTGATTTCAGTTTTTGTGCTCATTTTGGTTTTTATTTTTTCACAGTTATCAATTTTCTATTCGTGTTTACACTGCCATTTTTGACACTTCTCTTCTTACTAGCCAAATGATATACAGGACGTCTGAAATTTTTCTTTTATTTCAGGATGAACTAAAAGGATTAAAATTCAATATAATCAAAGAAATAAAACAGGAAAAGTATTGGCATCTTGGAGCTTTTTATTTTCCATAAAATTCATTCTATCTTTTCATAACAATATATATATATATATATATATATATATATATATATATAAATATAAATATATACAGTGTTTTCATCAAGTAAGCCCCCCCCGTTAACTTTTCAACGGATTGGAATTTTCCTTTGAAATTTTTTTCGGTTCAATTATTTTTCATAAGCTACTTTTTGACACCAAAAAAATTCATCTATTTTTCAAAATGGCGGGCAAAAATTCTTTAAATGGCATGGTGGGTCAAGTGATACCTCATTCAAACGGCTTTTAAATCTCTATATGACAACAAAATTTCAAACAAAAATACTCATCCATAACAAAATGACGGTACATAAAATTAGAACCCCACACCTGTTAACTTTTTTTTGCTGCTGCTACTATAGTAGGTGATAGATATTTGATTTGTGTTTTTTCTGCTTGTGACAATTCGATTAGAGCGTTTTGTGTTTACTCATATCTTGGATCCCGACTTGTATTTTTTTTTGCTAATAGCTTATGCTTACTTAGTACTTATGCTTACTTAGGGCTTATGCTTACTCAGTGTTTATGCTTACTTAGTGTTTATGCCTACTCAGTGTTTATGCTTACTTAGTGTTTACGCTTACTTATATGCGTTTATCGCTATCAATTGCTTGGACATGACACAATTAATCAGTCGTTTTTTAGGATCTACGAAGACGTCGTTATTGTTGTTGAAATGAACATATATGTTTTCATTTCATTGATATTTTGCGAAACTATTCAATAAATCGTTTTGGGTACTTTATCTTTCACTTCAACATTAGTTGGCCAGTTAGTAATGTTGCTAGTCACTTAGGGTGTTGAAGGATTGAATTGACCTGGCGCCCATTAAGATTTTTTTATTTTGCCAATTTGAATAACCCACCCCATCTCCACTGTTTAGCTTAGCCGCAAATGCCCATCTGTTTTGAATGTAGTCGACAGATGATTTAGTGCCCTCGTGTATTTTGTAGAGGTCGCAATACTTAAGCTGGTCGGTACCTGTGTTTTCTCAAGAATATGCCTAGACCCTTTAGTAGAAATGGCACTACACTTGTCAACCAGATCGTATATAATAAATCACATGACTACCCGATCGAATATGATGATGATTCTGTCAAAATTGGCAGGACACTTGTCCAACTTATCGTATATGGTAAGTTACATGACCATACGATCGTTTGATGATGATTCTGACAGAATACAAAAAACAGATTTGTATTCAAGGCAAGTCACACGACTGCCGTTCATCTCCAAACAGGCACCTGGAAATACATCACTCTGTATAAACATTTATTTGATGAATTTATCTTGGTTTTGGTCGAATGACTCAGATGATTTATCTTCTTCTTAACTTCTTCAACCTTGAGTTCAAAATGCATTTTTCATATTTGTATTTCTCCATCACTTTCACGTTAACTTTCACTCCTGAAATCCATAAAAAACTAACTATTTTCACGATTTTCGGCATTTTATTTCAACTTCACGCACGCAATGCGCCTAATTCGGGCACAACAGATGAATTGAGATATCCAGGGCGAGTGTCGTTATCAGCGAATAAAAGCTTCGTGCACTTTTTTATAATGTGCCAATTTAGGTAGAACTGGTGTTAATACTAGGTGATTAATAATATGGAAAAATTATTCTTACCAGCTAGAAAGTCTTCTCTTCACTACTCCTATAGCATAGGAAAAAAATTAGTTTTGTCACAGCCGACTTAATCTCCCGAGCCGTGGTGAGAAAAGCGGCAACACCGCATTTAAAGCAATTTGACGTCCTACTCATTAATTCTTTAATGTGAATTTCTCAGCTTATTCAAAAAACTAGGTAAAAGGGAAAGGAACGACAAATAATGTGGTTATTTAATTTTTCTCATCACAAACTGGAATCGGAGTATATTCATTTTCTTAGATATGGGAAATCTGTCAAGTTTGGTTTTTCCATGCCCTCAAATTCACATTTCGGGAGATTTTTTGTAACGTGTTTTTCTGATAAGTGCAGAAATCACATGGATAATCCCTGATTTTCTTTCAGATTTTTCCTTTGAAACCTGACTGATGAAAATAATATGTTGTTGGACGGTACATTATACATAGGGCATGGAAAAACCAAATTTGACAGATTTCCCATTTATAAGAAATAAGAAATTGAATATATTGCGATTCCAGTTTGTGATGAAAAAAATTGAATTTTTTCCTAGTTTTCCGAATAAGCCAAGGAATTCACATTGAAGAATTAATGAGTAGGACGCCAAACTGCTATCCATGCAGTGTTGCCGATTTCTCTCCACGGCTCGGGAGATTAAGTCGGCTGTGGTTTTTTCCTTCTGAAATGTAAGACGATTATTGAAATATATCGAGCCTATGACTCAAACTGTTTTTTTTTATATAAGTCTTGTTAACGAAACATATTCAAACGCGTTAGTTATAATTGCTACGTTACGTTAACCAGAATTTTTTACCGAATAGATTTCCATTTCTCTGTGATTCTGATTCTCCTCCCTCTTTATATTACTTGATAGGATTGGAATTTTTGTAAGCATGGCCTAATTTACTCACTAAAATATATTTTTAGACCAATAAAATGTATCATTATTAATTTATGACTGTAGCATTTCTTATCTGCGAAGTAATCGATCGGTGCTCTAAACTCTTCACGACGCATCAGATATCACTGGGTGCCATAGATCCATTCTGGAACCCAGTCTGTTCACACTACATATACCGGTTGTCAGAGTAGTTAAGTATTTCTTATTTTTGTATCACATTGTGTTTTCATATATTCATGTCAGCTTTTTCTCTCGTATTCAAAATACCATTATATTAGCAACTTTTACCAAAAAAAATTCAAAAAACATCTGAAGGCGAACCAATACGGCCAATTTTGGAGGTGGTTCATTGAAATGAAAGTAAGATGCTTCAACCAAAAGTTGTTCCTGACGTAATATTTAAAGTAGTTATAAGTTGAATATACTTTGTTCACGTTACTCCATGATTGAAACAACTATAATCACCACAAGAAGGAAATGCCTCTTCAATTCCTACCTTTTTTTTTAATGAAATTGTTTGTGCTCGAAACGTCAGTTCTCAAACACGCAATATTCTCTCAAAATTATGATAATTTATGAATGTCGCATTCGTCATGCTTGGCAATCTTTCTGCGTCGTGAGAATTGGCGTACTGAATTAAGCCCAAACACGTATATTTCTATACGACGTAACTGGACATATCCAACAATGCTCACACAATACTCTGGTTCATCAGAAACTCATATTTTCTAATAGTATTTGGATTTCTTTTGTCCTAAGCAAGCACACTCATCATGGAATTATATTGTTGGTTACGTTAAGGGTTCAATAGTTTTAAAATAATATTGATGAAGTATTCTTGAAGCAATATTTGACCAAGATTTGTTTATTATTCAGTTCAATATTGATTATTGAATATTCGACCAATGCTCAAATGTGTGAAAGTTTCTTGTCTAATATTGTATCAATATTATTATTTCAATATTTTATATTTTGAATATAAAATAATTACAACATGAAAATCTTGTCCGGGACTTGAAGTGCTGGCGTGTTGTTGTTTCAGTTTAAGAAAAACCCGGCAAAACCCACAACACCATCAAAATTGAATTAATCAACTTTTTCATGGGAAAGGACACATGTTCCCTGGGAGATGAGAGAATCAATCTTGGAAGATACAGATGTTTTAAACATATAATGGGTGATCTTCCCAAATCACGTATAACTCCTAGTCGTCCTTTCACAAACTGTGGAGTTGACTATGCCGGTCCTTTCGGCATTAAGGTAGGTAAATTAAGAGGACATTAAATAATGAAGGATCACTTATGCGTTTTTGCGTGCTTTGTCACCAAAGCTGTACATTTGGAACTGGTCAGCGATTTGACTACAGAGGCTTTTATGAATTGTTTCAAGAGATTTGTAGCCAGGCGCGGCATTTGTCAAAATATTTATTCCGAGAACGGAACAAATTTTGTGGGTGCTCGCATTGAGTTACAAGAGCTTCACTCATTCCCTAAAAATCCATCAACCCAATCAAAATTGTCAGAACGTTTTACGCAAATGTCCATAACCTAGCATTTTATACCAGCCCACTCTCCACACTTCGGCGGCTTATGGGAGTCAGCAGTTGAATCGGCGAAATACCATCGTAAAAGGGTGGTCGGAAACAATACTATAACGTATGACAAATTGAACACGTTATAACACAGATTGAGTCATGTTTAAATTCCCGTCCTCTTATCCCTTTATCCGAGGATCCCGATGATTCTACTGTACTCACTCCTGTACATTTTTTAATTGTATCGTCCTTGGCAGCCCTTCCTCAAGAAGATTTACATCAATATAAAACTAGCAAAGTCAAGAGGTACCACCAGTTAACGCAAATAGTACATCACTTCTGGTCGAAATGGTCCAAGGACTACTTGTCTCAACTTCAACAAAGAAGCAGATGGAAGGCATCTACCTTCAACAGTATGCTTGAACCTAGAACAATGGTAGTAATCAAGGAGGACAATTTGCCCCCACTGAAATGGGAACTAGGTCGAGTTGTCCAGATGCACCCAGGTGAAGACGGTGTGGTGTGTTTTAACATCGAAAAGAATTTTTGAGAGAGCTTCTATGAAAGTTTGCGTGTTACCGATTGACGCTATCAGGATGGACTAATACTCGAACATGTGAACTAATTCTTATTTTTATTTTGTGATTATTTCATTTAATGGTTTAACTTTCATTGACTTCATATTGTTGAAACCTGGACACTTTCAAGGGGGGCGGCATGAACAGTAGCGTTTATTTATTTATGCTCGATTTGCCGGTAAACCGCTATATTTTGTAACGGTCCGCGTTTTGGTTATTTTCCTACCCCCCTCGCTTTTCAACTTTACCGGTGAGAGCTCGCCTAGCAACAGTTCCGCGCCTCCGCCAGTCGGTATCATTGCAACCGCCGTACTGTAAGACACTCTTTATTTTCTCCACGCTGTATAGTTATTCCACTGTAATACATATGCAGTAGTGTTTTTTTTTAATCAACAGAAAGACCTATCAAACGCTCAGATGAACTCATCATCACACAGCTTTCGACAAAACTCTAAAGGTATATTATGGAATTGTGATACTGAATTTCCAGATAATTTTTCAATGTGACGGAAAGATAATTTGTAAGGTGGTTTTCCATTACACCATAATTCCACTAACAGTTTTTTCATAACACCTAGACGAATGAGATGCATATAGTCCAAAGGAAAAGAAGAAATCATAGCAAAGTCAGGAAGTTTTTCTACGAAACTCGTTCCTGTGTGATGTTCTGGCTGTTTTTTTATCAAAAAGTCCTCTTCAGTACGATCCTTAGCCGTGGGACACATGGGAAAGCAGGGAAGCGAACTCTATTGTTCATATATTCTCCCTCTTGATCGCATTTAGAACAAGAAAAAAAGGCGGTGTGAGACTTTATGCATTTGACAAAAATCTTTGTGGTCGGTATGGGTTTCATCTTTTTTAGCATTTTTTTGCATTTTTTTAATGTTCCGTCAATAAATTTTGTTAGCAAACTTCAGATTCGGATTAAGCACTCCAAAAAACGTGTCAAATGGAAAAAGTCAGAACTACCCCAAAACTTTCCAGGCAGGGGCTCTGATGTCGAATCCAAATTTACTGAATTATCAATGCCAACGTCCCCAAAAAAGGTGTTCAAGTTTAGGGATACATAAAATTTACCTAATAATCGTTGAGCAGAAACACCACTCAACACGTTATTATCAAAAGTTTATTATTTGAAAGTTTTTTAACACTCAGTGACAATAACTAGCGACACGTGCACTTTTACGTGAGAGTTCATGAATTATGATTCTGAATTATGATGCCAGAAGCAATAATAACGGTTTCTGCCATAATTTTCACAGAACACTTGATATATGGAACTATATTCTTGGAATAGTTACATTTCAGTTAATTGTTGCCAACTTGGAGAAGAAAAAATTAAATGTGCGTCCCAAAAAGGGACGTTGACTGTTATTAGGTTGAAAAAGCCATTAGTCTCGTTGGAGATGCGTATTCACCCTAAAATTATACTGAAAGAATACAGTACAAAAAATGGCGAATAAATACAATACTACCCAACCTTGGTAGCGAGAGTGAAAACTAATCTAGAAATGAGTATCCTTAAGTGATATGAAATTACGTATAAAAATGTAATCATAACATAACAGATATTAAACAGAAAGAGAAAACGATGTTATAATAAGCAACTTTTAGATTTTAGACAATGTGTATAGTTGTATTAACATATCGTGAGTTCTGGTCAAACTTAGCGGACCTTGTGAATACATAAAATTGTATTCGTAGATCCAGATTCTTCAACATCAAGTAAGGTAAATATCACAAAAAGTAATAGTTCAAAAAACTAAAGAACTTACTTCACCTCCAACATGGACTAAAAAGTAAAAATAATTGACAAAGATATTACTCAAATATGACAAGAGCGAGGGTGCTTTCGTTTTATATTTTCATATTTTTTATTTCAATTTAATAATTAATAAAATAATGAATTAATTATCAAGCACCTCACGCTTTTTTATATTTGAGGAATGACATCGTCAATTATTTTATACTTTTTTGTTCATGTTAGAAGTAAAGCGTGTTCTTCAGTTTTTCAAACTATAATTTTATTTTTTTGACTAAAATATCGAAATCTCCGACCCCGAAAACCCCCACATACCTACCAATTTTGAATCGATTTGACCATAGTCGAAAAACTCATCCATTATCTTGGGCCGCCATCTTGTATTCATAAATTTTAATAAAAAAATTATTCTCTTACCTCGAAAACACTCACACACTAATTTTTAATCGAATCGGACCATTATCGCAAATCTTGTCCGCTTTCTTGGATCCGACATTTCTTTTTTCTATGACGAAAATTTCATTATGCAATGGAATTATGAACACATGCCAAATTTCAAACATACATATTGTATATATACATACATAGATATATACAAGTGAAGCTAATATACAGTATCGGAAACTTTTCATCTGGGGTATAGACAGAAATCTACGCTAGCAACAAGGAACGCAATGATATGATAATACCACATAAATAAGAGAGACGCACTACTGTGCTCCTATCCTGTTACCCCACCCGACGAATTGACAGCTCACGTCGATATCCCTTCCTCTCAACATATAGCAAGCTATTCTTTACGCTTTCACGAAACCACCATACCCAAGATGAAAACTTTTTGATACTGTATGTTTTGAAAAGAATACAAATATATAGAATTTGAAAATATAAAAAGTATACAATATGAAAAATTGAGATATATTTGTAATTCTCCATAGAGTAATAATAACAAAGATATAAAAAATATCATTGTTGTAAATATAAAATACGTTCAAAAGTAATTCTTAGCTCGCACAAGTTTCGACTTTTGAGGGCTGCCGTTCGGAGGGGAACGACATCAGGTTAACGGAAACACAATCTTGAACAACAAAACAATAACAACAACAATAGCTGCCAATGTATTGATGGAATTATTTTGTTTCCCGGTATAGTTGGTTAGTGGAGTAAGTATATCGTTTTGTATACAATAGCTCAATATTGTACTTGTGTATTTTGTGTATTACAGATTTTTCATTTCCTCTTTTCAGAATTTTTCTTTTCTTTTCAGTAAGAGTCTTTTCGCAATATCTATCAGATGAAGTTCAATGTCCAGCGTGGCTTGTGCCGGGGAAGTAGGTGTTATCTGTTAGATATTACAAATAAATCACATTTTTGGTCCAATAAAGTTTTGCTTTTAACGTTTACAGTAATCATAAGCGCTAAACAGTATATGGGCTCATGTGTGAACAATTATTTTCAATTATTTATTATATTCACCCTTTTCAGGTCTTGCGGAGTCGATCATACTTTTTTTTTTCCTGGATTTTTTTGGTTTTATTTTCATCTGGTGGTTTTAATGGAATTTCTGTAGATTTACTGTCTCGATTCATTCTGAACTACCATTTTGTTGCCCCGTTAGCAGTCCCATTGAGACTGACCAGTCGAGCTCAGTCCTCATATCCATTTGTAATCACTTTGGAGACATGACGAACATCTCTTTCTTCTGAAGGACAGCAATGATTTTAAACAACATACCGCCTCAGGTGGTGTTCCCAGAGGCATACCACCTGCAAAAATCCAAGACCACCTTGTCACGTTTGAAAAATCCAAGTAGTAAAACTGAGAAAATAATTTTAAATGTTCTCTAACCGGGTTGAGACATACTACTACTAGATGGCGCTACGAGTATCATATCTTGTTGAAATTACTGTTTATTTACATAAACCTTTTCAGATCGAATGTTTCATATGGAAAACAACTTGATATAGTGTTATAACGAGTCATTACCTTGAGTTTTCCTTAGGTACAACTGTCAATGATAGTGAGAATTTACTTCATTTGTTGACTCCCTTGTGCACGCGTGTCGTGGAGTTGGTGAACAGAAACATTTACTGATTGCATGGTAAACCGTGTTGTAAAAAGAAAACAGCCCCCAGCTTTCCTTTTTTTGTTATATTTTTCTACAGTTTGCATGTCAAATGCACCCCTATAATTTCTCGAGAAATTGCCAATAGATGGCATTCCAAAATAGCTGTCATCTAAATTGGCATTTGACAGTTAATCATGATTCCAATCAGATGGTGATCGTGATCCAGATCCAAATAGGAAAGAAAAAAAAAAAGGAAAAAAAGCCTTGTCTTTCCGTTAGGAAACCATCTGACCTGCTTTCCTTTCTTTCCAATCTAACGCCATTGCGAAAGCATCGTTTAGTCAAGTTTATTGAATGATGCCTCGTGTCGCACGATTTCGTTATATGGTTATTTTTGGCGTAACCCGGCGTAACCCGTCGAATCCCTTCGTGTAAGGTGAGTGAACCTAATAAAAGATAATATCCCAACTTCCTTTTTTATTACGGTTCCAGGGTAGAGCAATCGCCCCCTTCTTTCTGAGGCTGTAAAGCCAAGCTGATTCTCTCCCCAAGAAGTTTGTGGCAGAGCACCCTATCATGCTAATTTGAACAGAGAACCTTCTCACGCTGTGTTAGGATGTTTAGGAGTTGTACAAAAGCAGACGAGATTGAGGATTGAGGATCCTGTAGGTAGCAGACTGCGCTATTTCCCATAATCCCATGAGTTTCGTCCCCCCATTTTGTATTTGGTTGTGAGGATTGGAGGATGGCACAGTCTACAAGAATTGTTCATAGTTGGATGTATTTCCCCCACAGTGATTCGTCTCTCCATCTCGTACTTGGCTATGGTGAATGGGAAGATAGTCCATCTTCCAGTATATGGTGAAATCATCGTGGGAACACCGACTCCACCTTGCCTAGCTCCCTAGGCAATCAGGCCTGTTAAACTATTTTATTTTCAACTTTATTCTATGAACTTTACCTGCCCAATATTTTTTTAATATAAGTAATCTGACTGAATTTTAATTTTCATGATTATTATTATTTTTCATAAATTTTTGGGACACTAAGTCAGGTGGTCTCACCTATATTTGCATTCCACCTTCTGTGGCGTGAAATATAACTTCCCAGATGAGGATTTCACTGCTATGTAGATAGTGTAAAATATTAAAGGGTAAAAGGTATTTGTTGAATATACGGGGTTTGAAGCAAGGTAGTATTTTACTTCAAGGGGTTCCCAAGTATACATACTTCTTCTAACAAAGTGACAGATTGAAAATTGATAACAACATGTGTTTTATTTGAATATTATTTTGAATTCCAACTGTTTAAACTGTCTTGTTTTCTCGGATCGGACAAGATCCTGAGAACTATTATTATTAGAGCCGAGTGGCGCCCATTTACTCTCTAGATTTGATATATGACTGACCGACCCCGACTACCATGCATCACCGACTACCATAGCTAACGGGACAGTAACTTTTTCTTTCCCGAGGAGAGAAGAAGGTTACAACCTGTTCCTATGACTTTCTCTGAACATTTCAGTTCTTTCTTTTCGTGGCAACCAGAACGTAAAAAGTTGCAAAAGTGTAGTGACTATTTTCCCATGCCAGATGAATGAATAAGTATTAGATTAATTTAGATTAGTTTGGGGCTTCCGTGCCATAAGCATCAATACCGCGACCTTTTCAGATCTATTGTGTTCGCCCTCGAAATCGTGTAGTTTTTTCTTCTCCCAGTGTTAGGAACCTTAGCCTTGACAAGCCGTCACAGTGGCATAGTATATGTGCCGATGTTTCCTCTTCTTCCTGACAGAACCTGCGTAGCATTTCTTCTGCCAGACCAATAGTACTCATATGTTTGTTGAGCCTAAAATGCCCTGTGAGGAGTCCAACTATTATTCTAGTATTGCTCCTTCTTTGGTTTAGTAGATATTCTGTTAATTTTGGCAACGGTTTTTTGACAAACTTTTTAGCCAGTCTCATTCCTGGTGAATCGTTTCACCATTCTTGAGATTTCTGTTGGATCCATGATTTGGTGTTGGTTTTTAGTACAGCTTTCGCTATACCGCAAAACGGTTCTGGGCCATTCAGGGCCTTACATGCTCCTTCTTGAGCTATTGAATCCGCCTCTTCATTGCCTCTGTAACCTGTGTGTGCTGGTACCCAAGCTAGTGTCAGTCTGTTCTGACTGCCTAAGTCTTTTAGGGCTTCTATGCAGTCCCAAACAAGTCCACGCACCCCTGTCCGTTATGCTTGTCTTAAAAGTTTTGTCAAAGCTATATCTGATGGCATACGTATGACAGGGTCGTTTTCCAACTCTTCATGTAGCTTGTTTAGTCACTACCGTGCATGTTGCTTATGGAAGCTTGACCTCTAAGTCGTGACCGACCTGGCTTCGCCTTGAATGTATATGTGTAGTGGAGGCAGGTTGAGCAAGACTCCTAGTGCGGCTGTTGGGGTGGTTCTCATGGCACTGTTAGCACTCAGACATGCTTGTCTTTGCAGTACTCCCAGCCGTCGTACCACTCCTACCTGCTTGGTCTTTGGCCACCATACCACTGACCCATATGTTATCATGGGTCTGATGACTATGGTATATAGCCATGTAGTCATTTTTGGTTGTAGTCCCCAATTTTTCCCGCACATTCTCCTGCACTGAACTCCTTCTACTCCTACTCCTGCTACTGAAGTTTTTTCTATTACTTTTTGTAGATGTTGATTCCATGTTAACTTATGGTCGAAGATCACTCCTAAGTATTTTGCCTCTTTGGCAAAAGGAATTTGTATCCCGTTTAGAACAGGTAACTTCAGTCCTACCAGTACTTTCCTTCGTGTGAATGTAATTATTGTGGTTTTTTGAGGGTTTACTGCCAGTTCCTCTTCTTTACACCACCTGTCGATTATATCTATGGCTGTTTGTGTAACCTCCAAGACTGTCCTTGCAAATTCACCTCTTGCAATAATCGCAAGGTCATCGGCATATCCTAGGCAATGAAAGCCTCTGGATGTTAACCTTTCTATCAGTTCGTCCATTAGGATGGCCCATAGCAGGGGTGATAGAACCCCTTCCTGCGGACATCCTCTATTTGCTCTAGCTGTCAGTGTCGTTCCGCCAATTGATGATATGATAACCCTGTTTTTCAAGTTGACGTTTATTCACTGGTACAATAGGGGAGGTACCCCTCTTTTTACTAGGGCGCTTGCTATAGACTCAGTTGATGCATTGTTAAATGCACCCTCGATGTCTAGAAATGTTGTCATAGCTATCTCTTTGTCCTCTAAGGACTTTGTTAGTAGCCTGTTGAGATCGTCCAGTGCTAAGTCTAGTTCTAAGTCTATTGGCGTTTGCTGAGAGGGCTCATTTGTAATACCTCTCCAACTTTTTGAGTGGGGACTGATCGGACGATGTGCCTTGGGTGTCTTGTCGCCTATTTTCCCTACTTTTGGAAGGTATATGACTCTCACCTCTTGCCACATCGTAGGTATATGTCGAAGTGCAATGCAAGCCTTGAGTATACGGCACAAGTGTGGAATTAGTATTTCCAGTCCTTTCTGGAAGAAGATATGGTATATTCCGTCAACTCCAGGGGATTTATGAGGTTTGAATTTATTGATAGCCCTCCTGATTCTGTTTGGCCTCGTTATTTCTGTAGCTAGCCTCCAATCTGAAGTTATTGGCCTATTTGGCTTGCTTCTGGTGCTTTCTACGGTGATCGGGTCCTTCAGAATTACTGAGGCTGGAAAGTGTGTTTCTATGAGCAACTTTAGGCTTCCCTCGAATGTTGTTGTATAGGTCTCGTCATTCTTTTTCGAGAAACCTACTTGGCTAATACCTTGTGGATTCTCTAGCATGTGGGGGTATCTGTTACCTCTTCACAAAACTTCTCACACGAGTGTCTTCTAGCCTTTCTTATTTCTTTGTTGTACTGCGTGAGTTTAACCTTGTATGTAGTCCAGTCCTGGTTGGCTTTTGCTTCATTGAAAAGCTTTCGCACCTCACCTCGGAGGGTTTCCAGGCGCTTGTTCCACCAGACTGTTTTGTTATTTTGAAGTCTTGTTTTCTCAGGACAGCTTTTCTCGTAGGCGTCGACTATTGCCTTGCTCATTTGGTCTACTGCCCTTTCAAGGCTCTCCTCATCCCGTATTTCAGTCGTCATCCTCGCGAGTGACTCCCCGAGTGACGTTGAGTATCTTACCCAGTCAGTCTCTCTTGGGTTTTCATATTTGACTGAGGTACGTGGTGGGGTAACTAGATCAAATCTGATCTGTCTGTGGTCTTATCACGAAGGCTCGTAAGAGACGTGCCAGTTGGCAATATTATCACAAGCTTTTTCCGACGTAAGAGTTATATCAAGAACTTCTTTCCTCGCTGCTGTGACAAAAGTTGGCTCATTACCTACATTGGCTATTAGCAAACTTTCAATAAGAATAAACTGTAGTAGTGACTCACCTCTTGTGTTGATGTCTGTGCTTCCCCACAATGTGTGGTGTGCATTTGCATCACATTCTATGATGAGCTGTAAATTTGCCCTTACCGCATAGGCGATGACCTCGCTTATTATCGGTGGTGGGCATGCTTCGTCGCCTGGGAAGTATGTTGAGCTCACGATCCAGCTTCTGTTACCTTCCTCTGTTGGTGTGGTTAGGAGACCTGTAACAACATCACCGGTGCAAAGCACAGGTGTACATTCTACCTTATTACTATATAAAATACATGCTCGAGGTTTATTGTTACCTTTTTTGTATAGTACCTTACCTTGGTTGGGTTTTAGACCTGCTACTCTCCCTCCGTGTAGCCAGGGTTCTTGCAAGAGGCCAGGTCTAGTCCTTCTTTGGCAAACCTCCTGCATACCACAGCGCTGAGCGCTCTGGCATGATGGAGGTTCAACTGCAGAAACCTGAGCCTGTGGTTCGGGTTTAGTTCTGCGAACTAGACCCTTTCTCTGCATTCTCTGAGGCTTCCTCCTCCATAGGTGTTGTCCCCTCTTGTGTCGTCAGCCTTTCGAAAAGACTCACCCCGCTTCTGGAAGATGCTGTTTCAGCATCTTCCTATACCTCTTTGGTCTACGGAATCGGTTCAGCTTGATCTTCCTTGAAGCTTTTACTCTGAATCTTCCTAGGTTAAAATAGGAAGACATGATCAGTTTTTTTTATTTCCTCTAGGGAATATTTGTTCATAGAGAAGGCTCATGTCTGACCTTTAAGCTCTGGGGTTTCACCCCACACCGTCCAGAGGTGTGTATTGAGTCCGTGGTTTGAGACCTTCAGCCTATGCAGGATTTTTTCTGCTTCCAGCCTTTGTCCTCTCTCATCGTGAACGTACGTTGTGCAGGCGTATGTGTCAGGTGAGTCATCACCTTCCAACACTGTAAGGGTTGCCCCCTCCCAGGGTTTTATGGTTGGAATTACTTCTCTCAGCCAGTCTGCACTAGTGCGGTCCGCACACATTATTATCAGGTATCTTGATTTGTGTGTGCATTTTGCGAATCGCACTTGTGGTCCCTCTGTGGGGATTTTGTCAAGAGCCTCAGAGATTGAGTCCTGGACTATTGCTAGTCTCTCTGGAATCAGTTTGTTCTCTGGGAACTCCGTGGGTACCACAGCGACCTTGACTGAAGAAAGGGCATCTTTGAAGGTGACTCCTTCTTGCCTTGGTCTTTTCCTCAGCTGTGTCATTTGTGGTGGTGTTGCGCTACTTGAGCGAGGGCGTTTCACCGCTTTTGTGCCTTCGGGTGCAATTTCCTTGCCTGACCTGGCCTCTTTCGGCGCCTTATCGACCTTAGATCCTAGTCTCAAGGACGATACCAGATCTTTATTTTCTAGAAAGTTTTCCTTGATTACTAGCCTTGAATGAATATGTATAGTCATGCCTCTTCGTCCTGAATTCAAGTTCTGAAGATAAGATATATATCAAATGATTACATAATTGTTATGAGTGAAACATGGTTGTCCCCTAGCTTCTCTGATGCTGCACCATTCACAGAAAAGATCGAACCCAAGAAACAAGCATTTATTCCAGAGGTGGTGGGGTTCTGATTGCAGTTCAAAAAGACTTAAAATCAAAAGTCAATGAAGAAATTGATCATATTTCGGAAAAATTTCCATCCGCACACTTATTTATTCTTGGAGACTTCAACTTACCGCATAGTGTTTGGATGGCGGAAAATCTTAATTCTACAGCAGTACCTTTATTGACTTAAGCGTGAGCCGAATCTGAATCACTAGATACACTTTAAAAATGCAGATTACAATTCAATACTCTCATTCATGTCAGTTCTTGACTGGGATCATTTGTTTAACAATCAACCTCTTGATTCCATGGTAGATATTCTTTATGATATTTTAAATCAGGTCATCGATTCGTATGTGGCATTGAAAAAGTTTTCTAAGTCTACATTTCCTATATGGTACTCACGGGAATTAAGAAATTGTATATGGTCGAAAAAAAAAAACAAATTCTGCCTATGACTATCAGGAGTTTGCAAGACTCAGGACACTTTGCAAACGTTTAAACGAATCCTATCAAAATTATATCTTCACCACTGAATCTTCAATACCACATAATATGAAAAGCTTTTGGAAAAATGTAAATGCTAAAAGAAAAACTTCTAACATTCCGAGTGAGTTATCTTATAACGGAACAAAATGCTCAAATAGTATTGAAACAGCCAACCTATTTGCTGAATTCTTTTTCTCAGTTTATACTAACAACAATTGTGATGTTTCAAAAATACCTGTTCAATCTATTAACGCTGATATACCCTATTGTGACATCAAAATTTCCGATATTTACACAAAACTCTCTAACTTAGATGTTAACAAGGGTCCTGGGCTGGAAGGGATACCACTCTAAAAATTTCCATTCTAAAAAAAGTGTAGTTTTATATTGGCGCGACCTTTATATCATATCTTTGATTCATCACTGTCACTGGGGGTTTTTCCTTCCACATGGAAAACAAGTTATGAAACACCTATTTCTAAATCAGGTAACAAATCAGAGATAAAGAACTATCGATGCATCAGTATACTGAGCACCATACCTGAACTGTTTGAGAATCTCATTTGCGATTTTCTGACTCCTTTCGTTGACAGATTGTTAATTGACCAGCAGTTCGGTTTCAGACATAAGCGGTCTACTCAACTGAATTTGCTAACTTTTACTGATGACATATCACGTGCTTTGGAGTCTGCGTACAAAATACACTCAATTTACTCGGATTTTTCCAAAGCGTTCGATAGGGTGAATCATAATGCCTGATTCATAAATTAAAGAAATTTGGTATCGAGGGAAACCTTCTCTCCTGGATTGAGAGCTATATAGATAGCCGACGCCATTTGTTCGTATCGCGACCTTTAAATCTCATGACATCATCGTCACGTCAGGTGTACCTCAAGGATCCCACCTAGGTCCCCTACTATTTAACGTATTGGTAAACGATAATAAGCCTTGTTTCTATCATTCCAAATTTCTTTTATTTGCCGACGATCTGAAATTGTATTCCATTATAACATCTGAACTGTACTGCATGTTGTTACAGTCAGATCTACAAAACTTGGCCAACTGGTGTGAGTTAAATGACATGGAATTGAATCCAGCAAAATGTCATGTTGCGCTATATCATAGATCTCGTTACACCACTCAGTTTCAATACAATATCAATGGTGTTGACTTAGATGTAAAGGAACATGTGAAAGACTTTCTAGTTACTTTCGATCCTCAACTTTCTTTTACTGTACATATATCAAATATAATTACCAAATCTCTTCAACTTGTAGGCGTTGTCAAAAGAATCACTCAAGACTTTAGAAATGTTAACACACTTAAGTTGTTGTATTGTTCTCTAATCAGATCTCATTTAAAATACGCTTCATGTGTCTGGTCACCTTTTTACCAAACTCATATAACCAAACTAGAGATGGTAGAACAAAAATTTTTGCGCTATGTAGCATTCAAACAGGGTATCAATATGCAAACATACGAACTGAATTAAATCTGCTGCCAGTCACAACAAGATGCAAACAGAAGTATCTTAGAACCCTATATGATATTTTCAACTCTTTTATACCATGCCCTCAATTACTTGGTGAAATTGGTATCCATGTCTCGGCCAGGACTACTTGTTCAACCAATACTTTCAATATACCCTTTTGTAGGACTAACTATGGACGGAACACATTTGTTGCTCGTTCGACCAATTTAGCAAATCAGTACAACGAATGTCTCGACTTTTTTGATACCCGTGATAGTTTTGTACACCAATTAAAAGACCTAGTCATGTAATCTTTAGCTTTATACTTTTGTTTATATTCGTTCATAAACACTTGTGTTGTAAATTAAAGTTTAACTTACTTTAGCTCTGTTTACTACTAACATTATATTTATTAGGTATCTGTAAAGGGGTTTTCCCCGTTTATAAATAAATAAATAAATAAATAAAGACTGTGTAGAATTGATACAAGAAAAATCGAAAATTCAACAATAATGCCAAAAGTTTTCAAACTTTGGTCAAGTGAAAGGTACATCGAGAAAGCAATAAATCTCAGTTTGCAACCTCTTCCGAAGTGCGCAACATTGTTAAAATGGCAATCAACTTGAATTTTACTGTATACTCGTTGAGAAAATTCCAAAAGTTCTGCAAACTTGGAGTAATATTGAATATATTATTCCTTATCACGAATCAAGTTTGCAACCAAGTCAAGTGAACGGAACATTTTTTTTCTTTTTTGTTATACCATAAGAGAAAATATGAAAAGTTCTGCAAACTTGACAGATACATCGAAAAAATATTCCAAACATTTGTGAGGATTTGCAACCTTTTACGTTGACCGGAACATATATTTTCTTAATTCGTGGTATTTTTTTTATCAAGGCGATCTCGAAATAATTGCAAAAAGTTTTGTAACTTTGATACAAACTTTGAAAACATCTGTTCTGATCCATTCACAAATTTGAATCCTTGTACACGATCTGGAACGTCAAGCAATTTTGAAAAATCTAATCAATTTACAAATCATATTTTTGCAGATTGCATGAAGTTCCGGATCGTGTACAAGGTTGCAAATTTTTGACTCCATCAGAATAGATGTTTTCAAAATTTGCAACAAGGTTTCAAAACTTTTGTAATTATTTCGAGACCATTTTCATTAAAAAATAATCACGAATTGAAAAATGAATATTCCGGTCCAGGTAAAAGGTTGCAAATCTGCACAACTGTTCGTAATATTTTTTCGATATATCTGCCAAGTTTGCAGAACTTTTGGAATTTTCTCTTATGGTATATCAAAGAAAAACATCAGTTTGCGACAATAAAAAAAGTTCCGTACATTTGCATTGGTTGTAAACTTGATTCGTGATATAAAATAATATATTCAATAATACTTCAAGTTTGCAGAACTTTTGGAATTTTTTTAACGACTATACATCAAAATTCAAGTGAAATGCCATTTTTACAATGTTGCGTACTTCGAAAGTGGTTGCAAACTGAGATTTATTGCTTTCTCTATGTACCATTTACTTGACCAAAGTTTGAAAATTTTTGGAATTAATGTGAATTGATTGTCTATATCTACTGGCTGTTGAACTTTATTCATCGGAAGATGACAATTTATATATTCATGAATTGATTTTATCCAAACGGGATATTTATAATAACATATAGGCAAGAAAATTAAATAGTAAAATGGACAATGTCGGCAATATAGGCAAGAGTTTATTCGCTATTGTCACTCTGGCCAATTAGTGATGGAAATGATCTCATATCAGTAACAAGATTCAATTTGGAAAATAAAAGTGAGACGTTCACAGCCGAGTGAAAATTGGGTCTACAGGATGATGAATGGGGTGAAAGTTTTTCTTCTCCTATCCGTCTTCCTAATTCAGAGCGTAAAATGGAAGTAATAACCGTAACATTCGAAAATAAATTAATAATTTCACAGCATGCTTCAGCAAACAGCTGGTTGAGATCCAAGAGGAAATTCAATCAAACGAAATCCTGAGAGCGTGTATCGCAGTGAATTAAAATAACAAAATTTTAATTGTTATCAGAACTTCGAGCAGGAAATGGAAAGGAAGGACAGCTTTCTGTATTATTATTTTTGGTGCTTTCACTTTATCAGCTTGAGAAGTTGAAACAAAATTACTCAGTCGGATTATTTCAAGCAAGCACTCTTCACTGATCCACTCACTGACTGGCAATACAGGGTGTTTCCGAAATTGGAGCCGTACATGGAGCCGTGCATGATGTGGGCGAACTGAAAGATTCAATTTTGAACTTCTCAATGCGTTTTTGGTAATCACCAACCAGAGGTCTACAGCCTGCGCAAACCGCGCTGAAACACTCTGCCAGCGAGCATACACGCTTTGGCCTGGAGAATCAAACCCATGCCTCCCTCTCAAACTTTTTAAAAATTTGTATTGCTTCAGAAACGAAAATTCTTGCCATTTATTATTACATAATAATAATATAATATATAATAATAATATTCATTTGCTTGCTCTCTTACATAATATTTTCACCATATGTATTTGCAAATAAACATTTAAATACAGCTTTTCACAAAAGTTGCTATGAAGCTCCTTGTCCGAGGGAATTTTCCGTTTTTAAGACATCGAGTAGATACTACAGTAAAATCATTCGTAACTGTACGTTGCATGACATAATTCTAAATTTAAATTTTATACATTTGAAAGAATTAAAACACATTCTGTTATTGAAATTAAGTGAAATTATTGTTAATATATATCTGAGTAATTTGATATGTATTTTTGATACCTATAATTTGATACGGAAAATATATATGTTCTGTTCAACAATCCATGTCTTCAGTTCAACTTTGGTAATGAATTGTTTTTCCTTTTTTCAGGTGAAGTTTTATTGTACGCTCGAGGGCCGAGAAAGGTGAAGTTTCTTTGCGTTGGTTTTTTTTTTAACTTGGCTGAATCAGGTTCTCCTTGTTGGGTATTTTTGTCCAATATTCTGTTTATTTATGTTCTTTTTTTCGTGAAATATTATTATGAAGTGGTAAATCTGTCTTGGATCAATAACTTTTGGGATTCTATAAAGTTCTCCACTAAAAGAATCGATTTTTTTATTATGTATGATTTTTAATATCCATTTGTGCATAATTTCCAACTTGTTTATGTAGGTGCTGTTAGCTCCCCCCAAGAAAATATACAATACCTCAGATGTGATTTCATTAAAGCACAGTACATTATTAACTTCAATGAGGGTGCCTCACAAAGAAGTTTCGTAAAAAACGGTATATAATTGGTGTTGTAAAAACTGATTGTTGAAATTTTAGAGTTGAACCATTTCCATATTTTTGAAAGATCCGTTTCGGCAGTTTTCCAGTAATTCTGTTATCCAGTCATTCTCTGAGGATTGCGGTGTCGTCTGCAAAGCTGACTATCTGCCCTACAAAGTTTTATTTGGATGGGTCACTCGGGTAAATGTTAAACAAAATGAGCCCGACATTGGTTTTCCCTATATTTACTCTTGAAACCATTTATTATGATACACTGCTGTCTATTAGTTAGATAACTTTCCATTAAATTCAGAGCTCTTCCCCTGAATCCAGTATGTTCAAGGGTGCGACTATCTTCTATTGATTCATAGATTTTTGATGTGAGAAAAGCTAGTGCATCCTGTGTTGGTTTTGATTCTCTAAATCCATATTGGTTTTCAATTAGAATTTCGTATTCGAACATGATAGTAGTGATATCGGTATGTAATGTGCACATTCCAGCCTACTTCTACGTTTGAACAAAGGTTAAATTACAGCTTTCTTCAAGGCCGAAATAAAAATTCGTGATTCGAAAATTCTGTTTAAGGTAATACATTTTTTATGAGTTTCAATATGTTTTGATTAGTCTGATAAGTTCTGCACCGTTGTGTAAAAAAAAAACGTTAATGATGAATATATTATCTATATCTGTATGGTGCTATTGATTTGGGTTTTTTAACCATTACAAAAAAATGAAAACTTTTTAACTGAAGGTAATACCACTAGGATAAAGTTATATACAGAATGAGCATAAAAATACTCATAAAAACAACCATGACCATCAGCCTATTGTCACCGTGTCAAGAATAAGTAGTAAATCATTCTTGCCAACTTCTGAACTCGTACAACTAATAACTATTCATTAACTGTGAGTTTTTGGATTAAAGAGGATTTAGTACTATATATATATATGTCCTCTTTTTGAGAGAGCTGTTCCTCTCGTTATGATACGAGTGTAAACCTACAAAATTTCTATGAAATAAAAATTCCCAATTCTTATGATATATGATTCAAATACTCAAATAATGAGAAGTCTTTGTTTGCATCCTATTTGGTGGTTCACACACACATTTTTGGCCTTTCCACATCGTCCTGTGTTCAGTAGCACAGCTCGGAATGTGATGTGATACACTGGTTTGCTTGCAGTCAACATGAATTCAGCAAAAGAAATGGCAAAATGGAAGGTATAACTAGACCCAAAACATCCTGTTACTGCAGGCTCCAGGAGCTACAGCTTTTGAAACATGAATAGTTTCTGGAATATCTTTAGGTGAAGTTTTCAGTATTTCAACTCTCACGTCTTGGTTATCTGTAGTGCCCCTTCTTATCGGGCACAATTGGTTTGGAAAACTATACATCCCTATCCATCTCAATTTACTCCTTCGGAAAAAATCCTCTGGAATACTCAGTTTATTCAGTACTCTATCCCATTGTATAGTATCTCCAGAATTTTTGTTGAACTTCGAAACCTTGCAGCTTGAGTTTCCTTGGTTGATTCGGATGTCTGTTAGATTTCTGAGATCTTTGCCAGGCTCACGTTCAGCATTCTGATTCTCCTTCTCGAAAAGAAAGCCTTAGGATTACTCAGTTCATTCAGTGTTCCAATCCTGCGCGTAGCATCTGAATTCACGATCAGTATTCTCATTTTTTCACTGGTTAACTCATTTTACCCATTGTTCCCAATTGTTCCAACCCTTTGTGTAACCTGTTGAACTTCGCATTTTCAGTTGGAGTCTGCATTTTCTCTTCGGAATGTCATGCTGGATGTCTACTAACGGGTAGGTGTTCGGTTTTCCTGTTCTTTTCTCTCGAGGAGTGTGTATGTGTACTATTAGCGAGAACAAGAAAAAGGCTTTAATAATTTATTTCCTGATTTGAGAATGAATAATCAAGTTTCTTCGTCATTCTTGGAAGAAGAAAATCATTTCCGTTGAGTGCGGAATACTAGTGATAGTTTCAAAAACAACTTTATCCTCTTTCATCCACTTTCAGCATCACCATTGTGCATACTCACCAACACATTCAACAAAAACACACTATTTCTACAATTTATCTTAGTTAGAAATATGTTTTTCGATAATACCTATTTGAAAATGTTGATCTCTTTCAGATAAACTCATTTTCTCTTTTGAAACTGAACGTGAAAATGAGGTTGCGTAGATATTATATCCTAGACTATGGTCAGATGAACCAGTCAATTGGAAAAACACTCTTAAGTTTTCAAAGAATCTCTTAATTGGCAATTCTCGTGCAAAAACCTACTATCAACAATAATAATTCCACGCGATGGTCAGGGTTGACTACCATATGGCAAACATAAAAGATGTTGTCAATAGCTTTTTCATTTAATAGGATAAGAATATCAGGGTCAGTGATGGTGTATTCTTGATTTTTTTTGTAGTGAATTTATAATCGAAAATGTTTTTTAAAAGTGTAATTACGATAATACTGATTGTTCCCGTTCATATATCGAAAGCAATATGGCTCAGTGATATGTTTTCTCCGAAAGGATGGCAATTTGGAGACGGGATGGTTTTTCATATCGAAGACACGCAAGTGAAGAATTATTCTTTGTTTGATAGAATTGGTTTGAGAGTGGATTATGGAAATGTAAGGATCAATGCAATACAGAAGCCCGAGAGGAAAGCAGTTGAGTTGGACTTTTATATCAAGGAAAAAGAAGAAGGTAAATTGATTGACTACGTACTTGTATTGCTATAGAAGCCATACAACCAAACTAACTAATAATCTTCTTGATATAATTAAGACAGTTTCAATTACAGTGGAAAACTTTTTTTTTGAGTAGGTACCTTGAGATTCTGATAAAAAAACAGTGTGCATTCGATTGAAATATCAATAGTAATAATGATAGTACGATTCACAGCTGCTCCTAAGGTGGCATATGAAGGTAGTAACAAGGCCTATCCAGAACACGTGGGTAATAAACATAGCAGTCGATGCCAGACCAAAAAAAAGGAGGCATCCATGAGCCACACTCATTCTTCCTTCTGTAACTTCAAAACTTTCCTTCGTCAATTAGGCGCAGAATAGTCTGTAACGTTCGTTTATTGCAACGGAAGTGAATTTCGAGCCTTCGATTTTCCAAATACGTTCATTCTCAGTTTAACCTCTTTGCCCAGATTTTTGGCGGACGAGTGCGATTCATTTGAAACTGTGAGGTTGTGTGTTATGTGTCTGATGACAATATTTTATGCTATTTATGGGTGATCTACAACTATATCATTATTTCCTGTCACTGTTTGCGATTTTTTCAAAAAAAAAAAAAAACTCAAAGTTTTGCAGAGAAATATCTCTTGAATCGTCAGTCTGGAAACTGAGGCACTGTTCATATCAGAACCTTCAACTGTTTCTAAAACACATTAATTTCTGCTTGTTCGTTTATTACCGATTGATCCATGAAACTGTGGCCACTCAAATCTGCTAAAGTCGGCGAACATAAAACCAAACGCGCCTATATTATTGAAAAAAAATGTAAAATGACCAAACATAAAATATTTTGCCATAAAAAATATTTTATACAGTTTTTGACGGAACTACAACTAAAATTTCCTTCAGATCACGACCAACAAGAAGGTAACTAGTAGTTGTTTCATAAAAAGTGTCAATCTGAATATCAGTCATTACAGGTTCATGATGTTTTATATTTTGGTTGATTCATGGATTCGTTCACCTCAATTCAATCCGAATGTCATGGAAGTGAAGGAATATAAATAGTTTATTGTATACCTAGGCGGTAAAGTGGAATTTTCCAGCAAAAAAGAATATCTGGACAAGCGAGGCCCAACCGAGCCTGACCACTCCTTGAGGCCTGAAAAAACACTTTACTGTCGTGGTTCACACATAATTATTTTATCCTACAAAACATCTGTTGGTAATATTATTCCTACAAAAATTTTATTCAATAAAAATCTGACAAGATAATTTCAAAGGAACATCAAATATGACAACTTAACAACTAAAGTTTAAGGGCATCGCCACTATAGTGTGAAAATGTTAAATTTTTTTTTAGGCTTCCCGTAGAAAGGGTAACTTTCTCTACTTCGTAAAGCCGGTAGAATGCAACTTTCTCACAGTGTAGGACGAAAATAACATTCATTTCATTTTATATTCATTACAAATATACTTATATATTAATAATACCTGAAAGTAAAAACACTCCTTTAGTTTTTTTTACCAATAAATATATTTCGACTGATAAATCAATAATTTTTCAGGAAGAAGTAAAAAAATGGGTAATATGATTATTCCTTTCCTGCTGGGTGCCATTAAAGCCAGTGTCATGACAGTGGTAATTGGTACGCTGAAAATTATGGCTGTGAAGTCTATGATGTTGACAAAAGTGGCTCTGATGTTATCCATAATGATTTTTGTTGGGAAGTTTTTGAAGCAGCAACAGGAGAATCCGAGTTATGTTGAAGTTGAAAATCCTGGAGCATATGCACAATATTCTCCTTATGAATATCAAGGTAATTGACAATCCAAATGGATTTTATTCGCAAATTTTCCTGAAATATTGACATGTCTGTTGAAACTTCTTCGAGAAAAAGCTAATCTTTTGTCACTTTATTAATAGTTACTACCCGACCAAAAGCCTCATTGAATAATAATTCTGAATCACTTCGGCATGAACATATCGGAGTTTCGATAGTATGTGTATTTTGGGGGGCCAGCACTCTCTTATGAAGGTTATGACAGTTAGGCGGATTTCGTGGTGGATTTACTCTAACCTCCATAAAGAAACATACTCTTATCCCACCACCTTTTATCCTTTTTGTCTGTTAACTTATCCGAATCTAAATTGAATATTTTGTCTCTTCTTCATTGAATAAGGTTATGTGATTGATTCTCATTTGTTAGATGATAAATAGAAGTACGTAATCTTTATTCTACTATGAAGGCGTTTTCAAATTATCACAACAAGATTGTATCTACTCTTCCTCAGAAAAATCAGGAAGTCATTCAATTTTTCATTTCAATAAATTAACTGTCTTGCATATGATTTCGTGTCCATCATTGTTAGAAGGGCCTGCTGAATTGTCCTCATCGATTTTACGGTATAGTTGAAAATTCATCATTGGATGTTTGCGATTGAGGCATCTTTTGGAGGAAATCATCTCTGCTCTTACAACATATTTTGGAAGGGGAAGGTTTTCTTACTATGATTTATTTTTACATGTTAATTCTTTTATATGGATTGTTTGAACCTTGCCTTTATTGTTTTTTATTTGTACTTTATTATGTTCCAGAATTTTCACTATAGTATATGGGCCTAAAAACTTGTTATTTTTTTGGTTCTGTTTTTGGGATTTTTTTTTAAACTTTTTGATTGATTTTGAATTCGTCATTTGTATTACCTTCTGTGTTCTTTTTTGTTAGTATTTTCTTTTTTCGAAATTCTAATTTTTCTCTGATCTTTTCATAAACGGGGGTGAGTTTCTGTTTGTGTTCTTGGACATACGCTTTGGACATACGCTTCAAATATTTTTTTCGGGGTGAAAATTTCTTCGACCAAATACTAATTCAAATGGGGCGAAATCGGTTGAACTGTGAATAGAACTGTTATAACCTAATATGGCATAATTGATGAGTTCTGTCTCATTAGGGTGGGATTCGTTCAATATTCGTAAATGTTCAATGAGGATAGAATGGAGTCTTTCTACAGGACTGTTGGACACGTGGAGTCCGGGGGTGGTAAAATTTACATTGATTTTGTGTAATTTGAAAAGTTCTTTGACCGTTTCGTTGTTGAACTCGCGGCCGCTATCAGTAGTTATAGTTTATTTATACATGTTAATATCTGTAGCATCATTCTTCATAAGACAAGGGACTGTTTGAGTAAGTTTTTGATGTAAAAGTTGTTTGTGAATAGATGTATTTAAACCTTGTTTAAATAGATCACAGGAGAAGTGAAAAAATAGAATTGAAACTGCTTACAGGCAATACTGCAATACAGGCTTCTATTTTTTCACGAGATTTTTTTAACTTGCCAAGTTAGTATGTGTTGGTCATGTTAGTTAGTATGTTATAGTTCCTGCTGAAATTGAAAATATTAACTCAAACAAAAATGGATTCTCTCGAAACCTCGAGTTGAAATTCATAAATTGATTAATCCGCAAACAAACTTATGAATATAAAATCATAGTTCAATTAAACAAAAGTATTATTATTTTTTCGTCATAACCTTCTAAGCCACTCACCTCTATATATTTGATTATTCTTCATTAGATGCATTTTCGGAATTCTCAATGGAGGGGTCCATAAAAAGTTGAGTTGTATAAACATCAAAATGAAGAAATAAGTAGTAATGTCGAATTCTACCGACGCATTTGCAGAATACAACATGTGCCTATTATACTGCTGTGAAAAGTTATAGCTAGTCTACGCACAGGTCTTGCCTCTTGTAGACTTTCCTGTTTATTCACTGTTTTAATATGTACTTACAGTTCATGTTCTATGTTCATGTTCTATGTTCATGTTCTATGTTCATGTTCTATGTTCATGTTCTATGTTCATGTTCTATGTTCATGTTATATGTTCATGTTCTATGTTCATGTTCTATGTTCATGTTCTATGTTCATGTTCTATGTTCATGTTCTATGTTCATGTTCTATGTTCATGTTCTATGTTCATGTTCTATGTTCATGTTCTATGTTCATGTTCTATGTTCATGTTCTATGTTCATGTTCTATGTTCATGTTCTATGTTCATGTTCTATGTTCATGTTCTATGTTCATGTTCTATGTTCATGTTCTATGTTCATGTTCTATGTTCATGTTCTATGTTCATGTTCTATGTTCATGTTCTATGTTCATGTTCTATGTTCATGTTCTATGTTCATGTTCTATGTTCATGTTCTATGTTCATGTTCTATGTTCATGTTCTATGTTCATGTTCTATGTTCATGTTCTATGTTCATGTTCTATGTTCATGTTCTATGTTCATGTTCTATGTTCTATGTTCATGTTCTATGTTCATGTTCTATGTTCATGTTCTATGTTCATGTTCTATGTTCATGTTCTATGTTCATGTTCTATGTTCATGTTCTATGTTCATGTTCTATGTTCATGTTCTATGTTCATGTTCTATGTTCATGTTCTATGTTCATGTTCTATGTTCATGTTCTATGTTCATGTTCTATGTTCATGTTCTATGTTCATGTTCTATGTTCATGTTCTATGTCATTATTATTATTTTGCCAAATATTTCAAGTGAAATTTGATCTAGTTTTCCGATCAACTTGAAACTCGGCAGTTGTTCATATTTTCGGTGACTTACCCATATTACCTCTCTGAACAAATATTCTCCTTCATTTCTTACTTTTTAGCGCATTTGGAGCTAGTATTTAATTTTTTTTGTTCATCATTTTATCTTCTTTGTAGCACTTTGAAGTTATGTGACGATATAATTAAAATATTTGCTATATTATTTGATTATTTAAATGTTATTCTACTGGAGCGAAAGGAGATCAAAATATTTCGCTACAACACTAACAACAGACCACCATATACGATTCGAAACCCAACATTATAAAGAAATTCATGTACCCGACCCCGCACCAAATACTTGGGAAAATGGCTCTCAGAAAATTATGAAAATTTTTTGGTATATTCTAGTACAAGTCACTAGGAGTTACACGTGCAAGTTTGAAATTGTTTCTATGTCCAGTTTCGGAAATATGATTTTTTGAAAATCATGAAAATGCCTGTTTAACTAAAACATAGTGAGGTTCACACATTCAAAATTATTACTTTTCAGATGAATAGTGGCAAAACAATAGCATTGCTGTCAGTCAGACGGTCGTTATGACTGAAGAAGCTACCTAATACAAGTTGGGTCAACAATTAATAGCAACAATTTAGCATATTTTGCCAATCTTTATCACTGATTCCATTAGTGAGATTGACGATTTTTTTACAACCTTGTGTTTTTTCTTATGACAAGCATATTTTCTCTGAAAATTTCAACTTTTTCACAAAAATTATTACTTTTGTTTGATTATCAATGAATCGATGAATCACTTTGAAGCCAAAACTACTTGAGGAAGACTTATAGTAACTAATTGATATGCTAAGCTACTAAAAGTTACCATCACATTCAATACGGGGGTGTGTTCACAACTTACTATTAGTAGAAATAGG
The DNA here is from genome assembly GCA_958298965.1 of Chrysolina haemoptera. NCBI lineage: Eukaryota > Metazoa > Arthropoda > Insecta > Coleoptera > Chrysomelidae > Chrysolina > Chrysolina haemoptera. The sequence continues at coordinate 20,485,067 of OY282592.1, read as the reverse complement.
TTGTGCACCTAATATTTAGTAATATGTTTGTTAATTATTTTTGAATGGACCTGATGCCAATTCGAATTAAAAATTTCAATTATACTTTAAAGTAAACCCAAGTCTCACAGGTCTCCTTATAGATATTAAAAACTGATATTGTATACAAAATATCACCTAATCGTATTTCTTGATGAAATAAATATGATCTTGCGGCGAAAAACATTTTTTGCATCGTTGAAAGCCGCACAACCATAAAAACCGTGTGACTATTAACGACGTGGATATTGACACGTTGGACATGAGATTTTCAACGGTGCCATTGTTTTACACCGCAAGATCATATTTATTTCACCTCGAAATAAGATTGGATGATATTTTCTATAAAATATCAGTTTTCAATATTTTATATTTCAAAATCCAGATATAGAAAATTATTGAAACTTACACGAGTGTGGAGAATCTTATTTTGAAATATAACTGGACAATAGATTCAAAATGGCAGGTCCACCAAAAAACAATTACATATATATTAGGTGCAAAATACACCCAGTATAAAATATGAATAATTTTTTGTTCCCAATCAGGTTGAACAATAACTATAAGACTTCCTCAAGTATTTTTGGCTTCAAAGCAGATTTATTGATACAGAAAGGAATTGCTTGAATTAAGAGACTTATGTTGAAAACATAAAGTATAAAATTTACTGATCACTAAGAAAAACCAAAACTTTGAATTTTCTTTTTATAGGAAACCAACCCACACGGATAACATTATCCCTTTCGATTCATTCCACCCAGACACACATAAATTTGCTTCTTTCAATTCCCTTTTTTCTAGACTCTTTGCTATCCCTTTGAACGAGGATAATTTCACAAAAGAACTTAATATTATCAGACAAATAGGCGCAAATAATGATTTCTTTTCCCATATGATTGAAAAAATCTATAAACGACATAAAAATAAAAATCATGATAATAATGTTGAGATTATAACGAATGACTCTTTTGCAAACCATATTATAAACTGTAATCACTTTTTCAACCCAGAAACTAATTTTGACATACTACAGATTTGTAATAGGGGTGTTTTACTTAATATTAGTGAAATTTTCCAAATAAATCTAACTTTGAAACAACCTGCTGTTCATTCCCTCAATGATCAGATTCATTTTGATTGCATACCTTTTTTAACTCTCTCAACTTCAGTAAATATTAGTTTTCATTATATAACTTAATAAAATATTTGCTAACTTGGGCCATCTTTCTTCCAAAATCAAATCACGTAGGCCATCTGCCGTCTAAATTATTAGACCTATTTGCTTTGTCAACTGGTATATAATAAATACAGTTTTCTCAATTTACAATTCACAAGTTTGTGAAAGTTCCCCTAGGTGTCTCCTCTGTCTCCAAGGAGTGTCATTCTGCCGTTGAGAAAATTGTTCTCTGCCATTTTGTAAAGACCAAGCTTCGTGTATGTTCGTGTCACGTTTCAATTAATATGCTTATTGATTTGATTTTCTGGGGTTCTACCCCCATTTTCATATATATAGAAATTTATTAAAAAAGTACATCATGCACTCTTCGTGCCTATATTTTTAATTTTTTATTTCATACTATTTTTCTCTCCACACATTGTAAGTATAAAAATTGTTTGAATTTCTACATGTTGTTAACCTTATAATAATGTTTTCAGCTTCTCTCTATTATGAATTTGGTACCAAACTGATGATGAACATATATATGTTCGAAACATGTCTTTAAGATAGGATTTCTATCCTGGTCTTATTAAAATCTTTGTGGAGACGACTTTGTGTTCTTTTCCAAAGAAACTTGGTCTTCCACTTCGAGTATGGACTATTACCTTTTCATTTTTATAAAAAAGCATTTAAAAAAAATAGTGTGTGGTAAAAAAGTTTGAAATCTTAGGGAAAATATTCTTGTCATAAAAAAGGCTAATCGGACCAACGATAAAGTTCGGCAAAATATACTAAATTGTCACTATTTTTTACCTACCCTGAATAAAAGACGGATTTTTTTCCTAACAAACTATTGATTGACATGTCACATTTGACTTTCTTCAAACCAGCAATGATATTTTTTCATAACTAATCATCTAAACTATTATACCTTTCGATAAATGAAACTTGCCATGTTTCAGTGTACATTATTATCGTAATTAGCCCTATGTAGATAACCGTTGCTATGGATATTGTTGATGTTGATAGAGATTCTTTGATATAATCATGGACGTATAATATCGTATAAATACAGATGGACTCAGCATTGCCATATCTACAACACGGATCGTTTTGAAGTCGCTCAGTTTGTTGGCGCGTAGGCTGAGGGGAAGAGAGAAGGTAGCATTAGACTGTGACCTTCCCACAACCTACAGGAGCGCACGCATTTGATAAACATAGGGTTCAATTACAAGAAAAAAATGCTGATTCTGAAATAATGATAAAAATATGAACGAAAGTGATAGAGTATACATCCGATAGGACTTCGTGAAATAGAAAAATTCATTTGTCATATCAACATGTCATAAAATACTTCATTGACTGAGATAGTAAGTGTTTATTTATCATCATCGATCCTTAGAAAATTTCTTTAATGAAATTTGCTGAAAAAAAAAATGAGACTTCCGTTTTCAATGAATGGAAAGCTGGAGACAAACGACTGAAAAAAAAGAAAAATTAAATTACTAAAAAATGGTAATTTAAATATTCAATAAATACATGTTCTTATATCGATATAATTATACATGAATATCGTGAAGAATAAATATTTCGCAGCAATTTTCAACGCATAACATTCAAATTCAGAAATGAGATATTTTAATGTATTTACGACAATATTCAAACAAAATTCACAATAGAGATAATCGATCATCATCGATAATCATTTAAATCAATTAGGGCTGCTGTAAGGCTCTAACTTCTCTCCCAATAATATCCTATATATGTTCGATGCGGTTCGTATCAGGACTTCTCGCAGGCAAAATCATCAAAACAAAATCATCCAGTAAATCAAGTTGTGTTTCCTTGAATTTTGTTTGACGATATCTTCAGTAGATTAGATAAGCTTAAATTAGTTTACAGCTTCCGCGCTAAATGCCTTCACACTGCCACCATTTCAGACATATTATATTGTGTGTGCATTAGAAATCGTTAGCCCTTGCAGTGACATAATACGTGAACTGATGTTTTCTCTTCTTCCTGGCAGACCTTGCGTAGCATTTCATCAGAACGATTGTACTCATATGTTTGTTGAGCCTACAACGCTCTGTGAGAAATTCAAAAAAATTTCTAGAGGTGCTACTATTCAGGCATATTAGTGAATGTTGACTGCGGTTTTTCAATAAAGGATTTGCCTGTCTCATTCCTGGTGAATTGTTCCACCATGATGAAAATTTATTTCGGGTCCATGATTTGGTATTTGGTTTTAGTACCAGCTTTTGCTATACCTCAAAAATAGTCTGGGCTATCCAGAGCTCTTATTTGAGCCTCTTCGTTCCCTTTATTACCTGGTGTGCTGGTACCCAGGCTAAGGTAGGTCGGTAAGGACTTTTATGCAGCCCCAAAATAGTTTGCATTGACTTGATTGCTTTTATTTCCACTAGGATATCTGACTAATTTGGACATAATTATACCATTAAGAGCTCATATTTGAGCGGTGTATCGTCAAAATCTCTGTTGAAGAGTTTTTGGTCTTGATGTTGGATTGGTACAGTTATTCTCTTCGATCATACCCTGATCTCATGTAGAGGGTTACCCAGGGTAAACGGTTTTCAAATTGTTTCTCAAAAATGAATCGAGAAATCGAGAAAAATTTAAGAGACAAAGAAATTGTATATTTGATTGCTCAATATAAAAAAATTAACATGCAAAAGAAAACAGCGGAATATATTGATTTGTCCTAATAATAATTAATAAAATTATCCTCTATCACGTCACTAGAAAAAAAAATTGTAATCTAATTACATCAAAAAAAGCCGTTTATTTCCAGAAATGATCATGCAGAGTGTTATCAAAATCAGCCGGAAGGTTTTTGAGCAATTAACAAAAAAATTATTTTTTCTATAAACTTTAACATAAATCCAAATTTAGATAAACATTTCTTGGACTTTTTCGCAACCTTTTTTTCTGATTGCATCATCCAAATGACCAAATGAAATAGTAAATGTTTCGTGAGGTGTCTATTTCATTATTTCCACATATAAAGGTTTGAATACACATAATAATTTCATTTTGTTCGGCGAAAACAGATTGATACCCACTGTAACGCCTATGGTACTTATGAATGGAATCTGATATTCAGGTTGGAACATATGGATTGTTTGCAAACCCAGCAAGTTTGCACCATTATTACTCTCTATCTATTATTTTACACTGCCACCATATCACTCAAATAAGTTCGAAAAACACTATTTCAATAAAATAATCCTACAAAAAAGCAATAACAAAATGACAGATGTCAGAAGTTCACTTTGTGGAAAACATAAACAATGATATTCAACAGCGTTGACAAACGATCAAAAAAAAACAAACTTCACACAGGCATTTGAAGATGCAAGTAATGATTTTTTTTGATAGTTTGGATTTCTGAATGTCTAAGTGTTACAGGTGTAAGTTGCTTGATAATGTTACAATCACCATACTTAATTTTTTAATTGTTTTGTCTATGATAGAGACTTATCATCTACGCGATGTGACAACCCCCATCTCAATATCACGAGTAAAGATTGTGACCATTCACGACTTCAGACCAGGATGTCAACAGCTAGGTATAGTTAATTTATAAGTCCATGGATATAATTGTCAGTGAAGAAGCTTCATCAAATGTCAGGCTAAATTTCATAAACTTTATGATTTTATGATTTTCAAAAATTCATATCTCTGAAACTGGACAAAGAAACTAATTTGAACTTGCACGTGTAACTTTTAATGACTTGTATTACCCAAAAAAAATTCAAAATTGGCTGAGAGTAATTTTTCCATGTACCTATTTGGTGCGTGGACCTTTCAGGATATTATTCAGTAATTTGTGGGACTACTAGTAATGCTTTTTCTTTTAAAGGTTATGGAAATACAGCAAGTTACAGCGCCAATTCAAATGCTTACCTCCCGTACAATGGCTACCCTGTAAGTGCGAGTGCGGCCGGATCGCCTCTAAATTATGCAACTCTGCAGATGCCTGGCAATGATACGGTACCATCAATGCAGGTGATTCCATTAATAAAGAGACGAGATAAAGGCAGAACAAAATCCGCACCAACGGTATTGACCACACGACGGCATAGCGATCCAGATATTGGGCTCTTTTAGGAGTAAGAGGGGCAAAAGACTGATTGTCAGATTTTCTTCTATTCTGAAGGCAATTTCACAAGTTTATGTTAAGGCTATTGATTATTTGGTAAATTGTAGACGACTATAAATATTGAAATTACTAATTGTGTTTTGTCGACCATTATGTATTTGGTCACCAAAGAGAAAGATAAAAGAATAATCTCGATACCCTGAATGAAGAAATGATTTTCCATATAGTCTAATTCTCAAGGAACTAGGTATGCATTTGCTGTCTGACCCATTGATATACAATCACATCTTATAAAATCAATTTTGTGACACCAATCTTGAAAGCTGTAAATTTGGCATTTGAGTACAGCGGAAAGGTATCTAAGAAGAAGTTATTTTTCCTAATCTGCCACAAAACACGATGAAGGTGAGTTCCCAATCAACCGTTTTTACTTTTTACATCTTGTGTCATGTATTCTGATTGGAGACGCTGAATTCAAATATTATTTGGCGGGGTGAAGTTTAAATATTTCATGTTTCTTGCGTCACTGCTAGCAGGTATGTTAATGAAAATGGTTGAAGTTTGTTTTGAGACGTCAGTACTGATTATTATTAGTTCATGGTTGAAAATATTATATTTTCTTCAGTTTAATCAATTATCATATTTTAGACATACATGCATGGTCCTCAATCAAGCAAAAATCCAAGAAATCATTTATTTCTTAATGTTTAACAATAATTAAGGCTTTTTTAACACTTTTGGAAGTATGTTAAAATTTTACACTACCGTATTTCATTTTTTTTATATAGAGCTAAGCATATTACTTATTTTAGGACAATATTTTTTGATGTTCATAGAAAAAAAAATGTTTTTCTATTTGAAGTCTAAAATTAGGTTATTAGTAAACCCAAATGCGTATCGAAAGGGCTTCTATTTCGATACGATACGAACTGTCAGATGAATGTCATGCAAGAGGAATGGGATCTTCAGATATTAAACAAAGAAGGAGAATAACCTTTATTGAAATTGTAAAATTCCTTTTCGTAAACTGAACGAATTTTTTGGGCAACAAATCATTCACAGCCGTTTGAGCAATTACTCTCGATTCAGGAGGGGTGCAACTGAGTTTTCTTCATCAGTCATTTTAAAAAAGGCAATTTACAGATATTTGCATTCATTTTCGCACTTGTTTTCTTGAAGTACTCCTCGCTTCGATCGTCGTCCTCCAAACAACGCGTGCGACCAAATGATGTCTTATTAAACTTAAATCATAATATACTATTGCATCTCGTGCGCAAAATACTTTGGTAATCTCGACTATTTTATCTAACACGGCTGCACCTTGTTGAAATGTACTATATTCTGTAACGAGGTTAGAATGAAAATTCGATGCGAGTGGAAATTTTTGAGCGTGACCTGAAAGCGAGTGCGTGGAACCACGAGCATTAATCTAATCAAATTGTATTTCTACTAAGAAAGTTTTGGGGTAGTTCTGATTACTTCCATTCTCTATGTTTTTTTGGGGTGCTGAATTAGAATCTGAGGTTTGCTAACAAATTTTCGTAACGGAACATTGAAAAAAAAGCAAAAAAGCATGAAAAATCTCTTTCTTCTGCGGTTTATTGCTTATAAGTTGAAAACTACAAATTTTTCGTTTATAACCTTTTTTTCAGGAATGAAGGAGCATAACATTTTCTACAAATTTCAGTTTAAAAGTTTTTTTCTACGACGAACCATTCGGACTCAAGGACTACTTGTAAATGGGCATTTCAACTGACTAGGGATAATCCCAATTATTCACTACAAAACTCTAATTTATTATTGAAGTTAATAAGTGGATTCTCCTCAGTTATCTGTGCATACCTTATTTAGATCATACAATAAAGGTACAGATCACTTTTCCAAAAACTACATACAAAATATTTAATGAGGTCAAATGATTATATTATTATATATCATATATTATACGATCTAGTTACTCTCGAGAGGCCCGTGACTGAAATACGAGACAGGGAGAGACTTGATAAGGCAGTAGACGGAGTGGAGAAGACAGTAGTCGAAGCCTACGAGGAAAGCCGTCTTGAGAAAAAAAGGCTCAAAATAACAAAACGGTCTGGTGGAATGAGCATCTAGAAACCCTCGGAGGAAGGGTATGGAAGTTTTTCAACAGAGTGAAATTTAATCAATATTGGAGCACATACAAGGCTAAACTCACGCAGTACAACAAATAAATTAGTTAACAAAGATAACAAATTACTACCGAATAGATAAATATTATATGTTTTTAGCTTTGATGGGAAGGAAGAACAAATATGCAAAGCAATTTCTTAAAAATGGCTCCATAATCGAAGCCGAAACGTCGAATTTCCACTAATTCCAGACGCGGTTCAACCCGAACTTTCAGTTTTCAAATATCTGACCGCGGAAACCTATCCATAAAGTACCCCCCCCCTGTTAACTTTTGAACGAAGTGGAATTTTCTATTGAAATTTTTTTTTGGTGAAATGGTATGTTATAAGCTACTTTTTAACAGTAATAAAAAATGTATGACCTCCAAAAGGGCGGCCAGGCACCATTTTGAAAAAGAAATTCAAATGGCATGTGGAGGATCCAAAACAAAATAGCGGCACGTTATGTTGAAACTTTTATACGCGATTCATCTGAATAAATGGCTTTAAACGAGCTCATTGAAATGAAAAAATATTTTTTGATATCTACCAAAGGTCACTGTCCCTCAGAATCGCATATGGACATGATTTCTGAGATTTGCTGATATTTAATAACACGAGGTTCTACACTACTTATCTACTTATTTGAATTTTAATAGCCATTTATTCGAAAGGATCCTCTTGTGAGAGTTCTAAAATAATGTATCTTTTGTTTTGGACCAATGTTTTTCTTTGAAATTTTGCTGTCGAATAGAGAATTGAAAGACGAGTCGAATGAGGTATCACTCGCCATTTAAAAAAATATTTCAGAATGGTGCCTGGCCGCCATTTTGAGAGATTCCATTTTTTTATCATTGTTAAAAAGGAGCTTATGAACCACCATACAACCAAAAAAAAAAAATTCGAAGAAAAATTCCATTCCGTTCAAAAGTTAACAGGGGGGGTACTTTATGAACAGACTATATATTATATAAATGTATTCATATAAGAAACAAGTTAGAGCAAAGGGAATCTAATATACTGATGAGAATCGTGTAACTTTTGATACACACATGACCTGGAAAACAGAAATCTGAAACTCTTTCGCAGATACACATGGAAAGAACTGGAATATAAGGGGTTAAAAAACTGAAAATAACTGTATTACACCAAAAATAATTAAAATTACAAAAAAACTTAAATTTTCAAAAATCACGAAAGTTTGGCCTTAGGGCCTGGCGCTGAATGTGTGCTTGATAATGTCGAAATGGAAGAAAATGAAGATACGTTATCAGAAGGAAGAAATTCATATAAAGTTTTTACTGCCGTTTCAGCTTGTACACAACATCTTATTGAATCAGGATGTGAGAAATATCTTTGCGAAATTGAAAACGTTTGCGTTTCATTTAATGCAGCCAAGAAAAGAAACAAAATTATAGCGACAAAACACTTCGTGTGTGCAATTTGGAAATCGAATTTTAAAACAAAATCAAGTTGAGTAGCGAGTTTAACTTTAACCCACTGTCAATTTCAAAAATATGACTGCACGGAAATTCATTAGATGTAATTCAACGTTCGTCGTGGTATTAGCCAGGAAAGTAGTTGTTTTCTCATGGATTTTCGACCCAATTTTTCCTATTGTATAGGATTATGGCAATAAGCGTGGTCCTGGTATTGCAGGACATCTTGTTTCTCTCTTGACAAGCTTATTGTGAACAATGCAATGCAGATTTCTTCAATAATTTGTATTAGTGGTAAGATTAATCACGCAAGTTCTTGGTATTGCTTTGGTTGAGAGGCTGAAGTTCAGATGGCGCCCGTGGTTTAGTGAACGCTAGGCTGCGGCCGGTGTCTCAGCTCCTGCCTTTACATGGAAATTTTGTTGAATCGTTTGTTGCAGACATTAGTTATTGTCTGCAGAGACCTACCCTATACTGATGGGGACAAGAACCAGGAAATCGTTCTATAGGTGGTCCAAATGTTTCAATGAACATTTCCATGCAAATAGCAATTGCGGAGACATCCTTGTAGGACTCTGTACGGAAATTCATTAGATGTAATTCAACGTTCATCGTGGTATTAGCCCGGAAAGTAGTTGTTTCCTGATGGATTTTTGACCCAATCATCCCTATCGTATAGGATCATGGCAATAAGCGTGGTCCTGGTATTGCAGGATGATTGATATGCTCCAGTATCAAGAATGGGTTCTTTGAGAATTTTTCTTGTAGTTAGAGTACTCATTGGCAAAAATTTTACTGATACAGTGTGACTCATTTAAGATGGAAGCACACTTATAAAACTTACATTTCTCAACCGATTGGATTGTTTTTTTTTTAGGTAGACATTCAATAAGTTCACTAGGACACCAAATTCCATAAATAAATCGCAATTTTTCAGGGCCAACTATCCTTATTTTTCAAGGTCGAAAATCTAAAAAAATTACTGCGATTTTTTCATTAAAACTGAGTACACCGCTGGAATCGCGACATTTTCAAATGGTTCACATAAAAATTACTTCGAAATAAAAAAGTTATAGGGGGACAAAATTTGAAAAATATGCTGTTTAATCAACCCACCAATTCAATCTCAGAACTTTTAACAGGAATTTTCGATATATCACTGGTCAAAATTTCATCGAAATCTGTTTATAAATAAGCAAATCATAAAATACCAAAATTTAAATAATATTATATTGGAATTACAGGAAAATGTCATTTCAACTCATAATTTCTTATTTTTTTATTTATCAACAGATTTCGATGAAATTCTGGCCAGTGATATTTCGAGACTTCCTGAATACAGAGGTGTATTCCAAATTCTGAAAAATGTTCTGAAATTGAATTTCTTTTCAATTGATTGACTAATTCCAACGAAATTCACATATAAACCATTTCAAAATGTGCGAATCCAGTGGGGTAAAAATTTTTTTTAGATTTTTTATCTTCAAAAATAAGAATAGTTGGCACTGAAAATGGAGATGTATTCATGAAATTCGGTGTCCTAGAAGACTTTTCGTATGTCTGTCTAACAAAAAAAAAAAAATCATTATAACCGGTTGAGAGATGTAAGTTTTATAAGGGTGCTTCATTCTTAAACGTGCCACACTGTAGATACTCTCTCAAAACTTTCTGTATGGATTCTTTAGACCAAGTCTGCCACCATTTTCCTGTGTTACTTTTTTGTTTTGGGAACGTTTTTCCAAAAAAATCGATTTACGAAACTACAGATGGTGATTCGTTAGGTTGTTTTAAGAAAAAAAATTCCTATGCACATATGTCCGGAGTTATTCGTTTCTGAGATACCAAATGTAATACTTTCGATTTCTTCGTATTTTCCGGTACATTTTCATCAATTTTATTTGTTGATCAACTTGATGAAATAAATCACAAATCTGCTCATTTTAAAATCGAGTAGGACAGAGTAATTATTTGTTTTGACATTTAACTGCCACACAGACAAATCTGAAAAATAACTTGACAGGCCAATTAGTCAACTTGTATTCAATCACATGACCTGAGTTTAACTAAATTCATTGGATTTCCGCTCCAGCAAAAAGCTATTTTGTTTGGCTATTTAAAATATTTTCTCATAACGATTGGTTGACAGGATCGTATAAAAAATAATCAACAAAATTAGTCTCTGGTTGTTAGTTATGCCGTGCGGGTAAACACGGCGAGTATCTAGTGAACTGGGTGTGGCCACTGCAAAAGTAGATTATCATGCTTTGATCGAATCCCACATTAGATATGGGCTACCCTTCTGGGGTATCTGTAATGATCACAATTTCCATGATATCTTCATCCTCCAGAAACGGGCCAATCGCTACCTCCTCAATGTTGGACCTATAGGGTATCATGTAAACCTCTTTTCTTGGATCTCAAAATCCTTACCCTTCCATCTTTATTCATTCTTGAGACTGTTTGTTTAGTCCACAGCAACAAATCGTCATATGAGACGGTTGTTAGTTCTACCCGCCAAAATAATAATCTAAAACTTCCCATTCCATCATCGAAATTATTAAAAAAGTCTCTAATTTATAATGCTTTGATATTATTTAATCATCTCTCGGTTACTACCAGATAAATTTTCTTTCCAGTTCGATTTAGGAGATCTGTGAAAAGTATTTTTATCAATGAACTATACTACAGTGTTCAAGAGTATCTACATAGACAAAGATTGGTATTGCTCAAACTTATCTTAATCTCATACACTCGTATGTTCATTTTCTTGTCTTTATATGACATTCGCTGCTTTGCGTAGTCCAATTTCAACTAAATGTAATATATTTTACACATGAGCAAAACTAATATCTATGTTCTTGTCTTTTAATTACTTTATCATTATTGTGCCATTATTTTCTTCCATGCTATACATGCCTTTACATTACACTATCATATTTTATGATGATATTCTGTGATGAACCTGTTCTGTTTTCTTCTTTTTTTTATGACTTGTGTGATTTCATCAATACATATTTACACATACCATTTTTATATTTCTGTACTTCTTTATTTTTATATTTATAAATGCTTTGTCAACAAGAATTCATTTTTCGGACTTTATTTTTTTATATATTTTTATATTTCTGTACTTCTTTATTTTTATATTTATGAATGCTTTGTCAACAAGAATTCATTCTTCGGACTATAAAATATATTTTGATTTTATTTTATTGAAATTAACATATCTTCCATGGAAAATATCTTTTTATTTTTTTTATCATGACTTTTTTTCATCTAGTCATTAAGTGATATTGCCAAATGACCATTTTGCACTAATCAAGATGATAGCATATCAATTACTTTATGGAATTCACCTCCTACAATCGAATCGAGTAGGGCAGAGTAATTATCCTTTTTGAATAATACATAAGAATATTATTCCCAAGTTCACCGGTGTGTGCTTGTTTGTCAGAGTTGTTTCATTATTATTATAGAGAGGAGTATATTCGCTGAAGTTTCGTTTTGCAACAATGTTTGTACATTGTTGGAATAACGTTACTGAAAAGGAGTTTTATTTGCCTCATATGAAACCTGGAAACGTCTGAATTTCCACCCCTAAATTCAGTATATATTAATATTGTATGAGTAAAGTACTATTGAGATTACCGGTTCCTAATTCAAATCAATTTTATGGATGGATTACGCAAGTTCAGTTGATTGAATCAGAAGTTGCGCGAGAGTTACTTTGTATAATATACCCAGGTGAAATTAAAATAAATTTCAATTCCAATATAGTTGTGATTCTCCTGTGAAATGTTGAGGATGAAGCTGCTTTTGAATAGGTTCTGAAGGTCTTGTAAGTAAATCAAATTAGAATACTTTGGGAAATACCTCGGGAAATACTTTCAGTAATACGATAACACAAGTATTTTTCAATTATTCCTAATGGACTTCTTCATGATGAGGCTTCACTTTGATAAACATCAGTAATCTTCTTTTTCTTCACTGATTCATTGGATTCTTTGAAATAATCTGACTTTTGTCAGGTTGACAAGATGACAGTTCCGAAATTATGGGTACCTGTTATAGACCGGGAGATAATGAAATATTTTTTTGGATGCGATTTTACTCAGTATGCCTTTTGGAGGACAGTATTGTCCCTATATCCTCATGATAATAATGCATGAATCAAAGAGTCATCGTAGGTTCTTCTATTTCTTCATTTTTTTTTTGTATCCGTTTGGATTATACCAGTCGGACCCTGTCTCCGGAGCTCCGACACATCCGGAGGGCGCACTGGTGCCATTCACCCAGAGCCACTCCCCACGACCGTGGGGTGAGCAACTACTGGGTCCGAGAATCATGCGCCCTGAGCAGAAGGAGTGAACCAAGGATGACAGCCTTCTGCATTCGTCCAGCTAGGAACTGCATCCTGGCTAGCCAGTATGATTTTTAGGTAAGAATTTAACCGAATGGTTTGAGTACAGTTTTCCTCCTCTTTTCGGACGATGTTCGTTTCGCTAGGAGCAGAAAACTCTATGATGAATATCGTCCTACTTTAATCAATAGTTCCAATAGATTCGGCACCTCTCATTCCCCACAACGGACTCAATATCCTCTGGAGCATAAGGCAACACCGGTGTCTCGTCAATACCGTACGAGTATCTTAAATGATAGTACAACACTCGTAGAACCGTGTTATGCCTGTTGATATAGGCTGAAACCGCATAAGCTGGGCACGAGGACATCAAATGCATTATGGTTTCAGGAGCCCCACGACACGCCCTGCATCTAGTGTCCGGTACCTCTATACCCCTCACGCGACTACGGTAGACCAGGGTGTTGAATACACCATTCTGGCAGGCCATTATAAATCCCTCGGTCTCCGACTTCAGTTCACTTGACCTGAGAAAAGCGAAGGTCAGATTTTTTGATAAGCCAAGGTCTTCGATGTTCTTGAAAAATATTCCATGCATTGGCTTATCCTTATGCAGCTGCAGGAGCACTCCGCTGCTCTAATGTGATCTTTTGCTGAACGGGCTTCAACTGGGTGACAGAGTTTTGGATTAACCCGTTCAAAGTCGAAAACGAGACCAAGTTCGTCGGCTGTACGGGCTGCTGCCTTGAAAAGAAATGCTCCTATCCCTTCTTCTTCATGGTCACAGACCAAGCAGAGAAGAGGATCTGAACTCCTGATAACTTTACAGGCTCCATCCAGTACCATTCTGTTATGTAGACACTCCAAACTCAAAAGTCCACTGTCTATTAATATCATCATTATTATTATTATCATCATCATCATTATTATTCGGGTACGATTTCAATCATACTGTCATGTGTTTTATGATGAAATAATAGAACCAAAATACTCGAAAAATCATTGGCAGGCCATTAGGGTGGGTCCGAAAGACTGGTATGGTCACGTGAACTTGTATTTGAAAAAGATAATTATATGCCAACCCTAATGGTTTTTCGAGTATCTCAGTTCTCAGCCTGATTGGAATAATCGTACCAAAACACATAATTCTTTGAAAATATTATAATATTATTCAATATGAAGAAACTACGACAATTCTTTGATTTATGCCTTATTTCCATGAGGATATACGGACAATACTGTCCTCCAAAAGGCATATTAAGTAAAATCGTATTCAAAATCTGTCACAATCTCCCGGTCTATGGGGAATAACTGATGCATGTTTCGGTAAATATTTCTTTGGTCCATATTACTCACTGCATACAAGTTGAAAGTTGTTACGTCTCACTTGTACCAGGGTACGTCAAACGTCATTGAAACACCCTGTATATTCGGACTGACTGATCTAATACATGAGTGACTGACCAACATAACTTTCATTGATATGCATTATAGAAGTTGTATAACAATTTTCAGCTTTAAATAATTAATTTTGTTACCCCGGTAAATGCTACATCTCTGATGTCTCTAGAGTCACCTGTTCTACGATATGCTTGACTGACAAGGGTATGTTTGTGTACACATCGTTTATAAATAATAAAGAAAAACAAACTCAGACAAAATTTTCGGCTATGGCTCTTAATCTACAAATCATTGCCTTCTGAGACATTTTCGAACTGATGAATACTGTTGGTATTTAAAAGTTTGCGAAATTAATTTAATCCCGAACCAATCAATT